>CM060308.1:56853455-56883455 GCA_030674185.1 Monoplex corrugatus
GACTGAAACTTCCCTATTGCTTCGTCCAGTGGGAGAAGAGGACTAATGTCTCAATTCCTACACGACCTTAATTTGGCTGATCCGGAAGTCCGTAGAAACAATAGTGCTTGCGTCTTTGGGCTTGGGGATGTCTAGATCCTTGGTGTGTCTGTTGGCGGACATCCGTTTAGATTATCCCTGCACAGTTGAATGTCTCACTGTTAGTTTATACTCGGGCAGATCCGGAGATCTGATATGTAAAAAATTGTATTATTTTGTAGATGGGGTAAAGTTGTTGGACACTTAGTGTTCTGTCTCTGGTTCTTTGACTTACTGAAATTGGGAGTGCTGCACGAAAGCGGATATCCGTTGGAACATTTCCCACTGTGTGGTGGTGGTTGGTCGTGTGTTGGGCAAGTCAGCAATTTTCCGTTAAAAAGAATCGCAACCAGCAGCAGCAGCAGCTGCTGGAGCAGCAGCAGCAGCAGCACAACAACAACAACAACAACAACAACAACAACAACAACAACAACAACAACAATAAACAAATGCCTCAAGAGGAAATCTCCTGCGCTTACACACGTACACCCTCACATCAGCATCTCCTCCCTCAGCAGGAAGTGTTTTGTGTTTTGCCGCGTTTCAGTGCTTATTGCATTTTGGTTTTAAGAGTACAGGTTTAAATTGAAAACTGAACGATGTTTAAATCATGGCCATTTTTACTGACAGTCAGTTCAGATATCAGCAGTGATAAACTAAACATGCCTTTCTCCTGGAATGAAGACTGGTTTGTGAACTAAGAAAGAGTGTTGACTGCAAACACGTGTGCACAACTGATTGCACATATATGCATACATTGAAACAGACGCTAACACACAGTATAGTATGTAATCCCTCACAGGTAGCCCCAGTCAACGTATTAATACGAAGAGAATACACGTATGCGACACGCGCGCCGCGCGCGCGCGCACACACACACACACACACACACACACACACACACACACACACACACACACACACACACACACACACACACACACACACTTACACATACAAAACACACAACACAACACAACACAACACACACACATACACAACACACACACACACACACACACGCACAACCACACACAACGCAAAAAGGAAACGAAAGAGAAGAGAAGAGAGAGAGAGAGAGAGAGAGAGAGAGATTGATTGATTTGGTTCAGTTTTTACGTCGACACCCACCTCAGGTGATATGGCAGACGAGGATAACCATCCCAGGGAAGTGGGAGAAAGGAGACTTATCTAATACTACACTGACACCACCAGAACAACAATGATGTTAAGATGGGACAGTCAGAAGGCCAGTTTTAATATAGCGCACCCCGGGATTCGAACCCACAACCATTAGCATGTGAATCCGACGCTCAAACCAACTGAGCTACTGGGGCCCGCAAGAGAGAGAGAGAGAGAGAGAGAGAGAGAGGAGAGAGAGAGAGAGAGAGAGAGAGAGAGAGAGAGAGAGAGGAGAGGCATGAGAGAGAGAGAACATGCAGTTCGTTACTTTCTCACCATTGGGGTTGTTGATCCAGCTGACCCAGAACAGAAGTTAGTGGACCATATCTTTCAACGTTTTTGCTATCTCCATATGAAAGCAAAGTATGTACACATAATGCACTTGTGTGTATCGGCTGATGCATAATAAACAGAACAAAAGGCGTTCATGTTTGAAAAATGCAACGTTCACGTGTATTACTATGTTTGTATGAACACATTATTTGACACACATTAACGTTATTTTGTACTATACTTATACGAATTAACGTTTGATGATATCTTGCTTATATGATGTAAACGTTAGATGATATCATCGCAGGATATTATATTTTTTGGTACTTTCTGTATAACACAAAAAGTGCCTTTGTATATTTGTAGAATAATGCATTAGTTTGATGTAGCGTACAGAATGATTCCTTGGTGTGTAGAATAGTGTGCCACTGTTGTTTTCCAAAATAAAGCGTTTTCTATTTAAAAAATATGCATAAAATAATGCATGGAGAAAAACCAAGCAGATGCAGGACTGCAGTTTGAAAAACGAGTGTGCATTATGATTTGGTAACATACACACAGCTGTATGATATTTGTAGATTGTAGGACGTTGGTTACAGTACATTTCCTTTCCACCACCACCCTCCCCTTGTCCCTGGGACAAAAGGCCGAGAAGGTCAGTGTTCGATCTCAGGAAGAAAGTTGCATGGAAAATGCTCGCTTTATTCAGATATCAAATTGAATGTGACAGCATCAAGAGTAAACGTCATGGGTTCCACTGTAACCTGAGGAATGTATGCATGTTGTATACTTCCATGTTATAGAACTAGGCAGTAACAGCAGCGACAGCAGCAGCAGCAAAACTACGACAACAACAAACAAGCAACAAACAGCAGCAGCAACAGTAACAAATAACAACAACAACAAACGAGAAAGATAAGCGAGCCTACATGACTGCAAGGTACCCGTCAGTGGCAAACGGAAATAGTCTGACGTTACGCGAGCCAGTATTATGACGTCAGTCAAGCCAAGCTGCTTTAATATCACACTTCACAGAAAAAGAAATGAAAGCGAATTGCTGTATCTCTGCCGCGCAGGAATGGGATTGCGACTCTTCTCTCCCCGTTCTCGCTTGGAAAAGTCCAATTACACCTGTGTAATTGGAAAAGGAACAGTCAGACGGATGGCTGTTGCATGTGACGCGAGAAAAAAAAATCTAAGGTCAGGGAATGCATTTTTCCGGAGAAGGGAAATTCTACAGGACAGGCAAGTGCCTCCCTCTCCCCCCCCCCTCCTCACTAACCCCTTCTCTTTTCTTTTCTTCTCCCCACCCCCACCTTCCACTGCCTGTGCAGTTTTTGATATAGGTAGATGATCAGAATCTGTCACCCGGCGTTGACTGAGATCAGTTCGGGTTTCCGGAATGATTTAAAGATTAAGGCTCATAAAGAAAGTAAGGGTTATTAGGATAAGATTTTGTTCAAGATTCTATCCGTGATATCATTTCAAAAAACGGTCGTGATTGTGCAATAAATATTATAGATTTTGACTCTGTTTCGTATCTTTATCTGGTTCACATATTTCGTATCTTTATCTGGTTCACAGTTCAGAGTATTTATGCAATCAGATGGCGTCAGGAAGACGCAGAAATTGGTTACTTTGATGATATGCTAAGCGCTGTACTTTCTGAGAGGGAAAGAACTTATAGCGAGACATTTGATTGTTTTGAAATGACGTACGACTTAAGATTATGCGCCTGTGTAAAATGTTCTCTATCTAACAGTCGGTGATCAGCTTTATCGTATTATGTTTTTCTCTCAGTTTTGATAAAAAATCGAAGAAAAAAATACAGTTTGGAAGAATTTCCTTCTGTAAACGGGTCTTGGTCATATCTTAATATATTTATCATACAAGCAGGGATGTATGCTATTGCATTTCATTTCCGTCATCAAAGAGAATTCTTGTGGATTTTAATTCAGTGGATACATATGTAGACCCATACGTACTTTTCTTTTAGAACATGTTAGACCTTTATTGTGTACGTGAGAGAGAGAGAGAGAGAGAGAGAGAAGAGAGAGAGAGAGAGAGAGAGAGAGAGAGAGAGAGAGAGAGAGAGAGAGAGAGAGAGAGCACATGTGGAAATGACAGGTTTATGTCGTTAAACTGCAGTTGTCCAAATCAGCGTTTGATACAGGTAGTTAAAATTCAAACCGAGAAATTAATGCATGGACATTTTCAAGAAGGGAATGATGTAAAAGGACGTGTGTGCGTGCGTTCGTGCGTTGTGGTTGTGTGTGTGTTGTGTGTGTGTGTGTGTGTGGTGTGTGTGTGTGTGTGTGTGTGTGTGTGTGTGTGAGCGCGCGCGCACGTTAGACTATATATTATGCTTAAAAACAGTCATGGTAAATTTTTCATGTTGCAACTCGTTGGTTGAACGTATGAAACGATACAGGAGACAGCTTGAAATGTGTCTTGTCGTTACTTTGAAATGGGATATGATTTAAGGTTTGTATTTCTTTGCCGTCTTTGTGGTTTTTTTGGTATTGTTGTTGTTCTTTTGTTTTTGCATGAAATATCAAGACAGTAATGGTAGTGCATTGTTATGCTGTAGCTTGTTTAAATGAAAAAAATAATTCTGGAGACTGCGAGAAAACACGTTTCTGTTGTTCTGCTCAGTCGTGTTAAAATGTGAAGTTATTGTTTAGTGTCAAACTTCAGTTCAGACGCTCGTCTTTGGTTATTTCTTTTTTTCCATTTCAGAAGATAGGTTGTGAAGAAAAGGATCAGTTATCTTCGTAACATTGATTAAAATCTCTGAAATATTGCAGTTGGATTTAACATTTGGTCGCTCTTTTCCACGTAAACCTATCTCAGCTATTGCGTAGTTGAGATAACTGTTATAATGTATGTACCAGTTTGGAAAATGCATAGACCGGAAAGTACAACTATTTACTGTTGTTATGTGTGTGGTGTATCTATCCAGAAATTATGTGTGACCAGAAATTACAAACGTTTAAATGATACCATTATTTTGAAGTTGTGTGACCATACCTAATAGTCAAAGAAGAAGGAAGCTCTCGCCACACGAAATTTGGTCCGTGTAAGCTTGCTTTCTTCTGTGACTGACATACATATTACATGAAATAATAGGTGCAGAGTGACAGTGAGTGACATCCATAAAACAGAGGTGCAAAGGGGCAGATGAATTGAAGCCAGAAGGTGACCTTGTGCCGGCTTTGTTGCTGCATGTAAAAGTTACTCCATTCCATAGTGTAGTAGGTTGTCCCTTGTTACACACACACACACACACACACACACACACCACACCAAACATACAAACCACACCACACACACACACACACACACACACACACACACACACAACACACACACACACACACACACACACACACACACCACACACACACACACAACACACACACACACATACACACACACACCAGGCGACTAGACTGTGTGTGGCCTGACCTGTGCCTACTATAATTTACGTTGTAAACGGTCATTAAGGGTTTTCACACGCGTGACGAAGTGTTGAAATGTAATGTGCGCTGCCTGTGCATGGTTCGTCCATGTGTATGTTTTTGTAGTTTACCATAATGGGGTTGTCGTATGGGACCTCCCTTGCCTTTTAAGGATCGTTTGGATTATATAGAGGTTTTGCTGTTTCAGCAGTTCTTCTCCCTCTCTCTGTCTCTCACTCACTCTCCTCTCTCTCTTTCTCTCTGTCTTTGTCTCTGTCTGTTTGTCTCTCTCACTCTCTCTCTCTGTGACTCTCTCTCACTCCGCTTTCCCCCCCCCCCCCGCCCTCTTTTAGCAGTTCTTCTCCTCTTCCTCCTTCTCCACTTCCACCCTCTCTCCTCTCTCACTCCACACGCACCACGCACGCACCACACACGCACGCACGCACGCGCACACATACACACACACGCACATACACGCGCACACACACACACACACACCACGCACGCACGACACGCAACGCACGCACGCTCGCTCTCTCACACAACACACACTAGCCTGCACAATTTTTCATGCACCTTCATTGACTCTCACAGATAAATTTATCATGTACGCTTTCACACAACATACACACACAACACCCACACTCCCCCTCCTCCCCCCCCCCCCCCACACACACACAAGGAGAGAGAGACTATACATGTGTGTGTCGCTGTGGAGAGAGAGGAGAGAAGCAATTTTCAAGCTTCTATGTTTAAAGAGGGGAAAAAAAACTCAGGAAAATGTTGAAGAAAATAAAGATAACTGGGGAAAGAGGAAAACGGAAAGTGCTGGGGAAGGTGGGGGGGGGGGGGGTGTGAAGGGGGGGGGGGAGTTCAGAGGGGAAAAAAGAGATAGAAGCGGCAGTGAAGGGTCATGACGCTGTACTTTTATAAATCAGTTTGATTTGTGACTAATAAAAGATTATCTTCTCACCTCCCCCCCCCCTTCCCATGTCAGTAACGCTCAATGCTGACTGAATCCAACTTGATACGTGCCGTACAGTTAGACCGTTGACGGTGGCATTAACATTATCTCTGTTCTTGTTTCCTCCTGTGCTTGTTTCTGTCTATATTTTGTTCCCCTTTTGTTCTCCTTTTTCGTTCGTTCTGTTTTATTCTCCCTCTCACTTCATCATTTTAACTCGGTGCAACATGACATCTATGATACATAGACTTGCTGTAAACATCATTATCAATACCGCCGTAGGTGGTACTTGTTCATGTATGTTTTATATTCCTTTCTTTTGTGTGTTTTGTTGTTGTTGTTGTCTTTCTTTGTTCACTTTCCTTCTTTCGGTCTTTTCTCTCTCCCCTCCCCCCCCCCCCCTCTTTTGATTCAGGGCAACATGACATGTGCCATACAACTAGACAGACCGTAGACAGTATTAATATTTTTGTTCTTATATCTTTCTTCTTCCTATTAATTTTTCTTTTGTTTGTTTGTTTTTTTATTTTTTTTAATTTTCTGTCAAGTGAGTGTTTATAATCAGTATTTTAAGTTATGCATCACTTTTGATCACTGTCATCAAAATGAATTAGTTTTGTCATTAACGTTTTGTTACCGTCATCATTGTCTTCACATCTTCATGCATCATGTATCCATCATCATCGTCGTCGTCGTCGTCATCTTCATTACCATCGTCACCGTGATGATCATAATTGATATTACGTCGTCATTATCATGGTGAACATGACTGCACTGATGTTGATAACGATGATGAATTATTACTGTCGTCGTCGTTGTTATCATCATCACCGTCATCAATACGCGGATGATAACGGTTTCTTGCATAACTCATTTGCAGTAACTGTAGGCGTTGTAAAGTGTTTCATAGTCGGATGAGCCTGTCTCTGTTTCGTCAGGATCAGACTGAACGATATTGAGGGAGGGAAGGACGGTAGGAGAGAGAGAAAAAAAGAAAGAAAGAGAGAGAGAGAGAGAAAAGAGAGAGAGAGAGAAAAGAATGTGTGTGTGTGTGTGTGTGTGTGAGAGAGAGAGAGAGAGAGTGTGTGTGTATGAGAGAGAGAATATGTGTGTGTGTGTGTTTGTGAGAGAGAGAGAGGAGTGTGTGTGTGTGTATGAGAGAGAGAATATGTGTGTGTATGTGTGTGCGAGAGAGAGAGAGAGAGAGAGAGAGGAGAGAGAATATGTGTGCGCGCGTGAGACAGAGGGAGGGAGAGAGTGAGAGAGAGAGAGAGTGTTGTGTATGCGCGCGTGCGTGTGTGTGTGTGTTTGTGTGTGTATGTGTGTGTGTGTGTGTGTGTGTGTGTGTGTCACACTACGCGAAGTATGAGCATGAGATCATAGTCCGGCGTTGATGAACAGTGTCTGATGTGCAAAGCATGAAGCTGGAAGCATGGAGCTTCACTGTATATGTATTACCGTGACCGACCGAGAATTCTGTTTTCTTGGAGTCTCATCTCTATCTGTCTCGTCGTTCTTGATTACAAGTGCTCTGATTTGTCTGCCAAGCATTGGGACTATTGGCCATCTCTCAGGGACCTTTCATCTTGCTATCTGTTCCATTCCTCTCTCTCTGGTTAAAACTTATTTTTCTTTTATTTCTTCTCGTCTTCTCTCTTGTTCTTCTTCTTTCATCTCCTTTCCTCTCTCTCTCTCTCTCTCTCTCTCTCTTCTCCTCTCTCACTCTCTCTCTCTTTCTGTCTCTCTCTCTCTCTCTCCTCTCTCTCTCCTCTCTGTCTCTTTCCTCTCCTCTCTCTCTCTCTCCTCTCTCTCCTCTCTCTCTCCTCTTCTCTCGCTGTCTCTCTCTCTCTCTATTTAAAACTTTTTTTTTTTTTTTTTAGCGTTTCTCGTTCGTTCTTCAATTTATGTTTTCTTCGTTTTCACTCTTTGACCTTTCCATGTAGGTTTCACTTTTTTAAAATCTCGCCCTCAGTTGATGCCCAGTCAGTTTTTTTTCTTGAAAACACACACGACACTGGACGTAAGTGAAAGCACAGTGACAAGACTGTGGATGCATGAGAATATAACAAGTAATAAGCCACAGTAGTTGTATTGATGCGTCCTTCACACCGTCACAATCAAACTTTTTTTTCCAGATTATCTGGTCATGGTAATCTGTGATTTTAGAAATCAAGCTATTTATGCCATTCTCTCTCTCTCTCTTTCTCTTTCTCTCTCTCTCTCTCTCGCTCTCTCTCTCTCTCTCTCTCTCTCTCTCTCCACACACACACACACACACACGGGGAGAGAGAGAGAGACAGAGAGAGAGAGAGAGAGAGTACGTACTTGGTGGTTTGATAAGTACATGTTTTTATGAGCTGCTTGATGCTTTAAGAAAAAGTACATCCTGGGAGGTGTTTGTTGCTTTAGTTCGCTGACAACAAAAGACAAAATAGCACGAGGTCAGACCACAGACATCCTATATAAGATGTCTGTGGGTCAGACTTCGCACCAAGTAGCAAAGGACATCATTCACACATTCCGATTGGAAGACCGACGTTCGCCCACTTGACTACCGCGCCCATCTCTAAATCATTCGTTTTCATCATCTTTTAAGCCAGGATAGTTTATAAATAATACTTACGTAAGAAATGTTAGCATAACCTTTCTCAGTTGTGGGGTGAAACGTTTTAGCGCATGACAAGTCTACTAATACGCACAAAGTGGAGTGTATTGCTATGTTGATAGAGCCCCAACTTAGGATACAAGAAGCCCAGGTTCAATTCCCGGTCGGGCTGGGATTTTTTCACCCGCCCCCCCCCCCCCCCGCCCTTCCCTCTTGGGTAATGGTCTGGGTGCATGTCTTTATGTCTTTCAGAATAGATGATAAACTGAGGTCCCATGTGGAGCATGCCCATGCGGAGCATGCGCTTAGCGCACTTTAGAGTTTTTACGGCAACGAAAGAAATGTCTTTCTACAGAAAACCACATACGCTTTCATACGAATCATATGCGAACACGAACATACGTATACAGGAGGGTTGGAGCGGAGGGAAGGGGGGCAGAGTGTTAAGCCATTCTAATAATCAAATTATCGCAGAAAATCCAAATGAGAACATTCTCCATAACACACGCTTTCGTCCCAGATACATATATTTACACAGACACACAGCTCTCACTCTCAGGTCAACATAAACCAGTCTCTCTCTCCCTCCCCCCCCCCCCCCCCCCCCCCCCGTCTTAATTAAGGGAGATGCATAAAAGGATGACGCAGTTAAAGGCAGCGTGCTTTCCCTGGCTCCAGAGAGCGGCCGGCATTTCACGTAGAAAAAAAACTCCGTTGTAAGAAACAAACAACGATAACAACAACAACAAAAAAGAAGCCAATCCAGAGTCCTGTGAATAGATAATTAAGACGTATCGGTAATATTTGTATCGTGTTGTATTGTGTATGTCGTATAGTATCGTTTGTATAAACGTGGCATTATTTTTGAGGGTTATTTCACATTTCTCTGCGCGTAAATAATGATAACTGTAGAGTTACGCACCAGAAACCTATGAGAGAAACAGTTTTGACGGAAGCTGCTGTAAGATGTCCTTACTTCTGTGGGCAAACGTATGCATTACTATCAGGACAGTCGGTTGTTCAGTGCGTCACTATCTTCCCACATTCGTCATCGACAGCTAATTGAATTATACGAAGGCTGCAACGATCACTATCATTTGCTCTATTTGCCGTGTGTGTGTGTGTGTGTGTGTGTGTGTGTGTGTGTGTGTGTGTGTGTGTGTGTGTGTGTGTGTGTGTGTGTGTGTGTGTGTGTGTGTGTGTTCTCTGTGTTTTGTGTGTGTGTGTGTTATGTGTGTCATGTGCGGGTTGTGTGTGTGTGTTTGAGTGTGAGGGACTGAGAGAGAGGGAAGGAGGGAGGGAGAGAGAGAGAGAGAGAGAGAGAGAGAGAATGTGTTTGTGTGTGTGTGTGTGTGTGAGAGAGAGAGAGAGAGAGAGAGAGGGAGAGAGATAACCTGTGTATATAACCTATTTATGATAGATAAAAACAAGTAAATATGATTTGGAAATGTATGAGACGCTCTGTGTATATGTAGTGAACTGATAGAAGCAGGATTTGGAACAGTATGTGTTTTCAGTTTGTATATATATATTATCTAATCCATTCGTAAAAACAGATAAACAGTATTAAGAAGAAGGGTACAACTTCCACCCCCACCTCCGACAAAAAAAAAAAAAAAAAAGACACACACACACACACACACACACACACACACACACACACACACACACACACACACACACACACACACACACACACACACACACACACACACACACACACACACACACACACACTCGCGCGTGCGCGCAGTGTAAATCTTTGAGAAAATAAACCAAGCTTAGTGAAAGTTGTCATAGTCGCTTCTTTCAGTCTGTTTTTATTTTTGATAGTTTTTGTTTTAAAATGCTTCTTTTCTCTTTTCTCGACATATCTTCTCTCTCTCTCTCTCTCTCTCTCTCTCTCTCTCTCTCTCTCTCTCTCTCTGTCTGTCTCTCTGTCTCTGTCTCCTCTGTCTGTCTGTGTCCCTCTCTCTCTGTGTCTCTCTCTTCCACTCTCTCTCCCCCTCTCTCGCTCTCTCCCTTTCCCTTCCCTCCCTCCCTTTCTCGCGCGCGTGTGTGCGTCTAGTATCAGTGTGGCATTGGCTTATGTTGTTTCGTGTTGTGTTTTATGTGTATATGTATGATTGTAAGAAAAGTATTGTTTCCTGTAGAGGGTACCTCGTTGTTAAGTTTTAAAAATTGAAGGAAATTAAGTCTTCAGTTTGACACTGGACTAGGTTTATGTTTCTAAACAGACGGTTAAGGTGCTCGTTTAACCTCAAGGGAAACTTTACCCTGAAACTTGAGACGGAAGAGCTTGTGTAGTGTGGATATGCGTACGTTCTCTCTCTCTCTCTCTCTCTCTCTCCTCTCTCTCTCTCTCTCTCTCTCACTCTCTCTTTCTCTCTCTCTCCCTCCCTCTCTCTCTCTCTCTCCCCCTCTCTCTCTTGTGTGCGCGCGCGCCTATCCCCCGGCTCTACCTCCCACCCGTCCCCGCTCTTACGTGAGCACATGTGTGCGTGTATGCATGCACGCATGTGTGTCTGTATAGGAAAACGTCCGAAAACGCGCGAAAATATGAAAATAAACGAAAATACAAAACATGATACTTGAAAATGCGAAAGTGCTGATAAAAGAATCCTTCGCTGGGTTTAGATTTCACGGGTCATACGGTTGGTGAATTGAAGTTTGCTGACCTAGTAACGGGGAAAATCGATCTAATCACAAATATTTTTTCCTTCTTGGTTGTCGAGTTGTGAACGAAATGGGAAAGTTCTGGTGTCCCATCCCCCGCTAAATGTGTGTGTGTGTGTGTGTGTGTGTGTGTGTGTGTGGGTGTGTGCGTGTGCGCGCGCGTGCGTTTTGTGTGTGCGTGTGTGCGTGTGTGTGTGTCTGTTGTGTTGTGTGTGTGTGTGTGCGTGCGTGTGTGTGTATGTGTGTGTGTGTGTGTGATTTAGAGTACATGCTTGACAAAGGGCAGCTGGACGAAAAATTGCGCCCGTCCTCTTTTATGAAGTAAATACGCTTTCTTTTCATGTTTTCGTGTGTTTGTGATTAATGTGTTGTTACAGTTTGGCATCATGAATGCGTTATTACATGTTAAGAAGATTGGTTCGTCTGTCCTCAGTCATTCTTCTCTCCTTTGTGTGTCATCTCGCATAGGGGTGATCACACCCACAAACACAAGCGTTCGCGGTCATGCACGCCCGCGCACGTACGCGTGCGCGCGCGCTCACACGTACATCTCACACACACACACACACACACACAACACACACACACACACACACACACACACACACACACACACACACACACACACACACACACACACAGGAAGAAAGAAAGAAAGAAAGAGAGAGAGAGAGAGATTTGTACTGGTGTGTAGATCTATGAAACCAATGTTGCAGCCAGAATCTTTTTGCGAAATAGAGTTGAGATGAAGGGGTCTTAGTATCGGGGTGAGAGCGATTTTCATTCTGAAGACTGTGCCAGAATCACATAGTCTGTAAGTAGAAATGAGATACAACAGTTGATGAAAATTGATTTCTTTGTACACATAATGGATTAGGTTTAATTGCCAGATACGTTATGATCTTTCTTGTTGAAAGTCACATAGTTTGTAAGTAGAAATGAGATACAACTGTTGACGAAAATTAATTTCTTTATACACGTAATGAATTAGGTTTAACTGTCGGATACATTATGATCTTTCTTGTTTAAAGACTTCACGTGCGCGGTGTGGTCATAAGAGAAAAAGGGCAGGGGTTGTGGTGGTGGTAGTAGTGGTGATAGTGGTATAAAAATGCGGGTGTTGAATGATAATTCATTGTTTTGAATTCCACTGAAATGGTTTCCGTTTGCGATGATATTAATTTTTAAAAAAATGGCAGTTGAATAGCTCATTCAGAAGCAATTTTGTTTGTGTGCACAACAGCTGGTATGCTTCCTTTGATAAGCCAGTGTAGTTCGTACTTCTGATGGATTCGTGTTATCCGGATAGGTGAAAACGAATGCAGTTTTCAGTGTGTGTGTGTGTGTGTGTGTGTGTGTGTGTGTTGTGTTGTGTTGTGTTTGTTGTTTGTGTTGTGTTGTGTTGTGTTGTGTTGTGTTGTGTTGTGTTGTGTTGTGTTGTGTGTGTGTGTGTGTGTGTGTGTGTGTGTGAGGAGAGAGAGAGAGAGAGAGAGAGAGAGGTCACGCATATGTATCCAGACATCTGTTGATAGTTTTATGGTTATACTAACAAAATGATATACTTAATTAAAGAAGAAGCAAACTGATAGGACTATCACACCGTCAGTGTTAGTACTGTTACTAGTAGTTAACTGAGTTGACTCATTTGACTCTGAGGGATCACAGTTTCCTGAAAATATTTGCGCGAGCTTCTGACACTGAATAATTAAGCCTGACAGGGTGAAGGTCGAAACTCCTGAGGAAATTGGTGTCTCTGACTAGAATACTTGACTAGTGGCATGTGGTAGACTAGTGGCATGTGGTACTTTCTTGGCAAAACTTTTCTGCCAGATGTAATGAAATAATTATTTGAAACTTTTGCGTTGTTCCACTATTCAGTCAAAGTGTGCTGAGGAGAAAAGCTGAAGTATCCGGAAACCTTCCTCATTCCCATTCTTTTTCACCCCTCTATCGGATACTTTTTGAAAACATTAAAAAAAAAAATTTTTCCTTCGTACGGTTCAATCGCAATATGGCAGTAGGATCAGGTTACTGGAGAGTAGTAATGGCAGTGGTTCCGACATGGACTGATGGTTGACTTGTGACATCTGTTGAAGTGATTCAAGTTTTGACAGTAATCATAGAAGGTCCGTACACGCTTTTAGCTATTAGTTTAATATTAACAGTAAAAAATAATTGTTGTTGCAGTGGACGATTTGTGGAGAATTTACGAATATTGTTCGAGCAGTCGAAAAGTTGATGAAGATTGTTGCTGTCATCGAAATGTTGATAAACATTGTCGCCGTCGCCGAAGAGTGTATGAAAAGTTTTGCAATAGTCGATAAGTTCATGGTAACTTGCAGTAATTGAATGTTGCTGTATATTTTTTTGCAGTGGTTGAAGAGGTTTTCAGGATATTATTTGTAGTAGTTGAAAAACGAATGCAGAACGTGTCTAAAAATTGACGAAAATTGACACTGCAGTGGAAGATTTGACGAAAGTTGTTGAAGTAAAGAGATTGGTGAAGATGTAAATTGAACTACTGATGTAGCAAGAACGAAAATCATATCGCAATTTGCTGACTGCAAGCAGTTCATGCGGTAATACAATACAACTGCCGGTGTTGGAAAGAGTCACTTGATCGTGGCCTTGTTGAAAGGCATCAACGACTCAAGTGTGTCTTGTTACACACATAACAAGTCAATGTTGTCTGGGGTTAGTCATCGCTCCGTTGTTACCAGTTCATATCCTTATGTAAATCGTTGCACCTTCAAGGGGACATTGATTTCTCGTACAGCTTATAGGGAATACTCAACCAACTTGAATATAATTGAATATTATTTGTGAAAACTATGACACGAAATCAGCGTCAGCAAATTGATATGGTAAATTTCAGAAGAACATCAAACAACCTTAGCATCAACATCAGTGATGCTAAACTCAAACAAGTGATTAAAGTCAAATACCCTGGCATCATTTTCACAGAGGACAGGAAGACGTAACATAGAAATCGAAGCTAGAACCCGGAAACCAAACAATGTCAGATACCAACTTGCCCCCATTCTGGAACACGCCGGCATCTTTTTTGTAACAAAAGCATCCACTAACACTTGTCTCTTGTTTCAACTGCTTTTTGTTCAAAACAGCCGTCACGTCTGGCTCGTCAAACTGTTACCTATCATTGATGGAGATACTGGCCGTATTGTTTTTTTTAATTTTTATTTATTTATTTATTTTTTTTACTTTGTTTCATTCGCCCATCTTCAGATGATCGCAAGTTTGAAATTACCCATTCCATCCTCAAACCATCTTAGTCGTTTGTGGAACTTGAGAATGATACCGTGTCCTTGTCTGTTTCGACAAGGTTTGGAGATACATGCGTTAATACACTTAGTGTTACTTCGTGCGCGCGCCAGTGCGTGTGTGTGAGGGGGAGAGAGAGAGAGAGAGAGAGAGAGAGAGAGAGAGAGAGAGAGAGAGAGAGAGAGAGAGAGAGAGAGAGAGAGAGAGAGAGAGAGAGAGAGAATTTATGTTTTAAGAAACATTTCTCTCTGTACGTTTTTCTCTTTGTTCTTTATTTATGGGATTGTGATTCTTCCATTTCTGTACTTTTTTTTTTAATTGTAAAAACAAAATCGTAAAATGAAATAAAATAGACTATTTCGAATGGAATAATCCTAGCACATAGGCCAACTTATGGATCTGCCGTTGTTAGCCTACGTATAAAAAAATACTTAAAAGAATCAACATTTTAAGAAAATGGATAAAAACAATAACATAAGAAAGGAAAAAAGAAGGGGGGGGGGGGGAGACAAGGTTCACTGTGAACACACACTTACACATGGAATATAAAAAAAAAGACACATAAACGACACATGTATTCAAACATAAGTAGATTTGTATTGTTCCGGTAATCAACAGTATCAATCTGCAACAACCCATATACAAATGTGCATAATTTAGTGACCAGAAAAGGGAAAGAATGAAATAGAGCACAAGCGATATTGGAAAAATATTCAATTCTGGACATAAGCATGTATGTATTGGATGTTTTTTATTTCAAGCATTTTTACTGATAGTGGCCTTTCAGCTTTATCTGTAAATCATTCCAACAGTTTGTGCCAGAATGTGTTAGACTAGAATTTTAAAGATCGGGTCTTGTTTTGGCAGTACCAAGGTAATCTTTCTGGAGTTTGATTCAAGTTTTTCTTTGCAGGAGATATTGTCTTTTAGTTATGAAGGAGACTTATTACGAATAATTTAATACACTTAGATGCACTTGTTATATTTAGGATGATTACAACTGAAAGAGGGATCAGCAACATATTTTGCTACGTATATATTATTTGCAGTACATCCATTAGGATTTTCAGGTCGTTTTTGTACACATATTCACTTTTCTTCATGTGAACCTGTGTACAGTTATCCCATACGTTTGAAATAATATTTCTTCTAGGCATGATATGGGCTTGGAGAACATGTAACAAGCTTGACGATTGGTAAAGTATGGCAGGTGAGATATAAAATATACATTTTTGGCAATAGGATCAGAAAGAAAGTTGATGTCAGTTTCTTAGCTTAGTTGGCTATCAGCACCAAGAAGCGATGTTCTGAAACCTGTACAGCCACATGGGGTTTGATTGATAAACCTAGTCGAGTCACGTTACGGTGATGCTTTTGTCAGGTATGTACAACCATGCTACTTGTTTTGTCAGGATTTAGTAACATAGCATTTCTGAGCTCCAGTTAGAGACTTCAAACAGGCTTTTCTGCATATCTGGGTTGATGTGACTGACACTAGCTCCATCAGTGTAGAGTCGAATTCTCAGCGAACATATTATATGTTCCATCAGGATATGAGATA
This sequence comes from Monoplex corrugatus, assembly GCA_030674185.1. Lineage (NCBI taxonomy): Eukaryota > Metazoa > Mollusca > Gastropoda > Littorinimorpha > Ranellidae > Monoplex > Monoplex corrugatus. The sequence goes on from CM060308.1 coordinate 56,869,538, forward strand.
CGCTATGACAGATCATTAATTAAGAATGTTAAAGAGCAGGGACTTAGTACATACCCTTGTGGGACAGCTGTTTTGATGTTCCCTTCTGATGAAAGTGAAGTGTTTGATAAGACTTTTTTTTATTTCTTTCCTGTACGAATTGAAGAACATAGTGATATCTGGACTAGTTTGATACACATGGAGTTTCTGAAAAAATATTTCATGGTCATTGAGATCGAAAGTTTTTATGAGATCTAAGAATATCACGCCAATTGAGTTTTGAGTTGATAATAAATGATAGTGTGTGTCAGTGAATAAGATAGTGTCGTCTGACATGAATGTTTTAGACAGAATCTTGCTTGATTCGAATAGAGTAAGTTATGCTGGCTTAGATACTCTGATAAACATTTACTCGTAGGTACATAGAAAATGAGGACAATATTGAGGTAGGTCTGTAAGGATTAATGTTTGACACATTCACATTTGAACCCTTGAATGTGATGAGCAGTTCTTGGCATTGACGGTAAATAGTAAGATGAGGCACAATATGGTAAAGACAATGTTATGACTTTATTGCTAAGGCCGTCACATCTATAGGAAAGTTTGTTTCCAAAATTAGATTGATATTTACCAACTTCTTCAAGTTCAGGAATGTTAAATGTGTCTTGAGGTCTGAGTTTGTTGGAACAAAAAGATTATAAGTTTTCAGAACATTCATAATGAATGGTGTTGTTTTGTATCCTATTCTTTCAAGATTTCTTCTACGGATAAGAAATGATGGTTGCATTTTATGCTGTGAATTTATTTCCAGAATGTTGATACCCGGGAAATGGCTTATTCACCGTCATTAACTTATTGTTAAAGTATTTATAGCTTTCCACATTTTTGAAATCGTATTTTAATATTTCTTCTTTGTCTGATGGATCAAGTATCTAACATGCTTGTTTTGTTATTCAAGTGCGGGATAATTTTTCTCTAAACGAAACAGAATGACATCATTCTTAACTGACTGATTGATTGGTAGATTGAACTGTAAAGATAAGGGCTGTAATTAACATGGTAGTAATGTTGTTATTCGTATTGTCTGGAAGATTATGTTCTTTTTGTTTGTCTTTGTTTAAATGAGTCGGATATCATCATCATTTTCGCCATCTTTTAAAAAAAAATTTTTTTTTTTCATTCATTTGTCGTCATCATTATCATCTTCTCATCATCATCATCGTCGCTTTTATCGTCGTCAATTTTGCATTCCTCCTGTTTATTGTTTTGTTCATGTATTTATTTCATTTTCAGGACGGTAAGCTGCGGGAGTCTCTAAACATCGGGCAGAAAGATGTGGCTTTGGAAGACAAGACAGTGTCCGTTTGCTTGGCCACGGAAATGATTAACGTTGACTGGATCAACTTTGTCTGCGCCGACAAGGAGACCGCTCGGGTATGCACCCCTTTGTTTTAACTCCCCCCCCCTGCTCCCCCACCTGTCTCTGCGTCTGTCTCTCACTCTCTGCTTGTCCATCTTGCTGTGCCTCGAATCCCCAGTAGTCACCACACCCCGTTTCTGTCACGCTTACTCTTTCCATTTCTTTCTCTTTTCGTCTCTGGCCCTGTCTGATCTTGTCTGTCTGTTTTACCCACCTCTTTGCTTAGTCTGTCTCCCTTTTCCCTCTCAATGTGTCCCCGTCTCTAGATGTCTCTGTCTCTTTTACTCCTCTCTTATCTCTCGCCCTCACCCTTCTCTCTCTGTCTCTGTCTCTGTGTGTCTCTGTGTGTGTCTGTGTCTCTGTCTTTCTCCCCCCCCCCTCCTCTCTTTCTCTCTGTTTAGTTGACCGACTTGTCCCTTCTGCCTCTTCTGCCCTTTACCTCCGCCCTTTCTCTCAAACGACAGTGCATATTATCCCTCTATTTATTTCTGTTTTATTTTCTTGGTTGGTTATATTTCTTTTTTATTTGTAGCTTCAGGCAGATAATAACAGAGTACAAACGGCAAGCTTGACCAGTGGCTTTTACCAAGCCAATAATCTGAAACTTAGAAAAGTGAAGCATCACTGTCATTCTCTCACTTTGTCTGTCTGTCTGTCTGTCTCTGTCCCTCTCTGTGTGTGTCTCTATCTCTATATCTCTCTGTCTGTCTATCTCTCTGTCTGTCTGTCTGTCTCTCTCTCTCTCTCTCACTCTCTCAGTACTGCATTGTATAATTGTCTCTAGCGTTGGAAAGTAAAGATAATTCATTCGTGTATTCAGTGCGTCACGCCCTTTCCTTTTTTCCTTTCTTTCTGTGTACCTCCTTCCATTCTTCACTCACTCTCCGTGTCCATCTTATTTTCAATTGAAATGGTGCTTGGTATTTTGTTTCACGTTTCCTTACTTAGTGTAGTCCATTTTGGGACGGAAGGCTTACGGAAAAAGTATTCAGTATGTTAATCTGTTTGCATCTTTATTTCTAAAAATTCTGTTATCCTCGTTCGCTCATGTGCGAACATTTTTCATTCGTCCCATTATGAACGCATTGTCAGACTTGAGTTAATAAGTCATCAGCATTTGAAAGAGGTTCCTTTATTTAGTCATATTTTTTAACCCTTTGACTCCTGCACTCTGTCCACTAGCATCCTGCATTTGTCAGCCATGCCAGCAAAGCAGAAACTTAACCCTTTAGTTCCCTCACCCTATCCATCAGCTTCCTACAAGAAGCTGATGGATAGGTTGAGGGAATCAAAGGGTTAAGTTTTTGCTGTTGATGGACAGGGTGCGGGAGTTAAAAGGTTAAGCATCATCGCACTTTGGGAGGTTTCCTTCGTGCTCACCTTTTTAAATTATGTGGATACTTTTTCATTCATTCGTTCATATTCATTCATTCATTCATTCATTCATTCATTCATTCATTCATTCTTTTATTTATTTATTTATTTATTTATTTATTTTCGTCCCATTTTCTAAACTGCCTAAGTATCATCATCACCATTATCATGTACCATGCCGCATGGTGTTGCCGATCATGGCCCTCCTTACGAACCTATGTTTTGTCGCTGCATGTATATCTCCTAAGCCCTCTCCTCATCCACTGTGCAAAACTGAAATGTTCTCTTTGAGTCTACCTGGTGCTAATGTTCCGTTTAGCTTTACTATTGTGACTAGATGTTCAAATGTTTCTTGCCCCAAAATGCTCAATAAATGTTGCTTGTATTTTCGTAATCTTCTTCGTTAATGTTCTTTTTGTGTTTGCTTCTTTCAGGTCTGTCTGATTTGTTTTCTTTGCTGTCCATGGGACTCTTAACATTCTTCCTTGCAACCACATTTCACCTGCCTCAGTCTTGTTCTGACTTTGCTTGTTGATTGTCCAGGCTTGGCACCCGTACAAAAGTATTGGTTTTATATAACACTGTAGAATTCTCTTCCTGATGTTAATGATAGGCATCTGTTGGTAAGAACGCTTTTCATTTTCTTAAGTGCTGTTTTAGGTGGACCATTTCAGCTGGATAATTCTAATGTGCATCTGTCGTTTGATGATATGGTTGTTCCCAGATATTTAAACTTATCAACATGTCTCAGTGTTGTGCCATTTGCTGTTATGTTTTCATGAGGGGATTTCTTGTTTTTTACTGATCACCATGACTTCAGTCTTCTCATTATTTAGCTCTAGCCCTTTATTTCTGCTTGCTATTTTTTATTGTATTCCCAAAATTTTGTAGGTCTTTTCTATTTCTGCAGTTAGAATCGTATCGTCTGCATAATGAAGATTGTGTATCATTTTTCCTTTAACTTTTATCCTAGAGCATTCTTCTACGTTCCTCTTGATGGTTTCGCTGTAAAGCGAAAACAAATCTGATGTCAGAACACATCCGTGCCTATCCCCTTTTTTGATATTTGGAAAAGAGTTTATTATCATTAACTGCTCTCATTGCTGCCGTTTGTTCCCGTTCATGTAGGAGGACTGTTACTTTTTAAATACCAAATTGATCTATAGTCTCAGTCATTTCTGTAGTAATATTATCTAGTCCTGGGGCTTTTCCTTTTTTCATCTTTTTCATCGCTGCTGTGTTTTCATGTTTCATTATGGGCGGTCCTTCAAACGTTCTTTCTTATGATGTGTTTCTCCTTTCTGTCTTCGTTAAAAAGGTCTTCATTGTACTCTTCCCATCTGTCTAATATTTTGTCTTTTTCCATAATAATCGTTCCATCTTCCGATTTTAAACAAACGGTTAATGTGCACGTCTTTTTCCTGTGAACAATTTCATCAGTGTTTCTGTTTATAAACTTAGGGACTGGTTTGTGCCGGTCTTCTATTTCTTTACACTTTGTTTCTAGCCGGACTTCATCAGTGTCATCGCACTTATTCCTGATTTCCTTATCTGTCTTTTTGTATTCTTCCTCTTTTTCCTTCACCTTCTTTCGTTCATCTATTAAATGTAAAATTTCTCTTGTCATCCAGTTCTTCTTTGCTTTTTTTTTTTAAACTCATGGGATTTTTTCACAAGCTTTATTTATCGAGTTTTTCAACTTTGCCCATTGTTCCTCGCTGTCCTGAACATCACTGGAGCACTGAATTCGCTTTGAGTGTGTACGCAAAATTTTGCACGAGTTGATGCAACTGTCTTTAAGAGTCCAATATTGAGTGTGATGTTATAAACGGCCACTGAAGCTGGCACAGTTTCTTCGATGCGATGATTATAATGACGATTAGGATGATAACCATGATGCTATGGAATTCCATCTAGGATTGAGACTGTGTGACAGGGCTGTACTTTACGCTTTCTGTCATAAGATATCCTAGCGTCAACCAGGGCGAGAGATCGAGAGATACAGACATCTGTGGTATTGCTCAGAAGATTTGAGCAACACCCTCAGTGATGTATCCATGAAAGGAATTAGCCTCAGCTGTGTGGTTCTAGCCCTCGCAAGGCGCACATAGCACGCTCAACTCTGGATAGGAGCCGGTTGGAGCCGAAAAATCCCACGGTGATTTTGAGGGGATTGATGTAGATTCGAACCCACAACTGTCCAGTCGGTAGTCCATTGTGCTAACCACTACACCAAGGCGACTGGTAGATGTGGAGGAGTTCAACCGGATTTCGAAAGTTGTTAACAAGGAATTCGTCGCAATGGCGCAGTTGTTCATGATCATGCACTTTTGTCAAGGGTGGGATTTTTTTTTTAAGTATAAAGTTACTCCAGAAACGTTGTTCCTCTCATCCACGTGAAGTAGTCTACTAGGACAAGCAAAGGAAATTGAAGGTTTTGAAAACGGAAATTAAAGAAATGTAAATACTAATGGCTTATAGTTATTTAGTAGTTTTTTACATTTGTTAAAATCTTACTGTAAATGATGAAGTGAATTTCAGTGTAGTCATTGTTGACATACACCAAACTAGGAAGGAAAAATCATTTAGTTTTCCTCCTTAGGTTATTGGTGCAGTAAAGGTGCTCGAGCACTCCAAGGGCATTTTAGGTTGTTTGAGTTAGATAAATTTTGTTCAACGAACGCGTGAATGTAAAAGACTGTTTGATAGTATGTACTATGCAACTACAGTACATACTGTCGTAGTCTGATTTGTAAACATGCGGTTACGCTGTTTGTTCTTTGTGATAACCATTTTCATGAAGCAGCTTTGTCCGACGAGGGATAGCTTCATTTGGACCAGTATCTGGGATTAGTAGGCAGATTGTTAGAAACTTCAGGGTAGTGAATCGGTATCATTAACTGAAACACCTGAAGTTTTGTAGATCGAATTGCCGTGGTCTTTTTTTATGGGGGTTTTTTAGAGCAAAGTTTTGCTGTTGCTGTTGTATTCTTGTTCTTCTTGTGTACTCATGCTCAGGTTCAATAAAATCGACAGATTTTGTGGAAAAGAACACTAGTTTAAGAAAAATTTCACTTGTCATGTTTAAAAGCCCACGATCTTCAGTATTCCAAGCAGAGGTTAAAGAGTGCTTCAGGTAAAGAGTGCATGCCACAGAAGAGGAAATAAAGGTTGTCGGCAGAATGGTTGGTTTGCTTCATCATCTGAAAAGTAAACATAGTAATCTACTTTGCAGCAGCGGTTTAGCATTACACGCATTTACTAGAAATAACAGCCTCCGCATGCTTTGCAGGACCCATGTCAAAGAACTCGTCAGAAAAGAAATTACACGCACCAACCTACCCCTTCTCTTGAACGGAGTACACTTTCTTCAGAAGAAAACCCAGCATCTTTTCAAATAATTGCCACGGTGTTTCCCAGAAAGTGTTTTGGACTTGATTTGTTATGACTATATAGAAAGATTTCAGTATGATTTTGTTTTATTACGAGTCAGATTTGCTCTCGTCTGCATATAATTCATTCTAGTCAGACCATCTGTAAGATTCTGTCCCGTTATGCTTGTTAGCAACAGCTAAAGAATATCTAAACAATCGTGTAGATACATGCATAGTGCCATCCATGTCCTATACAGCGAAAATGAAGCATTCATTTGCTCAGATGTACTGTGCCAGTGTACAGGCCTTAATCAAGAGAACATCAACGGGGCTGCACCAGCCCGTATAAAGACAGACATTCCATTTCAACCCTTTGGCTTCATCAGCCTATCCACCACTTTCCAGGATAGACTCGGAGAATCAGAGGGTTAACTTCTGTCTCGCAGGACGGATTCAGTCTTGTCTACACCTAATTCATTCCACACGGGATCATCTGTGAGGATTGTGTTCCGTGTAAATATGAGATATCAGTAGTGCTCGCCGAGTCCCTTGCAGAGAAGATGAAACATTCATTCGCCCATGTATTGTGCCAGGGAAAAGGCTAAGGCTTACAATGAAGGAAACATAAACAGGGCTTCACTCTGTAATATACTGAAAGGTTCCATTGGACGGTTTGTCTCAACGGACATATTTGACCTTGTCAGCAGAGTTCATTTCGCTCCCTGTTATCTGGGACTTGGATTCATTGTGCTGCTAGCACCAGATAAAATGTAGTATGTGCCATACATATGTTAGGTTTGTTACAGTGCTTACAACCCATGTCCCACACAACAAAGATGAAGCATTCATTTGGTCATATATGCTCTACCAGTTTAAAGGCTGTAATCAAGTCAGTCGGGTTGCACAGAGGGATGGGAGAGAGAGAGAGAGAGTCCTTTAAATGTGTAGTTACTTATGAGAAGGATTTGGCATTGTCTACAGATAATTCATTCCTTTCGGTCGGATCATCTCTAAGACTGTCCCGTTACACTTCTCAGTAACAGAAAAATGTGACAGTAACGAGGTATCAGATTGTGCTTGCCACTCAAGTCCTATAACAGAGAAGATGAAGCACTTATTCTCCTGTATTCACTGTGCCAGTGTACTAGTGAAGTCAGTAGGGCTTCACTGTAGAGTAGATATTTCGTACCTAGAAAATGAAGCATTCGCTTGATGTGCTGTGCTAATGAGAGGCTGTAACCGAGGGAGCGTGGGTAGAGCTGCATTGGCATATAAAGATTTCAAGTTTTGGCTGTCGAGACTGGGTTCTCTGCTTGGCTACAGAGGATTCATTCCTCTCGAACCATCTGTGAGACAGTTCTTTGTATGCTGTCAGCAGCGGATGAAAATATCTCACAATCACGAGATTTTTGTAATGTTTGCTGCCCGGGTTCCATACAGAGAAGATAAAGCATTCGGTAGCCCGGATGTATGTGCCGGTGTACAAGCAGGAAACACCACTGAGGCTACACTGACACATAAAGAGATATCAGTCATCATGACTTTTGCTTTGCGAGACTGATTTTACTTTGTCTGCAGAGAATTCATTTCATTCAGGCCATCTGTGAGGCTCTGTCCCGTTTTCATCTACAGGAACAGATGAGGTAATTGATAGTAGTCAGTAGTGCTTGTTGCCAAGTCCCGTTCAAAGACAATGAAGCATTCACTCGCATAGATGTATTGTGCCAGTGTAGAGGGTTTAATTGATTAAAGAGAACATAGAAACCATGCTAATTGCAGAAAATAAAAGGGACCTACAAAACCTTGTGAATATAATTGAAATACAAAGCAAAAATAAAGGACTGGAGCAAAATAGCAAGAGGACTGAAGTCATGGTAAACACACTCAGACACACACACACACACACACACACACACACGCACGCACGCACGCACGCACGCACGCACGCACGCACGCACGCACGCACGCACGCACGCACCACCACACACACACACACACACACACACACACACACACACACTCGCACGCACGCACGCACGCGAAATCCCCTCATGCAGAATAACAGCAAATGCCACAACTTTGAGACAGGTTGATAAGTTTAAATATCTGGGAACGGTCATCTCACCAAACGGCAGATGCACATCAGAAATAGCCAGCAGAATAGGCCAAGCCAAAACAGCATCCAAGAAGATGAAAAGCCTTCTTACCTACAAATGCCGATCAATTAACATCAGGAAGAGAGTTCTTGAATGTTTTTAGAACCGATAATGTTATACGGTTGTGAGGCGCGGATAGTAAACACGCAAAGCCAGAACAAGATTGAGGCACCCGAAATGTAATTTCTAGGAATGTTGAGAGTTCTATGGAAAGCAAAGAAAAGAAACGAGACAATATTGATGGAGGCAGACACAAGAAGATCATTGATAAAGAAGATTAGGAAAAGACAAGCAACATGTATAGGCCATTTTATGAGGAAAAGGGAATTAGAGCACCTGGTTACAAGAGGAAAGTTGGAGGGAAATAGAACACCAGGTAGACCCAGGGAGAAAATATTGGACAGACCCTTAGGACGGCTGAGGACAGAGAGAGTGGGAGATGCACTTGCAGCGACAAGGGATAATAGATTCGTGTGGAGGGCCATGATCGCCAACGCCATGCGGCAGGGCACATGATGATGATGATGATAGAGAGGTCTGCACTGTCAAATGGAGCGAGATTTGAAATATATCTCGTGAGACTGATTCGCTCTTGTCTACCGAGAATTCGTTCCTCTCGGACCATCTTTGTGTCGCTATCCTGTTATACTTGTCAGAGCAACAGATAGGGGGAAAATGTAACAATCGCGACATAGCAATAGTGTTTGCCGCCCACTTTCATAGAGAAAAGATGACACGGTCATTTTTGCGGATTTATGCTTGCCATTGTAGAGGATTTGATCAAGGAAACATAAACGAGGCATATGAAGATGCCATTGAAAGCTTAGTCTTAAGAGAGGATTCGTCCTTGTTTTCAGAGAATTCATTCTTCTCGGAACTATCTGTGAGACTGTCCTGTTTAGCTTGTCATCAGTAAATAGAAATATCTTACAGTGGCATCAGCACTCATGGTCTAATGGTACGTTAATTTACAGTGAGTGGCATGAGCACTGATGGTCTGATGGTACGTTAAGATACAATGGCATTAGCACTGATGGCCTAATGGTTAATGGTACCTTATTCTGTACGCCTTGTACTCAAAAAGAAAAAAGCTGACCACATATCTCCTCTTTTGGCACAACTTCACTGGCTCCCTGTATCAAAGCGCATACAGTACAAACTAGACACCATGTGCTACAAAAGCCTCAATAACGCAGCCCTCGATTACCTGTCAAGCCTACTTGAGATCTATGTTCCCTCACGTACCCTCCGCTCTGCCTCCGATCCTCTGACTTTTCGCTTTCCACGCACTAAGCTCAATACCTATGGTCCACGAGCCTTCTCTGTTTCTGGTCGGCTCTCCTGGAACAAACTTCCTCTCTCAGTCCGTCAGCAACCTACTTTTGTCTCCTTCAAGTCCGCTCTCAAAACTCACCTTTTCTCCTCTGCATAAAATCCTAACCTCACTCAACCCCCCCCCCCCCCTCTGCAGCCTGTCTCCGCTCGGAGGGGAATCACATTGTTATAATATATAATTGTATATGATATGCTCTCTATAATTTTCCATTGCTTTTATTCTTGCTTTTATTCTTTCTCCCCATTTATAGCCATGCGTGTGTGTGTGTGTGTGTGTGTGTGTGTGTGTGTGTGTGTGTGTGTGTGTGTGCGTGCGTGCGTGCGTGCGTGTGTGTGCGTGCGTGCGTGCGTGCGCGCGCGTGTGTCTGTTTCAGCGCTTAGATTTGATTTTATCAAGATTTTGCGCTATATAAATATTGTAATTATTATTAATTAAATTATTATTATTCTCCTGGCACACGAGTGACCTATGTTCGTTTCCTAATAGACGAGTTTTTCATAAGCCTGCCTGCAAGTATCAGTGACAGATGAAAACATTACATAATCACGAGACATCAGTTGTGCCACCCAGAGATCTCTGTACATCGGTAGTACCCCATAGATCCTGCAAATAAAAGATGAAGCATTCATTCAGCCACATATACTGTGCCCGTGTAAAAAACAAAACAAAAAACAACAAGCTAGAAGCTTAAATCAAGGGAATATCAACACGGCCGCGCTGGCATGTACAGATTTCAACATAAGTTTTGTCTTAGGAGACTGATTCGACCTTGCCATCAGAAATTCGGTCCATAATATGTGAGACGTTTTAGACATCAGACAAGATTACCAAACAAATCACAAGATACCAGTAATGCTGGCTGCCAAGGTCCAGTAAAGAGAAGGCGAAGCATTCATTCACCCAGATGTACTTTGCCAGTGTAATGCCGTAATCAAGGAAACACCAGTAAGGCCGCGCTGACATAATAGGCTATAGAGATTATATTAGTTTTGTCTTAAGAGATGGATTCCTCCCTATCTGCATAGAAATCATTCTACTAGAACCATCTGAGAGCTTCTGCCTCGTTATGCTTATCAACAACAGATAAAAACATCTTACAGTTATGAGCTATGGATAGTGCAACTTAGATCCCATTCATAGAAGAGGAAACTTTCAATCTCGCACATTGTATCATTGTAAATGCAATCAAGGAAACGTCAATAAGGATGACCGTTATATATATATACACACATATATATATGTACATGTATAATCACACATACATATACATGTATATATATATATGTAATCTTTCATGATAAGTTTTGTCTTAGGAGAGGGAATCGTTCTTGTCTATAGTGAGTTCATTCCTCTGGGACCATATTGGAGACTGTCCCCGTTATGCTTGTCAGAGCGATACATAATATCTAACAATCGCGAGATATCGATAGTGCATCTCGCCCAGTCCCATACAGAAAAGATAGAGCATTCATTCGCCCAGATGCACAGTGCTGTTGTAAGGGCTTTGATAAAGGGAACATAAACAGGGCTGCACTGGGAAATAGATATTTTTTGTTATTAATGTTGTCTTACGAGACAGACGGGTCCGTGTCTGCCAAGAGTTCGTTCCATTTGGACCATGTGCAAGGCTGTTCTCGCATAATCAGCAACAAATACAGCAAAGTTGAAGCCTTCATTTGACTAGACTCTCTCTGCCATTGTAAAGGCTTTAAATCTCTCACTGCCTCAACCTATTCACCAGCCTCTTGGAAGCTGGTGAATAGGGTGAAGGAGTGAAAGGGTTAATCGGGTCGTCAAAGGATCATCATTAGGGTCACATTAGCGTAAAGATGACAGACATTGATCCACCACGAGCAGAACGGCTGCTAATTGCCGTTTTCACGTTACGCACGTCACATCTGCGTCACAGAACTGCTGGGATGTGAAATGTCTCTTACTCTCTCTGTCTCACATTTCGGAATCTACAAACATTTTTGCCATTTACAGGTATATGTTAATTTCATTTGAGAACCCCTGCGTGAAAAGGTGTCTGTACTAGAGATAGATCCATTTGTATCTGTCTTCATGGTCAGTAAAACATTCCCAGGCGAAGAAGTTGATTAGTCTTTTGGGGTAGGGTTTAAAAATGCACGAACGGTTTTACTTGAATATCTGGTGACGTCAGATTGATTTATTTGATGTACGGTTAGACAGTTCTTTCAATACTTTTTTTTTCTCTTTACTTTTAAGTATCTGTTTGGTTGTTTCTTGTTGTGGTGTTTTTTGTTTTTGTTTTTGTTTGTTATCGTTAGTATCTTGCTGTCATCTCAGGGACCCACAAGGAAATAAAAGAGACATAGAAATATCCTTCCAGCAAATGGGGGGAAACGACTGTCTTGCGAGAAACGCTGATTCTATAAATTATCAGACTAGTCACTTAACAGATAACCCATTTACAGTACAATGCACACTCACGCGCGCGCGAGCATTAAACACGAGAGAGAGAGAGAGAAGCCGTTTTGCGATTCAGTATTTTTTTTCTCTTTAATCACGAGAAAATAAAGAGGTTCTCTACATTTGACGAAGATAGTAACAGACCCACGATGCTGATTATTTTTTGTCCTTTTTCCAAATAAACATAACCGTAGTTGAACATAGGCTCTTTTTATGACTCATATTCTGTTTTGATGACGATTGGGTGTCACCTGCGCAGCATGACCTTCCCTACCGGACGAAGGTGCTCCATCGGAGCCCCTATTTACTTCATTTCCTTTGTTTTTCTTTCGGCTGGTCATGATACATGGTAAAATACGATGGTGGTTTCCCGTTGTCTTCCATCGGTTTTTATATGGACTCTCCGCTAGCCTTTGTCGTTCCCACGACTACCCAAAAGGCAGTAGAGGTGATTTTCTTTTAGGGTTTACTCCCTTAGCCTTTGTCTCTCCCGAGACAATCACAAGGCAGTGTTGTTTTTTCTGTCAGGGTTTACTCCCTTAGCCTTTGTCTTTCCCGAGACAATCACAAGGCAGTGTTGTTGTTTTTCTGTCAGGGTTTACTCCCTTAGCCTTTGTCTCTCCCGAGACAATCACAAGGCAGTGGTGTTTTTCTGTCAGGGTTTACTCCCTTAGCCTTTGTCTCTCCCGAGACAATCACAAGGCAGTGGTGTTTTTTCTGTCAGGGTTTACTCCCTTAGCCTTGGTCTCTCCCGAGATACCCACAAGGCAGTGTCGCTATTTCCCCATAGCTGGGGGTCTGGTTCGTGGGCACCAGGGCATGTCCACACGCCGGTGAGCCTGCGTGCCGCACGACTGGGGGCCAAACCTCCTTCGAGTCCCTCGAGGATTTACCCTGAGTCCGGATGTGAAGCATGGACAGTCAACACGCAAAGACAGAACAAGATTGAGGCAGCTGAAATGTGTTTTCTAAGAAGAATGTTGAGTTCCATGGACAGCAACAACAAAAAACAAACAAACAAACAAAACCCGACAGAGTTTTAAAGGAGGCAGACAGAGAAAATTAATGAAGGCGATTATGAAAAGACCAGCAACATTTTCAGGACATTTTATGAAGCAAGAGAAATTAGAGCACCTGGTCACAACATGAAAGCTGGAGGGAGAACAGAGCACCAGGTAGACCCAGGGAGAAAATACAGGACGGACTTGCGCTGTGGATGAAGACAGACAGGATGGGAGATGTACTTGCATCGACAAAGGACAGATTCATATGGAGGGCCATGATCGCCAACGCCATGCGGCAGGGCACATGATGATGATGATTCTCTTTTTTCCTCTCTTCCTCATTGTGACACGTAATAAACACACCAGTATACCAGTGTCTTTTCCAACATTAACCCTTTCATATCACTTCTTCAACTTATCCACCAGCAGGAAGCTGTTGATAAGATGAGAAAGTGAAAATGTGAAGCCAAACTTAATTCAGCAAGCATTTGTTATCAGGTTGACTAATGTTATACAGAAAATTAACCAGATTTATTTATAACTTGCAATGTGGTTTCCAGTTCAGCATTCGGCAGACACGAGCTAAAGGCATGCGTTTAATTCTTTGCGATAAATGATAAATGATAATGCATGATTACTTGTAAACCACCTGGGGCTGATAGATGATTACATAACCACGTAGACAGACATTGGATTTAGAAGATGATGCACACACATGCACTCGAGTTTTCAGAACGCGCTGGCGCACAAAACACACACACACGCACGAGCGCGCGCACGCACGCACGCACGCACGCACGCGCACACACACACACACACACACACACATCCAATACATATAT
>CM060308.1:56885955-56893455 GCA_030674185.1 Monoplex corrugatus
ATAATCAAGAATCCTGCATAAAAGCTTTCCCGGAGGTGCGTGACTACATAGACATTAACAAGCTTACAAATTGTTTTCGTTACTTCCGGTTACTTAAGGTCAAGGAGACCCTGTAGTCCTGTACGAAACTTTTGTTTGTTTCCCATAGTTGCGTAGATGTAGAGGTCCTGGAATTTTACATTTTTAAGAAAGTCTTTTTTCCCCGAGTTGCATAATCGCCTAGCGATAATCCTGTTTTTTGTTTGTTTGTTTTTAAAGGAGGAGGGATGTTGTTTGCTTTGAAGTGGTGCAGGGCTACAGAGACCCTGGAATCCTGTACAAAGTTTTCTGTTTTCCAGAGTTGCATCGTAGACGATTGGTGTAAAGTTTCGTGAGAAAAAAGGGTTTGTTTTGCAAGAGGTGCGTTGCTTTGGAGATCAGGAATCTTGTAGAAAAGAGAGGTTGGTTGGTTTTCCAGATAGGCATGGCTACAGAGACTAAGGAATCCTGTAAAAAAAGTTCTGTTTGTTTCCCAGAGTAGTATTGTGGACAATAGGTGTAAAGTTTTGTTTAAAACAAAAAATAAGACAAAACAAAAATGTTTTCTCCTATAGGTGCATGGGTACAGAGATCCTGGAATACTGCATGAAGAGTTTTGTTTCTTAAAGTCGTATGGCTGTGCAGGCCCTGGCTTGATCAGTAGTCACCGTGCAGATTATGGACAGTCTGGCCAATGTTAGGACACGTCTGGAAAAGGGGAAAATCAATCCAGTTAAAAGTAGCATTCTTATAAAATACAGAGAAGAAGAAATGGTAACAAGAGAATATATATATATATATGGTCGAGTTATTCTGACAGTCTCCTTTATTATTGCAAGGTAAAAATCCACAAGAACTTTCTTTTCCAATAATCTATATCGAGAGAGAGAGAGAGAGAGAGAGAGAGAGAGAGAGAGAGAGAGAGACACCACACCACACACACATACACACACACACACACACACACACACACACACACACACACACACACACACACACACACAACACACACCACACACACACACACACACATTATTTTCTGACGTGTGTGTGTGTGTGTGTGTGTGTGTGTGTGTGTGTGTGTGTGTGTGTGTGTGTGTGTGTGTGTGTGTGTGTGTGTGTGTGTGGTGTGTGTGTGTCCAACTAACAGTTTGGTCTCGGTGGCCAGAAAATATCACAAAAAAATTGTTGAAAATTTGTTTTGGACGACTTTTGCTTTGTACTGAAGCTGAACATTAACATATGAATAGATACAAAATGGGTTGGGGATGGACTGAAGTAATGGTGCCCGCAACGAGTTTGTACTTACATCTGTTTAAAAAATAGATAAAGGGCTTCTTGGATAACCTTAAGTTGTGCACAAAAAAGGGAGATTGTTTGAATGGCTTGGTCATCTTGTCTTGTTAGATTTATAGTGTAACAGTAAGTATGTATGATTGTGTACATGCGAAATCAATACATAATCACTCCTCTTTAATGGGAAGTAATTAGTTTGTTCCAAATTGTTGGACGTTGTATTTAGAATACGTGTGTCTGTGTGTGTTAACAGTTATGGGTGGATGAACTACTGGCCTATTCATGAACCTTCTTGTGTGTCTGTGTGTGTTAACAGCTATGGGTGGATGAACTACTGGCCTATTCGGTGAACCTTCTTGTGTGTCTGTGTGTGTTAACAGCTATGGGTGGATGAACTACTGGCCTATTCGGTGAACCTTCTTGTGTGTCTGTGTGTGTTAACAGCTATGGGTGGATGAACTACTGGCCTATTCATGAACCTTCTTGTGTGTCTGTGTGTGTTAACAGCTATGGATGGATGAACTACTGGCCTATTCGGTGAACCTTCTTAGCGCCAACAACAGTACCCTGAGCTTCCTGGACAAGTGGTACACCCGTATCATCTCCGTGCAGGGGCCGGATGGAAAGATACCCATCAAGAAGTCAGTAGACACTGCATGATCTATTTATTTGTTTATGTGTTTTGTGTAGTGGGTAATTTCTCTCTTTTTTTGTCTGTCTGTCAGTATGTCCGTTCGTCCGTTTGTTGTGTGTGTGTGTGTGTGTGTGTGTGTGTGTGTGTGTGTGTGTGTTGTGGTCTCTGTCTGTCTGTCTCTCTGTCTGTCTGTCTGTCTGTCTGTGTCTGTCTGCCCGTCTGTCTGTCTCTGTCTCTCTGTCTGTCTCTCTCTCTGTCTGTCTGTCTCTGTCTGTGTGCGTGTGTGTGTTAGTGTGCGTGCGTGCGTGCGTGCGTGTGTGTGGTGTGTGTGTGTGTGTGTGTGTGTGTGTGTGTGTGTGTGTGTGTGTGTGTGTGTGTGTTCATGCATATTAATTTTGTGTGTGTTGTCATCTGGATAACTTTCTTCGAGGAGGGAAGCGAAGAAATCGAAACAAAAACACCCATGAAAATTAACAACTAAAGCACTCAAGCCATGTGACTAGGCAACGAACCAACAGCCAGCCAAGCGAATCTGCTTAGTTTTTTTCTCTGTGTGAGAGTTTAGAGTTTGGAGTTTGTTCAAGAGGAATTCATCGGACAGTTTCATATGCGCTCCTCCCAAATCTGCCAGTAATTATCTGGCAGACTCACTGAGCTTGCGCAAGGCCCTATACGCTGACAAGGTCTTGAAAGGGGGAGAGGGGAGTGGGGCTTTGGAAACTCTAAACTAAGCGTAAAGGGAGAAGATAGGGGAACCTTTGAAACACTAAACGAAAAGGGGGAAAGGACTGGGACCTTTGAAACACTAAACGGAAAGATGGAAGTGGGGGGGGGGGGGGGACCTTTGAAATACTAAAGTAAACGGAAAGGGGGAAGGGAGGGGGACCTTTGAAATACTAAAGTAAGGGTGAAGGGAGGGGGTCTTTGAAATACTAAAGTAAGCAGAAAGGGTGAAGGGAGGGGGTCTTTGAAATATTAAAGTAAGCGGAAAGGGGGAAGGGAGGGGGTCTTTGAAATATTAAAGTAAGCAGAAAGGGGGAAGGGAGGGGGTCTTTGAAATACTAAAGTAAGGGGAAAGGAGGAAGGGAGGGGGTCTTTGAAATATTAAAGTAAGCAGTAAGGGTGAAGGGAGGGGGTCTTTGAAATATTAAAGTAAGCAGTAAGGGTGAAGGGAGGGGGTCTTTGAAATATTAAAGTAAGCAGAAAGGGTGAAGGGAGGGGGTCTTTGAAATACTAAAGTAAGCAGAAAGGGTGAAGGGAGGGGGTCTTTGAAATATTAAAGTAAGCGGAAAGGGGGAAGGGAGGGGGTCTTTGAAATATTAAAGTAAGCAGAAAGGGTGAAGGGAGGGGGTCTTTGAAATACTAAAGTAAGGGGAAAGGGGGAAGGGAGGGGTCTTTGAAATACTAAAGTAAGCAGTAAGGGTGAAGGGAGGGGGTCTTTGAAATATTAAAGTAAGGGGAAAGGGGGAAGGGAGGGGGTCTTTGAAATATTAAAGTAAGCGGAAAGGGGGAAGGGAGGGGGTCTTTGAAATACTAAAGTAAAGGGGGAAGGGAGGGGGTCTTTGAAATACTAAAGTAAGCAGAAAGGGGGAAGGGAGGGGTCTTTGAAATATTAAAGTAAGCAGAAAGGGTGAAGGGAGGGGGTCTTTGAAATATTAAAGTAAGCGGAAAGGGGGAAGGGAGGGGGTCTTTGAAATACTAAAGTAAGGGGAAAGGGGAAGGGAGGGGACCTTTGAAATATTAAAGTAAGCGGAAAGGGGGAAGAGAGGGGGTCTTTGAAATACTAAAGTAAGCGGAAATGGGGAAGGAAGGGGGTCTTTGAAATACTAAAGTAAGCAGGAGAGGGTGAAGGGAGGGGGTCTTTGAAATACTAAAGTAAGCGGAAAGGGGGAAGGGAGGGGACCTTTGAAATACTAAAGTAAGCGGAAAGGGGGAAGGGAGGGGACCTTTGAAATACTAAAGTAAGCGGAAAGGGGGAAGGGAGGGGACCTTTGAAATACTAATGTATGTGGAAAGGGGGAAGGAGGGGGTCTTTGAAATACTAAAGTAAGCGGAAAGGGGGAAGGGAGGGGACCATTAAAATAGTAATGTAAGCGGAAAGGGGGAAGGAGGGGGTCTTTGAAACACTTACGTAAGCGGAAAGGGGGAAGGGAGGGGGACCTTTGAAACAGTAAACTGACACCACCAGAAAAATGGAAACGTTAAGATGGCAGTCATCATCATCATCATCATCATCAGGTGCCTTGCTGCATGGCGTTGGTGATCATGGACTTCCATCTGTCTCTATCTCTTGTTGCCTCAAGCATCTCTCCCACCCTCCCTGTCTTCAGCCACTCTGCAAGTCCATCTAGTATCTTCTCCCTGGGACTATCCTGTGCTTTCTTTCCCTCCAGCTTTCCCTTTGTGACCAGGTGCTCCAATTCCCCTTTCCTCATAAAATGGCCGATAAATTTTGCCTGTCTTTTCCTAATCTTCCTTATGAATGATCTACTTGTATCTGCCTCCATCAAGACTGTCTCGTTTGTTTTCTTTGCTGTCCATGGAACTCACAACATTCTTCTTAGAAACCACATCTGGGCTGCCTCAGTCTTGTTCTGGCTTTGCTTGTTGACTGTCCACGCCTCACAACCGTACAACAGTATTGGTTCTATATAACATTCAAGAACTCTCTTCCTGATGTTAATTGATAGGCATTTGTTGGTAAGAATGATGGCAGTACACAGGCGAATGGCAGTACACAGGCGAATGGCAGTACACAGGCGAATGGCAGTATGGCAGTACACAGGCGAATGGCAGTACACAGGCGAATATTTGGTGTTGCGTGCTGGGGCTGAACTCAAGATACCATACATGTACTTGATCAAGCCCAGTATCGGACAGAAAAACAAATTCTTTCAACGTCATTTCACCCGTCAGCACACAGGTACTGGTCTATCCGACAGTCCCAAAGCATACCTGACAGACGGACAGAAAAATGAATAAAATCGACGTCACTTTACAGATCAGCACACAGGTAACTGATCAAGCCAAAGATCCAATCATCAGACCACAGAGTTTTGGCGTCTGGTCAAGAGAGAATTGTGAGATACAGTGCTAAGGTGTTGTTAATATTATGAGATGCCGTGCATTGTTCTTTACTGTTATTTTTGTTTAAAGCCCAGCCGACTGCGTAGAGCCACATCAGGGCTATAACCATTTCAAAACGTACACAATACTGAACAGGAAAAAGAAAAAGGAAATGAAAATTAAGTACACATATCAATGCGTTCGTGCACATAATCAAAGAATTTGCCCATGGCGTTGACCACTCTGTCCAATTTATCACACGGGATTAAAAAACATACCTGAATAAAATCTGAACATAACTAAGGGCGCTAAAACATTTATGAAAATGGGCCTAAATTACCTAAAATTGGTTCCGCATATCTCATTTCCCTAGAGCCAAAAATGCACTTAATACATGTACCCTATTATCAGTCCTAAGAGAATGTACGTAAGACGTTATCGAACACATACAGGTGAATGGCCTAGCAAAGCAGAAATTGATAGGATGAAATGAAAGAAAACAAAGGAGGACCGTTTTAAGTGGACTGTTTTAGACAGGAAGTTGTGGTAGTTCACGTGGACATATTGAACGAACTTAATTATCCCTTACACCAGAAGTTGACTGTTACAAAGGTACTTTACTCTCAAATTACTGCGGAAAACACTGTTGTCATCGACACATACAAAATATGTACTGGATAGGATAAAAGAAACCATAATAATATGTACTGGATAGGATAAAAGAAACCATATCATGCAAAGAGTCATACTTTATCTTTTGTTTGATTTTGAATACACAGACTAATTTGTGTGTATTTTGTGTTTTACAGTGTGGTTAAGCAGGTTGCCAATAATCGGGAAGACAAGAAAAAGGTGGAGAAAGCGCTGGAGGCGGCTGGATTACTCACTGGAAAGGTAAGCGGATGTTTTGTCTTTAACTCTTTGACTCCTGCATTCTGTCCACCAACTGCAAAAGCTACACCCCTTTAATTCCCTCACCTCCTCCTGCAGGAAGCTGGTGGATAAGGTGAGGGAGTCAAAGGGATTAAGTTTTTGCTTTGCTAACATGGTTGTCAGTGCAGATGCTAGTAGACATGGTGCGGGAGTCAAAGGGTTAAAGTGTTGGACGGGTCATTTAGCATCTTTTGTAGTTGAATCTCTACTTTGTTTGTGCGGTCTTTTCGTTCTTCTTGTGTTATGTCTTTATGTGACCAACTCTCTTCCTGTTCTCCGTGCTTACATGCGTGTGTGTGTGTGTGTGTGTGTGTGTGTGTGTGGTGTGTGTGTGTGTGTGTGTGTGTGTGTGCATACTTACATAGTGTACGTGTATGTACGTGAGCACCTGTCTTCTTTTGTTGTTGTTGTTGTTGTTTTTGTTGTTGTTGTTGTCCTAACCTCTGCGCCACCTCAGTGGCTTTGATCCTGTGCCGGTTTACTCCCGCTTCACAACACAGCACCAATCCCAGGTTCATTAAGTCTACCAGCTGCAAAAACTTAACCCTTTCACTTCCTCACCCTATCAGTCAGCTTCCTTTGGGAAGCTGGTATATAGGATTAGGAGGTGAAAGGGTTAAATTTTTGTTTTGCTGATAATGCTGGATACTGGTGGATAGGGTGAGGGAGTCCCAGTGCCTGGAGACCCACTGGAGCCAGAGATGTCAAGCCACCAGAGGACACCCTAGACTGCTGCTGGGTCAGTTTAGTGGAGGTCGGCAGTGCCAGTTCTGATCCAGCTCACTAAGGGCTGTGCCTGCCTACCAAGCCCCCCTACTAACGACAGTAATTGCTGAGTCGCGTGTTCGTGTGTTGTTTCTATTTCTGTCCCTCTCCCCTCCCATCTCCCCTGTTTGCTACAAGTTTGATTGATAAGCCTATGTTTGTATTGTTCTTCGCTGTTGTTGTCCCTTCTGTGTAGTTGGTGATGTGGATGGATCATTGTGTGTGTGGGGTGTGTTGTGTATACACACAAACACGCACAGACACTCACACAAACACGCACTACACACACACTCACCATTCACACTCACTCACACATTCACACACACACACACATTCACATACACACACACACACACACACACACACACACACACACACACACACACACACACCACACACACACACACACTTTCTCTCTCTCTCTCTCTCTCTCACTCATTCACATACAGAGAGAGAGAGAGTGAGTGAGTGAGTGAGTGAGTGAGTGAGTGAGTGAGGAGAGAGAGAGAGAGAGGGAAGACATGAACAAAACACAAACAAGACAATTTTTAGTTTCTTGTCCAAATTGTAGTTTCTTCGTCATTAGCTTCTTTGTTTTGTGACATAGGCTACTTGTACAATATTTCAATAAACATAATTAATATTCACAAGTAATTGTCATTTGACAAAAAGATCGTGTGATGTGACAACTGAGAGGAGAAATGAAACATCGCAATATTGGTTAAAGGAAAAGGAGAGGGGGTACAGCAGGGTAATGTGATATTCATACAGGGAAGTTGCCGGATGGC
>CM060308.1:56898455-56903455 GCA_030674185.1 Monoplex corrugatus
GCACGCACGCACACACACACACACACACACACACACGCGCGCGCACACACACTGCATCATCATCAAGTGCCTTGCCACATGGCGTTGGCGATCATGGCCTTCCATCTGTTTCTATCCCTTGTTGCCTGGAGCGCCTCTTCCACCCTCTTTGTCTTCAGCCACTCTGCAAGTCCGTCTAATATTTTCTCCCTGGATCTACCTGGTGTTCTCTTTCCCTTCAGCTTTCCTGTTGTCACCAGGTGCTCCAGATCCCCTTTCCTCATAAAATGGCCTACAAATGTTGCCTGTCTTTTCCTAATCTTCCTTATGAATGATCTTCTTGTGTCTGCCTCCATCAAGACTGTCTCGTTTGTTTTCTTTGCTGTCCATGGAACTCTCAACATTCTTCTTAGAAACCACATCTGGGTTGCCTCAATCTTGTTCTGGCTTTGTTTGTTGACTGTCCACGCCTCGCAACCATATAACATTATCGGTTCTATATAACATTCAAGAACTCTCTTCCTGATGTTAATTGATAGGCATTTGTTGGTAAGAATGCTTTTCATTTTCTTGAATGCTGTTTTGGCTTGGCCGATTCACACACTGTATGTATATGTCACACACACACACACACACACACACACACACACACACACACACACACACACCACACACACACAATATATATACACACACACACACACACACACACACACACACACACACACACACACACACACACAATATATATATATATATATATATATATATATATATATATATATATATCTGTATGTATGTATGGAAAGAGGGAAGGATGGGTGATAGCCTGAACTCTCCCTGCAGGATCCCATCCCTACTTGGTAACCGTTACACAGATGTCCATATTATTCGGGTAGTAATTTCCTGGTGTATTCTGAACGGCTGCAGATAATTGAGTTAAATTGCACTGATAAACATTTAGGTGATTACTTACTTGGGTATTTCCAACTGCTGAGATAACTGAGTTAAACTGTTTGCTGCTGTGCAGGGTGTAATGAGGAGTAACTTCTATATACAGTTTTATTGACATTTTTACTGTTTCTTTTTAAAGTATTGCAGAACAACAAATATTACAAGTCTGTACGCTTTTTGTTGTTGTTGTCAGTGATAAAATGGTACAACACAAAACAAGAGTTAAAGTTAAAACAAGAGTTTGGCATCTCTTTTTTTTTCAAGATGTGACTAATTATTCCAAGCTACCAGCTAATCAACTTACAGCCAACCGACTATCCAACGAGCCACCCAGCAACTATAATGATTAATGTGAATCTTATGATATCAGCCTTCTTATAATGCTGTCCAGGCATACATAATGATATATAGTACAGCTTGCATAATAAAATAACTGACATATGCATACAAGTGTGTTTAGTTATTCAATTGTATTGATAATTTATTCAGAAAAGTTTTGTTGTCCAAACAGTAATAAACTAGGCAAAGAACACATTGACCAACGATGAGCAAACGTCAGTGAGTGAGTCAGCTAACGCTTAAACCAACCAACAAGCAAACCAATCAACTTACCAGTGCAGTCCACCAGAATTAACTATTTAACCCTTTAACTCCCTCACCTTATCCACCAGCTTCCTTAATCCTTTGCCTCCCTCACCCTATCCACCAGCTTCCTGCAGGAAACTGGCGGACAGGGTGAGGGTGTAAAAGAGTTAGTTTTTTTGCAGTTGGTGGATAGGGTTAAATCATTGCATTTTGATTTTTGTCAGTTCTTTAGCATAACTCATCTTGTTTTTAATAACCTGCAGACTTAATGGTTAATGCTGCTTTGTTACTGCACGGTTTGTATTGAAAGTATGACAGAAAACTTGACACACTGCAAAAGTGCAGGCGTTTAGTTATGTTTTAACTGCACCACATATACTGCCTTGTTCTTTCTGAACCGTTTCTTCGAGAATCAGCCGCAAACTGACCAGCCGAAGAACCAACCACTCAAGTAATAAGAACATACGAGCATATTTGATAATGATAGCCCTGTCGTATAATATTCAATGTGGCCTCTGCTGACACTATATCATGACTGTACACATGTTGAGCCTGTCCCTGTTTCCATCACTGCACAGGCCCCGTTTTATCACAAGCACACACACACAGAGAGAGAGAGAGAGAGAGAGAGAGAGAGAGAGAGAGAGAGAGAGAGAGAGCTGGGATATGTGCAAACGTGCTTCTCTCTCTCTCTCTCTCTGTGTGTGTGTGTGTGTGCATGCGTAGCCTGTGTGCACGTAAACGTGAGTGAGTGTATGTGTGTGTGTGGTGTGTGTGTGTGTTTTTGTTTGTTGTTTGTTTTGGTGGGGGGGGGGGGGGCTTTGGAATTAAATGTATACCTATTTAGCCAGAGGTAAGGAACGGGAGAGTGGGGAAGGTAGGGTGTGGAGTACTTTGGGTTCAAACTTGTAAGAGTATTGACATATGTGCCCAAATAGCGTGGTGGCGAATGAGGCTAATGGGATGTGTGGTATTTCCTCCCGTACATTGCGGCTGTGTGTGTGTGTGTGGGGTGTGTGTGTGTGTGTGTGTGTGTGTGTGTGTGTGTGTGTGTGTCTGTATGTATGTGTGTGTGTGTGTGTGTGTGTGGTGTGTGTGCGTGTGTGTGGTGTGTGTGTGTGTGCGTGTGTGTGCGCGCGTGCGTGCGTGTGTACGCGTGCGTGCGTGTATGCGTGTTTGGGGAGGGGGGGGGCGTACGTGCGTGGTGCGTGCTTGTGTGTGGGGGGGGGGGGGGCGTGCGTGCGTACTTGTGTGTGTGGGGGGGGGGGGCGTGCGTGCGTGCGTGTGTGTGTGTGTGTGTGTGTGTCTGTGTGTGCGTGCGCGCGTTTGTGTGTGTCCGCTTCGTTGGCCCTCGCCATTATCCATTGAGGTTGAAAGAAGCAGATGAACATTGCATGTTAAGTGTTTCATTGCGTTCTGCAGAAACGCTGGGCAGTAGCTTGGCAAAGCATCCTTGCATGTGCCGTCGTCATTGTGGCTTCCATTCATAATAGATAACGATTGTATGCGTACGTGCATGTGTCTGCGTGGGGAAGGGGAAGCACGCGGGTAGGTTTGTGGCAGTATGCATCAGTTCTCGTACCTATTTCTGCGGCGATTGCACTGCCATGCGCCAAGTCGATCATGTTTACACCCTTTCTCTCTTGATTACTGACGCTCGTGATAATAGTACACTTCAATGACAAACCAGATTGTACCCTAACAATATTTACACAGAGAAATTTCGTCGATTTTTCATGTTAGTGAAAAACCACCAAGGATTTGCTGTTTGTGAACTCGCTCGGGGATGATAGCAAACTTAACGACTCTCGTGCATCCTGCTGTATTGTCTGTGGTCGTAACCAGGGACAGAGAGAGACCCATGTCTCTGGTCTTGTTGTCCTGATTAGTCAGTCAGCGTGTCTGACGGGTATGGGCCCTTTTGGAGAAAGGTGTATAATACGCTTTGTGTAGATATAGGTTTAGCGACCCAGAGGAAGGAACACGAATTAAGCTGGCTGCATGGTAAACAGTTAACGTCACAAACCCATTGGGGACACTTAAACCCATTGGGGACACTTTATACTCTGCTCATAGACCTTCAAGTTCAGCAGTACACGGTCATTATTTTTACAAATCAGGTGTCCTTTTCGACCTCAGTCAGTAATTTGTAGAATTTCGCTCAGAACACATACACACACACACACACACACACACACACACACACACACACACACACACACACACACACACACACACACACACACACACACACACACACAACTCACTCACTCACTCACTCACTCGCACACCACACGCACACACGCACACGCACACGCACACGCACACACACACGCACACACATACACACACACACACTGGCTAGTAGTATGCATGCGCATGCGGGCGGTCTATTTTCATTTGTCCTCACTGAACTGTTCTTCGTACATACTTCCAATCAGCAAGAGGTTGTATCAGAAACGAGTGTGTCATAACAAACGGGAATACATCTGCGCATTACTTGCTAACTGTTTCGTTCGTACGCATGATACGCCGTTTCGAGTTGGCATCTTACACATGCTGGCGGAAAGTAACCAAATCCCAGTGGCTTTATTTCACACGTCAGTCACAGTTGTCACAGAACAGAGCGCAGTCAATAATTTCCTGACTACTGTCACTCCTCATTAGTATTGTTATAGCCTCGGAATCCTCTTGTCATGAACTGGGGGCCCCAGTAGCTCAGTTGGTTGAGAGTTGGGTTCATATGTGAATGGTAATGAGTTCGAACTTGGTGTGGGCTTTCTTCGTGCCCATCTTATTAACATAGGTGTTCTGGTGCGTGGTGTCCATGTAGAGTGAGATAAGACCTTCTTGCGATATCGGTGTAAAATTAGATACGGTCTTCAAGTGATGTCAGTGTAGTCTTCGGGTCTTCTGGTGGTGTCAGTGTAGAATTAGACGCGCTCTTCTGGTGATGTCGGTGAAAAAATAGACACGCTCTTCTGGTGATGTCAGCGTGGAATTAGACGAGCCCTTCTGGTGATGTCAGCGTAGAATTAGATAAGCCCTTATGGTGATGTCAGCGTACAATTAGATAAGCACTTATGGTGATGTCAGCGTAGAGTTAGATAAGCACTTGTGGTGATGTCAGCGTAGAGTTAGATAAGCCCTTATGGTGATGTCAGTATTGAATTAGATAAGCCCTTCTGGTGGTGTCAGTGTAGAATTACTTAAGTCCTTCTGGTGGTGTCAGTGTAGAATTACATAAGTCCTGTTGGTGTCAGTGTAGAATTACATAAGTTCTTCTGGTGGTGTCAGTGTAGAATTATATAAGTCCTTCTGGTGGTGTCAGTGTAGAATTACATAAGTTCTTCTGATGGTGTCAGTGTAGAATTATATAAGTCCTTCTGATGGTGTCAGTGTAGAATTATATAAGTCCTTCTGATGGTGTTATTGTAGAATTTGACATTAGTCCTTCTGGTGGTGTCATGATAGAATTAGAT
>CM060308.1:56913455-56918455 GCA_030674185.1 Monoplex corrugatus
TGAGATAGTTGGCTACAGCAGAAAAGAAGACAATACACCACTTTCTCATCAGTCGGGAAATTTTACAATATATCCTTTAGGCTCGTGTCACAGATTCCTCCCACTCTCGACCATTTGAAACCCTTACATAAATACAACTTAGAATAGTACTGTCCTTAAGTCTAAACATTGAGACAGGTTGATAAATTTAAATATCTGGGAACAGTCATCTCTCCAGATGGCAGATGCACATAAGAAATTTCTAGCCAAGGTAAAACAGTATTCAAGAAAATGAAAAGCATTCTTACCAACAAATATTTATCAGTTAACATCAGGAAGAGGGTTCTTGACTGTTATATAGAACCGACGCTGTTGTACGGATTTGAGGCGTGGACAATCAACACGCAAAGTCAGAACAAAGAGTGAGGCAACTCAAAAGTGGTTTCTTAGAAGAATGTTGAGAGTTCTGTAGACAGCAAAGAAAACAAACGAGACAGTCTGGAAGGAGGCAGATACAAGAAGAACATTAATGAAGAAGATTAAGAAAAGACAAGCTACATGTATAGGACATTTTATGAGGCAAGAGAAACTGAGCACCTAGTCACGACAGGAAAGCTGGAGGGAAAAAGAGCGCCAGGTAGACCCAGGGAAAAAATATTGGACGGACTTGCACAGTGGATGAGGACAGAGTGGGTGGGAGATGTACTTGCAGCGACAAGGTATAGATTTGTATGGAGGGCCATGATCGCTGACGCCATGCAGCAGGGAACATGATGATGATGAAGTCTAGACAAGGTACCCATATCTTAACAGGTTTGAATGAGTTTAGCTGCCTGGTGTATTTCACGCCATCCATATTCAAAAAGAAAAGTATAACGCACACTAAATGATAATATATAGGTAAAAATGTTATCATATGTTTGTTACCCCGTACAATCATCTCATTTGCGCATGTCTGTTAACCATGTTCAGAAAGAATGCTTTTGCGGATTCTTCATCAAATCTGACCTGCAAAATGACACGTAAACATCACACTACTCATGCTGACACAATCGTTTACTGGCTTTTTTTTTCTTTAACGGACTATGTTAAGATCATGTTGATGTGCCCAGAAGAATGGTTATGTAAATCCGCCTCTCGTATTATGGAAAATTGAGCAAACTGCAGTATTGTTTCATTGTCTGTACCGTTGGGAAATAAAAGATTGGTTAGTCAGTGTGTCTGTCTCTCCCCCACATTGTGCCATTGTCTGTACCGTTGGGAAATAAAATATTGGTTAGTCAGTGTGTCTGTCTCTCCCCCACATTGTGTCATTGTCTGTACCGTTGGGAAATAAAAGATTGGTTAGTCAGTGTGTCTGTCTCTCCCCCATATTGTGTCATTGTCTGTACCGTTGGGAAATAAAAGATTGGTTAGTCAGTGTGTCTGTCTCTCCCCCACATTTCCCCCCTCACTCTTACTCATACATACACATACCTGCACACATGCAGCACACACCTACGCTCGCACGTACATGCAAAACACACACACACACACACACACACACACACATACACACACACACTCTCTCTCTCTCTCTCTCTCTCTCAACACACACACACACTCGTACACACACACACACGCACGCGCGCACACACACACACACACACACACACACACACACACACACACACACACACACACACACACACATCTTCTCTCTCTCTCTTGCTCTCTCCCCTCCCCTCCCCTCTCTCTCTCTGTCTTTCTGTTATCACTATTCACACCCATTCCAGCCATAAAGGTTATCTGCTGTTTGACATGATGCCCAGACCATTAATAACTTTATAAGCCGTATACGTTCGGTGGTTCCGGTAGCTCAGTTGGTTAGAGTACCCTGCTGAATACGCAAGGGTAGTGGGTTCGACTATAAAGCGGGCCACAATTTTTGTTGCCCACAATTTTTGTGGCTGCCCAGCAACAACAACTAGCTAAAAGTAAGATGATAAAACATGGTGATGGGAGAACGTAGTGTATCAATTCCTTGTAATAATTTTGAAATGCCTTTCTAGTGCGTTTGCCACCACGTCAGTATGACCTCTTTGGTTTCACACAAGATAAGCGATCTGTCAACGTTATCTGCTTGGTGGACACTTCCTCTGCGTGTGTGCACACAATTGGCCCGTTTCTTCAGTTGGTTAGAGGGCATAGCCTTCCCCTTAGAGATGCCGGGGGCTCTCTTTCAGTGTAAATAGTATCCCCACCTTCTGGAATTTCTGTGCTAGAAATTTCGTCTTTTTCTGTCACTCTCGTTGTTTCTTTCTTCCTCGTTTGCTTTCTGTCATTTTTTCCTATCATTTTATACCTTGTTGCCCATTCACCTGTATGTGTTCGATAAAGTCTTACGTATTTTCTCTTAGGATTGATAATTGGGTACATGTGTTAAGTGCATTTTTTTGGCTCTAGGGATGTGAGATTTGTGGAAGCAATTTGAGGTAATTTAGGCCCGTCCCGTTTTTATGTTTTGTTGTCCTTAGTTATGTTAAATTTGTATTCAGGTATGTTTTTTAACCCCCCCCTGTACGATAAATTGGACGGAGTGGTCAACGCCAGGGGCATCTCCTTAGATTATGTGCGCGAATGCATTGATATGTACTTAAATTTCTTTTCATTTTTTTTCCTGTTGAAGTATTTGTGTGTGTTTTGAACTGGTCATAGCCCAGCTATGGCTCTACGCTGTCGGCTGGGCTTCAAACAGCAATAACAATAAAACTATAGAGCGCATAGCCAGTAACGTAGGGCCTAGGGGTCTGGGATTCGATCCTTGTATAGGTTACAGTTTGTTCCTTTCTTTGTTTGTTTTGGCTTTTTTCGTGTGGGTCACAGTTTGTTTGTTTGGTTGGTTTTGTTTGATTTTGTTTTCTTTGTTTTTGGCTTTTTTCGTGTGGGTCACATTTTGTTCGTTTGGTTGGTTTTGTTTATGTTTTTGTTTGTTTGTTTGTTTGTTTGTTTGTTTGTGTGTTTGTGTGTGTGTGTGTGTGTGTGTGTGTGTGTGTGTGTGTGTGTGTGTGTGTGTGTGTGTGTATGTGTGTGTATGTGTGTGTGTATGTCACAGTATGTTCGTTTCGTTGGTTTTGTTTTATGTTTTTGTTTGTTTGTTTGTTTGTTTGTTTGTGTGTGTGTGTGTATGTGTGTGTGTGTATGTCACAGTATGTTCGTTTCGTTGGTTTTGTTTTTGTGTGTTTGGAACTTACGTCATATTGAAAGAAATGGGACTTGTTAACAACACCTTTTGCTGTGATTTTTTGTTTGGAAACGAAAAATAGTAGTCATCGTATATTTGGGAATTATTTACATACGAAATAATTCTGGGGAAGGATCGAAGATTTCTTGAAAACAGAATGTATCACCTGTGTAATTATTAGATACTGAGCACTTGATATTAGTTGGTGTCTACGAAAGTATGCACACAGATCCGATATTTGATTTGATTATCCCTCTCGGAAAAAGTGCACTGTTATAATAAATGCAAATTTGAAAAGACTATCAAATGAAACCTCTTTTGAAATAATCTTGCCGCAAAATATCACATTGAAGAATACAGTGCAAAACTGACGTGGAGCTTACGCACCTTTAAATCAAAATGATTGCCATATTTACATTAATAACAGCCCAAACTTGATATTGTTTACCCAGTTTATAATACACATATTGTCAGTGGACGTAATGAAATATCTAGAGCGAGTCTGAATTCTTAAGAATCTACCCGTATGGTGACGGACTTTTTTGTTCGTTTGTTTGTCTGGGGGTTTTGTTTGTTTGTTTGTTCTTGTTATATTAATTTCTATTCGTAATCACGCGCCACGATATTTCGCTTGAATGGGAATTTTTGTTACGATATGCATTGCAGTTCCATTTTGCGTTTGTATGTATTGCGTGTTCAAAATGAATTGAAAGTGTTTGTGAAAAAAATTACATAACGCACAATAGAAGAGAAGGGATAAGCATTTGAATAACTCTTCTTTTAGTGGGATCGTTGATAAAAGAAGAAGAAGAAGGGAAGGGGGGATGAAGAAAGGGAAGAACAAAGCAAGAGTAGTTGGCACCATAGGGTATACATGCATCTTGTCAGTAAATCGAGTTGTAAAACTTGTAGTCTCCAGTGTACGTATGTGTATGCAGTGGATGTGGGTGGGCAGACTTCCAATGCCTTGTCTAACAGAGCATTACAGAAGTCAGGGAACCGGACTTTTCCACAGATATGCATGTAGACCATCTAGATGCGTGGATGATTGCACTGACAGGTTGCTGCTTACTTAATCTGCTTCGTGACTAAGTGGCACACAAGGCCCCCCCGCTTGATTTTCTACGCTGTTTGTCGGTCGGCTCAGTACTGGCTAATTATACCCAGGTCAGACTTCTTTCTGGGTGTCTTCTCTTACCTGGGTTCTCTAGGTTGGCTTTGCGTTTTCACTGCATTTTTTTCCTTTTGCGTTCGAGCATGGTCGAGTATCAATGAACGGTCAACTCAGCGATCTGGGTGAGGGATGAAATGGTTTTTTACTTCTCAATGTATGTGGGTGAGTGAGTGATTGAAAGAGAGAGAGAGAGAGAGCAGCCGCCGTGGTTTAGTGGTTAACGCAACGGACTACCGACTGGAAGGTTGTGGGTTCGAATCCCATAAGTCCCTTCAAAACTATATCATTGCGGGATTTTTCTCCTACCCGGAGTTGGGCATGCTAAGGGCTCATTGGGAAGACTAGGATCACACAGTCGAGTCTCATCCACTTCACGAATGCGTTATTGAGGGTGCTGCTCAAATCTTCTGACCAGCACCGCAGGTGTCTGTATCTCTCGGGCCTGGTTGACGCCAGGATATGTTATGATAGCAAGCGTAGAGGACAGCCCTGTCACGTAGTCTCTATCCTAGATGGGACTTCATAGCATCATGGTTATCATCCTCATCAACATTATCATCATCGCTTTGTGAAAACTGTGCCAGCTTCTGTGGCCATTAAAGATGACGGGGAAAAAAAGGTGAG
>CM060308.1:56923455-56925955 GCA_030674185.1 Monoplex corrugatus
AACAACAACAAACTACACTAAAAGAGAATCAGAACGCATATTCTATACAACCAGGCGCCTGTCTTGTCTGGTTGTATTAACGCGTTCTGCTTCTTTTTTCATATTTGTTTTTTTCTGATTATTTTTTCGTATTTTTTTCTGGTTGCACAGACTGTCAGTTATCAGATTTTGCTGCGCTTCTGAAGCACCCCAACATTCCAATTGAAACAAAGCCCAGCCCATCAATCTATCTTCATCCACACAGACCAGAGTGACGACCAGACCTGGACCCTGACCCCGACCAAGCCCCCGAGCACTAAATTACTACCTGTCAATTGCGTTGTTTTATTTGTAGAAGTGCTATCAGCTAACAGACACAGAGAGAACATCAATGAAGAAGATTGTGAAAAGTACAGCCAATATTTAGAGGACATTTTAAGCGGCATGAGAAATTAGAGCATCTAGTCACAACAGGAAAGATGAAGGAAAAACAGCACCAGGTGAACCCAGGGAGAAAAACTATAGCATTGCGAAGTGGATGAAGACAGAGAGAGTGGGAGGTGTACTTGCAGCAAGGTAAGGATAGATTCGTACGGAGGGCCATGATCGCCAGCGCCATGCGGCAGGGCACATGATGATGATGATGTTAAGCAGGACCAGACGTGACATGATCAGAAACAAGAAGATGGAGAAATGGTGGGAATAGCGCAAGTCCTTTATCATCTGGATCAACAGAAAAGAGAGTGACTTGGTCATCTGACCAGGACGCAGCCCTACCAGCTGGCTCAACAAACATACTTACGTGATTTTAAAGCGAGATGTAGACCAAGGAAGACGTCGATGGACGGCGTGAAGGAGGCTGTGACATCAAACTGCCTGTCTCCGTTCAGGCCGTCCAGCTCGCTGCTGAGCAAGGGTTTTGTCTCCCTGTGACAACGAGATGGATATACAAGTAGACAGAGGAAGCGTTGTTGAGTGAGGGTTACAGACCTTTGAAGTGTTCAAGTCACATTGACACACTTGTAAATGTTAGTGTGTTATTATCTAGTATCATCAGTATTATTATTGTTGATGATGATGATAATAATAATGTTATTAATGTTATTATCAGTTTGTTTTATTATTATTATTATTATTATCATTATTATTTCATTTGAGAAGGATTTTGTGCCGGATGGACGGAGGGAAAGAAATAGAAAGAGCGAGAGAGATAGAAAGACAGACAGACAGACAGACAGAGAGCAGGAAAAGGTCGAACTGGAGACAAGAAAAGGAAGTAATTTTCACACAAATGCATCGTTTTGTTCTGTTGTAATTTCTTCAGATTGATTAAGCAACACTGGTTTTTAGTTTCCGTGGATATGGTGTGGGTGTGCGCACGTGTGTGTGTGTGTGTGTGTGTGTGTGTGTGTGTGTGTGTGTGTGTGTGTGTGGTGAGAGAGAGAGAGAGAGAGAGAGTTAAAATTGTGTTTGTTGGAATGTTGCCTTTGACAGTGTTAAATAAATATGCGTTATCGCAAGAACATAGCACCATAACAAAACTGGATTGTTAACGATGGTAGCTAATATCATCGTAATTTCACGCGCCCGAGCGCAGTGAAACAAGAGACCCGAAACAGGTTTGGTAAAACAGAGTTATTGTTTGTGTCTTTTGTGCTCGGCGGTTGCAAAGCATAGCTGAAGTGTTATTGCCAGGGTATTTTAAACGATCGAAAATAATGGCGGGCGCGTGGGCCCCATCCTACCCCCCTCCCCTCCCCACCTCTCTCTCTCTCTCTCTCAAAGTCTTCGAAACTATTCCGAACATTCGAGAAGCGGAGATACATTCAGGGATTCTGCGCATATCAAAAAGAGACTAGAGCAAGCCAACCCCGTTTTGGGAAAGCTAGCTAAACAGGGCGACATATCCGAGACAGACGCTGCCAGTTATGAAATATTCAACCTTTTTTTTCTCCCTCTGGCAGAGGTTGGCCTCCCCCTGTGTAGCTGTCAATCAGGATTTAGCAAAGGCCAAACAATGATGGGGCTGGGAGATGCGGGTGGTAATCAAAGGAGGAGGAGGATGTGAGGGAGGGAATGAGCAGAGAAGGGGAGGGGAGTGATAAAGAGAGCAGCGCTACTAATGTGTAACGTACAATAGTTTAGTTTTATTTGTTTGTTTGTTTTTGAGTGGGTGGAGGGAGAGAAAAGAAGAAAGCGTTTGGGATGGATGTAAGGATGGATGGATGGATGGAGAGAGAGAAAGAGAGAGAGAGAGAGAGAGAGAGGCCTCTGCAGCAGAATCAGGCATTAATGTTTGTTTTGGAAGTGGAAAATGAAGGTTATTAATGATTTCCTTAGACTTTCTAATTTTTACCTTTCCAATCAGATAGAAAGGATTGACTACAGACCTGAGTTAATAAACACAGGGAACAAGGTTGCACTGTTCACTTTTAGATTAAATAATGTATTGAAAGAAAACATCGCCGCGTATTTCTGTCATCACCACCCCCCCGCCTTTGACCTGTACTCTCTCTCTTGT
>CM060308.1:56930955-56955955 GCA_030674185.1 Monoplex corrugatus
TGTGTGTGTGTGTGTGTGTGTGTATGTGTGTGTGTGTGTGTGTGCGTGTGTGTGCGTGTGTGTTATTCTGTCTTGCTAATTAGTTCATTTATTTATGTCATGTTACGTTTTTAATCGCATAACTAGAACGAGGGAAACTGTTGATATAGCTTCACCCTTTAGGTCCCTTACTTATTAGATGCTTGTTTGGCCGCATTGTTTTTCTTTTCCTCGTTTCCCTTACATCGTCATTGATATAAGATTTATACAGAACTACCCGATTATTTTGGCCGTCAGAGAACACGGAAGCTTCCATGAATCCAGATTCACCAATCCATTGCAGTTTTGAACAGCACTCGTTTCTTTGTTCTTTTCGTTTATCATTTATGTCATGCATTTGTTTCCTTTTTTTTTAACTGTTGAAATAGTAAAAATGAAACTGTTAATACGACTTTACTCTTTGGCTTGGCCAGTTTGTTTGTCATGTAGATTGGTTGGCCATTTTGTTTTCCATGTCGTTATTCTCTCATTACAGTATCGTAAAGCCAATCATATAGAAATACCCAATTATTTCTGACCTTTATAAAAGCTTGGAACATATTCAGGAAATGAACAGACAATAACAGTCTGTCAACTTGTACATGATCAGCCGTAAAACAGTACCTTTCGCCCCGGAGACATTTGAAACCTCACGAATCCAATGCAGGTTTTAAAGGAACTTGTTAATCAGTAAAAGACCCATCACGACTCTCTTGACATTTCCCTGTCTACTCTGCAATCTTCTGCCCATCAGTGCTGTTCTGTTGCTCATTTCTTTCTCTGTCTGTCTGCCTGTCTGTCTGTCTGTCTGTGTGTGTGTCTCCCTCTATCTGTGTGTGTGTCTCTCTCTCTCCCCCCTTCTCTCTGTCTGTCTGTCTGTCTGTCGCTCTCCTCTCTCTGTCTGTCTCTTTCTCCCTCTGTCTGTCTTTCTCCCCCTCTCTGAGTCTATGTCTGTCTGTCTCTGTCTCTGTCTGTCTGTCTGTCTGTCTCTGTCTGTCTGTCTCTCTCTCTCTCTTTGTCTATTTCTCTCTCTCTCTTTCTCTGTGTGTGTGTGTGTGTGTGTGTGAGAGAGAGAGAGAGAGATTACCAAACAACTGCCCTGAGCCAACAATTCAAAACAAATAAGATTGTAGAGATGTGGGATTTATTTAGCTGTGCAGCTGTCTACCAGACCTGGGTTAGTTATTTAATCCAAACTGTGAATTCGAAAGTTTCAACAGGGTATGAACCATTTCACGGAACTGTGTGGTTAAAAATGATTATGTGGGTGCTGCTCTGGTTAAAGGACATGGGGGAAAAACCTGTAGCTCCTTATACCGAAAACTCGCTAGATTAATTTCTTTCGTTGCCTGTATGTATGTATTTACGTCTTTTTAACCACCATCTGAAAAGAAAATGATTGATCAATTGTTTTAGTACACTGTTTAATTATCTATTTATTTGTTTATTTATATATGTTTGTTTGTTTGTTTGTTTACAAGTGTTTTAACCATCACAAGAAAAGGAAAATTGTGAATGTTTCCATTATTTTAGTGTGCTGTTTGTTTGTTTATTTATGTGTTTATATTTATTTGTTTTGTTTACCTATTTATTTATTTATTTACTGACAAATCTTTTAAACCACCACAGAAAAAGGGAAAAATGTTAATGCAGCTTAACCATTTGTGGTGGTTCTGATTACATCGTTCGGTTGGCTACTTTTCTCTCTACGTTGTTATTCGCAAAACTAGTGGCAGATATACCATTTATTTAGAAATACCCAGTTGTTTCTGGCCTTTGAAAATGTGTGGACAAATTCAGGAAGTGTGCGGATGATAATGATCTTTCTCACTTGCACATAATCAGTCATGAGTAGCTCTTCCGTCCCGGAGACATCTCAAACTTCGTGAACCCCATGCAGTTTTCAAGAGAACTTGTTAATCAGCAACGAGCCATGTCGCTGCTTGACATTTCCCTGATAGCGCGTCAGTAATGTTCTGTGCTGGTTTTTGTTCGTTCGTTCGTTTGTTTTTAAATTTGTTTGTAAGTCTGTTGAAGGTCAGAAGATGAGGCTGGTTCGGGTCATTTGTGTGTGTGTGTGTGTATGTTGTGTGTGTGGTGTGTGTGTGTGTGTGTGTGGAGAGAGAGAGAGAGAGGGGGGGGAGAGGAAATTGTGTGTAGGGTTTATTTAACAAGGGAGAGATAGTGTGTAGGGACTAGGGTTAATTTAACAAGGGAGAGATCGTGAGTAGGGTTAATTTAACAAGGGAGAGATTGTGTCTTGGGTTAATTCGACAAGGGGGAGATTGTAGGGTTAATTTAACAAGGGAGAGATCGTGAGTAGGGTTTATTTAACAAGGGGGAGATTGTGACTAGGGTTTATTTAACACGGGGGAGATTGTCTTTAGGGTTTATTTAACGAGGGGGCGATTGTGTGTAGGGTTTATTTAACAAGGGGGAGATTGTGTGTAGGGTTTATTTAACAAGGGGGAGATTGTGTGTAGGGTTTATTTAACAAGGGGGAGATTGTGTGTAGGGTTTATTTAACAAGGGGGAGATTGTGAGTAGGCTTTATGTAACAAGGGGGAGATTGTGAGTAGGGTTTATGTAACAAAGGGGAGATTGTGTTTAGGGTTTATGTAACAAGGGGGAGATTGTTTAGGGTTTATGTAACAAGGGGAGATTGTGTTTATGGTTTATTTAACAAGGGGGAGATTGTGTGTAGAGTTTATGTAACAAGGGGGAGATTGTGTTTAGGATTTATTTAACAAGGGGGTGATTGTGTTTAGGGTTTATGTAACAAGGGGAGATTGTGTGTAGAGTTTATGTAACAAGAGGGAGATTGAGTGTAGGGTTTATTAGCAAGGGGGAGATTGTGTTTAGGGTTTATTTAACAAGGGGGAGATTGTGTGTATGGTTTATTTAACAACTGCCCTAAATTTCACCTAGTATGATTTTTACGTCCAAGTATGGTTTTCTTTAATTGCAAGATTAACAGTGAGCATGGTTTTTAACTGTTGTCTTTTATCTTAACCTGGTTGTCGTTTTCGACGTGGTGTTAGCCCTGATATGGCTCTTGTGGTCGGCTGGGCTATAAGCATTATGAACTTGAACTTGAGCCTGTTGGTTCAAAAGCATTTTGTGGTGAAGGCATTGGATTTCTCATCTGTCTAAACCTCTACCAGAAACGGGCATTTATTGGGGAAGGACCCATTTCAGGTGACCTCTGTTAAAAAAGATAATTGTTATGTGGATGTTAAACTAAAGAGACGCACATACAGAACTGTATCTCATAACGATCAAAAAGAAGATGTCCCGAGATTAGCTTATTCCATGGTGTCGGGGTGTTATTTGGTTATTAAATGTTTTACTTCATTTCATGTATTTAACTTTACAACAGTTAAGGGAAAACTGATAATATAGCTTCGCCCTTGGCATTGTTTCTTATTGCTTTGGCTGATTTTATTTTCCTTGTCATTATTTCTCTAACCTCGTGATTAACATGCCATTTGTACAGAAGTATCCAATTATTTCTGGCCTTTAAAAACACGGGTAAGATACAGGAAGTATTCAAGATAATAACCATGGCCTTTAAAAACACGGGAAAAATTCAGGAAGTACACAGAAATAATCTTTCATCCTTTACATGATCGACCCTAGAGCAGCTCCTTTCGTCCCACAGACATATGAAACCTCACGGACAAGTTGCAGTTTAAATGGGAGATTGTTAACCCTTTGACTCCCGCACCCTGTCCACCAGCATCCTGCATTGTCATTCATGCTAGCAAAGCAAAACTGTAACCATTTGATTCCCTCGGTACTGTCTTGTTCATTTTTTTGTTTTGTTTTGATTGAGGGGTTAATGTTTTCTTTTTTGTTGTTATTGTTCTTTTGTTATTGGGAAGATGGAAAATTAGCTCTGGCAAACATGTGTGAGTGTGTATGCGTGCCAACCCTTAGTTTTGAGCACATACGAGTGAACATACGACGTGTTTGTTATCTTGGTCACAGCTGGCGTTAGGGAATGTGAAAATGCTGCAGTTATGACTTGTCAGTTGTTGTGGACTGATTATTCGTTTGAGTATCACACACAAACAGCCTGTGGAACAGCTGATTTATGCTTCTGTAACAATGAATAGGCTCTGACCTACGGTAATGTGCATTTATTATTCGATGGGAGAATTCATGTGCGACTGTTTAAAAATCGTTACTCTACTAAGTACTATTGTGGCACCCACATTCCGTCTTTTCTTGGACAAAATTTGCCTCTGTTTTCCGGATTAAGACGGTGGTTATGTCAGGAAATAAACATGGCTGAAGAAAGTCTTCGCAGAACCTTTTTGTCGTGACCCAGATATTCTATGTAGAGCCAGCAACTGGTGACAAAACTCTTTGGCATAGGGCAAATAAGCAAATTTGACTGTGTAATCAGTTTTCAGTACGGACCAGAGTTATGCAAAGCGTGTCGCAAAGTTGTGAAAAAAAGAGGGATATAGATATGGCTTGACTGTTTCATTCCCCTACTCTCTCTCTCCCCCCCCCCCTCTCTCTCTCTCTCTCTTAATCCCCTTCAATCTAGAAATATTTTCGGGTGTGGCTGCTAGACCACAATCTTTTAATGAACTTAATAACACTTAGCAACCAGCGAAACATTTTGAGAGATTTCTGAGTTCATTCCGTTCACGTCTATCTTGAGTGTATAATAACATAATTGTAGTAATTGTGGAAACAGGCGAGCAGCGACTGCAGTGGTAGAGCGAATAAGCGCAGAGAGATAATCATGAAATATCACTAGTTGGGATAGTTATTATTGTAGCCGTTTTAAGCTAAAATTGGAGGCAGTCAAAACAACTTTATGCTTCTCTCTCTCTCTCTCTCTCTCTCTCTCCTCTCGTCTGCTCCTCTCTCTCTCTCTCCCTCTTTTCCTCTCTCTCTCCCTCCCTCTCTCTCCCTCCCTCCTCTCTCTCTCTCTCTTCCTTCTTCTTTCCCCCTCTTGTCTTTCTGTCTCTGTCTCTCCCTCTCTCTCTCTCTCTCTCTCTGAGAACGCACTTTGTCAGTTAGGGATGGGAGTGGGAGGTAGGGGTTAGTTACTGAGATTAACATTCTGAAATTTATAGCTTGTTGTTTCAAAAATAGTGATACCTCTTGTGTGTGTGTTTTGTGTGTGTGTGTGTGTGGGGTGTGTGTGTGTGTGTGTGTGTGTGTGTGTGTGTGTAGAGAGAGAGAGAGAGACAGAGACAGAGATAGAGAGAAAAAAGAGAGAGGGGGCACACGTACCCATGCTTTTTGCTTTGTTTAGTTTTCTTTTTCTTTTTCTTTCTGTCAAAAAGTATTTTAAGTATACCTCAACTTCATTTTAAGTTATGGAAAGAAAACAACGTTGTTACTAGTATGCTTGTATGTTTCGACCTTGTAAAGATAATCTTGGGCAAACGTCGTATTATCTACGTAGTATGATCTGTAAACTGTAACAGTTTATCGTAAGTTAGGCATATTATTGGAATTGTAAAATTGACTAAATCGTATTTCTAAAAATTTCACTCTGCGTAAAAAGAAAAGAGGTAGGGATTACATTGTTATTATGGAGTCATCTCTCTCGCTCTCTCTCTCTCTCCTCTCTCTCTCTCTCTCTCTCTCTCTCTCTCTCTCTCTCCTCTCTCTCCTCTCTCTCTCTCTCTCTCTCTCTCTCTCTCTCTCTCTCTCGGTACTATTTGGTCATATGATGTTTATTCTGTACGTGCAGGTGATTTATTATTAACAAAGATATGTTGATTGTCTCCGTGACAAATAAAAGATTTTTAGAATTTCTGAATTTTTGTTTTGTTTTGTTTATAAAACTCATAAAAGGGACTTGTTAATATGATTTACCACTTTTCTCTGTTGGTACTATTCGCATGTGACGTATGGCTAATTCTTCACATGCATGTAATTAGTTACTGACAAAAATTGATGTCTATTGATTATACCCCGTAGCAGACAGGTGAAATGATACACCTAGATAAATTCTAAAATAGAAAATTTGTGCAAATAAACCAGTAAGAAAAAGGGAAAATCCAATTCGTTGTTTCTGTTTCATTTGTGGATGTTGTTATTAGATTTAAGCTTTCTCTGTCTCTCTCTGTCTTTCTCAGTCTGTCTGTCTGTGTCTGTCTCTCTCTCTCTTTCTCTCTCTCTCTCTTCTCTCTCTCTCTCTCTGTGTGTGTGAGGGGTGTGTGTGTGTGTGAGGGAGACGGACGAAGAGGAGGAAGGGACAGGAAAGGTGGGGAGCGATGGGAAAGTTGAGGGAGAAAAGTCCTTTTCTGAAGTGGGAATCGAGTGTGCACCTCTCGCGTCATGGAATGGGTTGGATTTCTGTAAAGAAATCCGCACTAGACCCCTTCTTTGAAAGTTGGTGGTCGAATAGAATTAACCTTTTAAGTATTTTGTTAGCTGACTGTTGTTTTTTTTACGTAAAATATATGCTGGATTCCTGACTACAATTTGCTTTTAGCTGAATGCTTACTTGCTGAAGACTGTTGATACTTAGAAGTGTGCTGTTAAATGGATACTTAAAATTGTGCTGTTCGCGTGTGGTTACTTAGAAGTGTGCTGTTAAATGGATACTTAGAAGTGTGCTGTTAGCTGTGGATACTTAGAAGTGTGCCGTTAAATGGATACTTAGAAGTGTGCTGTTAGCTGTGGATACTTAGAAGTGTGCCGTTAAATGGATACTTAGAAGTGTGCTGTTAGCTGTGGATACTTAGAAGTGTGCCGTTAAATGGATACTTAGAAGTGTGCTGTTAGCTGTGGATACTTAGAAATGTGCTGTTAAATGGACACTTAGAAGTTTACTTTTAGCTGTTGATGTTTAGAGGTGTGCTGTTAAATGGATACTTGAAATTTGCTGTTAGCTGTGGATGCTTAGAAGTGTGCTGTTACCTGTGGATACTTAGAAGTGTGCTGTTAAGTGGACACTTAGAAGTTTACTTTTAGC
The DNA here is from genome assembly GCA_030674185.1 of Monoplex corrugatus. NCBI lineage: Eukaryota > Metazoa > Mollusca > Gastropoda > Littorinimorpha > Ranellidae > Monoplex > Monoplex corrugatus. The sequence goes on from CM060308.1 coordinate 56,937,926, forward strand.
TGTGGATGCTTAGAAGTGTGCTATTAAATGGATACTTAGAAGTGTGCTGTTAGCTATGGTTTCTTAGAAGTGTGCTGTTAAATGGATATTTAATGTTTGCTGTTACTTCTGGATACTTAGAAGTGCGCTGTTAAATGGATAGAAGTATACTGTTAGCCATGGATACTTAAAAGTGTGTTGTTAAATGGACAGAAGTATGCTGGTAGCTGTGGATACTTAAAAGTGTGCTAACTGGATACGTGAAGTTTGCTGTTAGCTGTGGACACTTAGAAGTGTGCTGATAAATGGATAGAAGTATGTTGGTAGCTGTGGATACTTAGAAGTGTGCTGTTAACTGGATGTTAAAGTTTGCTGTTAGCTGTGGATATTTAGAAGTGTGCTGTTAAATGGATAGAAGTATGCTGTAAGCTGTGGATACTTAGAAGTGTGTTATTAAATGGATACTTAGAAGTGTGCTCTTAGTTATGGATACTTAGACGTGTGCTGTTAAATGGATACGTGAAGTTTGCTATTAGCTATTTATACTTAGAAGTGCGCTGTTAAATACGTGAGGTGTATTGTTAGCTGTGGATACTTAGAAACGTGCTGTTAAATGGATACGTGAAAGTTGCTGTTAGTTATGGATACTTCGATGTGTGCTGTTAAATGGATAGAAGTATGCTGTTAGCTGTTGATACTTAAAAATGTGCTGTTGAATGGATACTTGAAGTTTGCTGTTAGTTATGGATACTTAGAATGCGCTGTTAAATGGATACGTGAAGTGTGCTGTTAAATGGATACTTTAAATGGATACGTGAAGTGTGCTGTTAAATGGATACTTGAAATTTGCTGTCAGCTGTGGATACTTTGAAGTGTGCTGTTGAATGGATAGAAGTATGCTGTTAGCTGTGGATACTTACAAGTGTGCTGTTTAATAATGGATATGTGAAGTTTGCTGTTAGCTGTGGATACTTACAAGTGTGCTGTTAAATGGGTACTTGAAAGTTGCTGTTAGTTATGGATATTTAGAAGTGTGCTGTTAAATGGATACGTGAAGTTTGCTGTTAGCTATGGTTACTTAGAAGTGTGCTGTTAAATGGATACGTGAAGTTTGCTGTTAGCTATGGATACTTAAAGGTGTGCTATTTAATGGATAGATTATACTGCTAGCTGTGGATACTTAGTAGTATGCTGTTAAATGGACAGAAGTATGCTGTTAGCTATGGATACTTAGGAGTATGTTGTTAAATGGATATGTTAAGTTTGCTGTTAGCTGTGGATAATGGAAACTTGAAGTTTACTGTCAAGCTATGGATACTTGGAAGTGTGCTGTTAAATAGATACTTGAAATTTACTGCCAGCTTTGGATACTTAGAAGTATATTGTTAAGAGGATACTTGAAATTCGCTCTTAGCTGAATATTCAAATGTTGCTGTATGCTGGATACTTCAAAGATATTAGGCTGTTAACTAGTTACTAAAGGTTTGCGATTAGCTAGCTGTTGAAAGTTTGTGGTCGCGTAAGTTTGTTAAGTTGTTAATTGGATAGTGTATTAAAGTATGCTGTTACTGGATGCTGGTAATTGGGTAGTGTATCAAATTATACTGTTACTTGATGCTGTTAATTGGATTATGTATCAAATTATACTGTTAATTGAATTATGTATCAAGTATGGTGTTAGCTTTGATAATGTAGCAGTATAGTGTTAGCTGGATATTGTATCAAAGTATATGTTAGCTGGAATTGTATCAAAGTATGATGTTACTGGATGCTGTTAGCTGGGTAATATATCAGATTATGCTGTTAGTTAGATTATATATCAGAGCATGATGTTAGCTTTGGTTATGTAGCAAAGTATGGTGTTAGCTTTGAAAATCAAGCAAAGTATGGTGTTAGCTTTGTTAATGTAGCAAAATATCGTGTTAGCTTTGAAAATCTAGCAAAGTATGGTGTTAGCTTTGGTACTGTAGCAAAGTATGGTGTTAGCTTTGAAAATCAAGCAAAGTATGGTGTTAGCCTTGGTAATGTAGCAAGGTATGATGTTAGCTTTGAAATTCAAGCAAAGTTTGGTGTTAGCTTTGGTAATGTAGCAAAGTATGGTATTAGCTTTGAAATTCAAGCAAAGTGTGGTGTTAGCTTTGGTAATGTAGCAAAGTATGGTGTTAGCTTTGAAATTCAAGCAAAATGTGGTGTTAGCTTTGGTAATGTAGCAAAGTATGGTGGTAGCTTTGAAATTCAAGCAAAGTATGGTGTTAGCTTTGGTAATGTAGCAAAGTATGGTGTTAGCTATGAAAATCAAGCAAAGTATGGTGTTAGCCGTGATGATGTAGCAAAGTATGGTGTTAGCTATGAAAATCAAGCAAAGTATGGTTTAGCCGTGATGATGTAGCAAAGTATGGTGTTAGCTATGAAAATCAAGCAAAGTATGGTGTTAACCGTGATGATGTAGCAAAGTATGGTGTTAGCTTTGAAAATCAAGCGAAGTATGGTGTTAGCTGGATAATTTATCAAAGTATGGTATCATCTGGATACGTTATCAACCACACCTTGGTCACTCGCTGCTACCCGCCCCAACTCCACCCTTATATTCGCCATTTTACCTTCCGTAAGATACGTATTCACACATGTGATAGTCTACATGCTTTAGGTTTCGCGAGCCAAGCTAAACCCTTGAGCATCACTTTGGAGGGCAGCAGGCCTCTTATCGTAACACAAACGCTAGAGGTTCTCAGATCAAATGTGAATGATTAACCCTTTGACTCCTGCACCTGTCCACCAGCTTCCTGCATCGTCAACCATGCTAACAAAACAAAACTTAACCCTTTGATTCCCTCACCCTGTTTACCAGCTTCCTGCAGGAAGTTGGTGAATAGGATGAGGAAGTCAAAGGGTTATGTTTTATTGCCGTTGGTGGATAGGGTGCGGGAGTCAAAGGGTTAAAAGTCCTCCTTTTCGGATGCGGTAGTCAAGTAGATAAGACGTCAGACTTCCAGTGGGAAGGTCTAGGTATTTCCCGCCTGGTGGGTAAAGGGTAGACTTTTTTTTTTTCGACCCCCGGGTCAACATACGTGCAGACCTTTTATTCCCAAACCCCCATTGTATGTATAGTACGCAGAACATAAAACATGTACGTTAATGATCCTGCAAGTTATGTGAGTGTCCGTTGGCTTGTGGGGACTTCAAAACGAACAACAAAACTAAACAAAACAAACGAACAGAACAAAACAAAAACACCCATCTGCACGTCGACAGAAAACGGCGTACGTGGACTATGCAGCAATATACCGCCTGCACAGTGTGGATAAAACAATGTGTATACGCATCCGAGAGACTTTGGAAAACTCTCACAAGATCGTCTGAAGCGATGTGTTATGACGCGGAAAACGTCGGCGACAGACGTTATGAGCCAGAAACTAGGCAAACACCAATCACAGGCAAAATATAATAACGAAGGCTTCGACGCTTGCAGCGAAGTGATGTCATGAAAAGCCGTGGACGCTGATTGGCGGGGAAAGGGAATAATGAGACTTTCACGCTTGCCTTGACAGAACTGGCAGTAATAAGATGGCCGTTTGGAAACGACAGCGGCTTTCTTATACAGGGCCTGGAAGACGTCGTTGTAAAAGATGCCTTTCGTGTTATTTGATGTTCTAGGGTGTGCTTGTGTGTGTGTGTGTGTGTGTGTGTGTGTGTGTGTGTGTTGTGTTGTCTGTGTCTTGTCTTGCTATATGTGTGTTGTTTCTCTCTTTCTCTCTCTCTCTCTCTCTCTCTCTCTCTCTCTCTCTCTCTGTCTCTGTGTGTGTGTGTGTGTGTGTGTGTGTGTTGTGTGTGTGGACTTCTTTCCCTCTTTCACACTTCTCTACTCACCCCTCCCAAATCCCTGGTGTCCGTTGGTCTGCTGATTGTGTGTGTGTCTGTATGTGTGCATGTGTGTGTCTGTATGTGTGTGTGTGTCTGTGTCTGTGTGTCCCTTCCTTTTTTCACCCTTCTCTCCTCACCCCCTCCCCAATCCTCGGTGTCCAGTGGTCCGTTAATTATTAGATTCTGTTTGTTATGCAGAACGAGCTCAGATCCAGGTATCTGCTCTCGTTCCAGTAATAATGATTTTGGTTTTGCCCGTAACGTAATGAGTTTTTGAACGTCGCGAAGCATGTAAGCATGAAGCATGTATGCCTTTCCTAAGGATAGGAAATCTAGTACCACTAAGACAGCACAACATAGATTCGAATCCACTGCATATGTTTCAAACCAAAATCTGCGATCTTAAACGGAATTTGAAAGAAGGCCAGTAAGTATTAGAAGCAGGAAAGAATACTCTTTGATTGCTTCCTTTTAAAGGAATTGAAGGGTGGGTTACAGCAGCATACGATGATTACTTTATTTGACAAAAAAAACTAAAGAAAAGAAAAGAGAAAAGGAAATGTACCCTACAATTTTGAATAAGCCAGTTTTAACAAAAGTCTCGGTTGTTCATTTCCTCCAAATGTTTACCGTGGCTATTGTCGAAAGGCTGTTCTGTTTTCATTGCTTCTGCATATAAATTAGAAGCAATTGTCTATTTTTCATTGTTATTACTTCCATTATTACTAAGCCAGTTGAAATTGAAAGTATCCTGTTTCGTTTTGCCACAGTAGGCTTCCGAGAAAAGCAGCTGTTGTTGAAAGATCTTTCTGTTTTTGTTAGTTTCCTTAGATAGTACAGTTTTGTTTGTGTCCTTGATCGAACAATTGGTAATAGCTGAGATCTTTTTCGGAAGGACGAAAGTTGTTGAACAGCAATTGAAACTTGGAGACGGGGATGGGGCTCCTTGTGAACTGTTCATCGTTTCCTTGTCAAATTTTGGCCACAGATTTTTTTTTTTCCATTTTCTTTTTCGGTGTACTCATTTACTTTGATTATTTTTCTTCGACTCCAACTCCTTTCCCATATTGGATTTTGACTTTTTTGAATGTGATCACTCTCTCTCTCTCTCTCTCTCTCTCTCTCTCTCTCTCTCTCTCTCTCTCTCTCTCTCTCTCTCTCTTCTTCCCCCTCCCTCCCTCCGTCCACTGTCTATCAGTGCTTCTCTTATGTAGCACATACATATGATACATCTCATCAAATAATGAGCTTTTTTTTACTACCCAACAGTCACATAAATCAATGACATAATCTCAGATCGATCGCTAACTTGTTTTTTGTTTTGTTTTTGTAATGATTAAAGTAGTAAGTATGAAAACTGTACAGTTTGGTTCTTTTGATTTTAAATTTACTTATGTCTAATGTTTATATTGTTGAAATGTTTATGTTGATTCATCTATACTTCATTTGTAGTATAGACCATCCTTAGACGAGGGTTGGATGTAAAAAAAAAAAAAAAAAAACAAAACAAATGTATATACATTATTTATTTCACACCCTCGAGAAAAATGAATCGTTCTCTGTCTGTCTGTCTGTGTCTGTCTGTCTGTGTTTGTCTGTCTGTCTGTCTGTCTCTCTCTCTCTCTCTCTCTCTCTCTCATCTCTCTCTCTCTTCCTCCCTCCCTCCCTCCCGTTTCAGACGATGTCTGAAACACGAAAAATGATTCATATCAATTTATGTCGACATCAGCTCGACAGACGATGTCTAGAGACTTTTCCCTAATATATTTTTCGTTAGTATGTTTGTGTGTATTTGTGGTGGTGGTCATTGGTTTAATGTCAGTTCACTTAAGTGTATTTGTTCGTTTGGTTTGGTGAATGTTTGCTTCGTTTCTCGCTTTCGTTCTTGTATGTGTTTTTTGTTTGTCTGTTTTGTGTTTTGTGTTTGATTAGCTTTTTATTAGATTTTTTTTGTCAGAAGTTTATGGAATGATTTACTTATTTTGTGGTTTGATGCGTTATGTTTCAGAGTGACTCTTTGGATCCCAGCAAGTTTACCTTCCAGAATTTCTTCAACTTTTACCATCAGTTGGTTGGCCGCACTGAAGTCCACCTCATTTTTGCAGAAATGTGAGTCATGCCTCATGTTCGTCTGTGCCTGTATGTCTCTATTGTGTATGTGTATACGTTCTTTGTTGCTCTCTCTCTCTCTTTCTCTCTGTCTCTGTCTGTCTCTCTGTCTCTCTCTTTCTCTTTCTTTTGTTCTCTCTCTCTCTATCGTTCTCTCTCTCTCTCTCTCTCACACACACACACACACACACACACACACACACACACACACCACACACACAACACACACACACACACACACACACAACAGCCACCAGTCAGCCCCATCATGTCACACAAGGTCACAGTGCTAGCTATCGCCGTAAGTGTCCTGCACAGGTAAACAGAGATAGGAGGAGGGCGGAGGCACATAGGCTACATCAAGAGCAGCAGCTTGTTGTGTACAGGACAATGTTGATTTTACTGTCTAATCACCGATTGATCAACGACATCGTTGTCACCAAGCTTCTTTTATGACATTGATAATAGTAACTGCTTCCATGTTGACACATTTCAACCTGACCACCATTCCCTTTGCTGTGTTAGTCAGCCAACACGCAGTGCACGACCAATTGAACTGAGGGACGACACGAAATGTCACAGTGACATTGACCCCGCAGAAAGTGACGATCATGCATGAAAACGGCGTGATGTTAGAAAACGGGTCATGTGTATCCTCTGATGATAATGACGATGAAAACAGTGGTGAAGAAGTTTGTGAAGTGAATGATGCTGCTGTAGAACCTACGACACAGTCTGATACAGATTAGACAAGTGCGACAGTTGTTGATTCTGATACTGAATAAACTGAAGAAAACAGGCACAGTGTTGAAAACATTCAGTGTCCTACACACGAGTCACAACAGCCATGTGTTAGATATGGAGGTAAATACGGTGAACTGATGACCTGTGTGACGGAAGCAGCTAAAAGCGTGGACGCACTCCTTGCCTCTGTCCGTCAGAGTACCAGTGTCACCCCCAGCACCAGTGATGGCCATGGTGAAAATCATCATCGGGATCCTCCTTAAAGACAGTCTATAGCAATATTGTGAATGACTATGAAAACGATGTCGTTAATCAATCGGTGATTAGACAGTAAAATCAACATTGTCCTGTACATAACATTGAACTGTTCGGTACCGTGATCGGGATTTCCATGTCACGAAGAATTATTGAGTGATCATGTTGTTAATGTTTTTTCCATTGGTTGTTTCATGTCACACCCCCATCCCCCATGTGTACTATGTGAATGGGCATAGAGGCCTAACACAATAAAACATTTCGTATTCGTATTGGTATTCTCTCTCTCTCTCTCTCTCTCTCTCTCTCTCTCTCTCTCTCTCTCTCTCTCTCTCTCTCCTCTCTCACTTGCTCCCTTGCTTCAGACACCACACACACACAATACACTACAATACAATACAATATTTTATTTATATAGCGCAAAATCTTGATAAAATCAAATCTAAGCGCTAAACACAAGCACGCACACACACAACACACACACACACGACCAACAAAACAACACACCACACACACACACACACACACACACACACACACACACACACACACACACAAGACACACACACACACTCACACACACACACACCACACACACCACACACACACACACACACACACACAAGACACACACACACACACACACTCACACACACACACACACACACACACACACACACACACACACACACACACATACACACACACACACTTGCCGTACGCAGATTCCATCAAAATGTATGTGTACGTACCTAATTCGATTAACAGAGGGTAAATGACCAGACACACGGGTAAGACGAAATAGATAGAAAGGCACACATACACAAAAAATACCAGACAGGCAAGACAGACGAGCAAAGGAAAGAAGGACGACAGAGAGTGTCCAGTTTCAGTTTCAGTTTCCCAGAATAGCGTCTCGCGCTCAGAATAAATTTTGTATGCACTGACGCCGCTGATGCCATGTGTTGGAAAAGATATAAATTGAGCATGACGTAAGCCAAAAGCTTTGCGCATAAGCGCTTTGCACTTGCAACGTTTTGATGTCCTACCTAGCGTAATGGTTTTATGTCCATCTTTTTATCGGTGTGTCATTGGAAAAACCAAGTCTACATTGTAGTGAAACGTATATCGCAATCTGCAGTGTTAGAAACACCAGTCAAAAACACGTACTAAAAACATGGAAACATCAATCCATCCCGCCAGTTTAAACTGCTGGCCTTACATACTTCCTACACTAGCCACATGACAGAGGCGTCCATCCACCCACCAACACGATTTATCATCGCCCTCACACCAGATCCCCCAGCTGATCCACAACCACGATAACAACAGATCATATTCTTGCCACCACATTCCTCTAATTAACTTGTTCATTTCTTCTTCTTCTTTTAATTTTTTTTTTAATCTGGTTGAATAAAAGCCTGAGCACTTTCAATTCTGCGCTGTCAGTGCCAGTGTTTGTCTGATAGGTGATTGCTCTTTTTTTCTTTTCATGGTGGATTTTCAGCCTTTTCGTCTAACCATTCGTTTTTACATAATATGATAGATGATTTGCTGACTAAAATTTGGTTTGCAAAGGATGATTTTAAGAGCCTGAGGACTTAAGACTTTCCAAGATGCAAAATTCTTGTTGTAGTGGCTTTGCCTGCAAGTTTGTCGACACATTGATTTCCCTTGTCACGTGTATGTCCGGGATAGTAGATTCGTGAACTTTTGTAGATTAATACTGCTCATTACTTCGTGCCATTGTGGAGGTTCCTATGCCATTTTGCACTTTTTAAAGTAAGTTTATCGAGTAGGTCAAGATGAAGGCTGACAGTCTTTTATCATCATCTTTTGAAGGTAACCATTTTAGGACATGTGTGATGATTTCAGGTTTCAGTGTTAGGCTGGAGGTTGTGATATTGTCTGAAACATTTTCTTCATGTATGTTTTTTCCATTATGTTTGACAGTGAAAGCTCATCGAGATGTGGTATTGATGACTGAGCCGTCCGTGTATAAGATATCATTTTTAGGTTTGCAGCTTCTTTGCTCGATGAGTTGCTTCATTTCTGCATCAGCATTACCTTTTGGCCATTCACGACAGTTTTTGTTTGTTTGTTTGATTATTTTGTTTGTGTTTTGGCATGATTGCTTTGTATTGACTTTTGAAACGGTTTGGTTATTTTCCCAAATTTTTTTTGTCCTGTTCAGTTTTGCCAGCAGGCATACGTGCTGAATGGATTTTTCTGCCTGGCACATTCATGATTCTCCATGTTGGAATCAGTTAGCTTTTCTTTTTTCGAACATCTCATGAAATGGATTTTACGGGTTTTCTAATACTCTGAAATGCCTTTACTGACAGTTCTATTTCATATCTCGACTGCATTGAAGGAAAGTCAAACAGGAACCGCATAATCTTTGTGGGAGTGACTGTTGTGGTTCCAAGGATTATATCTCATTGCTTCATTCTGTATGCTGTCTAGTTTCAAAACATTGGTCTATGACAACGAGAAATAAAGAGGCACTGACAGATAATGTGGGCAGAGAGAGAGAGAGAGAGAGAGAGAGAGAGAGAAGGCCCTAGTCCCTACTGAAGGGGTGCTTATAAGTATAATAAAATAATCAGATAGCATATTATATAGGATTAACTATCAACAACAAAATATACTGTACAGACATTATGATAAAGCATTTTCTCTGGTTTTAGCTGCTTTAAGCTGGAACAAACCAAAATTCTTAATATAATCGAAACGAGTTGAGCACATTAACAAACACTGTTTAAACATATTTGGGATCTATAATACTTTTGAGGGATAAACCTTGAACGGATTTCATCTAAAGCTGGACAACACAGGACAAAATGTATTTTGTCTTCTAAAGAGAGAGAGACAGACAGACAGAAAAGTAGATAGAGAGACAGACAGACAGACAGAGATGCAGGCAGAGAGAGAGAGAGAGAGAGCAACATTTCCTCAGTCGAGCGTAGTGGCATAAGCAGCCTTTTTTTTTTTTTTTTTTTTTTTTAGTCCGGCTCTTGTCCATGGGGTGAGAGGAAGAAAACTAACATTAGGCAGAGAGTCCAGCAAACGATCACGGCCATGTCGCGCACAGCAGACATCTCGGAACTAAGCAGGCAGCATCGATGAAAAAGTGCCAGCTTTCTGGTTGTTACTCTGCTGATTGGACACGATTGGACTTTCGTCTGTTAATCACTCGCTCGCGCCAGGAGAGAAAAGGGTATTAAACCTGACTGCAATAAACGCAGAACGTTGACATTAGTAGAGAGAGAGGGTGAACGAGAGAATGATCCTTGGGCCTGGGGGGTAGGGGTAGGGGAGCTTGGGAGAGAAAGAACTAGGGAACGGCGCTAGGTAAGGTGGTTGAGGAAGTCTGTGAGGATGGGGAATGGTGGGGGTAGATTAAGTGGGTAGAAACTGCTTTAGACTTTATTTGCAAGTGAGTCCGGGTAAGAGAGCAGTGCCCGCTGCCTTTTTGCGCTGCTTGGAAATAATAGAAAGAGAATGTGAGAGAGAGAGAGAGAGAGAGAGAGAGAGAGAGAGAGAGAGAGAGAGAGAGAGAGAGAGAGAGAGAGAGAAAATGTGTATGTGTTCGCGCGCTCGTGCGTTTTGAGTTCGTTTTGTTTTTGACTTGTTCGTTTTTATAAAAAAAATTACTTCTTTGTTTTTGTTTTGTACTTATTAACTCATTCTCCCCCCCTCCCCCCCTCCCTTGTTTCTCCCCTCGCTGGTTCTTCATTCTTTTTCTTCTTTTCCTCTTCTTATTCTTTGAAAAAAAAAAAAGACTTTGCAATCTTAATCAAATCTGTCTTCCGTTTGTTCGTAGTTGACCATTAAAAAATGTGCATAGACACACACACACGCACACACATGCACGCAATCACGCACACGTACACACATACATGTACATGTACGTATACACACACGTACATGTAAACACACTAATCACACTCACACACATGTACATATACATATTCGTATGCACATATATGCTTGTATACACATGTGTGCAGAAATATGCATGGGTGCATACGTGCACACGCACACATACACACACTAAAGCATATGCACATGTTTACATAATATGTGCGTGCACTTTTACATCTGTATCGTGAATTTTTATATCTGTGTACTTGCTGGGGGGAAAAACAAGGGGTAAATGAGAGAGAGAGAGAGAGAGAGAGAGAGAGAGAGAGAGAGAGAGAGAGAGAGAGAGAGGGTGCTGAAAGAAGGAGAGGGGAGAAATAACGTTCATGTAAACCTACTGACGTTTATTCAAGAGGACATAATAATGTCAAGGGGAAATAATGTTAACCTCAGTGCAAATGAAAAATTATTATTAACAGTCTATCAGCGCAATTCTTATTCTTGCATTTCAGACTCTTAACAATATTTATTAATACAAAAAATTTTCTGTACTTGGGTATTCCCATCAGCTATTTTATTTTCTGGAAGCCCTCATCTATAGAGGGTCTACATTACCACAAATGAAACGTGAAAAGCAAACACACACCAGAATAATGTAAAAATTAGATTATTAATAGTGTCAGAGAGGTAGAAAGAGAAGAGAGAGAGAGAGAGGCTCAGTATGTCAGTCGGCCAGACAGACGGAGACAGACTAGACTGCGATGAGTTTAGTCTGTGATGAGTTCTTACAGGCCAGGAGAGATGTCAAGGACATAATTCTGTTGAAGCAAGTGTGTGTGTGTGTGTGTGTGTGTGTGTGGTGTATGTGTGTGTGTGTATGTCTCTCTCTCTCTCTCTCTCTCTCTCTCTCTCTCTCTATATATATATATATATATATATATATATATATATATATTTGTGTGTGCATGCATGCATGTGTGCACATAGTAAGGAGTGTAGGATAATCTTAACCATGTGATGGCGTCTTTTGTTTTATGTGAAAGACACAGAAAATGTGCTTATCAAGTAATAAGAAATGTTCTCGCGTAGTTGTATGCAGTGCGTTTACGATGATACAAAACAACGTCTGGCAACAGAATAATCTTATGATAGCACCTTCGTGGTTAAAGAAAATCTCATTTCATTTTTCAAATTTAATTTCATATTCATTCTTTTTTTTACAGTGGATTTACCATGTGAAACTCGGGCTGTTCTCCCTGTTGAGGGCTTGTCACCGCAGTGCAGCGCCACCCTAGATATGTTCATCAAATAATGTCATCACAGCTGGACTCATGATAATTAACGTTTGTTTCAGCTTAACGATATAATATACTTAAAAGACATGTCCCTGTTATGTATGTCATTACCACCAGCAGCTGAAGCATCGTCATTATTATGTCATTGTCACGTGCAGCAGTCTTGCTGTCATTTGCTAAAGTTCTGCCTTACACAGGATCTTCTGGAGGTTACTTCTTCAGCAAGTGACATCAACAGCGAGTAAACTAATTGCAGTGTACTATCCTCGTTAGTAAAACAATTTTTCTGACAGTGTACTTATTATTTATATCAGCAGCAACAGCAGGAACAGTAACATCATCATTATGATGTCAGTCTCACCTGCAACAGTTTTGTTGTCACTTGCTCAGTTTTGGCTCCACATCGGGTTTTTTCTTTAGGCATCTTCATCAGCAAGTGACAACAAAAAAACTAGTTGCAGATAAGAACAATTTCATTTTATTAATTGCAGACTTGGGGGAACAACATCCATACATAGATCTTTATCATCATCATCATCATCATCATCATTGTCATATTACTTTATTTTACTCTTTTAAGAAAAATGATCACATCATCATCATCATCATCATCAATCATCATCAATCATCATCATCATCTTCATCTTCTTCTTCTTCTTCTTCTTTGCAATAATACTTTTATTAAATCTTTTAAAAACGATGTCATTCACAATTTTTGATGTCTGTCCAAAAGGGGGGCCAAAAAGAAACCCTACCTGACAGTGCAGCAGTTCACAGAGTTCTTGAACAACCAGCAGCGGGACCCCCGCCTCAACGAGATCCTCTATCCTTTTGCTAATGTCAAGCAGGCGCAGGAGATTATCAACCAGTACGAAGCCAAAAGAGGAATGGCAGCCAAAGGTACCACTAACTATACTACTGATTAAATGTTGGTATTTTTATCATATGCAGTTGTTATTGTTGGTGGCTCTGGTTTGGTATCTGTTCCATTGTGCTGTGTTAATTTGTTTCGTTTTTGTTGGTGAGTTTGGTCATTGTGTTGTGTGTGTGTGTGTGTGTGTGTGTGTGTGAGTGTGTGTGTGTGTGTGTGTGTGTGTGTGTGTGTGTGTGTGTGTGTGTGTGTGTGTGTGTTGTGTGTGTGTGTGTGTGTGTATATGTGTGTGTGTGTGTGTGTGTGTGTGTGTGTGTGTGTGTGTGTGTGTGGAGAGGCTTGTATAATTTCAAAGGGCAAATTAGAATTCATGTCCATCCCAGACTGTCCTAGGGAAATTGAGTCACATATGACTTATGGGAGGAAAGGGTAGGGGGTGAATAAGCATCTTGTATTTTAGCAAGTGTTTTCCAGGGGAAATTCAGGTCTCTTTCACCAAGAGAAAGCCGTGGAATTTGATTTTCCACCCTTGAGCAGTACCAGGTTGCTCTGAAGTTGGTGTTATTGTGTGACCTATTCTGTCTGTATCACAGTACAAGTGTGCACCAAATCACTATTGACCAAACACATTTCATGCTTTTGACACATTCACACACAAAACACAAATGCAAAATACATACGTGAACACACTTAGCACACGCAGCCATTTATAAATACAAATATACACACATGCTTGCTTCCAAGCACACTTACACACATGCGCAAATACACAGACATGTGTGTACATGCAACATACACATGCACGCACAAAGAAACACACACACCACACACACACACACACACACACACACACACACACACACACACACACACACACACACACACACACACACACACACACACACACACACACACACACACACACACACACACACACGTGCTGCAACACACACAAGCCCAGAAAGACATGTGCATGATAACACTGGTAGTGAGTGAAATAAAAATGCTGGTTTGATCTGATGACAATAGAAAGAAATATTCAAATGGAAAGTATACTGATGATCCAAGTAGTTACAATGCATTGATCCATGTATTTGTGTGTTTGCTTGTTTGTTGTTTGTTTGTTTGTTTGTTTAGATGTTGGTTCTCCCATTTTCACCTCCACCCCTTTTGTTGTTTTCCTTCCCAATCCTTTTAAAAGATTTTTTTCTAATTCTGTGAAATACTGTTTTGAAATGTTGAGGCAATAACAAATCAGTTGTACCTTATAAAAGTACAGTACCCTACTCCTTTCATGTCCTTATTCATAGTTATTGTAGATTTTAAGAGGTATTGAATGATTGCTATTTTTTCCTGTGCTGTATTGCTATATTTTCCTGTGCTGTAGATTTTTAGGGATATTGAATGATTGATACTTATACTTATGGTCTTTGCATTCAGAGAGCTTATGTTGCTGAGGGGTGTCTAGTATGTGCTGAGTGCCTTCATCTGAAATAACTTTTGATTGATCATACTGAAATTTGATTTTTATGTCTGCCTCTCAGCCTGAGTATCTGTTAGTCTGATTTTCATTAGCAAACAGGTGTTTGAAGTCCTTGTTACTGTCGGATTTCATTTTCATTTAAAAGAAATACTACAATGTATGTCCATTTACTGTTGTCAGTGGGAGCATTTTCTGTAGGTGACTTTCCTGTTCTGATAACTGTAAACATTATGAAATCCATGACCTCTGTGCGTTCTGTCAGATTTTAGACATTCAAGCATATTACTTTGTAAATGTTGAGAAATCTGTATGTGTAAAATATTTAATCTGTGATGGTGATGAAGTATGTATGTGTGTTTCTGTGTGTGGTGTGCATGTATGTGTGTGTGTGTGCGTGTGTATGTGCGTGTGCGTGTGTGTGTGTGTATCTGTGTGCTCGTGCGTGCGTGCACATGTGTGTATGTTGTCTTAAGTTGAGTATTATTAGGGAATCTGTGAATACATTTTCATAATACCTTTTGCAGCTTGTGTATGCTCTAAATGAAATAATGCTTTGTAGTGGGCTCTATTGACTTCATGGTGATTGTTTGACCATGTTATTAATTCTGTTGTGTGTTTCTTTATTTCCAGAGAAAGGTAAGAAATCTCCAGATATTATTCACAGCACCTTGTAGTCACAGTATTGTAACCTAGAGCATGTGTATTCGGTATAGTTACTATTTAGTTATATGCAGATTGATATTCAGTTAGTCGCTGGCCTTTTTATGTTGGCATTTCAGTGTAGAAGAGGGCGTTTTATTTTGAGTGCTCTTGGTAATTTTTTTTTCTATTTTTTTTCTATTCATTTATTTGTTTGTTTAATTTAATTATTTAAGTTTTCTTGATATTTGTTCTGTTTATTTTTTAGTTATCATGAGTATAATTTTTGTTAAGATGTACCACTGCACACTGCACATGGACTTTGAGGTTTTAGGGTTCTTTGCTTTTCGTTTTGTATATTTTTTTCTTGTCATTCTACTGTCTGTTTTGGTTCTGGTAGCACAGATTAGTGAAGTAATTGGTTCAGTTTGTTCAGTTGTGGTGATACAATTTTAAGCATTTATGCATAAATATGTACATGCAGAAACCTGCCTTTGGTACATGCATGCACACTTTACATGCATGCATGCAAACACATATGTACACACAAACGTGCACACATGCACACCGCATGTACACACACTTACACATTTCAGTTGATCTCTAGAGCAGTAAATGATAGTCCATTCTTTTTGTAGAATACAAGTAGTGCATGACGAAATAATGCATGCAGTTTAGTTTAATTTACATTGTGTGAAATCAGATTAACTTTATAGCATGACTGTGTAAAAAAAAAGTAAATGTGTGTACATGTATGTGTGATAATGAATAGTCAGTGTAATTCAAATTACCCACCCTTCCCACTGAGGTATATATGTGTGCACAATATGTCATAGAATGTGCGAATAAATCACATGTGATCTATCTGCCCCTCTTACAACTGTTGTTTCCTGATTGTATCTATGTGCAAGAAAAATTGAATGTTTTTATGCTAATTGTGTGTGAATAAACCCCCTTCCCATCCCATGTACGGTGTGAAAATTTTGCCAGTTAATGCGTTTATGCAGCATCAGGTTAGGTGCTCTTCTTATTTATCATTAGGTACTGTTAACTTGTTGTTTGGGATTTTTATTAACACTGCACAGGATATATGTGTAGGCATACAGTGTGAGAGTTAGTTTGGGTTTCCAAAAAACAGCATAAGCATGAATTATGCAATACAGAATCTTTTTCTTAGTATGGTGTATAATGCCATAATGCTATTGTAGGCCAAAAACATCGGCTGAAAGCAAGCTGCTTGATTTTTTTAAAAGATACAAGCTGTTGTCTTCAGTTGTTTGATTGGGCTGGGAGGACTGGAGGCGTGCATGTTTAAAGGGATGGGGGGGGGGGGGGGGTGAAACTTGGGGAATAATTGGATAAAATGCAACCACCAAAATGCAGGAGATCTCCCCTGATACAGGTATCAGGTTAAAAAAAAAAGAAAAAAAAAGGCCAGCCCCTCTGAGAAAGGATTTTTTTCCCCTTTCTCGTTGTATTCAACTGTTTCAAAGCACTGTGACAATACAGATAGATCGCACTGCCACTTTCTACATACATGTACAGGGTTGGATTTTCTTAACTTTTGTTGACACACGTGAATTAAAAGTTGTGGTTGTCACTCTGATTTTGATGGGTTTATTATTAATAATGATAGTGAAGATGTGCATTGTGCAACATTTCAGGAAGCATGCTCCAAAGCACTTAACATTTTAAAAAGACATGTTATGCATAAAACATAAGTTAACAACACATCAAATTCATATGAGTATGGTATTACTTAGAACAAATGTATTGACACCATAAGATATGTAAATGGGTAAACTTTTCAAATATATTTCAGCAGTAAATTGTGTTGATGAGCTATAACTATTCAAGTAGATTTGCACCATAACTCTAATATTGGTTTTTTGGATGTTTGTGCTGCACTATCCATATAATTTTATCCAAAACAGTTTTTAGCATCATGCCTCTCTTCCCTCTGTCCCTCTCATATCTTGAAAAATTTTGGATTTCTCTTTAACTTTGATTGTAATTAATATAATTGTAGGTGTATCTGTGATTGTTGTTTTGTTGTTGTTATTGCTGCTGTTGTTATTGTTGTTATTATGAGTTGTAGTGGGGAAGGTGATGGCAGCGGTGATGAGTCCCTGCTATCAGCACACAGGAATAGAAGCTGGGTATTGTTTCTGCCAGCTCTTTCCCTTTTAACACAACCTCCTGTCATCCATCTGCCATTCTTGCCACATCAAAGTAGTGGTCGATGGGCACGGTAGTTATGCAGATAAATGTCGGACTTCCAAGGTCCTGGGTTCAATCCACCTAGACATCCTTGCCTGGTGGATAGAGAGCAGAGATTTTTCCAGCCTCCACATTCAAAATATGTGCCTGCCCGTACCCAAACTGCTTTCAAGTGTATATGCGCGCATAACGTCAAATATTTACTGTAAAGATTCTGAAAGCTGTGTCAGTGGCTGCTTATGAAAACAGCATGAGCACCACCAGAGATGTACAGTGCAGACTATGCAGCAACATACTGCCTGCACAGCATGGGCAGAAAGTAATGAGCAGACATGCATCCCAGAAAAATGGGAACCCAAGAAATGAAAAGAAAGACAAGACAAAAAAGTGGTCTTTGTTGTCATTATTATTCTAAACACGTAGGGGCATTACTGATGTATGCAGTATTGTTCTCTTGTGCATTGGGTTTCATTGTTTTAAATTTGTATTCCATTAAGTTAAATGATTTTGATTTTAGCTTGGAATCAGTATGCATGAAAAGACAGCTTTTTTGCAAAAGATAATTTTGTGATTTTTTTTGGGCAGTGAAAATAGGGGTTAATTCCCTATGAATTGTGCAATACTTACACTTGAAGGATTGCTTCCATCCTTGAATATGATTGCACAAATAAACCAGTCACTGTAGTGTAGTGGTTAACACGACAGAC
>CM060308.1:56960955-57003455 GCA_030674185.1 Monoplex corrugatus
AACAAGTCACAGAAAGAAAGAAATAGAAGGAAAAAAAATAGTAGTGATGATGGTAATGCATAAAATGTATACAAATGAATATTATGATAATTAAAAAGCATGTTTATAGTAGCAATTAATGTGTAAAAGCAAAGTGGAGTGATAGAAAAGGAACTGAGTTCTTATAGCATGGTCATTGCCACGTATGCACTAATATCGTTATGCATATTGTGTTTGCGTGTGAGAAAGTGTGTGTGTGTGTGTGTGTGTGTGTGTGTGGGGTGTGTGTTGGTGTGTGTGTGTGTGTGTGTGTGTGTGTGTGTGTGTGTGTGTGTGTGTGTGTGTGTGTGTGAAAAATATGTGATGCTTTTTTTATGCAAGTAAAGCAAACATTTCTCTTAAATATTGTAGTTCATCAATATAATTTATCATTTCAGCTGGGAAAATTTTTTTTCAAAGGATTATATGCACAAGGTGGTGAAAAGGCTGTTATAATTATTATGTATTACAATGTATATTATTCAGAGCCTGGAACTTAATTAAAAGCAATGCATTAGATTAAAAGTTTTATGTTTGCACTTTGATCAAATTTTGTGTTGAACTAATTAAGAACAACGCATGAAATGCAAAGATTTTGTTTTTCTGTTATGCAGCCAGCCTTTTTCTTTGCTGTGCATTTATATTAAAAGGTTTTATGTTTATGCTTTATGGATAGTCTTCCTTTTTGCTCTGTAATTATATTCGACCAGTTTTCATCTGTCTTAATATAAAGTTACTTTATGCGTCATTGCATCTAGTTTTACACATTTTACATCATTGCATCTATTTCTGAAAAAATTTCATTCATACAAAATGAAAAGTAACAATTGATCCAGATTATAACCCCACAAGTTTACAGTTGAGGTACTTGAAATTTCCTGATTCCTAATACTATGAGGAAATAGAATTAGACCAATGTGGCTGATTTGTGAGGAGATGTAATAAAACCTGCCAACAGGAAATAGATATTTTGCCCACATTTAGATAATCAACCTCTAATGGACTGTTTGATTCTGCTTTGTTTAAATATCCCTTGGTAAGCTTGTGATAAACTTGTTCATAACATTTTTCTTATAATAAGGTTACTATATAGTTTTCCTATCATAACTTAATCCATTTGGTTTTTGAATATGTGTTTTGTGTCAACATCTCATTCTCGTAAAAGAAAAAAGATATGTCATATTCTTGTTTAAATCTAAGGTGCTACTATTCAAATTCTCTCATAAAACTGCCATGTTCTCATTTAAAACTAAATGCAAGCAGTTGCGTTCTTATTCGTACATAATGCTGAAACAGTTACAGTATTTTCCAGCCAGAACCTCTGTTTCCCAATTCCCTGTTTTCTAGTCATGAGTAACCTGTGTATTTACCTTTTTTATATTGGTAAGTGTTCAGTTCATACATCCTTTTTTGTACTGGATGATGTTCAGGTCACCTGTCACTGGAAGGTTTTCTCATGTTCTTGCTGAGCGAGGAAAACAACGTCATCCGGCAGAAAAGTTAGACCTGAGTGAAGACATGACTCAGCCTTTAGCTCACTACTTCATCAACTCCTCTCACAACACCTACTTGACAGGCAAGTACTGTAGTGATACTAATGTACATTTTTAATGTACCTAGCTGTTCTCCAGAAACTTACAATTCTAGAATGCAAAAATAAATGAAATACACATGTAACACACATTCACCATTTTTATCCATAAACATCATCCACACTCTCTCAGTAACATCCATGTACAACATACTATAAGAATGCAATAAAACAAGAGGTGATAAGAGTCAGTATAACAAAGTTGGTTTAAACAGAAGGATTCATGAAAAAGATGGGCTTTGAGGTGGGTCTTAACAGAGGAAACACTAGGCAAATTTCTCAGGTTAAAGGGCAGGTAATGTCACAGAAAAGGACCAGAATGGGCAAAACATTGGAAAACATGGGTGGACTGTGTCGTATTGTGTTGTGCTATTGTACAGTACTGCATTATATTGTTCATGTTGTAATGATGGAATGTTCTGAATAAGCTGCATGTATTCAGGTAAATATTGCTGGCATTTTACTGCCATTGAAAACATTAAATTCTTGAAAAAAAAAAGTCAACCCTTGGTATGGCCTACTGCTTAATTTTTAATTTGACCATGATATTTATTTTCTGTTTGTTTGTTTACTTTTTTTTTTTAGAAACTTCCCGTTTGTTTTATAATTTATTTTATATTTTTAGAACCTTCCACTCTTCCATACTATTTCATAGACATTGCCCCCACACTGCTTAGCAAGTTCATTTAATGGCAGTCCCAATAGGAACCAGAAAAACAAAAATAGAATGAGAACACGCATTTGATATAACAAAACAAGACAGGTGCAAATATTTGGCCCATAGGTCTTGACAAGCGTATACAAAAGACATAACAGAATAAATGTGCAGCTGTTAGCTGAAATAAATACCCAGAAAACTTCCCTAATGTGGCGTTATGCAGGAGAAGTTCCAAAGCCAAGAAGTCCATGGGAGTTGCCATTATCGAGTGCCCAACATTCTAAAGACGCCACTACAAAAACCCCTATTAATAACAGTAATCAGTCACAGAATGCTTGGAATTATTTTGTTCAGTAAGCAAGAAATTTTATCTCAAAAACTAATTGGCATTAAAATGCTGAAAGCATGTTAGTACAGGTGCTTGGTGGTATTTTGGGTGCATGCTTGAGTTACATGAATACACTTTTTTTGATGTTTTGAAATGGTCAGAAGAAGCAGGTGCAACAACAACAGCTACAGCAATAAGAAGAAAAAAAAGATAAATGGACTGAATAACTCAGAACAAAAGAGAACTCTACCTAATAACTTTCGGTGTACAATTTCAGGTCACCAGTTCACAGGCAGATCATCCGTAGAGATTTACCGGCAGGTGCTACTGAGTGGCTGTCGATGCATAGAGCTGGATTGCTGGGATGGCAAAGGGCAGGATGAAGAGCCTATGATTACTCATGGCTATACCATGTGTACTGAAGTGTCCTTCAAGGTAACTCATGATGGTGATGAAACGTTACCATTGTTATCATTATCATTATTTTCATTATCACTGCTGTTATCATTATGATCGTCATTGTTGTTGTGATAATCATTATTGTCATCATCAGCGTCATCATGTTCATCATCATTGTCATCATCAGCATCAGTATCGTGAGTATTAAAGTCATTACTGGTTGCAAGTATCTTGATAGATATGATCAATGTAAGGAGTTCTGAACTGTTTTAACTTGCATATATATATAGGCATGACGTGCATACACATATCAGGTTTGAAAACTTCTTTTCAGCAGAAATTCTACTGGTTTTATTTAACAAGTCCTTGGTTTTAGGGAGTTTGTTATAGATGGACTCTAATTGTTAGATTAGTGTCCTTGTTTATATTAGGGCTTCTTTTCACTTTTGAAGTGCTATACACGGTGCACAAATCCGAGATACTTTAATAGGCTCTGCCCTGCTGGCTATTACTGCCGGCTATTAATAGCATGCATCTTTCCCCTTCCCTTCCACTCACCACACCCTTTTCACTATCCCGCTGCCGTGTATAGCGCACTCAGCTTCCTTCTTTATCACTAATGCTTGAGCACAAAGCCATGCTACAGATATAAGACTTAGGTTGACCCTGCCTGGCTAAAAATAGCACTCACAGCCGGCGATGTTGGCTCGCAACTAAAGGGTGTCAGAATGGCTGGGAAAATGCAGCCGTGTACAGTGTGTTCACTTTAAGGGACCTCGTATTGAACTATATATTCATTTTAGGTACCATTTTATTTGGAGTGTTTTGAAATGGTGCAGCTCTTTCAACTTAGGGGTCATTGTACAAGCTTATAATTGAATGTCCATTTTAAGATTTTGAAATGCTACAACCCGATCAGTTTCAGAGGGCCGCAGCAAACTTACATATACATCTTAATATGCCCATTCTAAGTTTCTGGAATGCTACAACCTGTTCATTTTCAGGGGGCCTCATACAAGCTTACATGTACATTTTCATGCCCATTTTAAAGTTGGTGAAAATGCTACACAACCCTTCCCCACCCCAATCCCCACCATCCCTCCCACCCATCCTCTTTTTTTTTTCTTTTCTTCTTCAGCTGTTCTCTTGCCTGATGCTTGCATGAACAGATGCATGATGCACATATATGCATGCGCGCGCGCACACGCGCACACACACACACACACACACACACACACACACACTCGCTCTCTCTCTCTCTCTCTCTCTCTCTCTCTCCTGTCTCTCTCTCTCACTTGGAGATCTCTCTCTTGGAGATTCTCTCTCTCTCTCTCTCTCTCTCTCTCTCTCACACACACACACACACACACACAAACACACACTCACAAGAACGTCCCACAGCTACGATCGATGTCATCATGTGGCTGCAGATGTCATGAGGCGGTAAGGGAAATCGACAATTTGAAAAATACCATACAAGAACTGTCAAAACAAATAAACAGCCTCACAACCATGCTACAAACAGAGAGGAAAATCTTATTAGAAAACAACACAACGTTAAAGGAGCTGCGCGATGACAATAAGTGCCCAATACTTACGACCACCATTGCGAGCCAAACTGATTCCGCGGTCCACGGTGACTTTTCCACCATGTCACCGATGGACAAATTCACCTCCTATGCGGAATGCGCGGCTCAACCTCCAAAACTAAAAGATCAGGAAATAACACCTAAAGGAAGGAAAAATGACGTCAAACAAAGACCAGACGTCTCTACAAAACCTCACCGTGACGTCAAAACAGCGGTATCATCTGCACATTCCAGATTGAAATCTAATATTCTTCCACGTGTCCTTATCATCCACGACTCCGTCCTAAATAAAGTAGATGGAAAGAGACTGGGCTCTTCTTACGGTTTTCAGGTGGCAACGAGAAAAATCCGTACCATCGACGACTGTAAGACAGCCATTGAAAAATCGAAAGAAGAACTGACACCTGAACCTGACTGTGTTGTTCTACATGTGGGGATTACAGATTTGAAAACAAAGGAGCCCACTGAATGCAGCATAAACCTAGAAATATGTGTGAAAATCATCAACACACAATTTCCGAAAGCTAAGGTAGTGGTCAGTCAGGTCGCTCCTGTGAGGGACAAACACCTAAACGTAAAAAGAGAGCTTCTTAATGCCCTGACAAAAGCGCGACTCCTAAAAGCAGCAAGTGTCAACTATGTCAACAATGATAATCTCCAAACTATCAGTCACACTCAAGTCAGCCAGGACGACGTCCATCCAACCTCCAGAGGGGCGAGCGTTCTGGCCAGAAACTTAGGGAGGCAAATCCATCAGCTTTTCTGGGAAAAACCGAGGAGGAGATCAAACCGGCAACGACATCAACAAAGACCCGGCTTCCACTCTCAATTTTTCTTCTCTCCCTGGTCATTTTAGATTCAGCCCAGATTCAGTTCCTCTTCGTTCAGCTCTCAACTATATTGTTTTTACTTAATTATTTACTTGTTTACCTACTTCGTTTTTATGCTATTTGTACCTTTGATTCCAAGTTAAATGAATATTTAATTATCTAAACTTACCATATTGTTCTAAAGTTTATCAACCGTTCCTCATGAAGACGTGTGTAGTAAGTGATATCAACATTTTTCAGTGGAACACTCGTTCCATTGTTAAAAACATCTCATATTTGAGTAACTATCTCTCTTCTAAAAACGTCCATGTCATGCTTCTACAGTCGCTGAATACCATCAAAACCAAATTACCTAAAATATCCGGTTTTTATTATCCACCAATATGTGACTCTGTAAATGACGGTGGCCGTATACAAACAGCTATATACATTCGGGAAGGACTGAACTATTGTGAACGAACATCGCCAGTACCTAAATCTACCGCATTTATTTCATCATGTGCAATCATTATAAAATTTTCCTCATCGTTAGTTGTGAATATGGCCTCTGTATACTTACCAAGAGGCCCAGACTCTGTGAACACCGAATGGTTAAGACACTTTCAAGATCAGGATGACAAGTGGATAATTGGAGGTGATTTTAATGCACATGCCCCATTTTGGGAAAAGTATTGTACAAACATAACAAGCAACAGGTTGATCGAAAATATTGTAGATTCCAATTTATATTTACTTAACAACGGACACGTTACCCGGATCCCCGATATACCAACCCACAGACCCACAGCTATCGACCTCACTTTAATCTCACCATCCCTAGCCCCAAACGCCACGTGGCAAACAGAGGATGACTTGTTGGGATCAGATCACATCCCCATACGTCTTACCCTAAACCATACTACTAAAATAGACGCCATGCCACAAGATAGTTTACCCAAGTTTAATTATAAAAACGCAGACTGGATCAGTTTTAAGGCAATCCTTGAAAAGACAAGAACAGATCTATCTGAAGCAATGAACATAAACGACATGTACGAAGTTTTCTGTAACTCACTGTTAAGAGCTGCTAACATTTCAATTCCAAAACTTACAGTGTCGAAAATAGGAAAACATCATGGAAATGTCTGGTGGAATGAAGATTGTCAAAAGGCAGTGAACGAAAAGAAAGAAAAATACAAAGTCTATTTAGCAAACAGGTCACCTGAAAATCATACAGCGATGAAAAGTGCCAACATTAAGTGTAACAGAATCATAGAGCAAGCCAAAGAACAACACTGGACGTCTTTTTGTAAATGTGAAGTAAATGACCACAAAGACATGATAAAGATTTGGGAAAAACTAAAATTAATGAAAAACGGGATTAAGTTGCCATCAATTCCAGTAAAGCTAGAAAATAACCCTTTTCCTAGCTCACTGGAAAAAGCAGAAGCTTTTGCAGACGTGTTTGCTGAGACCTGTCGTGTAGAAGGACTTCCTGTCTCTAGTAGAGACTCTAGGGAACGAGAAGAAAAGAAAGATGTATATAAGGATCCTGCCTCTGACAATACTCACTACATAAATGCATCACTCACACTTCAAGAATTAAAAGATGCCATTCAGTCCCTTCCAAGTAAAAAAACGTCAGTTGGACTAGATGCAATTTCCAATGAGATGCTGAAAAATTTACCAGAAAATTTTATAATTTTGCTACATGACATATTTCAAAAATGCTGGAATAGTGGGAAAATGCCCAACAACTGGAAAGAAACAATAGTGGTTCCTGTACTAAAATCAGGTAAATGTAATACCTATCTGAAAAACTACAGGCCAATTGCATTAACATCACACGTATGTAAACTAATGGAGAAAATAATCTTAAAGAGACTGATGCACTATTGTGAAAAGAATAAAATAATACCAGTAAATCAGGCAGGATTTCGAAAAGGCAGGTCACCAGTAGAAATCCTAACAAAGCTAACAACTAACATAAAACAACAATTTGCAAGACGTCAATGTGTTTTAGCTACATTTTTTGATATAACGAAAGCATACGATCAAGTGTGGCACTCCAGATTGTTATTTAAATTTAAAAGTATTGGGCTGACAGGTCACATTTTTGACTATGTTAAGAGTTTCTTAGAAAACAGAGTATTTCAAACGAGGATTGAAAATGTATATTCCACGAAACGAATTCTTCAAATGGGTATCCCTCAGGGATCCGTTATAGCTCCCCTTCTTTTCATGATATTAATGCATGACTTACCCAGTAAAGTATCTAAGCATGTAGTTTTAGCTCAATATGCTGACGATTTATGCATGTGGATGCAGGTAAATATGAAAAGGAAAACTCCTTTGCGCTGTATTAATTATACACGCAAATGCTACCAATTAGAACTTGATAAAATAGCACGATACATGGTAGAAAATGGGTTACATCTATCCCTGGAAAAATCGAAAATAGTTTTATTTAATAATGGAGCTAACCCAGTAAATATTCCCACTTTCAAACTGGGAGATACTCTTCTTCAGTTTAATGAGTCAATTAAATTCTTAGGAGTTTTTCTTACGGCAAAATTATCTTGGAATCAGCATATTGAATACTTATTAACCAAAGCTCAAAAAAGTTTAAATTTCTTAAAAATAGTTCGCAAACAGGCATGGGGTCAAGATTCATCAACACTTGTTCATCTTTGTAAATCGCTTGTTAGATCTAAATTAACCTATGCCCAAGAAATCTTCTTCAGTGCACCGAAACACTTACTAAAAAAACTGCAGAGCATAGATTGTAAAGGTTTCAAACTTGCACTGGGTCTTCCAATGCATGCTTCCTGTCTTCGCACATATAATGAAAACAAACTGTTGCCACTTGATGAGCAAAGGAAAGTCGCTTCTACTAAATTTTTGTTAAGACACACCACTGTAGAAAACATCTCTGAAACAGAAATTAAACTGAGATCAGATACCGACTTTCCAAAAAGAGCTAAATCAATATCTTCACAGGTCACTCTTGCAACATACACATCTGACGTCATGAAAGGTTCAGGTATTGATCTACACGTAGATCCTGTATCTATAAGACCTTCCTTTTCGCCAGTACCCAGTTGGGAACTCCAAAGAGCACAATTTGACGTACATCACACTAACTTAAAAAAAGGAGACAATGTAAACTTACTGGCAAGTCAGGTTAAATGTCATATAGACGACTTATATTCCGATCATTTGAAAATTTACACTGATGGATCAGTAATTGAAAGAAAAGCAGGCTCAGCGTTTTTAATACCTGCTCTCAAAATTGAAAAATCTTTCTACATAGGACTTGATAAATCTGTCTTTACAGCTGAACTTTTTGCAATATTAATGGCTTTAAACTTTATGATAAGTCTTCCTAGGACAATTTTTCAAACACTTTTTTGCGTTGATTCAAAATCAGTACTTCAGGCTCTTGAATTATCAAAATTACAAACAAGATCAGAAATGATTCTGGAAATTAGTCACTTGATTCATAATTTATCTTTAAGAGGCACTGATATTACTTTCTGCTGGATACCTTCTCATAGTTCTTTTCGTTATAATGATAAAGTTGACAGGGCTGCCAAACGGGGAGCTAATAACTCACCAGATTCAAACAATATCCAGCTTTCTCTCTCGTTGCACGAGAATTACACTTTAGTAGACAACTACGTCTGGAAGCAGTTCCAATTAAAACAGAAAAAGTATGATAAATATCACATGAACTTTGAAGTTAGCAAAATACTTAAGCAGCTTCATGCCAGCAGAATTATACAATCCCTTATGTATAGATGGAAACTTGATGCATTCAAAACAAAATACACCAAGAACATAGTATGTCTGTGTGGAAAGAAGATAACACACAGTCATATTCTTTCTTGCGTTAAGGTAAAACGACATATTCCAACACTATCTATGAGTACAGTTTCTGATATATTTGCCTCATCATCATTACTGTATGAATTTTTTGTTAGCCTGTCAAAAAGTCCTATAGCGAATTACCTTTAAAATGTTATTTCACTTGTTCACTGTTATGGTTAGTCAATTATTAGTTTTATTTTTTTTCTTCGTTTCTTCCAGATATTTATCAATTTTGTTTGTTAGTTTGTTTGTTTAAATCGTTAATTATGGTAACATTATTTGTTAGTTTTACCTTCCCCTCTTCAAAACAGTTGTTTTCTGGATCATCTTTTCTCAAGTTCAAAATTGACAATTTTCAAATATTCTCTTCACTCCTCTTATCACCCCCCCCCCCCTCCCCCCACCCCTTTTTTTTTTTTTTTTTTTTTTTTTTTTTGTCTAAAATCACTTTAGTGAATAGACATTAAATCAAAGACCACCACCACACACTCACATACACACACTAATATACAAGATGCATATTTTTGTGCATAGGTGTTTGTTCATGTGTGGTTAGTTGTTTATGACAGCGTATAACCATGCCACAATGCTGTGTTTCAGGATGTGATAGAAGCAATAGCGGAAAGTGCTTTCAAGACGTCAGATTATCCTGTCATTCTGTCCTTTGAGAATCACTGCGGGTAAGTGTACCAAATAGCTGGACCATAGTGTCTGTAGTGCACATAGTTTTCATTCAGTAGACATTGGGTCGCTCACTTCACATGATGTTTTATGCGTCACCCATTGTCCTCATAGGTGGTGGGAGAAATGGGATGCAAAGATTTTTGAGTGAATGTAGTGATGAAATATTCTTTGTGTGTTCATTCGTTAGTTATTTCTTTTAACATGTATTCACATGAGTGCTTTTAGACAAGAATAAAAAAGTAAGGAAGTAAATAAATAACTAGATAAATAAGATAGATAAGAGAAAGAGGTATCTATGGGATGAATGAATCTATGAAATCATAAAGGCATTGTACCATATAAGGTAAAATCATACAAATTAACAAACAAGATAAAAACAAACCAAACAGAACGTTTAGGCTTCATCAGATTGCTCAGGGTTGTATGTGTGTATGTGTGTGGGCGTGGGCGTGCGCTACAAGCATGTAAGGTCCTGTGTGTGTGTGTGTGTGTGTGTGCTGTGTGTGTGAGACCTGTTTACTGTACACTTTGGATGTACAGAAGTACACATTTCAGTATCATTGAATGCTTGTACACTTGAAAAATCCATTGTACATATTTTAGCATAGTTTTTTATTCACAGGTCCAAGCTGAAGCAATTTAAGTTGTTGTAGTACATGTACTTCTTTGTGATGAAGAGACATTGCCACTGCAGTTGAAAGACATGTTGAGCTGTTCAGACACCAGCTGTGTGCATGCTAATGGCACTGAAGCAAACTGTAACCAAATGTAGGTGTACTTGACTGCACGGTTCTTGATTTAAAGAAAGAACACAGAGAGAGAAAATGGCAGGAGTAAATAAGGTGCTAAAAGGAAGACATTTGTGTGAGAAAACGTTAGGCCAAACTGGAAAATAAAAATAAAATTTACATTTTAAAGTGTATGGGACTTCCTACGTTTGATGTGCTTGAGAAATGGAAGAAATTAATGCATTTTACTAGTACACCTCAAATTGATTTTAGATATGACAGCTAAACACTGCAGTTTGTTGATTTGTCATCAGTTGGTGATGTTCTACACACGACTGTTTAGATTGTTCACATTTCAGGACCCAATCATGCACAAAACCAAATGTCAGAAGTGAACAGATCTGGTGTGTGTCTGCGTACATGTGTGTTTGTGTTTGAATTTCACACTATTTGTCTGTGCGTGTGTGTGTCTGTTTGCAGGCCAGTTTGTGATATGTGCATACACATTTTTTGAGTATGTACCTAGATAAAACTTCGTACTATACAAGTAGCTTTATTATTTTTGTTGTTGTTAATATTGATTCTCTGCTTGTGATTATGTTGAAACAAATAACTACAGAAAGTTATCCGCAGTTAGCTAATGCAGCTTTATTGACACACACTGACACAGAGGCACCTCCAGGCTGTAACTATAGGAAAGAGAAATGGAAAGTGGTTGTGCAATGTAATGTATCAGGTTGGAGTGCTGTGAATATGCCCATTCTGTGTTGACATTACCCTTATATATCCTGTCATTTTATTGAACAAAATTTGTTCAAACCCAAAATGTCAGATAGCAAAGTTTTCTCATTGACAGTAATTGCATTGGCTAATGAGAATTACACCATTGCTGAGTAAGGTAAAATTTATGGACATTGTATATTCAAAAGGAGATAAAAAGTTATTTTTGACAGAATTTGTAAGTGGTTGTGCTTCTGCTTCTGTACAGCTTTCTTGTATTAGTCAGTTTTTGTTTATTTTTGTGTACATGTATATTGTTTGCCATTATTCTGTGTGCAGCCCAAGACAGCAAGCTAAGATGGCCAACTACTGTCGATCTATATTTGGGGAAATGTTGTTAGATGTTCCTTTGGATTCCCATCCAGTAAGACATTTGTGTTAAACTTTGACTCATCATTTGATTTTAAGACAGATCTAGATCATGCCCTGTACATGCATGCACCATTCCACAGAGCAGTAAATACTTTGGATTCTCACCTCATGAGGTAGACATTAGGTGTGCCTGTTTATCTTCTGTGCTGCATCTGGTCCAAATAGATAAATATCAGCAGTAAAACTACCAGACAGTATTTTGAAACACATTGGTTCTCATCTGTAAGAAATTATGCAGATTTTCGTTTGATTGGTAGACATAAGTGTAAAAAGTGTAAATAGTCAAAATGACAAAACATGACAGAAATAAGACCATCTTTACCTGATCAGTTTGTCCTACAAGCAGGTTGTCAAAAAGTTTGTTTTGGTGGTGGTGGTGGTGGTGGTGGTGGTGGTGGTGGTGGTGGTGGTTGTGTGTGTGTGTGTGTGTGTGTGTTGTGTTGTGTTGTGTTGTGTTGTGTTGTGTGTTGTGTGTGTGTGTGTGTGTGTGTGTGTGGTATGGCTTAAAATATAAAAAAATAGTACAAAGGTTATAATGAATCTAATGCTTTCAATGTACATGTAATAGCAGAATTCAGAATATCATAAAATATTATATATGTCATTATATCTGTCATTTTCTATGCATCATTTCATCTTTCATTTTCTTTTCCAGTAGTAGCACACATTTCTTTTGATTCACAGGTAATTCATTAATAGTGTTGAGAACAGTTCAGTATTACTAATGAATGGTTTCATACTATGAGAATTTCAAAGTGTCAAACTGTTGCACTTAGAAATACACTTCAGGTGTGTATTATGGTTCACTGTGTGTTGATGAGTCCATAAAGGCAGAACAGCACTGTCGATTGTTGATGTGGAAGCAGAGTACGAAGACTGCAGTTTGTCCATAAGGGATTCATCGCACTAGGGCAATTCCATATGGGCTCCACCCAAATCTGCCACCAATTATCTATAAGACTACTTGAGCCTGCATAAATCCCTATGCAGAGGTAAGGTCTTAAAATAGGAAGGATGGAGGGGGTTGGGTGAAGAGGAACCTATGAAATACCAAGCTGACACCACCAGAATGATTGAAGTGTAAAGATTGGCGACTAACAGGCCAGGTTTTAAGGTTGTAGACTGGGATTGAACTTGAGACATCTGATGGCAAATCCATGGCTGAAATGACAGGAACAGTTTAGTGGCTTTCTCTTTGGTTTTTCTCTCTCCTTATTTATTTTTTTTTCCTTCCTTCTGACCTTTCTGTTTTTCTTCTGTTTTTTTTTCTCCTCGTCTTTCTGTTTTTCTAATTTTTCCATTTTCTACTGTTTTTGTCCCATTTGTTGAGCCCTTCACATACAACAGAGCTGCCAACTCTCCCGGATTTCCCGGGAATTTCCCAGATTTGAAAAACGATCCCAGAATCCCGGATCTGTCAAAAAAATCCCGGATTTTGAAAGTCTAGTGGAAACACTTCTTTTTCATGCTTAAATATGCCAGGAGAGGCATTTTTGTACTTTGAATTGGTGAAAAATCAATAGTTTCAGGGGGCGTTGCCCCCTGACCCCCACAACAGACTCTGCCCCTTCACCCCACCCCACCAGGGGGACCTAAGCAGCCCCCCCCCCCCCTGGACCCCCTGGCTGATGATTCCTGTTTTTGAACTTCAAAAGTTGGCAGCTATGCATACAACCTTCAAGAAAAAAAATGGATTGAATGAATGCTGTATGTGTGCATTTGAAGAAAATAGAAATAAGTTGCACTCTTTTCATGATCAGCTGCAGTTGAGATATAATATAGTTTACCATGGGTGATTGATTGGTTGGTGACTGATTTGATTGATTGATTGATTGAATTGCAGTTGAAACCTGATATACCATTACCCAGCCCTGCAGTGCTAAAGAGAAAAATCCTGGTGAAGAACAAAAAGAAACATTTCCACAAATCAGGTGAGTTGACTTAGATATACATTACTGGATTTGTATGAGTGTGTGTGTGGTGTGTGTGTGTCTGTGACACTTGTTATATTGATGTCCACCCAGTGTGATGGGTACGGTAACTTGCCATGTACTGAATAATGATGGGTTTAGTATCATATGTCTCGTATCTCCAAGCATTTTTGAATTACATTTCAAAGGCATGTTAAAGACCCTAAGATTTCACATATTTACAAATGGTAAAATCAAAAACTTTTTTTAAAAGTAGTTACAGCGGGTAATCAACAAAATTAATGTAAAATTCCCAGCCTACAGCCTTTTCCAGTAAATGTGAAAGTCTCTTCTACCCCACCCACCTTTTGTCTTTCAAGAGATTGAAAAGAAGTCAGTATTTTAACAATTCAGCTATATATTTTATCTGTTTAATGTTATTCAATCATTAGATTTCTGATTCTGTTACTGTTTTAACATCTTCATGCTCATTTAGTTAATGAAATTTGTTTCATTGTATGTGTATATTTGTGTGTGTTTGTTTGTTTATTTGTTTGTTTGTTTCAATTCCATTAGCTCTTTTTTTTGTTTGTTTCTTTCTTTCTTTCTTTCTTTCAATTCATTAGCTCTTTTTGTTTGTTTATTTGTTTGTATGTTTGTTTTTCTCAATTCCATTATCACTTTTTGTTTTTGCTAGTCCCAGTCCAAAGCCAGAAATCCAGCACCGTCCCCAAGGCCCCCAAGACAGACTCTTCAACCCCCAAGCCCAAAACCAGTGGTGACACAGAAGATGAGGGGGGAGGAGGAGCAAGCAGTAGTGGTGGGGGAAGCAGTGGCAGCACCACAGAAGGAGACGGGGACGTCCCTACCCCCACCTCTCCCACAGCACGCAAAATTAGCGCCACCGATTCCTCGCCTACCCATGGAGTCCTGGAAAAGCACATGTCAGTGTGCAGCGAAGGGGAGAAAGGGGAGATGGAGATGGGTGTGTTTGACAGTGAGTCTGATTCCAGTGAAAGTGATGATGATGATGATGAAGATGATGATGAGGATGATGAGGAAGGGTTGGCTGCCGTGGAGATGTCTGAGGAGGAGAAAAGGCGGAGACAGAGGGTCAAACGTGACAAGGTAAGGTGTGAGGAAGTGGGGGAGTGTGTGTAAAGGGGGAAGATGTTTATGCTTTTTTTTTTTTTTAAAGTAACTGTTTTTTGTTCTTTCCTGATTTTTTTCCTTCTGTGTGTGTGTGCATGCATGTGCGTGTGTGTGTGAGGAGGGGAGATTGTTTTATGCTTGGCTTTCTGTTACTAGTCATTGTATGTGTTCTTCTGTAATGATCTTGCTTTTTTTCAGTTTTTTTTGTTTTGTTTTTTGTTTTTTTTTGACTGAGTAGAATCTTTTTTTTCATGGATTGTTCATGTGCGCACGCATGTGTGTATGTCTATGTGTGCATTGGCATGAGGGGAATTGATACAATGTGTATTGCTGTGTGATGTTTCTCTGTCTCAAGGAAAGTTTTGATAGTGATATGAGAAATCGTGTTGATGAAAATGCCTCGTACTAGAGACTTTTATGTGTTGTAGTTGTAATGAAAATGTTACTTTTGTTTGTATGTATCTGGTGATGATTGTGATTTTTTTTTGTGTGTGTGTGTGTATGATAGTGGTAACACAAATATAACTTTTAGTCTATATTTTTGATGATGATGATGATAAAAGTGTTAATGAAAATTTTTATGCTTGAGGTTTTTGTGTGTTTGGCAGGGTACAGCTGGCAAAGAAGCTGAAGCTGCCTTGGAAATGTCTGCTCTGGTCAATTACATTCAACCCATTCATTTCCATTCCTTTGAGTCATCTGAGAGTGAGTAGAAATATTGGTGGGGATGATGTTAGTGATAGTATTGATATGACAAAACTGTGAGGATGCTAATGAATGTGACTTAAAAAGAAATTTATACTAGTAGGTCTGAATGAATTCATAACTTTTCAATTACTTTCTTTTCAGTCTGTCTTGAATGTGACTTAAAAAGAAATTTACACTGGTAGATCTAAGTGAATTCATAACTGTTCAGGCTGTTTGACCCATCACGTTTCTCATTTTTAATTTCTCCATCTGTTTTTGTTGTTCTGTCTTTGTTTTTTTTGTTTTTTTCTCTTTGAGTCGTTTACGAGCATATCAAATAAATACACATAAACAGAGTGAAGAAGTGTGATTTGAACACATAGAAAGTTTGTGTGATGTGAACATGTAGACAGTTTCAGTTTCTTAAGATAACATCTTCATGCTCATAGTAAAGTCAATATACACTGACAACACAAATGCCAAGTGATGGAGAAGATCCAGAATGATCGTGGCATAAGCCTTAGGCTTGCGCATAAGCTCTACGTGCTGGCAAAGTCTTGAAAATGTTGATAGAAAAAATGGAATAAAGAATTAATTGATGATACAGGTGGCAAGTGTGTCATTAGGATTTCTGTGGTCATGGAGTTTCTATCATTTTGGGGCACAGTTACGTGATCTAAGACACTGACTTAGAAAGTTCTGTGCAGTGTTAATAAGTGAAACAGTTTGTGTGATACATGTTTGTTCAGATGTTCATTGATGAAATAATTTATGTACTGCGTGTTTGTTCCAGAGAGGAAAAGATCCTATGAAATTTCTTCCTTTGTGGAAACACAAGCCTTAGCCAACCTAAAAGAATCACCTGTGGACTTTGTGAAGTATCCTTTCTTTTACATTGAAATGCATGGAGTTTGGTAAAGATACGCATTGATACATACAGCTTTTAAATTCTGTATGAAATGTTTCTTTTTTTCCTATTTAACCCTTCGACTCCCAAATGCTGTCCACCAGCATCCTGCATTGTCAACCATACAGGCAAAGCAAAAAGTTAACCCTTTGATTCTCTCCTCCTATCCGTCAAAGGGTTAAGTTTTTGCAGTTGGTGGATAGGCTGTGGGAGTCAAAGGGTTAAGTCTTTTGCATCCAACAGGAAAAGAAATTTGTTCAGAGTTGATACAGTAAGCAAGAAGGCAGGTCTAAATCTAAATGCCAAGAAGACAGAAGCAATGCATCTAGAAGGAGAAGGAAGTCAAGCATATCAAGATATTCAAACCAGCGAGACTGCATTAGAAAATATGAATGATTTTGAAATATTTAGACTTGGTTAAAGTTCTTACTAAAGACATCAGTATAGGCATAGTAATGGCATAACATAAAATTGTCCAACTCGGTAACATTTTGAAAGACAGAAACATACCAACAACCCGTAAAATTAAAATTCTGAAATATCTGATTTGGACATGCAGAAATACAGATGAAAATAAGATCAGAGTAACAGAGATGTGATTCTGTAGGCAGCTTCTTAGAGTCAAATGGACCCATAAAAGAACAAATGAAAGCATTTTGAACAAACGAAAAGTCCAAAGTCAACTGCTGGCAGAAATCAACCAAAGAAAAATGAAATATATCAACCATGCAAGCCCCAACTCTAGCACATCCTTGATGACAACAATTTTCGTTGGAAAAGTTTAGGCCAGAAGAAATCCAGGCAGACCATCCACCTCCAAAATGAACGACTTCACCAACATCAGTGGTTTGAAGGTCTACAAAGTAGCACAGAAAAGTAAAGACCAAGGAAGTAGAGAAGAGTTGTTGTGATGTCTGCTGCTGCAGCTTTCATCAAACTTGATGATACTGATGGATGACGGATGAAATATTTTGCTGTATACAATTATATGTTTATTTGTGCGCACAACTGCTCTTGATATTACCAGTCAAGATATGAGCACTGATTTATGTTCATTGTTATGAGAATCATAAAAGAAGAAAAGTTAGGAAATCACTGGCGATTGTGGACAGCCAAAAATTGCTTGATCGGAACATTAGATTCCAGTGCCGTTGCATCTACACACAAAAGCTCATGCAATGTGAACACCAGTCACAGGTAGTAGATGGGAGTCAAACTGGTCCCACGGTAAACTATTTGGTCTAAGTTATCATGAAAGGGTTAAAAGATTGCCATACTGACAGTTCAAGATTCTTTATCCTTTATTTGTCATCATCATCATCATCAACAGCATTTTTGATGTTATTATTGTTCTTCTTGATCATTACATACTTGGCTCACATTTTTGATGATGTTGTTGTTCTTCTTGATCATTACATGCTTGGCTCACATTTTTGATGATGTTGTTATTCTTGATCATTACTTGCTTGGCTCCTTAACTTAAGCCAGCTACAACAAGCGTCAGCTGAGTCGCATTTACCCACGTGGCACAAGAGTGGACTCCAGTAACTTTATGCCTCAGGTCTACTGGAATGCTGGATGTCAGCTGGTGGCGCTCAACTTCCAGACCCTGGGTACGTGTTTGCTGTTTGTTTCAATTCAATTTCAGTTTCCCAAGGATGATGTCTTTGCGCACGGAATGAATTCCATATGCACTAACATCACAGGTGCTATGTGATGGAGAAAATTTGAATGATCACGGCACAAGCCTTAAGCCTGCACATAAACCCACGAGCTGGCCAGATGTTGAGGTCCTACCTAGATAGTTCCATAACCATGAGGTCGTAGTGGAGTGAGGTGGCAACTTTTCCCGGGGCCAGCACCGTAAGGGCAGCACCTATCTCCTCTCCCTTGATTCTAATTCATATTCATAATCACTTTTTTTTTTTACTGTGACCTCAGAAAGGCAAGAAGGCTAACTGGTCTTCAAGGGGTGGGATCTGGTAAATCTACCTATCTCTCTAATGTTTTATACGAAGGCAACTGGGCAATGCCCTACTCTTCACAATTTTCAACTGCCGTGGGATCTTTAGCCTGCGCAGCCAGAAGGCACACAGGTCTGGCTTGTTTTTCATCCCCTTCAAAGGAGTAGACGTTAAGTTCAATTTTCCGGTCAAACTGAGAACAGTCGAGTCTTCTACGGGGAGCAAACCCTGGAACCTCAAGTTTAGTTATTGGCAGGCAAACATCTGAACCACTCTGCCATTCTTCTCCCTTAAAAATAACAAAACTGTGCATTGACCAGGAATGCTGTTTGTAATGGTACATAGGTGTGTGTAGTGCATCATTGGTGTGAAAGATTTTACTGTATGGGCTTGTTATAAAGTGTGTATTTTGCATGCTGATGTGAAATAGCTTTGATTAGTACTATCAGTTTACAAAACAAAGAGGGAAAAAGATGATCAGAACTTGTTTACATGTGAGCATCTGTTAGTGCTACCATTTTGACATATTAAACTGATTTGTAAGTCTGGTATGTGGGATTGAATTGAGTTGGATTTTTGGGGGGCTGATTTTAGTGTTACCTTTTGTGGGGGAGGGGGGTTAGTGTTATTTTTTTCTCACTACAGAATTTTTCTGCAAAAACTGTGGATTGCTTTCCTAAGGGAAAACACACCAACATAGTTTGTCAGCATCTTTTCCCCCTTCAGTATGCATATGTTTTTTTCATTTACAAAATTGATATTTTCTGCAGAATTTTGCCAGGGTCAACTCTTTTTTCTGTGGGTTCTTCTGCCTGTACTGAATACGTCCTTATTTGCTACACATGAGATCTTGGCTTATTATCTCATCCAGAGGACTAGCACCCAGACCACCCCTCAGGGTCTCGTGTTTGGGGGAGAAATTCCCAGTCCAACTGGAATTGATCCCACATCCTTTGGCTTCCTAAACAGGTGTGTAGTATGTGCATGTGTATCTGTTTGGGAGTAGTTTCTTTTGATAATTGGGTAAGATTTTATTGAACTTTTGTTTCAGATCTGGCAATGCAGATAAATCTTGGTATCTTTGAATACAACGGACGTTCTGGATACGTTCTGAAACCAGATTTCATGAGGCGGTTTGACAGACATTTTGACCCCTTTGCTGAATCCACAGTGGATGGCATTGTGGCTGGAACTGTTACGGTCAAGGTAGTGTATTCCTGCACACTCTTCCTTACCCACTGGTATTTATTGATTTGCACAAACGTACACATGAATGCACAAACGCAAGAGCGTATGTATGGGTACAAACATGCACCTGCTTAGATATGCACACACACTTCATCATATGCCACATGTATACATGCTATACATGAACATATGGCCCCCTCCATACCCACTAATATCTATTGTAAACATAAACTTACAGTTGCATATTCCTACGTATATCCCTTCTCCCCTTTCCCCGTTGAAGACCTTGCCAGCGCATGGGATTTTGTGCAGGCTCTGGAAATCTGTCAGACAATTGCTGGGAGATTTAGGTGGAGCGCGATGGAGCTGTCCGAGCGCGGTGAATCCCTCTTGAAATACCTGTGTATGAGTACGGTTATACATCTGCACACTCATGCACTTTCATGTGCCACATGTATGAACCACGCATGCACACACATTTACACAAGCGAAAGAACAATGCTTGCATAAGTATAGGGATGCCTACACACCAGCATGTGTCTATGTATATTTGCATACACACATACAAACCATGCATGTGTGCTCATACGCTTGCATGCATGAGTGTGTGTGCACACTGCATGCACAGGCACACACTCCTGTAGACTCTTGACACTACTGGTACTGTATACCGGCAATGTAAAAATGTATGTTCCAAGTCTGAAAGTTACAAGTTATGTGAATACAGAATACAGTTCCCTCTCTCTTATTGCTAAAATGCTAGTACACTCATGCACGCTTACACACGCACTCACACACACACACACACACACACACACACACACACACACACACACACACACACACACACACACACACCACACAACACACACACACACACACACACACACACACACACACACACACACACACACACACACACACACACACACACACACACAACACTTCTGTACCCCATGTCTGAGTCTGTGTTTGTTCTTTTACAAAGTATAGTGAAAATGGGATAAAACATATATCGGTATTATCTAATCCAATGATCAAGTGGTCACTGGGGAGAACGGGGGTTGATGGGATGCAGATAGCAGACGGCATCCATCATTTCTTTTTCTGGGGTGTAGCAACAGGCATTTGTTCTATCTTATGCATGCCCTTGACCCTCGCAAGTTCTCACTTCATTTTGAATTTTTCAAACTAAGTGTCCATGTGTTTGTTTCAGGTAATTTCAGGTCAGTTTCTGTCAGACAAGCGAGTGGGAACATACGTAGAGGTTGACATGTACGGTCTACCTACAGACACAGTGAGAAAAAAATTCAGAACAAAAACAGTTCCCAATAATGGTCTCAACCCAGTCTATGATGAGGAGCCGTTTGTTTTTAAGAAGGTGGGTATTGTCAAAATGTTTCACATTTCATTTGATTTTTTTCATTAAAGTTTTTGAATGTCCCAGTTGGGCAGAAAGTAATCTTTGCGTCTTTATTTTAAACTTCAGATAGTTGAGTAGAAATAGTTGGGTACACTGATATTGCCATTACTTGTGTCTTATTAACTTGTTGGTTATGCTCCGCAGCTCAGGGTGGAGCTCAGTCTCTTCTTGACTGTGACGCTTCGCAGCTGAAGCTGCGGAGGGTGTTATCGTTTTTTTAACCAAGACAATTTGCATACCATATGAAGGGAGATTATGCATTTCTTTCCCTTTGACCATAGCAGACTTTTGGAACTCTATTTTTGGCTTGTTTTTGCGGTACCCGAAACAAAGGAATTTCAAAGAGTCAAAAGACTCTACTACGCCTGTATCTAATCATTTTGGGGACAAAATATTCATAAAAGCAGAACTCATAGTGACTTCCAGTGAAGTATGTATATCTTGTGATATGTTCAGTGCAATTTTGTGACATGGATATTTAATGGATTACAAGCAGCTGTTTGATAAGTCATGTGTGTACCACCAGAACTTTTTCTTTTTTTTAGCTATTTGCGTGCCTTTTCCAATGGTAAACCAGAAAAAAATAAAAGCATGCATAAACAAGCAGTCTGCACAGTTACAAAGTAGACATAATGACCTTTTTAACTCACTCTGCCCTGGGCGATTGTGTCAGTCAACAACCTTTCTGCCCTGGCTGTTTGGAAGGGTTACTAATAAAATTGTAAAAAAAAACGTTTTGGAGTTAAAGACTTGAAACTTTCTGGTATTGCTAACATAAGAACAAACTAACTTTTGTGCAAGTATAAAGGTGATCTTTTGTTGATTTGTATTTTAATTGAATTTTGAAAAAAATGACACTTTTTCAAAAGTTTGCACGGGGGGTACCAATACATGCTAAGAATAAAAAACCCACAAATTTAGACTTTTGATATCAAAAACACTTCTAGACAGTTGCAATATGACTGGGCACTATGTTTACCAAGTATCATGAACTAGCTGCAAGTCTTTCTTTGTCAACAAACAATTTGAAGTATACAAATTTTAAATTGTACACACACACAAGACAACAATGGCCATTCATACTAAATATACAAAAAAAATCATAAAAAATCAGAGGAAAGATAGACAGATTTGAAAGTTTCTGATGATACTAACATGGTTACAAACCAACTTTTGTGTAAGTATGAAAGAGTTGACTTGTTTGGTACTATTTTTTTTAATTTTGAGATGAATTATTTTGTTTTAAAAGTTTCCGCGGGAGGGGGTACCAATATGCAAAGAATAAAAAACTCACAAATTCAGCTTTCTGATATCAAAAACACTTTTAGGCAGTTGCAATATGATCAGGTATTATGTGTACTAAGTATCAGAAACAAACACCAACTCTTTCTTTGTGATCAAGCAATGTTTATTATGTCAGTATCATAATGTGCACACACGCACAGAGACAATAATAGCCATTCACATTACATAAACAAAAAAAATCATAAAAAATCATAGGAAAGATATATAAAGTTGAAAGTTTCTGGAGATACTAACATAATTACAAACCAATGTTTGTGCAAGTATGAAGGTGTTGAGTTGTCTCCTGCCATTTTTTTTTTAATTTATTATTTTTTTTTTTAATTGCGCGGCAGGGGGGTGGGGGATACCATATATGAAAAGAATATAAAACCCACAATTTAAGATTATTGAAATCAAAAACACATCTAGACAGTTGTAATATGATTGGATATTATGGGCACCAAGTTTCAGAAACCAGCTGTAAGTCTTTCTATGTAAACAAGCAATGTTCATTATATCAATATTATAATGTACACACACACCCACAGACGACAATGGCAATTCAGACACATAAACAAAAAAAATCATAAAAAATCATAGGAAAAACAGACAGACTTGAAAGTTCCTGATGATACTAACATGGTTGGTTATAAACTGACTTCTGAGCAAGA
Organism: Monoplex corrugatus; assembly: GCA_030674185.1. Lineage (NCBI taxonomy): Eukaryota > Metazoa > Mollusca > Gastropoda > Littorinimorpha > Ranellidae > Monoplex > Monoplex corrugatus. The sequence continues at coordinate 56,983,968 of CM060308.1, forward strand.
ATGAAATTGTTCACTTGTTTGGTACTATTTTTTTTTAATTTTGAAGTAAATTATTTTGTTTTTAAAGTTTGCGCAGGGGGGTACCAATACATGCAAAGAATAAAAAAAACCTACATTTAGCTTTTTGATATCAAAAACACTTCAAGACAGTTGTAATATGATTCAGTATTATGTGAACAAAGTTTCAGAATCCAGCTGCAAGTCTTTCTATGTAAACAAGCAATGTTCCTTATGTCAATGTTATATACACACACGCACAGACACAGCTATGGCCATTCACACTTCATGAACAAAAAAAAATCATAAAAAATCATAGGAAAGAGACAAACTTGAAAGTTTCTAGTGATACTTACATGGTTACAAACTGAATTTTGTGCAAGAATGAAACAGTTGACATGTTTGATACAGTTTTTAGAAATTTTACTGTAAATTATTTAGTTTAGGCTGGGGGGTACCAATATATGCAAAGAATAAAAAAACCACAATTTTAGCTCTATGATATCAAAACACTTCTAGACAGTTGCAATATGATTGGGCATAATGTGTACCAAGTTTCAGAAACCAGCTGTAAGTCTTTCAATGAAAACAAGCAATGATTATTAGGTCAATGTTGTAATGTACACACATGCCCAAAGACAACAACAGCAATTCAGACTACATCATAAAAAAAAAATCATAGGAAAGACAGATAGACTGAAAGTTTCTGATGATACTAACATGGTTATAAACTTTTGAGCAAGTGTGAAAGTGTTCATATGCCTTCTACTATTTTTTTTAATTTTGAAGCAAATTATTTTGTTTCAAAAGTTTGCGCAGGGGGTACCAATATATCCAAAGAATAATAATTAAAAAAAAAGTTAGCTTTTTGAAATCAAAAACACTTCTACACAGTTGATACATGTATATAACTGGGCATTATGTGTACCAAGTATAAGAACCTAGCAGTAACTCTTTCTTTGTCAAGAGGCAATGTGTAGTATATGTTATACTTTACAAACACACACACACTGACAACAAATTACAATGGTCATTTGCATTAGGTAAAGAAAAAAAATCATACATAATCACAAGAAATATTGAGACTAGAAAGTTTGCAATCATGTACACAATAAAAGTGTACAAGAGCAAATAAGCAAGCTTGAAATCATGTTTCATGATTCATTCTGAATTGAAAATAAGAAAACAAACGTTTTGGGGGGTAGTTTGAGCTTAAATCAAGTTATCAGACAGTCATTATATATTCTGGTCCATGCAGTATTCTCTGCACATGTTTTGTAACACAGATTTACTCCTGTTCCTGAATCCAACATCAGTCCTGAATCCAACAAGGGGGGTGGGGGTGGGGGGCGTGGTTCTGCACATGCTCGACATGCAGACCACTCTCTTTGTCCTCAGTGAAATTGCTGATCACAGGGAAGAATGTGAAGTTCTCATTCCATGGTTTTAGAAAAATGTCCAGAAACACTTCAGTGTTCTCTTCACCACCCACTTCCATCTCCTCAGCACTGTCGTCGTCAGCAGGCATCGCTTCGTCCGACTCTGTGTCATTCTCGGTACTGAGTCGAAAGACCGAGTCTTGGTCACTGGAAGTGTCACTGAGTTGAGGGCCGACATCCGAGTCTATCACAACAAACTCACTACACATCGAGTCATCTTCTTCTTCAACGTCTGAGCCTTCAGTCTGAAGCTGTTCGTATTCGTTCAAGCACTTCTGGTGCCGTGTAGCCACGAGTTTGTCTGCTTCGCTTTGTTGACGTCGAAGGCGCCGCCATTTTGATAACACGCAGCAGGCTGACACGGAGCTACTACCCTTACACATTCGCATACAGCACAGACAATGAAGCCTTGTTGCTCACGGGAATGGTGCAGATGCACTCATAAATGAATGAACTAGAGGCCTGTAGTGCTTAGTTTCGTACACAGTCCAGCTCCGGCGAATGAAAAATGCAGAAAGCAAAAGTACCGAACTCGGTACGTTCGGGCTGAAACGTTGTGTGAGCAGGGTACCGATATCGGTACGTTCGGGCTCTAAGAGTTAAACATATATAACATGATAGGTTTCTTGTCGTTGGTTATTTTTCATGATTTTTTTAAAAGGACCAGAAACTGTGCATCTCGAGAGTTTCAGCAAGCCATTTTAGGGCGCGTCTCCAAAGAGTTAGAAAAAGTTAATAAGTTGAGTAAAAATGATTGGGTATTGATATTGCCATTACTTGTATCTTACATTATTACTGATGCTTGTTACAGTTGTGTGCATATGGTAGTATGGAAGTGATGTCATTCTGTTGTTTTTCCTTAACCCTTTCAACGCCTGTCATACTGCACTAGGCCTACAGCACAAACCAGCTTTGCAGCAGTGCATTGCTGTCAAAAACCAAGAGTAACACAGAAAAGAAAATAGGGGCACCCCTACCTACTTTAAACAGCTATAACTTTGCATCCATCATTCAGTTTTCTTTATTCATGGCTCATTTTAAAGGAAAATAAAACTTATATACAGAGAAATTATCAATTTTCATGCTCAGATCTGTTTTGAATGCTGTGATAGTGATTGATACTGTGTGCTTGCAGGTTGTGCTACCAAACTTGGCCATCATTCGTCTTGGGGTCTATGAAGAAACAGGCAAGCTGATTGGTCATCGAATCATGCCAGTGGAAGGCTTACGACCAGGTAAAATAGTTGATAGGTTCTGGCTTTGTTGTTGTTTTGTCTGGGGAAGATGGATAAGATGTTTGAATAGAAAGGAGAGGGTGGAAGTTTGTGTAAAAACTACACTGTCCAGTTAGACAAGACCAAGTAATCCTTAGAGGTATTGTAGGCCGGCATAGAAAATGCAGAGAAGTTATTCATTCCTTCTTTCTGTCGGAATTTACAGTAGTAATGTTGGTTGGAAGCAATAGTTTGAAATAAATCAGTCCAGAACAAGCACAAGAGCAGATATCATTTTTATGCTGATGACTCCCAGCTGTACAACAGTGCGTCTTCTGAAAGTCAGTCAACTCTTCTTTCTGAAGCTTCTGATTGTAATGTTGATTTCCAGAGCTAGATGATACAGAAAAGCTACAGTTGAATAGAAATAAGACTGAAGCAATGCTCATTGACACCAAGCACAAGCTTTCTACTGTATAAGTTTGCTCTGTCCAACTAGGTGACAGCACTATTGTGCTTTCTGATTCAGCTGCGAACCTTGGCATTGTTCTTGATTCTCAACTCTGAAGGCAGAAATTCATCACCCAATCCTGTCAGTCGTGTTATTGTCAGCTGCAACATTTCAGTTCTGTTCATCGTTATTTTTTAATTTCAGCAGGATCTTAACTCGCAACTTCTCATCTTGTCGTGTATCGATTATTGTTAACTCTCTGCTCTCTAGCTTGCCTGCTTCTTTTATTGCATGCCTCTAGTGTATTCAGAATTCTGCGGCCCGTCTTTGTAACGAGAATCATGATAATATCATCCCGTTGCTTCACTTCCTCCATTGGTTGCCTGTTTGTCAAAGAATTTCATATAAAATCATTACATAATTTTACAAGTGTATCAACAGCACTGTACCTGTTTATCTTTGTGACCACCAACAAAGTTCTGTAGAAAACCTGTTTTGATACATAAACAAAAAGATGTTATCACAGAAACAAACAAAAAAAGTAAGTCCAGAACAGCAACTACATGAAGGACTAAAGAGGGAAGGGGCCAACACTGAAACAAATGAATAAGTTTATCATTACACTGTAGTAATATGCAGCCCCATGGGAGGGCAGCCTGAATTTCATATGGACAACTGTTTTTGTGACAAAATATGTCAATTGTAAGTAACGTGCAGTAAAATTTTCTGTTGTTCCCAATTACTCAGTTTTCTGCTTGTTTCTTATGTTGCAGGGTATCGCCATATTCCCCTTCGCAATGAGTGCAATCAGGCCCTGATGTTACAGACAATCTTTGTTCACATCATCATTGATGACTATGTACCTGATCAGTTGGCAGGTAGGAAACCAAAATTGTATTCTAGCATTGCGTATCTCACTGCATCTGACAGATGTGGACTGGTAGAAGATTGAAGTCTGCATATGACCATAATTTGATCAAAAGACCTACCATTTCTTTATCAGTAGTAGTCATTTGGGAGTTACTGACTCTTAAAGATGCAGACATGTCCAAAAAATGCAGTTGTACATTGTCATCTCTCTCTCTCTCTCTCTCTCTCTCTCTCTCTCTCTCTCTCTCTCTCTCTCTCTCTCTCTCTCTCTCTCTCTCTCTCTCTCTCTCTCTCTCTCTCTCTCTCTCTCCTCCTCTCTCTGTCTTTCTCTCTTTCTCCGTCTCTCTCTCTCTCTCTCTCTCTGTCTCTGCCACCAGCTCTTTATCTTCCCTCACCCCCACCATCTGCTCTTTGTCTCTTCTCTCTCCTGCTCTCTTTCTTTCACAAACACACCTGTGCACATAGACACACATGCTCACACAATGATATGAACACATGCATGCACACGCTTATGTACACATGCAGGCTGCGTGTAACATCAGTGGATCCTGTGTGCAGCTTATGCAGATGCCTTGTTAAACCCCATTGCCTACATTTCTCAACTGGAGAAGCATGCACAGCAGCTGGAGATCCTTACTGAGGATTTTGAGAGTGATGTAAGTATGAATGTACTTTTTTAACTCTATTGCATTTATCAGTGAGTTTGACTTTGCCTCAAAAGGCTCTTGCATTTATCAGTCAGACTGTCTTTGCCTCAAAAGGTGTAGATGTCTCTAAGTGTAAAGTAATATAAATATTTTGTTTAGTTACTGCCTGCTGAGGCCTGTCTCTCTGCTGTTGAATTCGAGTTGTATTTATGCTATGACGAGTTTATACAGCATAGCTAGTTGTTTTGTGATTCAGACCTTTAATTATTTATTTATTTATTTTATATGTATGTTCCTTTTTTGAAGGTAAGACACACATACACATGTCATTTACATGTAACCAAGATTATTCCAGCAGAAGACTGATACAAGTAGAAAATATAGACTAGGTAAAACATAGTCTAGGTAGGGCCTCAGGACCTGGCCAGCTCATGGGTTTATGTGCAGGCTTAAGGCTTGTGTGATGATCAACACACACATGGCACCTGTGACATTAGTGCATATGGAATTCATTCCAAGAGCAAAGACGTCATCTTGAGAAACTGAAACTGAAACTATGCTTTATGCCATAATCATGTCTGTTTATGGAGGTCTGTATGCCTCTCAGATGTAGAATAATGCAAATTTTAACATTAATTAATATTTTTAGTGAACAGAAAATGCACATTCCATTTTCATGTTGCCTGGTATTATTGACAAAGAAAAGAAGAATGGCACAGTTTACATCCAGTCTATTTACTGTGCTCATGCATTTGTTGTGGAGTATTTAAACAGATATGGTACAGCTGTTTCCCATCCCCTCAAACTGCTGCAGACCAAGACCTTCTCATCTATTCAGACCTGTCATATACATGTATGTAGGTAATCAAATTAATGCCTTGAAATGGCACTTCATTAGAATGGCACATTAATTGATGATCATTCTTCCAGCATCTGTGTATACTTGTGTCCAACTTTCAAGCAATTGGCTGAGTTTACAATACACCAGTATTATTTGAATGTATTATACAAGATCATCATTGTAACATTTCTGTCCCATCCTGCCCCCTTCTCTTTCACAGCCTCCCAATAGAAAATGAGTGGTTTACAAAAAAGTTGGTCTTTGTATATTGCAAGTCCGTTTTATTAAATATCTTGTATACTTATCTTGCAGGCTACTAAACCAGCTAAGGTTTGTCTTGCACCCAGGCTATGTACACTTTTTACCTGAAAGATCCTCGTTTATTTAAGTGGTTATATTTACAGTGTGCACCTCATTTCCTTCTGGAATGGGAATAAACTGGTTCTTTTATACCTTTTCATTTACGATTGTATGTATGTGTATTAATATTGGAAGCAATTTGACTTTTCCATTGGTGTTGTTTATGATTTTGGAAACCTTGTTTTTAATTTGGAAATTTTGTTGACATCTGTCCTCCTCATCAGGATGATCATGTACGTGACTTTTCCCCAATTTTATCTCTGCCTGTTGTGGCTGACTAGTGCAGTTCAGTTCATTTCCATCATTATGCACACATTTAAGTTGGATCTACGCTTGACATATAGCCAAGCTTCTCCTTTATTTTCTGGTTATTGTTTTGTTCAATTTTTACATTTTAAGTGTTTTTTTTTTTTTTTTTACTCAGTTCTAGTTCTCAGTGAGGGAGAAGATGCAGCAGTTTTGTTTTTTAAAGTCATAAACATAGTATGTGTATTTGTATCTGTGCCATTGACTGTTGTCAGGCTTATTGATTATATCAAGATTTGGCATAAACTATAACTTTTGGTTGAAAAAGGTCTGTGACTACTATATCTTGCACGTAGGATGTAACATTCAAACCTGCATTTTGGTACTATGTCATCGACCATGGTCTTTATTATTGTTGAAAACTACACTCACTTTGAAAAACAGGGGTGGCAGTTGAACGTGCTCCAAATTTCTGTATCACTGTTTCTTTAAAAAAAAAAATTGCTGACCTTGAGCTTTGAAAGACAAGAATGAAAATCGGAAGACATATGTGCGTAATTTAAATTCCTACACCTGAAAATTTGATACAAGTCAGGATACTTTCTTGCCTGATAAAAAGAAAAAGATAACTACATTATTTTGTAAGATGTAAGAGTAAAGGTTGACAACATTAACTGATATGTAAGGACCTCTCATGATTGCAATCGAACCTCCATTGTGTGAGAATGCAAGTCATCAAACTGTTCAGTGTACTACCTACAGAGAGTTTTACTATTACCAGTATTTTAGAGTTACCAAGAAACCGATTGATGGGTACAAAGAAAAGTTAAGGTTTGGGGTGTAGTGGAATAACTGTATTAGGAGATTTATTTTGCATAGAGCATGGACAATTTTTTCTTGTCAAGATTTTGCCTTCTTTCTTGTCACATATGTTACAGAATGTGTCTGAGTGATATTTTTTTCTTCCTAAGATTTGTTTGTCATCTTTTCTTTCATTTTTCCATCAACCACCCCCACCCCTCTTTTTTCACCCCTTTCCCTCCTTCCCCCCTCCCCTTTAAATATTTTGCACACATTTTAATGAGCTGGGTGTTTTTGAGAGAGCAAGAGAGAGAGAGAGTTGCAAATGAATAAATTGTTGTTTTGTTGTGTTTGTTCTTCCTATTTCTCATTGTTTTTAATAGAAAGCTGTCCAGCCTTTGATGGAAAAAAAATTTATGAACTCAACATTGTCATTCACAAAAAAATTGAGTTTCTCAGTTGTTAGTGTACATCTCTCACTCTCTCTCTCTCTCTCTATCTCTCTCTCTCCTCTCCTCCCTCCCTCCTTCCTCTCTCTCTCCCCTCTCTTTCTCTCTCTCTCTCTCCCTCTCTATCCCTCCCTCTCCTTCTTTCTTGTCTTCCCCCCTTCCTTTTATCTCTGTCTCTCTGTGTGAGACAGTTATGACATTGAAATGAAAATCTGTCAATTTAAAAAGATGATAACTCCATACAGGAAGATGGATATTCTTTACAGTTTACATAAACTGATCAGGTTAAATTTTCAAGTGATTTAGAAATAAATTATTGTTTTATATGAGTGGAATAAGAATACATAAAAAAAATGTGCTTTAATCAATTTCATTGTCTGAAGTGTACATTTCTCATGTATGTTGTAGATGCATTATAGGGATATGACAATTTGCCGTGCTTATAGTGGAGTATTTTGATAATGGGAAAAAAAAATTCTTCTTTGACTTAATATCCACTGCCACTATAAACAATTTGTGACTCAAATAAACACAGATTATGTGTATAAAAAATATCAAAGTCAAAATTCCAGCAGTAAGTCAGGGTAATTTTAGTTGGTAAAAATATACCAGAGATCCCTAGATGGTAAGAATATAACTATTAAACATAGAAAGTTGTGTAGAACAGTAAAGCCACAGTCATGATAACTTACTGATTTAATGTTCTTCTGTGTTTATTGCATATTTGTAGCAGATGTCTTTTTTCAGCAGTTTTTTTAACTCTACTTTTATACATGTCATTGCTTAGTTTGCTTGCTTTTACATAGATTAAATTTTCTTCTTGGTTTTTTTTTTCTCCTTTTTTTTATACATAATTTGCTTTTTTTATTATCTGGATTATATTTTGTTAGTTATGATTTGAATTTGTTGATTATGATGAGTTTGGTTTCTCCTCTTGCACTGTGAATCAGCTACCAGACGAAATAGAGGAGCAAAATGTAAGTGGAGAATGCATAGTAACCCCCTTCCCCTCCCACCTTCTCAGCATCCCCATCCCATCTCATACTGCCTGTTTGGTGTTGATATTGTGGCTGAATATTGTGTGTGTTGTCACTGATGAAAAGAGAAATCAGTTAAACAAAGGTACTGTCAGATCTTGCACTTTAGGCTTTTCTCATCTTCTCTTCAGCAGACTTTCTAGCTCAGGAGGTTGATTCATAACTTCAAGTTCTGATATCTCTGTGTCCAATTCCAATATAAAAACAAAATTATCCTGCGTGCTGATCTTTGTGGTTGTCTTTCAGATGGTGCAGTCTCAGTGTTTGATGTAGAATCTAATTCTCCTCTTTTTCAAGAAAGTTAGAAACTCTTGACTTAAGAAGTCTACAAAGTCGTCATCGGCAGATTTAGTGAAGAGTATGTGGAACTGTCTGAATAAATGCCAAATTTTACTACGTCAGGTCAAGCTTTGTCTCCAGGCTTTGTGCTTGATGGTTTTTAGCTATTTAGCAAGCAACCATTACAGTAACAGTAACAGTAACTATTACTGTCATTCTATAAGCTCATATAGTTAAATACTAGAGACTTGTGTGTGGACTAAGGTTGGAGTCATGACCTGAATGCAGCCCGGCCCCCTTAGTGTGTCTGGAGTTAAGGTCTGAAACACTTGCATGATGGGGGTTTCTCCTGTGAGGACCTGCTGTCCGGCTGTCCCAGAGTTTGTTACTACGAGAGACTTGCATGTGGACTAAGGGGAACAGACTGACAATGTCAGGATGTTTTAATGAGCAACTATTCCAACACTTGTCTTACTTTTTTTTTCCAAAGGTCATGTTTTTTAACAGGCAGGTTGCTAGCCCAACTAGGGAGAGCACATAGACTTTTCAGAAGTATTTTTTTGTGTGCATTGACTGACAGTCCAGTGTTTGTTGAATCTGTTGTGCACAAAATGGACTAGGAGGGGGGGGGGGGGTTGCAGTGGTTTTAGACCCTAAATAATCCAGTCGAAATCAAAAGCACTAATGAAAACATGTTCATACAAAGAATCACATGTGATGACAATGACATTGTAGACCTTGTGTGTGTCTGTAGAAGGGAACTCCAAAGATTTTGTTTTGTCAGTTGATTGTGTCGTCTTCAGCACTTCTGAAGTGTTCTGGGTTTAGTGTCTGCCTCTGTGTGTGTTTGCATTATGTTGTTACAGTAAACACTAATAATGCATGGCTAGATACCTTCATCAGTAACAAGACATTCTTTAATGTGGCATGTCAGAAGTGTTTTCCTGCAAGCAAAATGGATAATGCAAGATAATGTTTCCCTAGTATCTGGCTCTTTAATGAAATATATTACATGAATTCACAGTATTTGCATTTTTCTGAAACTTATTTTTTCTCATCATCATTTTGTTAACAGCCACTTAAGACATTAGGTCCTCAGCAATGATGTAAATGGATTATGTTTGCAAGCACATATGTCACTGACATAGGTTACTCTTAAAGAATCTGTGTCACTATCTTTGTGTTTTCTGAAAACCAAAGGAAATAAGAATTTGAAAATGAGTGCTCATTGAATGAACAAAGCTGGGCATTTTGCATATTTTCAGCAGATGTGTTCTTAGATTTTATGATCAGTGTTAAGAGACTGCAAACATCAACTGTGACAACAATAACAAGCAAATTGACAGGAAAAAAGAAGAGCTAAGGAAAACTGCCACATTAAATAACAAGCAAAACAAACAAACAAACAAACAAAAAAGACAGTGAAAACAAATGGCAGTGTATTGCATTGTTGTTGGTTATCCCCCACCCCAAATGAATGTTGGCAAGTGCTGTGATTAAATGTCAGTGGCGTATGTAAACCATAAACATGAAAGTAGTGCTAACTCACTGAGAAGCGGTAGAGGCCAACAGATGATGAGAGTCATTCTAGATGATTTTTAGGTTTTAGCAGTACACTCCTTAGACTCCAAACTTTTATATATGTGAAAAAATTTTACTTAAAAGAATCATTGGTCAGTATAAGATTTTACGTGATCTACATGGTCAAAATGTGGTCATTCTTTTGATCAGATTGTGTACTTTAGACCACATAAACGCTCTGTCTAATCTTTGCAGATCCCCACTTAGTGTTCATGACCAGAAAGGTCTTTGTCCTGACTTTCCTATGCTGTACGAGTTACCTAAAAATAGCTGTGCTATTAAACAGAATTGAGGTTGCTAAGGAAAAATGTGACAAGCAGGTGTACTCGTTAGGGACTCGTTTCACAAGGTCAAGAAAAAGGTCAATAAACTGTGGAGACATACTTTTTGCATGACAGAACGCTCACATGAATTCTCATGGAAATATCTTTGTGATAAATGGTACAGTGCATAAAGGCTATCAGATCAGATGATAAACAAGCCCCTGTGTGTTAGTGGACAAGCACTTAATGCACATAAGGGAACACATAGCAACAGAAATTGTCCCAGATAAAATGCTGTCGGTAAATCTGCTTGAATAGGATGACAAAAATGTGTATAGAGGAGGGAAAAAGGCATGCATTGTGATAATGTGTCAGTTCCAGAGAAAGTTGTCTTAATGATATATTGAAAATCTTTTTTGGCAGATGTACAACATAGAAAAACAGCTGTGTAGTGCAGTAAAATGCACACACCAGTGCCTTAGTTTACTGGAACTGCTGAATAAACCAAGTACTAGTCTGATTGATTTTGTCTGTGTTGTTGTTTGTCTATGTGTCTTTGATGTAGTTGATCATTCATGCTGCATGTAAGTACGAAGAATGAACCTGTAGGTATGATGTTGTCTGCATATTGTGAACAGTATCTTCTGTTTCTCATTATGTTGTGCTGCCTGTTGTGAACTGTCTTTCCCATTTCTCTGTCTGTCAGTCTGTCTGTTTCCCCTCTGATTCTCTTTCCGTGTCTCTTATGTGTACATACATATACATCATTATCTCAGTCAGACATATGTGTATGCATGCACACATGCAGGTAGACACATATGCTCGAACGCACACTTGCATTCACCCATATATTGTTGATGTCACAAACAGAGCTTTAAACTCATGGTTGCATATTCATTCGTCTGCACTGTTGGGCAGAAGTAAGACTGGAAAAGATTCTCTTTCACTCTATCTCAGTGTGTGTGTGTGTGTGTGTGTGTGTGTGTATGGTGTGTGTGTGTGTGTGTGTGTGTGTGTGTGTGTGTGTGTGTGTGTAGGAGGACGTTCTCCAAGTATAGCTGTCCCTCTTTTATTTATTTATCTAATTTTGACAAAGTTGCAAGAAAAATGTGCCTTAAGAATGCAAACAAATTGTGTATGACAGTGGTGATCCTTATATTCTTTTCAATAAATTGAGGATCAGTGGTGGTGGTGGTGGGTTGTGTTGTGTGTGTGTGTGTGTGTGTGTGTGTGTGTGTGTGTGTGTGTGTGTGTGTGTGTTTGATAGAGCTTGATGATCAGATAGAAAACACCTGAAGTACACTTTATTTTTGTAACAGTTTCATCTTCTGATTGGGCTGACACATTTAGCTGAATATTGAATAGAAGACATTTGTCGGCTTTGTTACTGAGTTCAAGAGTGAAGTACCAGATTGATTCTCGCTAACAGAACCGTTCTGTCATACCCTGTGATCATGTTGTGTATGGTATTGTGCTCTGTTTAGTTAACGTTGTGTATCATTGCAAATGGGTCATTTTAAGCATTCATGTTGGAACATTCCTTTGCACATTTTGTCAGTCTTTACAAAAGCGGAGACCTGAATACATGTAAAAATATATATGATGGTGAAGAGGATGAGAGTGAAATGATGATGACGATGATGGTGGTGGTGGTGGTGGTAATGATGATGATGATGGTGGTGGTGGTGGTGATGAGATGATGATGATGATGATGATGATGATGATGATGATGATGATGATGATGATGATGATGATGAGACAGATTTACCTTTTGCATAAACTTTTGTCACAATGTTTGTGGATGTCATTTTATTTTACTCTATTATTTTTTTTATCTTGGGGTCAGTAGGAATGGCGTTTGAAAAGAGCCCATGGCTGATTGGTGTTGAAAATTGCCTTGCTACGAATTGTTTTTGTCTTCAGATTTGTCAGTGATGCATCATGGTTCAAATTTTTGGTTTGTTTGTTTGTTTTGTTGGTTTTGCTGGTTTGTTTTTGACTCATCAGGTTTCTGTTGTTCCTGTTCCATCTATTGTTACTTTTTCAGTGATTTATGGGTAAAATGTTGACAAAATATATGTTTGTAAATGTGCATGAATTAATCAAGAACTGCAAAATTGTATTCCCTAGAAGTTTAGTGTGTATTTGTAGGTCTGTTTTAAGTTGGTGGTCTCAGTTTGACCCGTTCTATAAGGAAACTACTTCAGGGGAAAGGAACATGTATTTTATGAAAAGTGGAATCATTATAGCCACACTGGAAGGTTAATAGCCAGGAATAGCCAGGACACTCCGTCATACACACATTCTTTCTCTTAACCTTCCAATTTCAGTTTAAGTTTTTCGGAGATGTCATCTTGAGAAACTGAAACTGAAACTGGAAGGTTAAGAGAGAGAATGTGTGTGTAACAAAGTGTCCTGGCTATTCTTGTTTTAAAGTTGTTCTCTGTGCCTTATAGTCACTGTTTTTTTTTTCCCCTCCCTGGAAATGTTTTGGACACATGGCAGATTCATTTAGCTAGCTTTCCTATGGCTCATATGCACTGAGTGATTTAGTTAAGTGTTCTGGTGATTCATTCATTAGACCCCACACACTTTCCCTTCCTTGCAGTCCTATAATAGGTCTGATCAGGAGTTGTACTCTGAATGGGGATGAGATTCATTACAGTCCTTGTGGTTGGCTGGGCTGTAAACAGCAAAAACTGAATCAGATTGAATGAGAATCCCTCAGTTGCAATGTTTCCACTTGTGGGTGTTGCTGAAATGTTTAAGTAAACTTGTAGGTGAAGTGCCCAGTATCTCCTGCAGCTCTTGATAGATGATTCATTATAGTTTGAGCTGTATAAGTTGGTTTGCGCTTATTACACTCTTGTTTGCTGAACAGCTGTTACCATACTCTGTCTGGGAAGCCATAACTGTTGTCATCTTCGAGACTTGCCCAGAATCCTAAATCTGCTGAATTGCTTGAAAATTTTCAACTAGGAAGAGGAAAACTGGCTAGAATGCATGGCAGCTTTTTTTGAAAATATATTTTCCATAGAAACATATGTAATACTGTTGTTGCTTGGTAATCATAGTTTTAGTTCTGTCTTATAAAATGGGATTTCTTTACTTTCAAGTTGAGTTCAGTCATCAGTTTACCAAATGTACCAGTCAGGTTGTAGTAGAATCGTTTGGTGATAGTAATGATGATAATATTATTTATTTGTACCATCACCATCAGAATGATCATCATCATAAGCATGATAGGAGAAGTTAGTAATGATTATAATATTATTAGTACCAACACTATCAGATTGATTATCATGATATGAGGAGTTAGTAATGATTGTAATATTATTAGTACCAACACCATCAGAATGATTATCATGATATGAGGAGTTAATAATGATTGTAATATTATTAGTACCAACACCATCAGAATGATTATCATGATATGAGGAGTTAGTAATGATTGTAATATTATTAGTACCAACACCATCAGAATGATTATCATGATATGAGGAGTTAGTAATTATTGTAATATTATTAGTACCAACACTATCAGAATGATTATCATGATATGAGGAGCTAGTAATGATTGTAATATTATTAGTACCAACACTATCAGAATGATTATCATGATATGAGGAGCTAGTAATGATTGTAATATTATTAGTACCAACACTATCAGAATGATTATCATGATATGAGGAGTTAGTAATGATTGTAATATTATTAGTACCAACACTATCAGAATGATTATCATGATATGAGGAGCTAGTAATGATTATAATATTATTAGTACCAACACTATCAGAATGATTATCATGATATGAGGAGCTAGAAATGATTGTAATATTATTAGTACCAACACTATCAGAATGATTATCATGATATGAGGAGTTAGTAATGATTGTAATATTATTAGTACCAACACTATTAGAATGATTATCATGATATGAGGAGTTAGTAATGATTGTAATATTATTAGTACCAACACTATCAGAATGATTATCATGATATGAGGAGTTAGTAATTATTGTAATATTATTAGTACCAACACCATCATAATGATCATCATCATTATCATGACAGGAGGAGCAAGGCGATGAGGCAGACAGCCTGCCCAACACAGGCATCAAAGACATCGGGGACAAGATGCAGAAGCGCCAGAATTCCGTTAATGCCAAGCCCAACCCCACTGACAGGAGTCCCAGTGCTGAGAAGATCATGCCGAATCGCCCCTCCCTCAACCGCTTGCCGTCCTCCCAGCATATCCCTGTCAGCAAGAAGGAAAGTGTGCAGTCCGAGGTCAGCCAGACCAGCTCCACTTCAGGTAGGACCTTACTTGTTTCTCGGCTCTTTCTAAACAAATAACAGAAAACATGTCAAAGCAGAAAAGAAGTAAAAGAGGATGACAGTTAAACAGTGTAAAGTTCTTTAATGCTAAATTAGTCCCATTGATTCTCCGACTGTTTTATGCCTTCAGCATATCTGCCTCTTACCAGCAGGAGGGTAGGGTTGCTTCCTGCAGGAAGCTGGTAGATAGTGTCATGGAGTGAAAGTGTTAAAACTGTTTGCTGCCCAATGGCAGGGCAGGGAGCTGCTGAAAGGAATAAGAAGGTTAATCATTTTGCTGCTGGAACAGTGGACTATCCCCCTGGAGTTTGGTGCTGTGTGATTGTAGAGTATTCTCACTAATGGTACTGCCATTGAAAACTTCAAAACTTTGTCTGAAATGTCTTTACATTTGTGGGGCTGTCTTTGTACATGACTGGAAATAGATATTTCTAGTTTTTCTCCAAAGTTAAAACATTCATTTAGGTCCAGCAGCAAAAGGGTTAAACAAATTCACAGAAAATAAGCACAAGAAAAAGACACCAGTATTTAATGATTTCAGAGATAGCATGTTTACTGTCTGTTCTTGTAAGGCATATTTCCTGTTCTTTTTGTTTGTTTATTTGTTTGTTTTTGTTATCTTGCATGCAAACAGACAAAGAAACAAACAAATGTTTCTGGCACTTGTGTTTTTTTGTCATGTTTGAAAGGGTGAATTCACTGTTTGTGCTTGTCAGTGATGTTTTCGTGGGTGGCTGGTTCTTTGTCAAGAATATGTATTTAAACCAGCACAATTGGTATGTGGTTGAAACATATTGTCATTCCTGTCTGCAGAGTTTGTAAAGTGTTTAAACCAGCACATTGGAGTGTGGTTCAAATCACAAATCTGTTTTACTGTGTCAAAAAAGTGTGAACTATGGCCAGTTAGATTGCACCATTTGTGATTGATTGATTGATTGATTGATTGATCAGACTACAGTAGAAATGTTTTTGGAATAATAGAAAGAAGAGAAATTTGTCTGTGTGGTGACTAAAACCAGGCCTCCTGGATTACAAGTTACGATAGAACCGAACATTTAAGTATCTGAATCTTTCACGACTTACCTGAAGCACAGTAAGGCAGGCGGTGTTCCTTCAGTCATGTTATGTTTGTCGTACCTGTTACCTTTTTTTGAAGAAATGTGATTCTGAATAGCAGTGTTAAGGATTACTGTCTGGCAGTGGTCCATACAACATAAACTTTGTAGCCTTGAATTTTTCTGTTATTTTGCACCAGTCCTGTGCTGTATGATGTTGTTCTACATGTGCTTTCTGAGTGTTGATGATATTTTGAAGTGACTGTTGTAGACAACCAGGTGGAGAGGAATATGGGGATGCTTTGCAGCATGCTGCCTTGTGCCTGAGTTACATCTGTGTCGGCAGGAGATCTGCAAAACTGTTGGTCTGGGTAGAAGTGAACTCTGATAGAACACTGTTTGTTTCCATCTGTACGATGATTGGTCACGTCCCCACTTGAACAAGCATTCATTATTTCCTATACGTTTGGAATTATTTATTATGAGTATGGTACAGTATTATATTTTTAAACCTGGTTAATGATAATTTTTATGTGCTTTTTTTTCACTCAAGGAATTTGAAGAAACTGTGCACCACCTGCAGAAAATATGTAGTAGTCATATGTCCATCTCTGGGAGCAGGAGGAAAATTGTAACCATAAACTGAATATACGTGCATCTCTATTATATCTTTAAATCTAGTTTATAATAACTTTCATGTGCTTTTTTTTCCACTCAAGGAATTTGAAGAAACTGTGCACCACCAGCAGAAAATATGTAGCAGTCGTATGTGCATCTGTGAGTGCAGGAAGAAAATTGTAACCATAAACTGAATATGCGTGCATCTCTGTATGTTTCATAAAAGAACTGTAGCATACAGTTTTCATTATTTTCATGGCCAGTTTTCTAAATGTCTAAAACCCATGATTGTCATATATTTCTACAGCAAGAAATGATACGGCTTAGAATGAATGCACTTACATACCGCAATTTGCAGTGCTGAGACAGCCACCCTCTTCTGACTTAACGTGCATATGGCTCACTTTTCATTTTAATGAGTTACCTCACAGCTTGTGGTGAAGCCTCCTGTGACAGACTGAGTGGCAAGGACAGAGGTGGTTCATTAGGAGACAAAAAAGCAATGCAGGGAAATTTAGTAAATCACACAACAAATCATGAAAATGTCATGGGATTGGGAGACATAACTGGCTGCCCAGTGCCTGGCTTACAGTTTCAGTTTCAGTTT
This sequence comes from Monoplex corrugatus, assembly GCA_030674185.1. Taxonomy (NCBI): domain Eukaryota; kingdom Metazoa; phylum Mollusca; class Gastropoda; order Littorinimorpha; family Ranellidae; genus Monoplex; species Monoplex corrugatus. The sequence goes on from CM060308.1 coordinate 57,001,061, forward strand.
CCAATATCCTGGTTTATAAGATAGGAATATTGGTACTTCTTATTATCATGTTTTTAATGAAATGGATCACATTATGTTTTTAATGAAATGGATCACACAGTTTCCTTTGTTTGCTATCCATGCATTATCCTCATGCTCCATTATAGAGGGACCATGATGCGCAACTTGTTTTTTGGCCTGATATTTTGATGCAGCAGACAAGATTGAGGCAAATTCTATGAAATGTGTAATCTGCGTCCTAACAGTGCGTTGCCTGTGTTCACAAAATCCGTACTTTGAGCACGTCACATTCAAAATTGAATGTTTCAAGAAAGAAGACTTTTGCTAAACTTGTATTCAGTACATCTTCCTTAATGACCAGATTCTGTCTATGTATTTTTTTCAGTTTGAAATTTGTAAGTGTATATCCTGATAACAGCTTTGTAAGGGTTGTGATCCCCATTTTGTCAGGTGTGTAGTGTTCTATCAGTGTTCATATACACAGGCCAGTAACTAAATGGAGTGACATTGCGTGCTGGAAGCATGCAATGCATGATTGGGAATGACAAGAAACAAGTGGTTGTCAGCTTTCGTATCTTGTTTTCTTGTGTCAAATGTGCATTTGTGTCCCTCATGAATGTTCATGTAATGTTGATGTTATATCTTTGGTTCCTGCATGAATGACTCCCCCACTCACTTTCAACCATTTATAGGGAAAATGCTCAAGTTGTCAGAAGCAAATCTGCAGTTATTATTGTGTGAGTAGAACAACCCGGGTGTTCCCTGCTGCTGTTCAAACTGGTGAACAAAGAGACACGACAACTGATCAGTCATCATATTCAGAACTTGAATGTAACGAGCGCCGAAATTCTGATTTTATTTGTTCCCACAAACTCATATGTCCAGCTTCAACCGTTTGCCATGAAAATGAAAACCTTTACTCCCAAATTGTGTTGAGTTGTAATCAGTGTAAAGTGAAGAATAATCTGAAGTAAAGTGAATAACAAAATAAAGAAAAGAAAAGAAAAATATTGCAGTGTATTGTGCAATTATGATTTAAGGTTCTCAGTAATTTTAGGATGGATTAGAAAATATGAACTTTAATGTTTGAAGATCATTCTAGTCAGTGTCAGTCTAAAATGTGAAAAGTTATTTTTGAATCTGTTTTGTTTTTCAGCATTTTTCTTTGTATGTGTATGAGAGGGTTAATAAACCAGTTAATGAAATCTGAGTTAACCCTTTTCCTACCAAGAAAATAGGTCACTGTACTAACTACTGGCCAAGTAATGTTAGGAGAGAGAAAGGCCGGAGGGGGTATTGTCAGAAAACAAGGTATATCTTTCGCTTCAAACATCGTGTAAATGCAGAAAGGAAATGACAAGAGTATACTCCCTTTGCCGGAAAAGGATTCACGTCAGCAGTATTTATATACTCGAAACTGAAACTACGGTTCAGGACACAAAATCCTCATGACGCGGTCCATGGAGAGAGAAAGCTGAGTCACGAGGATCTCGTGACGCTGTATGGAATGTGTTAATGAAGTTATTCCATAGTATTCTGTTATTCAAACATAGATTTTTTAAAAGAAGTTTTCATATTACCTAATTTCTTAACAGAATAATGACATAAAGGAAAAATCAGTACATTGTCATCATGAGATTTGATATTTTTGCATAACATGTGAAAGTCATTGTCTGTATTAGAAAAAGGACTAGATCAGTAGATGCAACAGCAATGCTTGCACACATCATTCCATTGTAAGGTCTTAAATAAATGAGCAATCTGTACATGTTTAGTACACACATGTATGCACACTCACAGCCACATACATATGTATATTATAAATGCAGGCTTGCGTGTGCATGTGCGCAAGCACACACACACACACACACACACACACACACACACACACACACACACACACACACACACACACACACACACACACACACACACACACACACACACACACACACACACACACACACACACACACACACACACACCACACAACACACAACACACACACACACTGCAGCTCATGTTTAGTACGTAGGCTGGTTGTTAAGCTGGACATATAATGTGACTGGTTGGAACAGAATTGATTTTGAAAGCTAACGTGTTACTTCAAGAAACATTCGGAAAATCCTGTGTGAAAAATACTTGCTTGGTCATTTTAACTATCAGAGAAGCACTAAAAGTGCAATAGCAGACTATTTGATTGATCGTTTCATCATTTCTCTTTGTTTGTACCATCGCTTATTCCGCTCTTGGGTTTCCTTAATTCCACAGCGTTTTTGTCTGGCACTGATAATACCCTTTCTCTACATATAACCCCATCTTCTTTTTACTGGCTTCATTGTGTCTTTGCAGCTTAAGTTATTTAGCATGAAGATTTGTAAATGTGTAATGTTAT
>CM060308.1:57008455-57118455 GCA_030674185.1 Monoplex corrugatus
CATGCGTGTGTGTGCGTGCGTGCAGTGCGTGTGTGTGCGTGCGTGCGTGTGTGTGTGTCCGTTTCAGCGCTTAGATTTGATTTTACCAAGATTTTGCGCTATATAAATATTGTAATTATTATTATTATAATTATTATTATTATTATTATTTGTGTTCGTGTGTGTGTGTATGTGTGTGTCGTGTGTGTGTGTGTGTGTGTGTGTGTGTGAAAGGGAGAGAAAATGACAACTTGTGGGTCAAACAAGGGTTACCTTCCAGACAGGTTGAGTGTAAGTTCGGTCTTCTTCGTGTGTATGTATATGTTTGCATGTATGTATGTGTGTGAGTGTAGGCAAAACTGAGAGAGGATGAGAACTTAGGTCAAGGGTCACACACCAAACAGGCTGAATGTACTCTAGCTCTGTATTTGTGTGTGTTTGTGTGTGTGTGTTTGTGCGTGTGTAATGTATTCTGGTGTCAACTAGACTTGAGAGATACAGACACTGTTACGTTGATCAGGAGATTTGAGCATAACCCCCAGTGATACATACATGGTCTGTTTTCCCAGCAAGCCCCTAGCAAATTCATCTTTGTGTTTGAGGGCTGAAATACCCCCACAGTGATTTGGGCCCAGGTGCAGCACAACATAGTTCTATTTCCTTGAAGCATTCTAAATGTTATAATAATTTCAATTTTACATACTTTGTCATGAAAATAAATACTCACTTTTAGCATTGAAATGCTTCTAGGGCAGACATGTTGTGCATCTACACCTTGAGCCGATGAGATTTAAAGCCATAACCCCTGTGAGGGTATGAGGGGCTCTTTCAGTATTAATAGTATCCCCACCATCTGGAAAGTCGATGCTAGAAATTTCCTCCTTTCTGTCTCACTCTTTTTGTTTCTGCCTTGATTCTTTGCTTTTATGTCATCTTTTCCTATCATTTTCTGCCTTGCTGGTCCAGTCACCTGTATGTGTTCCATAAAGCTTTACATACTTTCTGTAAGAACTGATAATTAATTTTGATGCAATATGTTAACTGAAAAGGGAGATTGGAAAAATCTCAATCCTTTACTCACATGACTGTACCCAAACAGGTTCAAACTGAGACTTTCCAAATTGATGTGCAATATCCCAATCACTTGATTATCATGCCCTTTTTCCGGTGGTTGATTTTTGTTTTTTGTTTTTTTTGGTGAAACTGGTTAGCACTAGATTGTACACTTATTTTTGATTATTAGATTATGTAGTTCATAACTTGTGAGCTCTTGATCGTATGTTTCATTATTTGTGTTTTATATTGCTTTCAGACACAGCTATCTTGAAACCCACGCCACTGGAAGAACTGAAAACACATAAGTTTTTCCAGAAAGCATTGGCTAAGAGAGATAAGGATCTGGAGAGTGTAAAACGAAAATCTGAAAAGGTATGTTGTTTTGTTTGCTGGTCCTTATTGTGTACAGACAAACACAAATTACCTAGCATATATGTGTGCATGTTTTTTTTAATGTGTGTGTGCATCAGTGTGTGTGTGTGTGCGCATGCGCACGTGTGTGTGTGCATATGTTCTGGTGTTTCTCACCCTAGGCTTCCACTATGGCCACCAGAAGTTGGTAGCACTTAGTTTCATCTCCCAGTGCAACTGACCACACTTAAACTCACCCTGTCCCTTGATTTTCTGATTGTGAAATTATGAGTAAGGCTATGGCCAAAACTAGAGCAATTATGAACCTTTCTGCATTAGTTCGATATGGTAAGTGTACTAGCTAAACAGGAATTTACTGAAAAACAATCCATATTTGTGGGAATTTACTGGAAAAACAATCCATATTTGTGGAAATTTACTGAAAAACAATCCATATTTGTGGGAATTTACTGAAAAATAATCCATATTTGTGGAAATTTACTGAAAAACAATCCATATTTGTGGAAATTTACTGAAAAACAATCCATATTTGTGGGAATTTACTGAAAAACAATCCATATTTGTGGGAATTTACTGAAAAACAATCCAAATTTGTGGGAATTTACTGAAAAGCAATCCAAATTTGTAACATGTTTGTAGAGACTAAGTATTGAAAGATAAAAAAAAACGAAACTTTAAAATGTAAATCAGTACATCATTCGACTGTGGTAGTCAATTTGAGTCAAGTCTGCATCCTGGTAAGATTTCAGTCTCTTATGCGATCTTCATCTGACCAGATGGTTGACTGTGGTGCTGAATTTGAGTCCGTCTGCATCCTGGTAAGATTTCAGTCTCCTTATGCGATCTTCATCTGACCAGATGGTTGACCGTGGTGCTGGCTGTTTGTCATGACCACTTTTGATCGGTGGTTGTTGTGTTGTCATGTTTTGATCACTTGGTGGGAGTTGGCAGGAAATTCAAACCTGATGTTGACAGGCGTGATAGTAAAGCGGGTAAGATGCTGAACTTGCAATCTAAAGGTCTGGATTTGATCCTGCCTGGACACCTCCGGCCTGGTAGGTAAAATGTGGAGATTTTACAGATCTCCCAGGTCAGCAGGTGTGTGCACCTGTTAATGCCTAAATCCTCTGTGTGTGTATATGCACATAGAACATTAATTATGCATGTTAAAGATGATATGAGTCATGACAATGTCTGATGTCTTATGGAAACATTTGAAATACCAAACCTGCATGGACACTGAAGATAAGAGTGTGCAGACTGTGCAGCAATATAGTGTCAGCACAGTGTGGGCAAAACTAGTGTGCATTCATACATTCGGGATATATTGAAATGCTAAATTAAAGAATATTTACTTTAAGAAGAAAAACGATAACTTTGCTGAGGAATGGTTGACTGTTCAAGATTTCCGTAGCATGTAGATTTCAATTCCTTCTCTTTCAGACACGAGAAGTGACTGAGGAGCAGCAGCAGATGCAGCTGGACAAGCTGATTGCCTCCCAGACCAAGGCTCGCATTTCCCTTGAGAAGACACACACCAAGACACTGAAGAAGATGGCCAAGTGTGGGGAGAATACAGAAGGCAAGCAGCAGGTCTTCAAAGGGGAACTGCAGGCCATGCTCCAGGCTCAAGACCAAGAGGTACTGCTAGTGTTCACACACGCATGTATATAGATGTATATTCACATATACACAACCACACACACACGCACATGAGTGTGCACACACACACACATGCACACACACACACACACATTCATACACACAAACATGCGTGCAGTCAAACACACACACACACACACACACACATTCATACACACAAACATGCGTGCAGTCAGACGCACGCACATACACACACACACACACACACACACACACACACACACACACACACACACACACACACACACACACACACACACACACACACACACACACACACACACACACACACACACACACAAACACACACACACACACACACACACACACACACACACACATACACACACACACACACACATGCATGTAGTCAAACAACACACACACTCATAAACATAGAACACACAACTATACTTTATTGCTCAGTTTTAGCTGATCAAAACCAAAAGTTATTGTGCCAAAATTGAGCCTCACACTTGCATTTTATCAAGGTGCCAGAATGGTATGTCACAAAAGGAACAAAGAAGGAAGACATAACATTCCAGTAGAAAACTCTCAGTATTAAACCAGTGATTATGTTTGATTTTGTCACTTTTTAATCCCTGACACAATGTGCATGTTTGTGGCAGCATCGTGAGATGAAATACAAGCACGCAGATGTGATGATGGCGGTGAGCAGGGATCATTTTCAAGCTGAACTGGATGTACACAAGCGACACCACAACCCTATCTACGATGCTCTGCTTGAGGTGATGGCCATCAACCACAATGCCCATAAGAAGAAGCTGGAGGAGATCCATGACCAGGATGTGGGGGAGCTGAAGAAGGCCATGGACCCTCAGATCAGAGAGCATATGAAGCAGCTTGCCAGGAAACACAAAGACAAACAGGAGTTGTCCAGGTGAACCTCAGATTTCATTCACTTAATCCAGCATTTCTGATAAGAAAACCTTTTGCTGGTCATGTGATATGGATACCATGTATTATGATTGTTAACATTCAGTCTGTTTTCAATATCTTGATGTTATAGATACCATGTATTACGACTGTTAACTTTCAGTATGTTTTCAAGAGATACCATGTATTACGACTGTTAACTTTCAGTCTGTTTTCAAGACCTTGATGTAGACACAGTGTATGAAGATTGCTGAGTTTTAGTCCTAGTGCCTTTGTTTAAGGAGCATTTTTGATGTGTAGGGAGTATATTTCATGTAGGTGCAGTATACTGAGACTACTAGCTTTTGGTCATGAGACCTTCTGAAAGATCTTGAGACCATAAACAGCAGACACTGTATACTATGCCTGCTGCTAGTTTTCAATTTAAAAATCTTGGAGAGTCTTGAGACTGAAAACTGCCAGTCCATATATACCAAATCTCAAAAACCAGAAGCTAGCAGTCTCAGTGTACTGCAGCTCAGTGTCAAGACTACTAGCTTTTAATCTGGAGACATTTTATGCATGAAGCAATATAGATTATTTAGGCGATTTTTTTTATATGTTTTACTTAATTATGTTTATACATTTGTATGCATGTTTTTAAACCTCTGGTGATAAATTTGGCAGAATAGTCTATGCCACAGTAACATCCTTGGATTATGTTTATATCTACATTGATGTGTGTACTTAAGTTTCTTTTTAGGTGGGTTTTTTTTTCAGGGTCATTAAGTAGTTATTTGTGTTTTGAGATGGCTGTAGCCATGTTATGGCACTGTGCAGTCAGCTGGGCTTTACATATTGATGATATAAAAAATTGATAATAATAATCATAGATCTTCTGCAAAGTTCTCTAGACGAAAAACCAACAGCTTCATTGTACTGCACCTACAGTTGATTCCTGAGGGCTTTTACATTTACTTTTTTACATTTTTTTCAACTTTGAATAATAAAATAATGACAGAGTCTCCATGCATTGAAACTTTTTAACACTTTAGTAAAGTCCAGGTAACTTCTTGGACATATACTGTTTGAAAAAAAATTTTCTGATGCCATTTTTCCAAGATTGCTTGATCACTGATAATAGCTGTAAACATTTGAAACACAGTGCAGTATTTATGATATGATATTTAATATTTCACATTCAAAAGGTATGCAAATGTGACTGATTAAAGGGAAACATGTTTTCTATTACAGAATTAAGCGGGAAGCTCAACAGAAACATGTAGGAGCAGTTGTCACCGAACGGCAAAGGGTAAAATTTTTTGCAATGTTCATGTTGGATTTCTAACTGGTTTTCTGTGCATGATTTACTCATACCAAAGCTTGTATGTATCTTGGTGTATTGCAGATTTTTTGTTGTTGTTTTTGGGTGGATTCAAGAATTCTGTTGCATAGTCCTTTTAAGATGTAATCTAAGGTTCTGCGATAGGGTGGAAAGCTTATGAAGCTTTTACATGATGTGAACATTGTAAGAGAATTAATCCACAAGTGCAGCATATTCTGCAAGGCATGTATATATGTATGTTTGCATGTATGTATGTATGTATGTATGTATGTATGAATGAGTATGTATGTATGTATGTATGTATGTATGTATGATGTATGTAGATAGATAGATAGATAGATAGATAAATAAATAAATATAGGTATAGGTATACAGATAGATATATGTAGATACAGATAATAAGATATGTGTGTGTAATGAAAGCAGGGAATAATTTCCTTGAAATTACCATTATGTACTCCTAGTGCTTTTGTCATGAAATACTTTGCCTCCCAGAACTTTGACAAAAAGTAAATTCTCATTGAAACAGATTTGTTGGACATTGCAGGAATAAGCCAGAATGAGAACATTTTCAACAGGTTGATATGTCAAATTCATTAGTTTGCAATAATAGAAATTCATTTTTTAATCCCTGTGATTGTTTCTCAGAACTGATTCACTAAACAGTTGTGTGTATATACATATTCATTTTTTATTTGGCATGAGTATGATAGCATGGTATTTATTTAGATTTGATAGTTCTTGAAGATGACAAACAGAAACACTTGAGCATTTTACTTTCTCTCTCATGCATACACGCATGCATAAACTTAGACATTTTTGTTAAAAGTTCATACCTATAATTTCAGCTTAATGACCTGCTGTCAAAGCGCAAAGATGACCTGCAAGTGAAACTGGACGAAGTTCGCAAGGAGGCTGACAAGGACAAGGAGGAGGTAAGACTGACAGCAAAACTTTTTAATGTCCAGCGAGGAATCAACATGTATGCTGTTTCATAAATTTACAGTATTTTTTATTCCGTGTAAAGTGAATCCAGTATATACAGCAGTGTCCATCACAACAGAATGTTCCATGCAAATGGCAGCCACTGTCCATGGGTAGAACTGATCATCAAAGCTATGCTCACTTTAAAAATCTTCCCAAAGGAAATACCATTAAAAAAATCTGTTGTTGTTATTGTTGTTTACTGATTTTAAAGACTTTTCTTCCAGCATTTTTGTCAACTGATTTGAAAATGTTCAGTTTCCTTGTACACTTGTGACATACTGTATGTGATCTCTGGACTTCCTGGCTCTGGGATTTGCTGAACTTGCTGGCTGAATGAACTTGGGAATAGTGGGTGAGCTATTTGGGAATCTGTTACTGAAACAACATGGAAGATATGGCAACAAAAAGGGAACATAAAAACAACATAAGTAAAAGGGCAGTAAAGACGGTATGATCGCAATAGTCGCAAAATCAAAAATGGAGAAACAGAAATAAGTGAAGGAAAAAATGTATGATTTGTTTTTCATTGAAGTGTATTCATTTTCATAAAACAAAAAAAAAAGAACAATGAAAGATTTATGTAGCACAACACCCTAGAAAGGCGCCTCTAAGCACTTTGCACTGTACAGAAAGTACATACATGAAGGTGTAAATTAGTGATAAATCAATGATTTGGTGGAGAACAGGAAAAGAAAACAACAGTATCTTGCAGATATGACTTGAGAAAAATCTTGTATAAACACACGTAAACAGACAAGGACCTACGCAAGGATTCGCGTTGGTAAACGCACGTACACTGATGTAAGCGTACAAACAAATCAATGAGACGTATACAGATAACATTATCTCACACAACCAATCATATGAGAAAGAAGATTTTAGAGCTCTTAAAAAAGACAAAAGATTGCAGATAAAAACTAATCTGTTTTTGTGCACAAAAAGAAAATGAACTTTGGCCAAAAATCTCAGTCTTTACATGAGGAATGCAGAGAATGATCAGTTGCCTTGGTTTAGTGGTTAACGTAACGGACAACTGACTGGAAGGTTGTGGATTTGAATCCCCATTAGTACCTGCAAAGATCATTGTGGGGTTTTTCGACTGTAATCAGCTCCTACCCAAAGTTGGGCATGATATGGGCTCATTGGGAAGACTGGGACCACACAGTCAAGTCTCATCCACTTGATGGATGCATCATTGAGAATGTTGCTAAAATCTTCTGACCAACACTGCAGGTGTCTGTATCTCTCAGGATGACACCAGGATATAGAGATGGAACTCCATAGCATCATGGTTATCATCCTCATCGACATCATCATCATCACATTGTAAAAACTGTTCCAGCTTCTGTGGCCATCAAAGTGGCGTAGAAAATGGGACATAAAGAATAAAAAGGTGAGCACAAAGGTGTTCACAATATGGAAGTCCATGCAGGCTTGGACTGTAGTCCATGACCAGCATCATAATTCTGTTTCTTTCCACTATTGGTGAACATATTTGATCTATACATGTCTTTGTGTCATTGTCTTGTCTGGGTCTATGTCTGTGTCTTTGTGTTGGTGTCTATGTCTGTGTATTTGTGTCTGTGTCTATGTGTCCGTGTCTGTGTGTTGAAGTCACAGACAGAATTTGAGGATTTTAGACTAGAAGGGTGTATTTGCCTTCTTTATTTTCCATGCTGGCAGGTAACCCTCAATTTGCTGTCTTCATTTCCATTATTACTCGACGCATTAGTTTGATGATTTTGTTGAGCTTCAAGACAAAACTTATGTCCCTTTCCAATTTTGCCAAAGTTGATAATTTAGTTAAACTTAAAAGTAACGCTGTTTTATCTGGCTGAACTCCAAGACTAATGCACTATTACTTTCTTTTTGCGCTCTGAAACAAATGTTATATTCATTTCAGTTTGTAGTTGAGCTCAAAGCGTATTTTTACATTGTTGATCTCAGTTACTAGTACGATATTTATTCTTTTCTTGTTGAATCTGAAATGAACTCATTTGTATTATTGCAGTATCTGAAGCGTCACTTGGAGGAGTTTCAGCAGAAGTGCCTGAAGTTGCAGGAGCAGTTTGACCTGGAGGTGCAGGCCTTCAGCATAGACGAGGATGACAACGAGGAAGAGGGTAGCCTGGATAGGAGCGCCATCAGCAAAGGTAGCAGGGACAGCCCTCCCAGACAGCAGAATGGGGAGAAGGGGAGCCCCCACACCTCCACCCTCCTCATGAACGGGGCAGGCACTCCCCTGATGGAAAGTGACCCACAGCCAGAGGAGGAGCAAGCCAAGGTCAGTGAGGATGAATCCACTTCTGGAGAAAAAGTCAACAGCAAAGAGGAGCTGACTACAATGTAACAAGACATTTGTGTCAACATCAGTGGATGTACCCATCCAAGACCAACCGACCAACCAACCAACCAACCAACCAACCAATCACCAACCATCCTTACTTTGTGATAACCTGAGTGTGAACAAGTCAAATCCTGAGCACCATCGCATGTTTATATGTGTGTGTGTGTGTGTAGGCACCTGACCCAGCCTGCTGGATGTGAAGCTGCTATTTGCTGAAATTAACATCTGACTTCTCTGCTGGATATGATGCTGATATTTGCTGAAACTGAAATCTGATTTCTTGTTTTAAAGTGGTGGATGGAGCTTTGGTCCACTACCCAAGATTGTGTGATGTGGATGTGTGCAAAAGACTTCGATTGACTGTCAGCTTTTTTTTTAGTGGATGGAGACCATGTCAGTCATAAAGAAAAAGAGGTGCCGAAGAATAGCATTATTGACAATGCTGTGCATTAAATTTTTTGTGTGTGAAACACAAGACAGGCTGAAGAAACTGTGGTGCTGATAAGTTTGTTGTTTGGAATCGAGATCAGTTGTATGAAGCACAAGAGAGGCTGAAGAAAATGCACTGCTGGTATGTTTATTGCATGGAATTCAAGTACATTGAAGAAGGTAACTTTTAAGTTTATTGTGTGAAGTATTGGATAGACGGAAGAAGGGTTGCACAAACAGGAGAGACTTTGAATAGATTCAAGATCGCATGTTGCAATAGGAGAGATTGTGAACAGACCAAAGAAGGTATGCGCCAGTAGAAGACATTGAAACTATGTTGTAAAAACTGGAGGACCAATGATCATTGCCTTCTCACCTTCTCACTGCACTGCATGTACATCTGTCAGTTTAGACAATGTTTTGTCAAGTCACCATTAGTGCAGTTTAATGGTAGATTTCACAAAATAGGAGAAACATTGGAATAAGACTTTCCTGTCTTTGTGAACATGTGAATGGAGAACTTTGATGATAGTTTGTGTGGTTTTCAAACCTTACTCATTATTAAGCTCAATGCATTTGACTGTCCTCTGAACACAAGAGATAGTGACCCTTGCACCTTTGAGTGCCATGGTTGTGCAATGTGAGGAACTTTGTACTCTTATTTGTGACTTTCTTACCCCTGCTTAATCAAGTCATCGCGTACTCAGTCTTTCTAAAGACCTACATTTCTTAGAGCAACATCAGATGTAATTGCAGCGCCGTGATGATACTTTGGTATTAAGTTACACTTTAGGATTAAAGTGTACTACCAAAATAGTGATTATTATCACTTTGCCTTTGAGATGATGTGCAATGGGCATCGTTCTTTGCTGCGACAACTGTGCTTCTTTGGTGATTTTATGTGTACATATTTCCTAAAAAGAAAAACAACAACAAACATATCTTATATACTTCAGTGTTCTTCACTTCTCTGTGGTTTGCTCAGTAAATGATATAAATATGAAAACTGTAGGGTGACACTGGCAAGCTTGTCTCAGTTTTACTGTGTTCACATTACTTCTGTTAAATGAGTGTGTGGTTTATTTTTTGTTTGTTTTTGTTTGTTTATTTAGTTGTTTTTTTAATTTTGTTTTCAACATGTGTTCAGGTCCAACTGTTAAGTGGAAAATGTTGCTGCAAAGAAGACATATTTACTAGGGGAAGGGAATGGAATGGAAGAGGGGTTGCAAAGTAGAATTCTTGAACAATGTTCATGTTATGTATTTGATATTATGATATTGGTAAAATATTTATATGGCATGCAACCAGGTATTTCACAAGTTTTCTCATGTTTGGTTTTATCATTGCTGATGCATAGCTTGTGTACATGCTACAGGCAAGATATTCTGGTTTTTGTTTTGGTTTTGGTTTTTTTCTCCTTTTTCTGTGCTTCCCAAGATAGAATGCTGACCACAATGTTTGAAAGCGGTCATAAATACAGTGACCTATGCCATTCCTGCTGTAAATTAAGACATGAACAGAGCAAAGATTGTAGTGAGTGTGTAAGCTGCTGTTGCATATTACTTTCTATACTTTGATCTGTGCCTTTTCAGCCAATTAAAAAGTAGTATGTATTTAAAGGGCATTCATTTATTAAAAGTAAACAGACCTCATGTCAGTACAGTTATGTGTTGTTCACAAGACAAGACATATGATCATAACTAGTCGTCAAATTCTGCTGCCCAAAACATCATCTAGATGCATATGTGAAAGCTGTTGCTATCACTACTAAGTACTGGAAAATATGTTGCTGTTCACAAGACAGATATACTGATATAGCCTCACCAGTTGTTTAACTCTGCTGCCCAAAACCTTATCTAGATACGTATGTGAAAGCTGTTGCTATTTATTTATTGGAAAATATGGAGTTTGAGGCCTGTCCCAACCAAGGCAGTCTGGAATGAAATTCTGGTATTGTGTATTTCTTTGCTGTACCTCTGTCCTGTTTTTATTTTCATTTATTTTAATTTTTATAATTTCTTTTTGAATAAGTTACTGTATACTATTTATGTCTGTCTTTATATTTGACAATTGCCTTTACAGCTTGTCTTTGCAGAAGCTGGGATGATGGCTGTTTTAGTGTTATATTAATGTATGAATAGCATCAAGAACTTCATCAAGCTGCCAGAGTGATGGGGTAAGAATTTTGCAGTTCAAGGTTCATTTTATGGTTCAGACGTCGTTTTGCAGAACATTCAGGTTTGATGAAGAGTTTTTGAAAGAGCACTTATATGTTCAAGACTTTATGAAAATGTGTAAATGTGATTATCAGGAAACACTGCTTTTTACATGGGAGAGAATGATTCAAGTAGACAGGAGGATGTGTGTGTGTGTATGTGTGTGTGTATACACCTTTTGTATATAGACCAAAAATTATGTGTGCAAGGATTTTCCAGCATGGTTTTATGATAAGAGGGGAGATGTGCATTTTCTACACATTTTGTTGAAAGAATAGAAAGGAAGAAAACTAGTAGCATATTGCTTCCTCCAAATAAAGTGGAAAATGGCTAATATCTGGGCTGTAATTTCTATCCAATAAGAATTGTTCCAGGACATGAGTGATCATTTGAGAATGAGATATTAGATTCCTTAACTCCTCATGTCAGTATAATGAGGGCAGTGGCTATTTTCCCATCAATGCTTTACCATTCACATCTCTGAAGAGGGGCTTGTAGTACAAGGTACAAGGTGTGCTCATTCACAGAGGGGGTGGACTGGTGTGGCTTGTTTAAACCAGGACATGAATCTGGTCATCTATCTATTTGACAGCTGGGATTGATCATTTACTTAAGAATAAATAAGATACAATATCCAAAGAAGAATAAGTCTGAATGTACTGTAAAAGGTTAACAGTTACACGGACATCACTATTGATTTGTCTCCTATTAAGTGAAGGATGTAATTTAGTCAAGTTCATCACGATGTTATGCCATGATACAAAGATTTAGCCCTTTGGTTCCCGCACCCTATCCGCCAGCATCTTGCTTTGTCAACCATGCTAGCAAAGCAAAAACTAACCCTTTGACTCCCTCACCCTATCCACCAGCTTCCTGCAGGAAGCTGGTGGAGAGGGAGTCAAAGGGTTAAGTTTTTGCAGTTGGTGGAGAGAATGTCAAAGTGTTAATGAATTGACCAGTTTCAAAAAAGCTTGAGTGAAAGCACTTTGGAGCAAAGAATTGTTATATTAATATGGCTGGACCATGGAGTTTGTTATTTTGCAATTTTTATTTTGTTTTGTTTTGTTTTGTTGTTTTTAATCTTTTGTTTTAATTTTTCCTTTAACTACATGTCCATGAGGTTTAGTTCTCCCTGGTGTTAAAAAAAATTTTCTTGTTGTGAAATACATAGTATTTTAGCAGTCATGTCTTCCTACAACTTTAACTCATTAGACAGGGCAACTTGATGTGAGTATAACCAAAGTTTGATTTTAAACAAAGATGTTTCCTATGCTGAATGGATAATCATACAATTTCAATAGTTTTAGTTAAAAGTTACAATCATTCCATTGAAAGAAGGAACTAAAAATAATTAGGGGATGTGCAATTTATATAATGCATTTGCCAGTTTGGGCTGATTTGACTGTTATCTTTGAAGTTTGCGTTGATACTGCAGTTATTTGATTCTGCTGTGATTTTCCCCATTCATTTATGTTTAATATGTGATTTTTACCATTTGTTATGTCAAAGTTAACATTTTATTTACTTGAGATTTTACCTGGTGTTTCATGTTCTTGATATACCAGTAGTGCTGTTTATTCATCGTTTTACCCTACTAAAGCTTTATGTCATGGAGAATGAATGCAGAACTACTGCATTGTTTTAATGTTTATGATTTTAGTTGGCAGGAGTTTTCACGTGTGTTTATTAATACACCGTATGATTTGTTTCTGTCAGATTTCTGTTGATTTTTTTTCTGATTGCCCTATGCACCAAGAACTTATTGCTGTTTGCAGCATTTTTAATTTGACTTTTAGACTAATTTGATTTTGTGTGTGTGTGTGTGTGAGGTAACTTGCGTTCATACATATTTGTGTGTTTCTTGCATTTGCTCTATGCAAACTTCTGAATACTTGAAGTCAGTTTTGATGGACTGTTAGTTGTTTGTCAGCATGTATAGTGTTTTGTGATTCAAAAATATTGAATTTCCATAGGTTGGAGTTTGAAAATTTACTGAGACTGATTTTGTAAACTGTGTTGTCCTGTTTATGTCGTCATGCACTTGCAAAATATCTAGAGATACAATATCCAAGGATGAATAATTGCTTCAAAATGCATCAGAATATTTCATGATATAAACAGTGGAAATCAGACTCAAACAGTTAACATGCTGCGTTCCAGTCTGGCAAAGCTTTAACTTTCTGTAAACTTTCCTTTGATTGGAATTAACTGTAGCTGGCGACAAACATCAGATTTAAACTGATGTTGGGCAAGTTCGTCGCTCAGCTATTTTATTTTGGTCCATGTCGATACAGATGGATGATCCTTCTTGCGATAGAATTGTCGGAAGATTCAAAGATTCTTTGTGGACAAACCATCAGAAAAAATTGGTCAGATTCCCAATTTCTGCATTGTCTGGTTCGTGTATCAGTTGCCTTATATTATACTGGATTATGTGTGTATCAACAAAACTTCACTGCATGTACAACTACACCAAAGACTTTACTGCAGTTTCTTGGTCTGTTCATGGAGAGACCTATCTGGTGTGAAAGTAAATTTCAGTAATGTACTCATTATCTTTATATTGCATGGATTTCTGGCATGTTTGCAAAGTAATTTCATGACCTTCACTTCTCATTTGACTGCACTAAAGAATCTGCTACTTCCATTAGATTCATGTAGATGATATTAAAGAATGTGATGCATATATGTACATATCTTCACACACAGTGTCAAGACAAGTGCATTGGTTTGTTTTTTTTCAGCATTTATGCCTGCATGCATGTGTATACACACACACACTCACACACACACACACACAGTCACGTACGCACACATACAAACTTGCACACATTTATTTTCTGTCTCTCTGTCTCTGTCTCCTCTCTCTCTCTCTCTCTCTCT
The DNA here is from genome assembly GCA_030674185.1 of Monoplex corrugatus. Lineage (NCBI taxonomy): Eukaryota > Metazoa > Mollusca > Gastropoda > Littorinimorpha > Ranellidae > Monoplex > Monoplex corrugatus. Next base: position 57,022,608 of record CM060308.1, read on the forward strand.
CTCTCTCTCTCTCTCCTCTCTCATACCACACACACACATGCACACACAAACATGTACACATTCTCTCTTTCTCTTTCTCTCTCTGTCTCTCTCTCTCTCTGTCTCTCTCTCTCTCTCTTTCATACACACACCACACACACACACACACACACACACACACACACACACACACACACACACACACACAACAACAGATACACTCATGCATGCACACACACACTTATGCATGCACACACACAAACATACATGTACACATTCTGTCTGTCTGTTTCTCTCCCCTTTCATAAAAATGGATGTGTGCATGCACACACACACACACACGCACACACACACACACACACACACACACACACACACACACACACACACACACACACACACACACACACACCACACACACACACACCACACACACACACTTCTTTCTCTCTCAAAGTCACTCACAATTTTAGGGAATAATTATAACGGGTATCTGTGCCCATTTGTCTTTTCACGGTTTGCCTTGCACTACTGTCTGGTCTCAAAACATTCCAGCAAAATGTGTATTGACCTTGTACTAGTTAAAGGTCATGTGGCACGTTCTTCACCTTTCAACCCCACCCCAAACTATTTGCAGAAATTGTGTGTTGTGTTTGTGGAGATGTGATGAAATGTTTAATGTAGATTTACATGGATTCTTTCTTCTCCTCTCAACCTCAATTCCCACCCACCCCCACCCCCATCCTTTTTTAAATTTTTTAAAATTATTTTTTTTATTACTCAGTAAGCATTTTTTTCTGTCTTATATTTTATGAAATTTTTAGTGTGATTTGTGATGTTTTTGATGTAGTTAAAACATGTTATTGTCATAAATGTTCACAGTTCATGTTTGATGTTTTTCACTGAAGCAGTGTGTAGAATCTTCTCTATCTTAAAGTAATTGGCAACCTAATAATCATGTGAATCTCTTCTTTTGAAATGCATTGTTATGGGTGAGAGTTGATTTTAAACTGAAAAAAAAAGAAGAAAATGAAGGGGGAAATAAACTCAACTGTAGCACTTGTGTCTATATTGGTGTTATGTTATGGTGCACACCATGATTACAGTAATCCAGATGTGATATATTAACCCAAGAGTTGTGTATTCCTTGACTTGTCTTTTCCTCTAATATTTTTAATCTTGCCAATTGTCTCATCCCTTCACTGCCTTTATCTTCATACTGTTTCCATCTATTAATAAATGTCATTTTTAGTGTCATTGAAAGCATGCAACCCTTTCCCATCCAACCTGTAATTTGCAATTGAATATTTTTTGTGCTTAAGATCAATACATATATACAAAGAGAATGAATGCCAGGGAGTGTGTTGTCAAGTAAAGCAAACGCAGGTGTATTGTTACAATACAAGGAGATCCATGAGTTTTATGTACTGCTCCTTATCCATTATCAAACTTGGAGGCTAGTCCTTGTGATATATATACAAGATGATCCTCAACAGAACATCAGTCATACATCTTTTCTTGTAAGTTTGCAGACATATGCTAGATTTTCTTTGGAGACCAGAGGCCATCTCTGTCCTGGAATACATGCAGTACAGTTTTCTTCTGCATTCAAGCATGCTGTGTCTCAGATGCTCATTGTGTCATCTGGATGAATGGTGAATATGGTCTCCAAAAGGTCTTCTTTTGTGCCCTAAACCTGCTCTAGAATTGCTCTGTTAAGCCATTACCTTATACATTTGCTTGTGAATAGTAGGCAAAGCCGTATAATTGTTTTTGAGATAGTGGCCCTGTCTGGTGTGTCTTTCCATTGGGGCATAAAGATTGATACTTGGTAAACCGTTTTGATGTCAGAGTGGATGAATTTAATGCATTCTAGTTTGGTCGCTTGTAAGTACCAGTTAAGTACTGAGGAACTGTAATTTAAACTGTTAAAGCAAAAAAATTGACATTCAGTAGAGTCTCTTTGCTTTTAAACCAAAAATGAAATATGTTAGCATTGCAGATGTTTTCCAGATGCTTGCTGACAAATTTTGATAGACTCAGTAGAACTGTTTGAATGCAGTGAATCCCTTTTGAACAAATTCATAAGTCCTTTGAATACAGTGTCTATGGTATAGTGTGCTATACATTGAATAAAGAGCATAGTAATCATTGGGTCAGAGTAGTTTTATGAAAATAAATAAATTGAAAAGCTGGCATACTTTAATAGAATGATTATTGTAACAAGAATTGACAGACCTTGATGTCACATGGCATTCCTCCACTTCATACCTTTCAGCTCAGTGCTTACTGTCAACTCTGTCTTTCCATAACAGCCATGATAGATACATAAAAGAAGACGAAGGAAAATGCTATAGTCCTTAACCCGCTCTTCGTCCAAACTTAATATCTTGCTTCTGTCTATACAGCAGTAACATGAATGTTAACATAGGGGTAAAAAGAAACTTTGAAAACAATGCAGTTATCTCTGTTTCTGTATTGTTTTAGAACAACAACAGATAATGAAACTTGTATAAACTTGTCTTGAGTGGATAACATTAACCAAAAATTGATAGAGTGCAATTGCTTTCACTCATTTCATGTATGGGAAAGGCCTTCTTTCCAGTACTAGATAAAAGAAGTCTTCAACAATCTGGCCTTGTTTACGTTGATGAATCAGATCATTTCTTTTTGTCCTTGAACAGATCTTCTGCTGAGTTTTGTCAGATAAGCTATGGTCACATTCAGAATTTGTCCATGATTTACAAACCATATTTGTATTGCAAGATTTCGTTTTGTTTGATCTCTCTCTCTCTCTCTCTCTCTCTCTGTCTTTCTGTCTCTCTCTCCCCTTTCCTCAATTTTTAAATAATTTACATGTTGGCAGTTTATAAAGTTCTCTAAATAAACTAACGTGCAGAATTTTAACACATTGGTCTGTGATTGTTTTATATATGAATTGTTATGTGTATCACTTAGTCTTCTGATTTTGTTATTAGAATTATTTCATTTTTAAAATATCCAACTGGTTTTGGACTGCACTGCTGTTTTTTGTTTTATTTTGTTGTTTCTGTTTTTGTTTTCTTTTGTGCCATCCGGAGTGGAATGGTTGGCATTTATCATCATTGTTTTTGTTGCATCTTTTAATTTGACCTAATGTCTTTAAAGGCCAGTTATGGGTTAAAAAAGAAAAAAAGATTGTGTGCCTGTGATTCATAGTTTTATAACTGTTTCAATTTTTAGAGAATTTTATTCAGGTGATCCTGAAAGAAAGTAGATGATTTTTCTGTTTGTTTGTATTAAAAATGATGAATGTGGTGATCTGTCTCCGACTCTTAGTGGTTCTGTCATTAAAAAGTTCTATTGCATTTCACGTTCATCTTTTCCTTCATAAGTTTGTTTTTCTTTGTCCACTGAGCAAAAAGAAAAAAAGACATGATCAGACAGTAAGTTGGTGAGACTATTTGCGGATGTAAAAAAGGATTTCATTTTTACTGGACACAGAGTAGCAGGTATTTAGGGATGTAAATAAGATTTTTTTTTTCGGATTTTACTCACAACAGACTGTCAGAATACATATATGCATTTAACTAAAAGGCTGTCCACTGTATGTATGCAGCAAAAATTGAAGATGGTGCCCAGTCTTTAAAATCTGCTGAGAAGTGGTGTTGAAACATAATTGTAAAGAAAGAAATATGGTTTTGTGCATGAGAGACAGGTATTACTTCATGTTTTGTGTATGAGAGAGAGACAGAGACAGAGACAGATATTAATTCAGATACTATTTAGTCAAAACATTTCACTTTGTGCATTTTTACAGTACTGTTTCTTAATCAGTTCAGAATTTCTGATTCATCAAAAATGACTTCAGTACAGTTTGTCATTGATCGTCTCTCACTGACCATTGAAATTGCTGTTGTCACCAGAGTATTCAGTCGTGGAACATTTTATGCTGGAAAAGGAATAATTGCCAAAGTATGTAACCACTGAACATTTTATGCTGGAAAGAAGGCAAAAGTCTGGACTTGATAGAATGTGTTTTATAACTGGCTGGTCTTTTGGTATATAGATACTGTATCCACAGTTTTCTGAATCATCTGTTCTGTTTGTTGTACTGATGATTGTTGTGAATTGTTGTTGTTGCTATTTTTGCTCTTATGTTCATGCTTGGTTTTTAAAACAGCTGTACATATTCAACTTTTAGAAGTTTAAGCAATTTCTTCTACCAAATTCTGCCTTGATGTATATTTGATGATATATGGCAGGGGTGGGGGTAGGGAAGTTGGAAGAAGGGAGAGAGAGGGAGAATACTTTTTCATGTATAATGTATGATTGCATTGCAGTAATTTGATTAATAGGAATACAGATGGTCTCATTTCCTATCATCTGGTTTGGAAAGAACTAGTCTCTATATAACTTGCTTACAGAAACCATTTAGAGACAGACAAGGTTTGTTACATTCTTTCTTTAATCCAAATTTTTAGATTTTTGAGTAAGATTCTAAGATTTAGTTCTATGTCCAGTATGCGTTGTGCTTTAAACATAGAATGCTGCATACAGATTTTGAAATTCTGTTACTGCACACATCTAAAGATAACAGTAACCTTAGTGATGTCTCAGTAAATTGGCTTTCAGTGGTCTCCATTTAAAGAAGAAAAAGGATTTTTTTTAAACATTTTGTAATTGTTTATAATAATGAATACTATGATCATGTCATCGGCGCACTGAATGTTTTCTGTTGTGTATGAAACTTCTTTGCATTCACTTTGCTGTCAAAGACTTGATGGCCACAAAATTATTTGATTTCAGTTGCACTCTGGACTGTATTGAATAAATCCGTTGTATATTTATTCATACTATTTGAATTGAAGAGTGGAAAACAATTGATCTTTTCCCAAAGATAGCAAATATGATATCTGAAGTATGATTCAAGTTTGGTGATTTTGTTGTTGTTGTTCCCATGTTGTTGTTGATGATGTCTTGTTTATTTATTTTTACTGAATGAAGTTTTGCCCTCCATTCTCATCCTGAAATTCATTTTAGTATTGATAACAGTCGTTCTTATGTTCAGCGATATGTATACTTGGATACGACTTGGATTCAACTTCTGTGTATGCAATGGTCATCAATAATTTATTACAAGATGTATGATATTCTGATTATTACTACTTTATTATCGGATGTATACATTATTCTTGTAATTGATGTTTGTCCTTTATTAATCTTAAAGGCTCTTATAAATGTTGTTGGTAAAGAGGTTAACATATTTCTCTCTCTCTCTTTGTCTCTCTCTCTCTCTCTCTCTTTCTCTCTCCCTCTCTCTTTTTCTTTCTTTCTTTCTTTCTTTCGTTCTCTCACTTCTCTTTTTTCTTGGATAGGGGCTGTTTTGTCGAGATACTTTATGGTGTAATCATTATCATGCTAAGTAAAACAGGGTTAAAATTAGTAGTAAATGTATACAATTTGCTCACTTTTCATGTTACCTCACTGATCTACCAAAGAATACAAATATTCTATGTAAGAAAAAGAAGCAAAACAATTTTATTATCTTTTCATCTCAGAAATTATTAAAACATAGTAAATAAAAGTATCAAAATAAAAGTACAGATGGGTTTATGTGTATAGAACATTTGTGTTTCATTCAGATTTTAAGACTTGCAGACACATACATGCATACCAAACAAAATAAAACAGAAAGTGTAAAACAATAAAAACACAAAATGGGTTTCTCTGTGTAAAATGTTTGTTTCATTCGGATTTCAAGATTTGCAGATACATGTATACATGCACACAAATGCACATGCATATAGACACACACATACATGATGAAAGTGCTGTTGTAGATTGTAAATAAATACATAGATGAAATTATCCTCGCACTTTGTGGAGTTTTGTGGTATATCATGTGCCTGCTTTTACCAATTTGGAAAAAGATTCATGTTCTTGCCTGCCCCTTTCCCCCCAAACCAAACTCTCCTTCAATCTTATTTTTTGCTAATCTATTGGATTTTTTTTTCTTGTTAAGTTCAAGTCTTTGTGTGTGTTTTTGATTTATTCACTCTCTTATGATGTAGCAACGGTACAAATGATATACCTTTTCTTATCCTCTATGGTTACTGAGAAATAGCCCAAGTAACCTTTGCTAAAATATTGTGTTTAATAAAGTCTCTCTCCAACTTCTTATCCTTTCCTTCTGTCATCTATCTCTCTGTTCCTCTCCCTCGCTCTCTGTCTCTTTCCCACTCAGACATGCCCCTTTCCTTCCAATATTTTTTTAAAGTATTTTTTCCTTTTGTTTTATTTTGGGACCATAGACACGCATAGTGCTCGCATTTTATCATTAGAAAGTGTCTGTTTAATTATAGTCTGTGTAAAGGGACCAGTATAAATAGAACCCAAGGCTTCAGGCCCCTTTTCCATGCAGTACCTATGGAAGAACATATCCCTTCAGGATCAGTTTTGTATCCCACCATAAAGACATGTACATGTACCAGGTGATAAAGAACCAGTATGCCTGCCCATCTGTCAGATCAGCAGGATAGTCTATTCTCATAGGTCTGTACTCTTTTTTCCCCATTTTAAGCAGTGTTTTTATCAGCTGCACATGCGCACACTGTTCAGTCCTCTTTGCACAGATGTTGTGTTGCAGTACGGTCTGCTGATTCCATCTTGGGCAGACATGCATGCTTGTGTTTTCATTTATCCATACTCTACTGAAAATTGATGTGGTGTACAGGATCTTTAAAGTGTGTTTGATGTTATATTCTGCATGCAGGTTCAGGCACTCACAGGTTTGCAATTTGTGTTGATCGTGGAGATCAGAAACGTCACTCTTCACACAGAGTAGTACCTAAGCAGGTTTAAATCCATTTGTAAGTTTAATGCCATAGTCATTCAACTGTAGCACTGTTCAGGTGTGGGCTATATTTTATCCTTGCAACGATAGAATGCTGTTGACAAAAATTTAATGGTGTCACTTTCTTCATATATTCTGTATTTAAGAAATGTTTGTTATTATAGATTTTAAAAAAAAAACAATGTTGGTAGAATGCTGTGAACTGTACATTAGTGTAATGTGATCTTAAACATTTTATAAAAATATGTCATAAGCTGAGACAGATTATGCTTTTTTTTTTAAGAGGAAAGTGGGGTGTGACTTTTTTTTTCTGTGAAAAAAGTTTATTCTTTTAGATCCTTTCAAATAAGATGTAGTGGTTGATATGAAGACAAGAGGATGTATGTTTATGTTACTGCATTAATTTGACTTGACGTTTTCAGTGTCTTTAATTTTGCCACCACTTTTGGATTTGATTTTTACAGTTATTGCCAAAACTCGTCTTATTTTGGTGTACTCTTCTTTTCTAGGCATAACAAAAAATTAAAAAATTAGTTGACAATGAATACTACACAAATAATGAGTTTGTTTTTGAAATTGGTAAATGAAAAATTCATGAAAGTTTACAAATCAAGAGATCATTGCAGACTAAATCGTTTTCATCAAAACTGTTTTTGTCAAAGGAAGGACAGTTAACACGCCGTACTACACACTAATCATTCTTTTTCAGCATTGTTAGTATGTTTTTGTGAAACTGCTATGTTTTTGTAAAACTGACCTAGAAAATAGGCCAGGCATATTCAAACTATGGTCATGTACAGTAACAGTTTGGGGCTGAGCATACAGTTGGTAGATGTCCATCAGCAAACAGTGAAAGCAGAGAATGAACATGTTGAATGTACACCTGTTTGTCAGTCAGGTACTGCTGTCTATATATATTTCATTATTTTAACCAATTCAGTTTTTGGCGTGTAGTGTTGGTGTTTATGTTGCAATTATGTGACGTTTAGAAAGTCTTTTTTAACCCAATAATTTGTCAAGAGAAAAGAGCTACATATTTTCTTGGGGATATTTGATATATTTAAGATGATACATGTATTGTTCAGTTTAAAAATATTTACTACCTTTACTTTTGGATTTACTATGTCCATGTGATTGGGTGGGTTGATTTTTTAAGCTGTGTATTATTACTCTGTGTTTTAGATATTGAAGAACTGCTGTTAGGGTTCAATTTAAATCAACTGATTTGTCATAATGTTGAAATTTTTATACAGATCTTCCACAGTTAATATATCATTTAGAGGTAAGGAGATTATGTACATTTTTTAAATTTTGAGTCAAGGAAATTGGTTACATTGGAGAGTGATCATATATTTAATTTGACAGTCTCTTATCTTTTAAGAATGAATAATTTCAACTGATTCATCAGACTGAATATAAAAAATTTATATAGATCTTCCACGGATGTTACGCAGTAAGGTTAAGAATGAGCTTTTTGAAATATTGTTTTGGGGAATTGATTGCCCCTGGAGAGATCAGCTTTTTAGGAATTCTGTGACAGTTTGTACTGAGTTATGGAGCAATAATGCTGTAAAGCAGGAGATTCTAAGTTGAAGTAGTCCCAATGTAACTCTCTGTGTGTATGTTCTGTGTTCATCTCTCTCTCTCTCTCTCTGTCTGTCTGTCTCTCTCTCTCTTCTCTCTCTGTCACACACACATACACACACTCTCTCTCTCTCTCTCTCTAAGTCATATTATTATCTTTTCCTAGTTATCTACCTACCCCATAAAAAACATTTTACGTTGTGTGGTTGTATACTTTTTCCCCAGGTTTTCTTCTGCTGTGTTGAAATATTGTATATTTCCAGAAAGTTCTTTTGATAACCAATATTGCTTAATTCCCTGTCTGGTGGTCTTTTGACTTGATGGTTCCTATATGTGACTGTGAAGAACACAACACAGTTTACTGTAGTACTAATACATCAGGCACACTTTACCTGCAACAAAAAAACAAACCCACAATTGTTTTGATTTCTTTCTTATTTTGGGGTACAGTTGTTTGTTTGATATATGTATGTGTGATTCTTCACATTTGATCCGTTGGTGGGACAACCTTGTCTATTTTTATCCAGTCTGTCTCTGTATGTGTCTCACTGATTCCCTACTCAGAATAATGAATAAACCTTGTTGACTTGCATTGCTTTTGGATGGTGTGGTGTGGTATTTTGTGTGTGGTGTGGTTTGGTGTGGTGTGGTGTATGTCAGTATAGTAGTGTGTTTGTGTGTGTTGTAGTGTGGTATGGGTGTAGGGTGTTTGTGTGTGTGTGTGTGTGTGTGTGCGTGTGTAAATGAGGGGCAGAGAGAGAGAGAGTGAGAGTATTTCTTTTTTCTGCTTTTTTAAATGGATCATCACATATTCTGGACTTCAAGTGCAACTTGATTTAAATTCATTAGTGAGTGAATTATTACAACAGATGATGAAAACTACACTGAGTATGTATATTTTTAAAAAATGCAATTTGCATGTCTTCTGAGAATCTACAAACAAAATGACCTCTCCAATTAAGATTTTGTTGTTGTTGTTTTTAATGTTTAGTTTCTTACAAATATCTGTAGGTGTTTTTTGCTTGCATATTTGACTTACTTGTACAGTCTGCCCCTCCCCAAACATCTAAAATATATTATGTTCAGTTTAGTCCTCTCTCTCTCTCTCTCTCTTACACACACACACACACACACACACACACACACACACACACACACACACACACACACACACACACACACACATGTGCACGCATATCTGTACACAAAAATAAGCATTCTGCATTAAAACAGTGAAATAAAATAACCAGAAACGACAAATTGCTTAATGCTTACCAGAAACGTTAAATTCAAGAAGCAGCTGGACTTGAACCGCCTTTATTTGTTTGTGTCACATCTAATGTTGAGAGCAGTACCAGTCTGCATCATTAAAGACTGGCCTGTTCGGTGACCATCTTCATGTTTCCATCACGTTGGTGGTGTCAGCTTTGCGTTTCATAGGTCTCTCTCTCCACCTTCCCATTTCAAGAACTTGCCAGAGGGAAGGGTTTGGCGGATAAGTTCTGGCAGATTTGGGTGGAGCGCATTAGGATTAGTCCGTGTGCAATGAATCCATTTAGCACAAACTCCAAGGTCCTTAAGCACACACACACACACACACACACACACACACACACACCCGCGCGCATACACATACACACACACACACACACATACACACACACACACATACACACACACACACACACACACACACACACACACACACACACACACACACACACACACACACACACACACACACACACCAGATTACCCGAGCCTGCGAAAAAAACCCAATGCGCTGGCAAAGTGTATAGATGAGAAGGCGGTAGAAAGGACCTGTCAAACACTAAGCTGACATTATGAGAATGATGGAAACATTAAGATGGGCATCGAACAGGCCAGTTTATAATGTTGACCCTTTGATTCCCACACCCTATCCACCAACTGCAAAAACTTAACCCTTTGACTCCCTCATCCTTTCCACCAGCTTCCTGGAAAGGGTGAGGGAGTCAAAAGGTTAAGTTTTTGCTTTGCTAGCATGGTTACAATGCAGGATGTTGGTGGACAGGGTGCGGGAGTCAAAGGATTAAGCAAATTCGTGAAAAGAAAATTCACGTTTCTGAATGAATAAGGAAACCGAAATGATCGTCCGGAAGAACAAAATAAAATGTATTACAAACACACCGGTTTTTTCAGAATTTCCATCCCACTATCCGAGTCAAGTGGATAGTCAACGTCCAAATAAATGGGAACCAAAAACCAAAATAACAAGAATAAAGAACAGAGAAGGAATATGAACGAAACGAGACAGGCTAAATATTTTCAGCCCAACGACCGTTCTTCAGCGTACGCTTATCATCCACACTTGAAGAAAAGACAGAAAGAAATAATACCTGTGCAGAGCACGTGTAAAACTGTACGTAGGTAATCTGGACATAGCTACACAGGGACACAGGAAGCTGGTGGATAGAACGAGGGAATCAAAGCGTTAAATTTCTGCTTTGCTGTCATGCTTGACAAAGCACGATGCTAATGAATAGGCTAATTGAATTCTCAAGGAAAGGGTTTGTAGTAGATAGACTCGCCCCAGCAGATACCAGATTTGAACCGCTGTTGAGCAGGCAGTGATGATGCCGGTGAGAAAGCTGGTGGTGTCCTTGCTGCAACAAGCTTGGAAGTAGATGGGCAGTTCACCAACTTGAAAGACTTACTGAGGCAGATTTCAACCTCCTCCAGGTACACGCGCTTGTCGCGCTGCAACATTGTTAGTATTAATATTAGTATCAGTATTAGTATTAGTTTAAGTATCTGTATTTGTATCAATTTTAACACCAGAAAATTACTACCCTTGTCATGTATTACATAAACGCACGCTTGCATACACGCAAACGCACATACACACGTACCCACTTACACCCACCCATAAATACAGACCGAATACTGACAGGTTGCAGTATAAAAAATCTTCTAAAAGAAAAAAAAGAGAAAGAGAGAGAGAGAGATGTATACATACATATATGTATAAGTGGCACATGCCGAAGTTATGAACGTGGCAGTCATTGCACCTGTGGAACCATGACCGTCAGTAAGCGACAGTGGGAGATGTTTACGCGCCCACTCCACTCTAAAAATTCCTTGTATTGGTCAAGGACCAAAGGCAAGCCGGAACAACTAGGCATCAGAGGCTATGTTTCAGTCAATACTGCCGCTTCATTACTTCCAACTGTCATCAGAAACCAGGAGATCAAGACTGCACACAAATCCTGCTACTCTGGCAGTACAGTGAGCAGTAATGGATGTCTTGATGCTGATGCTAGCCGGTGCTGCACATCTCTAAAGCAAGCCCTCTGCCTTTGGACGGCTGACCAAGAGGTTATGGCAAGACCATGGTATCATATTCACCACTAGGATTGCTGTGTACACCAGCCGCCGTGGTGTAGTGGTTAACGCAACGGATTACCGACTGGAAGGTTGTGGGTTCGAATCCCCATCTGTACCTTCAAATTTCATCATAGATAGACAGATAGATCAATAGACAGTAGATAGATAGATAGATACATAGATACATAGATACATAGATAGATACATAGATAGATAGATAGACAAGTAGACAGATAGACAGACAGACAGATAGATAGATACATAGATACATAGACAGACATATAGATAGACATACACACACATATATATACATATACATATATGTCTTTGAAAAGACGTTAAATCAAAGAACGAACGAAACATATATCCTTATATCGCTTTTCTACCCCGGTCTCTTGGTAATATTTTATTCCGTTTTTGCAAAGTGCAATGAGTGGCTCTAATCAACAGTACCACATTCACAAGTCCACATACAAATATCAAAGCAAGCAAATAATTAAACACAATCTTGTTCTGGCTCTGCGTGTTGACTGTCCACGCCTCACAACTGTATAACATTATCGGTTCTATATAACAAAGTAAGAAAAAATATTAATGTACATATTTATAATCATCAAATTTTACACGTATTTACCTCTGACTCCAAGCAATATATGATGGGATCAACACCCAGACTCTTCTTCAGAATGTCCAGCACGTTTTCCCTCTGTAGACACAAAACGTCCAGGTAAGAGGGTGGAAGAAGGGAAGAACATTAACAGAAAGAGAAGAAGTTGGTCGGGTTGTGGAGGAGAAGAAAAAGAACAAGAAAGACAGAAAGAAAGTAAGAAACCAGAGAGAGGGCGAGAGCGACAGACAGACAGAGAGAGAGAGAAAGAGACAGAAACAGACAGACAGAGAGGGACAGAGAGAGAAAGAGAGAGAGAGACAGAGAGAGAGAGAGAGAGAGATGAGTGTGTGTGTGTGTGTGTGTGTGTGTGTGTGTGTGTTGTGTGTGTGTGTGTGGTGTGTGTTTTGTGTGTGTGTGTGTGTGTGTGTATCTTCCTGTCAGATTTTAGATCCCTAAGTTGGCGCCACCACACCACAAACTTCCTGCTTACCAGGTCGTTTTTTCAGACGCCAACGAGTGGACCTTGGAATCTGAGATTTCTCGATCGTCAGTTAGTTTGCATTTTCAAAACCACGTGTATCAATACATAAGAAGGGAACGTGTGAACCAACAAACCAAAGAGAATGAAAAAAATGAAAAACACCAAAGAAAGATAACAAAAAAGAATTCTTCATCAGATGACTACTTCTGCTTTCAAACACGGTCACGCCTCATAAATGGTCTGTCCAGAATATTAGGCGAAAAATGTGGTCTTTGAAAGGTAATGGAATACTGAACAGTGAATTGTACAGTGATAGCATGCATACCTGTATTGATATACAGAGTGTAGTAATCCTTACAGTCCATGATATGGAAATCGAGTTCTTGTGGTTGATATTGCAACTAGGTTTTTCTTCCTTAATGTCTGTCTTTCTGTCAATTGCCCCTCATCTGTACAACATTTTTTGCCGATATTTTCTTTCAGTATTAATTTCATGGACTGTGCTCGAACTGGAAATATACCTGTATATTTCGCTTTGTATGGGAAGCGATTTTTCTTTTGTTATTGCTTCTTTCTTTATTGCCTTTGTTTGCTATTTGTTTTACTGCTTTTTTCTTTCTTTGGACCTTTGATGGATGGAACCTTGTCGACTACAGAAATGGGAGAATATTAGCATCGTCTTCCATTCCTGTTTTTTCTTACCTTGTAGGAGCGGCTCTCCGATGGTTCGATTCCACCCTTACTCAGCAGCCTGAAAAATTCCACATGTTTCATTTAATGCCTATAGTAGTCCTTAAATCTTGATTTTCACACACACACTCACATATACACAAACACACACACACACACTCTCTCTCTCTCTCTCTCTCTCTCTCTCTCTCTCTCACACACACACACACACACACACAAATGTACACACACACACACAAACACACACACAACACACACATACACACACACAAATACACACACATACACACACATACACACGCACACACACACACATACACACACACGCACACACACACATGCACACACACGCACACACACACACGCACGCACGCACGCATGCACGAACAAAAGAGAGAGAGAGAGAGAGTAACATCAAATACATTAAGTACATTAATCAACTTTTGTTTGTTCAAGTGTCATTCGATAAAGAATTGGGCTCCCATGATAACAATTTTCCTCATTCACCCTAACCCCTATAACACACACACACCACACACACACACACACACACACACACACACACACACACACACACACACACACACACACACACACACACACACCATACACACACACAAGCACACACACACACACACACACACACACACACACACACACACGACAACATAAGAAGACCAAAGAGAGAGAGAGAGTAACATCAAATACATTAAGCACATTAATCAACTGTTGTTTGTTCGTGTCATTCGATAAAGAATTGGGCTCCCATGATAACAATTGTACTCATTCCTCTAACCCCTACAACACACCACACACACACACACACACACCACACACACACACACACACACACACACACACATACGCATACACACACACCGCACGCACACACACATACACTCGCTCTCTCTCTTTCACACACAACATACACATACACACACAAATACACACACACACACACACACACACACACTCACGCACACGCACACGCACACGCACAGGCGCACACACACGCACAGGCACGCTCACACACACACACACGCGCGCATGCACGCACACACACATACACACACACTCGCTCTCTGTCTCACACACACACTTATACACATACACACTTAAACACACACACGCGCGCACGCACACACACACACACATACACACACACACACACAACACACACACACACACACACACACACAGATATATATATATATATATATATATATATATATATATATATATATATATATATATATATATATATATACTGATATACTGAGTCTAGAATTACACTAGGTGTACCAACTCATGCTTCCACATTGTATCACTGTTTGTTTTACTGCAGAAAGCTTCGTTCCTTTTTACCAAAGATGTTTACACAAGGAAACTGTCTTGAAACGCATTTTAAAGAAGTAATATCAGATCAAGTTTTGTTAGTGAAATTTTCCTGAATCATTGGTTCACAGTCCTGTTAATGCGTCACTTTAAGGTTATTATTATAATTATCATCATTTTTTGTTTTGTTTTGTTTTTATGACGATTTTTCTTTTACATTGTTGATGTTAGCGTTGTTCTAGTTTCATTTCTCTGTTCTTCCATATCCTTTTTCTTAAGACCTTGCCACTTCCTTTTAATTTTTTTCCGTCTCTTACTCTGTTCCCCTCTGTCCCCCCCCCCACTAATTTCATTCTCCATGCCATATTTCCCGTCTAATATCACTTGTAGTGAAAAGACGTCAAATTAAGGAACGAACACACACACACACACACACACACACACACACACACACACACAACACACACATACACACACACACACACACACACACACACACACACACACACACACACCACACACACACACACACACACACACACACACACACACACACACACACACACACACACACACACACCACGACGACCAGAAGGCCCTTCAAACAGATTTGGATGGTCTTACAAGTTGGTGCTCAACGTGGGGCATGACATTCAACGCGAACAAGTGCGAGGTTATGAGGGTGTCTCGCAGAAAAGACCCAATGAGACAGTTCTACACCATCAGAGGGCAGATCCTTCAAGAGGTCCAGAAGGCCAAATACCTTGGCGCTAACATCACAAGTGATCTACAGTGGTCCTCTCACATCGCAAGTATCTCTAAGAAGGCGAACAGGAACATTGCCTTTATCCACCGTAACCTGAAAGATGCCCCGGCCAAGCTGCGTGAACAGGCCTATCTCAGTCTAGTCAGATCGATCGTCGAGTACAGCTGTACGGTCTGGGACCCGCACCTTCGTAAAGATATTGACTCTCTGGAGATGGTGCAGCGTCATGGTGCGCGGATGGTGTTCCGCGACTACAGTTACAACAGCAGTGTCACAGAAATGTTGAAAATGCTAAACTGGGACAGCCTCGCAGACCGTAGGAGGGACGCCAAACTCATCTTATTGTACAAGATTATTAACCACCTGGCAGAAGTCCCCACCGACAACATCCTAATCCCAGCAGACCCCCGAACCCGAGCCAAACACCCTTACAAATACAAGTCGATCCAAAGCAAAACCACGACATATCGCCACTCCTTCGTCAGCATCATTGATCCTGGAACGACCTTCCTGCAGAAGTAGTGGAGAGCCCGACCGTTACATCCTTCAAATCGAGGCTCAAATCTCCTCCGACAGCACGTCGATAACAGCGCCACCACCCATCGCTGCAATATTCCTGAAGGGAGGTTTAGCGATTATAGAACAGAAACAGAAACAGTAACACACAAATTGGGTGGCGATGCACTTCGGCGACGCGCTTTCAAAGGGGAGAGCAGTCCAAGTTTCACATAGCAAATCCACTGTGACAAAAGAAATGATACAGATACAGTATTCCTGATTTCCTTATCTATTTTTTTTTATTCTTTTATTATTTCTCTTTTCACTCTACGTTCCTACGTTTTACATCGTATCTTCCAAATATCCGAAATCATCACACACAAAAGTACAGGAACAACAAATACCAATTGCTTGTTCCTGACACACTAATTTTCTTCCTTCTAACATAAAATATGAATAACAGATTTCCTCATCTATGTGTCCCTATTCTTCTTCTCTTTACCCTATCTTCCTACGTTTTGCGCCACATCTTCCAAAATATCCGAAATCACACACAAAAGCACAGGAACAACAAAAACCATTTGCATACATAAATAACGAAAGCAGATCTTGACAATCCTACTGTGATACTGTGATAGACTGATTACTCCATGTTTCATTCCATCTTCACTTACGAAAAACAAAAAACAAAACAAAACAAAAACACAAATTAATTTGTAATCTTACTCTGACAGGTTGATGGCGAGGTGTTTCGTGAGAGTGACATTGAAGTACTTTGTCTGTCCATTCAAGGCAGGCAGACTCTTGCCACACGTCCCGTGTTTCAACCATTCATATTTCCTGTGGGCAAGAGGCATAAAGAAAATAAAACAATAAACACAGAAAACAAAAAATGTACATAAATATTTTAAAGTAAGTAACCCTCAGCCACTCTGCAAGTCCGTCCAATACTTTTTTCCCTGGGTCTACCTGGTGCTCTTTTTCCCTCCAGCTTTCCCATTGTGACCAGATGCTCTAATTCCCCTTTCTTTTCCAGTGTCATAAATTTCATTCAGGAGGACAGTCACCCTGAATGAAATTTATGACACTGGAAAAATCCCCAAAGATATGTCAAAATCAATTTTCATCGCACTTCCAAAGAAAACAGGAGCTAAAGAATGCGAACTCCATCGCACAATCAGCTTGATGAGTCATGTAACAAAAATCCTATTAAGAATAATCACAATGAGGACAAGGAATAGACAGAATGGGAATAGACACTAGACAGATGATAACAAACACGTTAAGCCTTACCATGTTTCAATGAGACTTTCATCACGGAGCAATGCCGGCCAGTTGTAGTCCAGCTTGGGTCGTAACATCTATCCATAAAGACAACAGCCATTTATTATCATTGTCAGTCTTATTATACAATTATGTTGCTACTGTCTGTGCTGTGCAAGTTGACGCACAAGTCTACACGGTCATCTGGATAGACAAGAATGGCGCTCACTCTCTGAGGTCCCTACAGGATGGACCAGCTCCGAGTCCTGTGAGTCTAAATGATCCATCTTCAGCTTGCCAGACTCTTCCTATCCGTCTTGTTTGCCAGTGGACGCCGCATAAAAGGTACACAACTCATGTGACCACCAAGACCCATGGCAAGTGACGGGCACATTCACTGCTAGATATGGCCTGACCATGTAAATGGCGAACAAAAGAAGAAGAAAGTATTCGATAGTGTGCCTTGACAATGATAATTCACTGAGTGCATCCTGAAGGCAATGCAATCTGGATGAATCTCCAGACATTTTTTTCAGACATGATTATCTTAACTTAACATTAGTAGAAAACTTTTAGTATGAATAAAACGAACTGAAATTGTAGCATCATTGAGAAAACAACAAGAAAGAGAGAGAGAGAGAGACAAACAGACAGACAGACAGACAGAGGGAGAGAGAGAACAGACATATGACAGACAGAGACATAAAAAGACAGACACACAGGTTACATCCCTTCAATCACATACAATTGTGAGCTTAAAAAAAAACACCTTGGATGGTCTCATTTGAAGTTTCACAATTTTGACATGTAAAACGTTAAACAACTTTATGATAAAGCTACACTCATCAAAACAAGCAGTCTTAATTCCGACACAGCTAACTACACGGTAAACTCCCTTCTGTGTTACGCAGTTTACGTTTGCGTAATAAAAGCCTCACCTAGAAAATTGCTTAATGTCTTCGGAGTGACCACAACAGTAATCTGAGTTTATTTTGATTTCTAAAAAAAATCGACCAAATAACGGCTAAAAATCCATGAAAAAATCAACTGAAACTGAAACTGAAAATCCCTGCTTAAAGATTTTCAACAATTTGGATCGCACGGCCAGTGAACACAACTTCAGACAATAAGATAGTCACAAGCACAGATTCCCTTCTTCAGGTCGGAAAGGAGAATTTCTCTTTTTATCAGTAAGATAATAGAGGATATCATGTTTACTTCAGAATGTACAATCAGCGTAGATTATTTTTACATCAGGTGTTGAAATGTTACAAACGGTAATCTCCAAGTCCTCTCAACTGCAACTGACTTTATACAGAAACTATCACAAAAGCGCAGGTCGCAG
Organism: Monoplex corrugatus; assembly: GCA_030674185.1. NCBI lineage: Eukaryota > Metazoa > Mollusca > Gastropoda > Littorinimorpha > Ranellidae > Monoplex > Monoplex corrugatus. The sequence continues at coordinate 57,041,360 of CM060308.1, forward strand.
ATCGCAATACTTCAAGCTATTCAAATTTGGAAAATGGACATCTATCATCAGCGTAAACAATGACATTGATAAATTAAGTCAAAACAACAGTCAACACTTTGGAACAAACAAAACGTTTTAGTTTGGGTTTGTTCAAGGGGAATTCATCGCAGTCGAACAATTTCACATGCACTGCACCCAAATCTGCCAACCATTATCTGACAGATTCCCTGAGCATACGTAAAACCCTATACACTGGCAAGGTCTTGAAATTGGTAGAGAGGGGTTGGGAAATTCTATGAGACACTAAGCTGACACCACAAGAATGATGATAACATCAATGTGGGCGGTGAACATGACACTTTTTAAGTTGTGGACTAAGATTAAACTCGAGATATCAAATCTTGACTCCACGGCTCTATCAAAAGAACCAGCCAACCTGCCACCATGTCAGACTGTACATCTTAAAACAAAATAGCACGACCAGCTTATTAAATTTCGTTCATTCATGATAATTTAAACATTTGTGAGAAAAAGAAGAATGACTGCAGATGAGATGAACAAAAATGATACAAAAAAGAAACTCATTAAATCTGTATTAAGATTTGTTGCAAAATCATAATGATATTATGTTAATATATTATGCAAATCAATTCTTTAATTCGTGTTGTTGTTTCATTAATCATAGAGTTAACGACATAACATTGTCACACTTACCTGCACCTTTCGCACATCAAACGTCCAAGATGTATTGCAGTTATTTGGACCTTCGCCGTGATCTTTTGTGGGCCTGCAAGACAGTTTCAGAATACAAGCTCGCAAAAGAAATTAAAACAGTCATCATCATTACCATAACATCAATTTCATCATGATAATGAGTCATATCACCATCATCATTTCGCGTAGTCGTCATCACCTTCATTATTCTAAAAGAATGTAATTATAATGACAATAACGAAAAAAAAAAAGACAAGAAGACGGAGAAGGAACAATACAAAAAAGACAACAGAAAACAACAACAAAATAGACTACAAAATCAGAAGGAAGCAGTCGTTATGCCCTCATCTTTGTCGTCTCTTATGGATCAGTAAGGCAAAGTGCAATTTTGTCAATGCAAGATAAGAAAAAAGGAAGAAAAATAAGAGTGTAATAATAATTAGAAAACAGAACAGCAAGGGAATACAATGGTAAAGCCCTTTCAACGATCTCCCTTTTAATACGAGAAGTATTACAGAAAATCCAGCTTGTGTACTTCTCAGGATCACTACGACCTTGAAGAGGCCTTGGTCCAAATAACACTTGGCGAGCAATGATAGACTATCACAACAGAGAAGAAAACTTTCAAATATTCTCACACTGTCAAAAGAAAATGCTGTTTACACACCTTTTTCAAAAATGCTGATTTCAGTAATTTTTGTTGTCTGTTTACCTTGTCCTTGGAGATTTACCTTCTAGACTTATGCTTTCGCGACTCTGAATAGTTGATAAGTGTGACCAATTTTTTTTTTAATAAAAAATCTACCTATAAAGAGCTGAGAAAATCTCGATCATATACTTTTGTCACACACACACACACACACACACACACACACACACACACACACACACACACACACACACACACACACACACACACACACACACACACACACACACACACACACAAACACACACATGCACACACACACTCACATGCAAACACACACACACACACACACACACACACACACACACACACACACACACACACACACACACACACACACACACACACACACACTACTAATTTCTAGCCGATATGTTTACTGTTTAGATCTCGAAGGGAAACATCAAGCCCATAGTTCCACGAACTGTTCAGAGATATACACACTCACGCAGGAAATCGTTGACCGATCCATTTACGTGAAAAGAGCATTTATACATTGGTTACCACGACAAAAGACAACATAAACACGAAGTGAAAAGAAACTACTACACTATAAAGCGATAAATCCGCACAGAGAGAAACAATACAATGTAGCAAGATACAATTAGACTGGAGTCTTGAGTTTGGAAGCTTGAGGGTTTTTTTTTCAGAAAGGATTCATCACACTCAAACACTAATGTATGCTCTCCACTCAAATCTAGCCAGCAAGTAAATAACAGATTCCTTGAGCCTGTGCAAAACACTTGCGCTTGCAAGGTCTTGAAATGAGGAAGGAATGTTGAGAACGGGACCTATGAAAACATTAAGTTAACCCTTTGACTCCCGCACCCTGTCCACCAGCATCCCGCATTCTCAACCATGATAGAAAAGTTAAAACTTAGCTCTTTGATCCCCTCACCTTCCCACCATCTTCCTGCAGGAAGCTGGTGGACAGGGTGAGGGAGTAAAAGAATTAAATTTTTGCAGTTGGTGGAAAGGGTGCAGGAGTCAAAGGGTTAACATCACCACAATGACTGGAGCATTAAGATGGTTACAACAAGTTGGAGTAAACTCCAGACATCATTTTTTAAGTCCAATACGATACTGTGTTATGTCGTCCATGGATCAGACAATCAGTACTGACCATAGTCCATGAATGACCCAGCCTTTCAGGTGTTTTAGCTGGCGGCATTCGTCTCCCTGGAATGAAATACACACACGCGCGCGCGCGCGCGTGCACACACCACACACACACACACACACACACACACACAACGCACGCACGCACGCACGCACGCACGCACACACACACACACATACATATTTTTTAAGTTTGATTATTCTAAACATTTAACAGCTTTTCTCTGGATTGTTGGATTGCTTAATTTTTCCTGACCACTTAGAAATATGATACAAATACCTTTTTAAACTTCAAAACATAATCCATCCTACACACATTTTTTCGTTTATATATTTGTCGGCCAGCTGTCTCTTTTTTTCCTTTAAGTGTACCCATCTTTCTCGGATGCTTGTATGCACGTTGTTTTATCCACACTGTGCAGGTGAAATATTCCCTGCACAGTCTGCACACTCCGTCTTCGGTGGGCGTGCATGTTTCCATAAGCCAGGATCTTTAACGTGCGTGCTTTACGTTCTACTGACGTATACACAAAAGGGGGCCTAGGCGTTGGCAAGCCTGTACAAATGTTGACCTGGGAGATCGGAAAAATCTCCACCCTTTATCCATCAGGCGGAGACGTCAAGGCGGATCGAACTCAGGACCCTCTTATGTGAACGTGTGCCAGATAAAGTGATGTGAGAGGTCCAAGGACATATACTGCTACGACGGACACATAATTCAGTGTATGGTCTTGAAAAGCTTTTCTCGCGATCAGTTACGTGCTCATCTTTTTGTTTCAATGAGTCTGTATGTGTCGATACGCAGATGACACCGTGCTAATTGCAGAAAATGAACGGGACCTACAAAACCTTGTGAATATACTAGAAATAGGAAGCAAAGGTAAGGGGCTGGAAGTAAACAGCAGGAAGACTGAAGTCATGGTGATCAATAAAAAACATGAAATCCCCTCATGCAAAATAACAGCAAATGGCACAACCTTGACACAGGTTGTTAAATTTAAATATTTGGGAACGATCATTTCATCAGACGGCAGATGCACATGTACATGTATTTGAAATAACCAGCAGAATCGGCCAAGCCAAAACAGCATTCAAGAAGATGACGAGCATTCTTACCAACAAATGCCTATTAATTAACATCAGGAAGAGAGTTCTTGAATGTTATAAAGAACCAATACTGTTGTACGGATGTGAGGCGTGGACAGTCAACAAACAAAGCCAGAACAAGGTTGAGGCAGCCGAGATGTGGTTTCTCAGAAGAATGTTGACAGTTCCATGGACAGCAAAGAAAACAAACGAGACAGTCTTGATGGAGGCAGACACAAGTAGATCATTCATAAGGAAGATTAGGAAAAGACAGGCAACATTTATAGGCCATCTTATGAGGAAGGGGGATTTGGAGCACCTGGTCACAACGGGAAAGCTGGAGGGAAAGAGAGCACCAGGTAGACCCAGGGAGAAAATGCTGGACGGACTTGCAGAGTGGCTGGGGACGAGGAGGTGGGGGAGATGCTAGGGGCAACGAGAGACAGAGACAGATGGAAGTCCATGATCGCCAACGCCATGCGGCAGGGCACCTGATGATGATGATGATGATGATATGTGTGTGCTGAGGCGAAGGTATGTGAGCTTTTAGTTTGAATATGCCAGATAAGGTGAGGTGATGTGAGAGGTCCAAGGACATACACTGCTACGATGGACACATAATTCAGTGTATGGTATTGAAAAGCTTTTCTCGCGATCAGTTACGTGCTCATCTTTTTGTACTGATGAGTCTATATGTGTGTGCTGAGGCGAAGGTATGTGAGCTTTTAGTTTGAGCAGATTTGCCTCTAATACGTGTGCGTATGCATGTGTGTGCACGTGTACGTGCGCTTGAGTGTATATGTGTGTGTGTGTGTGTGTGTGTGTGTGTGTGTGTGTGTGTGTGTGTGTTGTGTGTGCGTGCGTGTGTGCGTGTGGGATAGAGAGAGAAAGAGAGAGACAGACAGACAGAGGGGGGGGGAGGAGAACAAAGTGAAAGAAATACGTTAGTCATCTATAGCAGTAGGGAGGGAAAGGGGAAAAGAAACAAGGACAGGCGTGTTTTAGTACTTTACCGACTGTCATCAATATTTCCTGTATGCCGTATGTTGTCATAAGTTACACAAACATTTTCTGTGCATGTTTAATAATTTTCTTTGTGTCTTCGACATATTATCGAAACGGAAACATAAAAAGACGAATAAACGCCTATCTTATAAATAAAACAAGACAGGCGCAAACTTTCGGCCAACTTGCCTTTGTTAAGCGTAAACAAAAGACAACACAGAAACACATTTACGAGAAAAAGGACAACGACAACAACGACAAAAACAACAGCAACACAAAACAGCAACAGATCAGTTAACTTTCCTGTTTCATCGAGATGGAAATTATTCTGATGCGAAATCGTACAGTATCATCGAATTTTTGGGCTGGGTGAATGAAACATTGAACGACGGATCCAGTCAAAAGAGAAACTTACTGCTGTTAATGCATAATAAAGTGTTCGATACTGACTCTGACTTTGATTAATTTACTCCCCCGTGGGAATACCAGGGGCTTTTTCAATATAAATAGTATCCCCGCCTTTCTGGAAATTCTGTGCTAGAAATGTCCTCTTCTCTGTCATTCTCTTTGTTTCTGCTTTGCTCCTTTGCTTGCTGTCATTTTTCCCCTATCATTTTGTGCCTTGATGGTCCATTCACCTATATGTGTTCAACAAAATCTTTAATACTTTCTCTTAGGATTGATAATTGGGTATATATATTCAATGTATTTTTGGCTCTAGGGAAATGAGATATGCAGAAGCAATTTTAGGTAAGATAGGCTGTTCTTATATGTTTTAGTGTCCTTAGTTGTGTTTAAATTTGTATTCAGGTATTTTTTTTAAATCCCCTGAGTGATAAATTGGACGGAGTGGTCAGCGGAAGGGGCGTCAACTTAGATTATGTGGGCGAATATATTGATATGTGTACTAAATAATCTGTTCCTTTTCCTTTTTTTTTTTGTCGTTGTTGTTGTTGTTGTTGAAGTGCTGTGTGTGTACTGAAACGATTAGCCTATAACCCTAATATGGCTGTACGCATTCGGGTGGACTTTAAGCAACAAAAAGAACTGATTAATCTATGTACACAGCATTAACGACGACACACTTTCAAACAGAGAAAAGAGACCTATGAAACACCTTCCTAGTGAAATGACAAACAAGCCGAGAGAGAAGCAGGCAGTGAGTGAACGCCCCTATAGAAAAATGACAAGCCGGAAAAAACAACAACCTGTGACTGGGATAATGTGAATTAATTATTCAATTGGATCAGTAAAGCGAGACACACACATACAGACAGACAGACAGACAGACAGACAGAGCAAAACAAGGAAAACTTTTCGCCAGCACCGAAACCGAGAACCACTATGGTCTCCGATAATAATAAGGAAAATGTGGACCTGACAAGGAAAACTGAAGCTGTTGTCGCCAACACTCCAGTTTAACCCTTTGACTCCCGTACCCTATCCACCAGGAAGCTGGTGGGGATAGGGGGAGGGAGTCCAAGGGTTAAGTTTTTGTAGTTGATGGATAGGGTGCAAGGAGTCGGAGGGTTAAAGCAATCCCACAGCTTGCCGTGATTCCTGCAGAACCTGTTACTACTCTGTCGTTGCTTTGTGTTGACAGTGTCAAGGATATGTCAGTCGTGTCTTGAGGCGCGGTACACAGGGTGTGTTACGGCTTGAATTATCTTTCTTGTTTGTCTATTTTCTGCTGTCCCATTTCCCCTCTCGAACTACGCACTTAGTCACTTGGTTAACCCTTTGACTACCGACCCCCTGTCCACCAGCACCCTGCATTTGTCAGTCATCCTAGCAAAGCAAAAACTTAACCCTTTGATTCCCTTCCTGCAGGAAGCTGGTGGATAGGGTGAGGGAATCAAGGTGTCAAAGTTTTTGCAGTTGGTGGATAGGGTGTGGGATTCAAAGGGTTAATTGGTTGATTGGCTGGTTGGTTGGTGGTCCGTTGGTTCTTTGAGTTTTGATCTAAGTTGGTCATGTCTTGATTTGTTTGTTTACTTGATTGGTCGGTCGGTCGTGTTGGTTGGTTGGTTGGTTGGTTGGTTGGTTGGTTGATTGGTTGGTTGGTTGGTTGTTGGTTTGGTTGGTTGGTTGGTTGGTTGGTTGGTTGGTTGGTTGGTTGGTTTGTTGGTTGGTTGGTTGGTTTTGTTTGTTTGTTTGTTTGGTTGGTTGGTTGGTTGGTTGGTTGGTTGGTTGGTCAGTGAGTCAGCTAGTCAGTCAGTCAATCAGTTTGTTAGCGTTGTGAACTAAGAGGGCCATGCCTAAATTCAATTTACACTAGTTTGCTTATACCTTTTTGTTATTGTTATTGCTACTATTGTTTAGAGCCCAGCCGACTGCGTAGAGCCATATCAGGGCTATAACCAATTCAAACCATACAAATACTTCAACAGGACAAAAAAGGAAAAGAAAATTAAGTACACATATCAATGCATTCGCGCACTTAATCTAAGGAGATGCCCCCGGTGTTGACCATTACGTCCAATTTATCGCACATGGAGATTTAAAAAAACACCTGAATGCAAATTTAAACATAACTAAGGACACTAAAACATACAAAAACGGGCCAAAAATACCTAAGATTGCTTCCGCATATCTCATGTCCCTAGAGCCAAAAATGCACTTTACACATGTACCCAATTATCAATTCATAGAGAAAGCATTTAAGACTTTATCGAACACATACAGACGAATGGACCAGCAAGACAGAAAATGACAGGAAGAAATGACAGAAAGCAAAGGAGGAAGAAAGAAACAAAGAGAGAGACAGAAAAGAGGAAATTTCTTGCACAGAATTTCCAGAAGGTGGGGTTACTATTTATACTGAAAGAGCCCTCGGATTCCCCACGGGGGTTGCCTATACCTTGCTCAGTGAGTGAGTGAGTGAGTGAGTGAGTGAGTTCTGTCAGTCTACCTGGTAATGTCTTAATCGTTCCCACCTACTACCCCCCCCCCCCCCGCCTCCCCGCCCACGTTCGTTCGACCATGGCCCTTGGTTTAACCCTTTGGCTCATGCACTATCTACAACCGCAAAAGCTTAACCCATTGACTCCCCCACTCTAACCACCAGCTTCCTGCAGTAAGCTGGTGGATAGGGTGAGGGAGTCAAAGGATTAAGTTTTTGCTATGCTGGCATGGTTGACAATGCAGGATGCTGGGGGACAGTGTGCGGGAGTCAAAAGTTTAAAATTTAGAATCGTCAGCCCTTCGGTCAGGATGAAGAACGTTGTCCTCTGAAACCCCTCTTACTTGCCCTCTAAGCTGTTCTTCCAGGGTTGCTCTATTGGGCAAATGCTGGGTTCCTTCATTTCCAAACAGTTGGGCAAGCTACAGAACGTGCGACAAACACATACTTCGCATTTTCAAATCACAGAACAACAAATCATCAAGCCTTGTGAAGACAATCATGTAAGTCACAGAGCCTCGAGGCAGAGAAAAAAAAAAAAGAAGAAAAGAAGTTAGGAGGACAATATCACAATGTGGACACTTCAGCATTTTACCGACCACACGGCAAGGAACGGAACGAGAGATGGGAGTGGGGGAGGGAGGTGAGGTGAATGAGAGGACAACATGCATACACGCATTCGAGATAACATCAACGTGATGCCTCAACTTTTTCACTTCCTCAATTTGTCCGCGAACTTTCACCAGCTACCTGTAATGTTAACCCTTTCACTCCCACACGCTATGTAAACATACATAGGGTGATGGAGGACGAGGATAACGACGATGACGACGACGATAATGATGATGATGATGATGATGATGATTTATTCATTCATTTAGGCAATAGCCCATCATGAAAGGGTACGAATTACAAAACAAAACTAAGGTATCAAAAAGTATGTTGTGAGTATATATAAGCATAATTTATCAGCGAAAGCCAAACAATTTTGTAACAAACACAAGTCACAGAACAAAGATTTGAGCAGGTACCTATCTACGAAACAGCCTTTATCCTTTTGATATAGTCATACAGAAATATCGCCAAATTTTTCATTACTTCTCATTTTCCTGTTGAGAGAAGCAGAGCTAAGTATCTTTGTAGGCATATATCAATATTTTGTGCGATAAGTTCTTTTCTTAGGTCATCCAATACAGAACGCCTTGAAACAAAACATACTTCACCTGTGGTGGCGTAATTACACAATTTGCAGTTCAAAACATCTTCATCAGGGTGAGAGAGTGCATTGCACAATTTTCACGTCAAAGCATCTTCATCAGGGTGAGAGAGTGCATTACGCAATTTACACGTCAAAGCATCTTCATCAGGGCAAGGGAGTGCATTACGCAATTTACACGTCAAAGCATCTTCATCAGGGTGAGAGAATGCATTACGCAATTTACACGTCAAAGCATCTTCATCAGGGTGAGAGAGTGCATTGCACAATTTTTCACGTCAAAGCATCTTCATCAGGGTGAGAGAGTGCATTGCACAATTTTCACGTCAAAGCATCTTCATCAGGGTGAGAGAGTGCATTGCACAATTTTTCACGTCAAAGCATCTTCATCAGGGTGAGAGAGTGCATTGCACAATTTTTCACGTCAAAGCATCTTCATCAGGGTGAGAGAGTGCATTGCACAATTTTCACGTCAAAGCATCTTCATCAGGGTGAGAGAGTGCATTGCACAATTTTTCACGTCAAAGCATCTTCATCAGGGTGAGAGAGTGCATTGCACAATTTTCACGTCAAAGCATCTTCATCAGGGTGAGAGAATGCATTGCACAATTTTCACGTCAAAGCATCTTCATCAGGGTGAGAAAGTGCATTGCACAATTTTCACGTCAAAGCATCTTCATCAGGGTGAGAAAGTGCATTGCACAATTTTCACGTCAAAGCATCTTCATCAGGGCGAGGGAGTGGGAATGAAGTTGGTGGACGCTGGCGGACAGGGTAAGAGACAGAAAGGGTTAATCTCCCAGTAGAAAGCTAATGGATACGTGAGAGAGTTGGGAGTTTGTTCAAGAAGGATTCATCTTATTCGGACGGTTCCATTCGCGCACCAACCAGATCTGCCTGTAATTATCTGGCAGACTCCAAGACTCCTTTAAGCTTGTGCAAAATCCTTTGCACTGGCAAAGTCTTGAAATGTGGGAAGGGGGATAGGGAAATTTGAAAAACTAAGCTGAATTCATCATAATGGACATGTTACGCCGAGACAGGCAACGAACTGACAGGTTTTGAGTGCTGCAGGCTGGAACTGAACTCTAGATATCAGGCCTTGAGCTAACTGCTCTATCAACAGCATTTATGTTGTAGGTTGTGACTGAACTTTAAGATACCAGTGAGTCCAGAGTTCACTGGTTCACCAAACACAGCCAGCCACACTGATGAAAAAAAATGCGAGTGAATGAACATACGAAATCACACACTGTCTATTTACCTTCTCATATTCAAAGCAGAAGGCAGGGGGCCAAGTCCGAACCAGTTTCAAGTAGTCCCAGTCCATATTGTTTGTTGTGTTCAGTCCAAAGACCGCTTGCGGCATGGTACTTCCACTGCGCGTACACAAACACAGGCAAGTGCAGAAACACGTGCGCGCACGCACGCACCCCCCCCCCCCCCCATACACACACACATTTAAAAACGATGTGGGCTCACATTTTGTCAATCACCAGCGTCATGCTATCAGTATCTGGAATTGCTCTGTTGCTAATGAAATAGTTTTGTGTTGAAATTCATTTAATTAAGCCTACCACTTTCTCTCAGATAGGCACCATACATCAACACTTTCCAGAATCATATTAACAGTAAAACATCAACTCAAATTTAATAATCTGGTATGAATCTTACAATAATGGCGATGACAGATAGGCTTGGAGCCATTTACTACAACCTGTTCATGTTGTCGGTGTATGTACATACGTACAATCGTACATGCATGTTGTAGATTGTGATTGAACTCAAGACATCTGATCATGAGTCCGAGTTCACTGGTTCCACAAACATAGCGAGCCACATCGCTGTATATGTGGGGTGTGTGTGTGTGTGTTGTGTGTGTGTGTGGGGTGTGTGTGTGTGTGTGTGTGTGTGTGTGTGTGCGCGCGTGCGTGCGTGCGTGCGTGCGCGCGCGCGCGCGTGCGTGTGTGCTGATTCCCATTTAGAGTTTGCATTACAAAACATTATCATTAGCTTCTTTGTTGACAGACGCGTGGGTCGCATAACTGCACGTGTGCATGCGTGCGTGCGTGAACCTGTTTTTGTGTGTACGCATTGCCTGAGTCTATGTGTGCACGTAAGCTTGTGCGCCCCACCAATATGCACGGTATGTGCATGTGCTGCGTCTGGTTGTATGTCAGCATGTACGAAAGCGGGTGTGTGCAACCTTCCATGAGTATAAATCTGTGTGCCAGTGTGTTAGTTTTGTGTGCATGTATGTGAGTGTATATGATGCGTGTGCAATTACGTGCACGAAAAGGCTGCTTTGAAAAGTATGTCTCGATGTGCCCATGTCTTTGTAAAGCAGTGTGTTCGTGGTCTGCCAACAGAACCATTTACATAATCAGATCTGTTTTAATACTTACCCCAACAGAACCACGGAAATGAAGATAGGGAAATTCATCTGCAACAAAACAAACAATGCTAAAACAGGGCTCTCCTTCTCTGTTCTATTGTAGAGAATATATGGTTTTATAAGCTCTGGTTCTTTCTACATGGACATTTAACGTCAATTTCATTTGGTTCAACTTTCATGAAATTTAGACTAGCCAAGAACCATTGCAGGCTGCTACACCGAGCACACGTCAACATTGAATGATTGATTATCCCTATATCTCAGCACAATCTCTTAAAAAATTAATCAATTTGGCCAATTCTCATTAATAAAAATTACTGAGATTTGGCCACAAAGAACAATTATTCCAAGTGGTAGAGTGTGGACTCTAAAAGTTACTTGTACCAGAAAAAAACATGCAAATAGAATCAGAACGCGTATTTAATACAACCAGACAAGACAGGCGCAAATGTTCGGCCAACTGGCCTTAATAATAATAATAATAATAATCAAAGACAATAATCAAAAACTAAAACTGACAACAACAACAACAACAACAACAAAACAAAAAACAAAACAAAACAAAAAAGAAGCGTACTTCACTGGACAGTCTCTAAAAGTGAATGAGTAGAATTTAAAGCAAAGTTTGATTGTATCATCGATTATCATGAAGAATTTAAAGCACAACATTTGACTGTATCGATTTTGCTACTTTTAATATTCTTTTTGTTACTTTTACTTTCACTTCGTTTCATGGTAGATATACACAATATTTAAGACAGAGTACAACTAACTAATAACTCGACCAATGCCGTGAACACAGATGCCTGGTGAATCAATCCTTTTCATGAATGTACGAAAGGGATCAAAGCAGTGCGATGAAAGTTTTGCACCTGATGATAATAAGTCTTAAGTGATCACACAAAATGAATTTGGTATTTCCTGAGTCAGTTAAACATAAGATTTTAAACTCAGTACTGTAATGCTCTTTTGATGTTTTGGAAAGAGCTTATATCGTTATTTTTTATTCATTGCAGCTGTTTGTTCCCAATACATATTTCTGATTATTCGTAGATCTTTTCCATCAATATTAAGTCTTTCTAGTTGGTTAATCAATTCTTCATGTCTTACCCGATCGAAAGCCTTGGTGTAATCAACAAAGCATAGATATAAATATTTGTTCATCTCGATTTACCTATCTATGATAGTTCTTAGGATGTATATGGCATTAATAGTTCCTTTCCCTACCACAAATACACACTGTTCATCTGCTATTTCTCTTTTGATTCTATTCCTTGTCCTCATCATGATTATTCTTAATAGGATCTTGGTTACATGACTCATCAAACTGATTGTGCGATGGAGTTCGCATTCTAAAGCCCCTGTCTCCTTTGGAAGTGCAATGAAAATTTACTTTGACACATCTTTGGGGATTTTTTCCAAAACATCAAAAGAAGAGTCAGACAGGGTTGTGTTTTGTCACCAGATCTGTTTTCACTTTACGAAAACATCATGAGAAACCTAGAAGAAGACCCTGGATTAAAGTTGGAGGAAAAATGATAAACAACATTCGGTACGCAGATGACACCGTGCTAATTGCAGAAAGTGAAAGGGACCTACAAAACCTTGTGAATATACTAGAAATAGAAAGCATGGGTAAGGAGTTGGAACTAAACAGCAGGAAGACTGAAGTCATGATGATCAGTAAAAAAAAAAACCATGAAATCCTCTCATGCAAAATAACAACAAACGGCACAACCTTGCGACAGGTTGATAAGTTGAAATACCTGGGAACGATCATTTCACCAGATGGCAGATGCACATCAGAAATAGCCAGAAGAATCGACCAAGCCAAAACAGCATTCAAGAAGATGAAAAGCATTCTTACCAACAAATGCCTATCAATTAACATCAGGAAGAGAGTTCTTGAATGTTATATAGAACCAGTACTGTTGTACGGCTGCGAGGCGTGGACAGTCAACAAACAAAGCCAGAACAAGATTGAGGCAGCCGAGATGTGGTTTCTAAGAAGAATGTTGAGAGTTCCACGGACAGCAAAGAAAACAAACGAGACAGTCTTGGTGGAGGCAGACACAAGTAGATCATTCATAAGGGAGATTAGGAAAAGACAGACAATATTTATAGACCATTTTATGAGGAAAGGGGAACTGGAGCACCTGGTCACAACGGGAAAGCTGGAGGGAAAGAGAGCACCAGGTAGACCCAGGGAGAAGATACTAGACGGACTTGCAGAGTGGCTGGGGACAAAGAGGGTGGAAGAGATGCTTAAGGCAACAAGTGATAGAGACAGATGGAAGTCCATAATCGTCAACGCCATGCGGCAAGGCACCTGATGATGATGATGATGACTGTAATGCTAGAATAAACCTCTGTTTGCCCAATTTAAACACAGAATGGCATCACTATAAACCGTTATTCATAATGTATCCTGACGTCAACTGTGCTCGAGAAATCCATGTGTGTTGATCCTGAAATTTGAGGAACACTCTTAATGGCACAAGTAAATGAGATTCAAATGTGTAGTCCCAGTCTTCCCACTGAGCCCATTGCACGCTCAACTCTCGGTAAGAGGCCATTAGGGGTGAACATTCCATTTTTTCCTTTCTTTCTGCTTTTAGTTTTTATTTTGTATTCATTCAAAACAATTGTTTATTTATTGTTTTAGGATCATCGCACTTAGGCAGGTTACCTTTGTGCTCACCTTTTTTTTTTTCCCGCATTTTCTACGCCACCTTAAATGGCCACAGAAGCTGGCATAGTTTTTACAATGCGAAGATGATAATCATGATGTTATGGAGTTCCATCTAGGATTGAGACTGTGTGACAGGGCTGTACTCTACGCTTACTATCTTAATATATCCAGGCCAGAGAGATACAGACACTTGCGGTGCTGGTCAGACGATTTGAGCAACACCCTCAATGACGCATATGTGAAGTGGATGGGACTCGACTGTGTTATCCCAGACTTTCCACTGAGCCAGTAGCACGCCCAACTGGATAGAAGCCGGTTAGAGCCGAAAAATCCCACAATGATCTTTGAAGGGACTGATGGAGATTCTAACCCACAACCTTTCAGTCGGTAGTCCGTTGCGCTAACCACTACACCACGCTGGCTGGCTGTTTCTTTCTTTCTTTTCGTTTTTATTTTTTTAAATTTTTTTCTTCTTTTTTTTTTTATACCGATGGGAGTTTATAAACCGGCAACCACTCAGTCAGAAATCCGTTGTGTAATCACTTCGCCACGGTGACTGGCGTTATTGTTATTAATTTTGTTTCACTTGAATTCATATCATTGTGTGTATTAACTATCAATGCAATAATTAGACTCTATCGTGTACTGCTGAAAAAAATTGTTTCACTTGAATTTATATCATTGTGTGTATTAACTATCAATGCAAAAATTATCCTGTACTGCTGAAAAATACTTGTATAGAGTTACAAGAGAGAGAGGAGTTAGAGAGAGAGAGAGAGAGACAGAGACAGAGACAGAGACAGAGACAGAGGGTACTGGGGGATCGAAAAAAGGTGAAAGTGAAAAAATTTGGGGACCTATTCCGACCGTTAAAAGCATCTGCCTTCGCTGCTCCTCCTTTTCGGATATAGTATGAATTGTTATCATCATAGCCATTAACTAACCTTTCATCAGACTCAAACGGTACACCTTAACATCAACTGCCACCTGTAAAATGGATATACTTTATATTAGAGCTACCGTTGCGATGGTCTGTTCACTCCTTCGCTAATCTGTGCTAAAAATATATTTTTATCATCTAAAATGATACTAACCGTCTCCACTGTCAGAAAGTTCCTCGTGTTTCCACCTCGTAGCGACTTTTTTGTTATTTTTCTGCTTTCTGTCTGTCATTCAACCACGCAGCAGACGACATTTAACCAGGCAGCCGACAGGAAAGTTTACATTTAAGTGTCAATTTGATTGGCTCAATTCTATGAAGACTGCCAAACTGAGGCAATCAAAAGGCTCGACAGTAGCTTTGATTTTGGGAAGGCGGGGTATTCACCGAGCTCTGCGGGGGTAGTCCCGCTTGTTAGCCTAAATGATGTGTCTTTCGCCACACTTTTCACCTAACTTCCTTATCCTGCTTGTCTTCAGTCTTGTCCTGCTGTAAAACCTGAATTATTTTTAAGTTTCCTGCTTTAGTATTACGTACGTAATTGCGCTCTTTATGTATTAAAGTAATGATTCATAGGCATGGTCGTGTTGGATTGGACTAAATTGGATTTTGTTTTGTTTTGGTCATAACGGAATTTTCCTGCATAAAACCACGTTGCCGTAGTTACGTTAGTACGGTGCCACACGTTTGTTCTCTGCATGCATGTATTTTTGATTACGTACCTGAATGGATTGAATTTTCTTCTTCTTCTTCTTAGTTGTAGTATAAGTAATTATTATTGTTGTTATTATTATTATTATTATTATTATTATTATCATCATCATCATCGTCATTATCACTGTTGTTATCGTGTCATCATTATTGAAAACGGACAGTCTTTTTGTTGGCGGGGTTCATTTTAGTGTTTGGAGGTGAAGACGCGTTTATAGCACTCGGTCAGTTCCATGTGCGCTCCACCCAAACATGCCAGCAGTGAAATAGCAAGCGTACATTTCTCGATCCTGCATAAAAACCGCTGTTCATTGACAAGTTCTTGAAATAGGAAAGAGCGGGCCGGGAAATGGAATCTATAATAGTGAAATATTGACATCACCGATAAGACTGGAGTACAAGCACGCATACACTCTGTTCTCTCGACATTTCTCCTCCTTCCCGTACCATGCGCACAGTGACTCGACGCAATCTCAAATCTATCGACCTCTCCACATTTTCATCTGATGCCTCCCGTCTCCTTTCTGAAAAGTCACATAACCTTGCCGATGAATTCTATACTACTCTCCACCATCTTCTGGACACTCATGCTCCAGCCACAACCCGTCTTTTACCTGACCGCCCCCCTACCCCCTGGCTCACTCATGAGATCGCCTGTGCAAAACGTGCCCGCCGCAGAGCAGAGCGCCGCTGGCGCAAATCCAAACTCACTGTACACAGGCAACTTTTCCAAGCCTCTAAAACAAAAGTATCCACCCTCATTGCATCAGCAAAAACAAGCTATTTCCAAACCAAAATCCTGAATGCCTCTTCTTCAAAAGAACTCTTTACAACCATGAATCATCTCCTTGGCACACGAAAAGATTTACCTCTCCCAACAAAACATACAAATGAAGAACTCCCATCTGTATTCTCCAACTATTTCACCACCAAAATACAAACTCTTCGTGACAGGCTTGACAGGACACCCTGTCAACCATGCCCACCTGACCCTTCCTTCTCTGGCACACCTCTTACTACTTTTACCCCAGTCTCACAAGAAGAAATTCTCAACACAATCAGATCCATGTCGTTCAAAACCTGCGAACTGGATCCTCTTCCAGGTTCTGTCTACGCCGACTGTCTCCCTACTCTCCTCCCATTCATCACTGACATCATCAACACTTCTCTTCAAACTGGAACTGTCCCAGATTCTTTCAAGTCTGCTATTGTTCACCCTCTCCTCAAGAAACACAATTTAGATCCAAATGAACTGAAAAATTACCGGCCTATCTCTAATCTCTCTTTCTTGTCAAAACTCCTTGAAAAAGTCGTCCTCAACCAGCTGAACTCTCACCTGTCTGCCAACAATCTCCTCAATCCTTTCCAGTCAGCCTACCGCCAGTGCCATAGCACTGAAACTGCCCTACTACACATTCTCAACAATCTCCTCCTTGCAACTGATACTGGCAAAGTCTCTCTCCTCACACTCCTTGATCTGTCTGCAGCCTTTGATACCATTGATCATGGTATTCTCCTTTCTAGACTTCATCATACTTTTGGCATCTCTGACATTGCTCTGTCTTGGTTCACTTCATACCTATCAAACAGAAAACAAACCGTTCTCATCAATGGCACTTACTCTCAACCTGCATACCTGACCTGTGGTGTTCCACAAGGATCTGTCCTTGGCCCTGTTCTTTTCACTCTTTACACCTCCCCCCTGTCCACCATCACCAACTCCCATTCTATAAAACACCACTTCTATGCTGATGACACCCAACTTCAAGACAGTGACTCACCTGATAATATACAGCGCCTGTTGACTCGCACCACTGAGTGTTACTCGGACATTAAGAACTGGATGACACACAATAGACTTCAGCTTAATGACGACAAAACAGAAGCTATCCTCATTGGCACCCGTCAGAAACTTTCTCAGCTGCCTCCTCTTTCTCTCCCATTATGTAACACATCAGTCCCAATTTCTGATTCAGCTAAAAACCTTGGTGTCTGCATTGACTCTACCCTCTCCATGAACAACTTTGTTTCTCAAACTGCCAGATCCTGCTACTATCATCTCCATCGTATAAAGCTGATCAGGAAGTATCTCTCTGTCGAAACAACTGCAAAACTCGTTCTCTCCTTCATAATGTCTCGCATTGACTATTGCAATTCACTCCTGTCTGGTCTTCCTGCCTCCACCATTCACATCCTACAGCGCATTCAAAACAATGCTGCACGCCTTGTACTCAAAAAGAAAAAAGCTGACCACATATCTCCTCTCCTGGCACAACTTCACTGGCTCCCTGTATCAAAGCGCATACAGTACAAACTAGACACCATGTGCTACAAAAGCCTCAATAACGCAGCCCCCGATTACCTGTCAAGCCTACTTGAGATCTATGTTCCCTCACGTACCCTCCGCTCTGCCTCTGATCCTCTGACTCTTCGCTTTCCACGCACTAAGCTCAATACCTATGGTCCACGAGCCTTCTCTGTTTCTGGTCCACTCTCCTGGAACAAACTTCCTCTCTCAGTCCGTCAGCAACCTACTTTTGTCTCCTTCAAGTCCGCTCTCAAAACTCACCTTTTCTCTCCTGCATAAAATCCTAACCTCACTCAACCCTCCCCTCTGCAGCCTGTCTCCGCTCGGAGGGAATCACATGGTTATAATATATAATTGTATGCTATGCTCTCTATAATTTTCCATTGCTTTTATTCTTGCTTTTATTGCTTTTATTCTTTCTCCCCATTTGTAGCCATGCGTGTGTGTGTGTGTGTGTGTGTGTGTGTGTGTGTGTGTGTGTGTGTGTGTGTGTGTGTGTGTGTGTGTGTGTGTGTGTGTGTGTGTGTGTGTCTGTGTGTGTGCGTGCGTGTGTGTGCGGGCGTGCGTGCCTGCGTGTGTGTCTGCTTCAGCGCTTAGATTTGATTTTATCAAGATTTTGCGCTATATAAATATTGTAATTATTTATTATTATTATACACGTGTACACACTCACACACACCATGTGCATAAAGACGTACGTATACCCTACACACACACACACACACACACACACACACACACACACACACACACACACACACACACACACACACACACAACACAACACAACACAACACAATAATAATAATAATTAATTAATAATAATTACAATATTTATATAGCGCAAAATCTTGATAAAATCAAATCTAAGCGCTGAAACAGACACACACACACACGCACGCACGCACACACACGCACGCACACACACGCACCCACGCACACACACATACATACACACACACGCGCGCGCACACACACACACACACACACCACACGGCTATAAATGGGGAGAAAGAATAAAAGCAATGGAAAATTATAGAGAGCATATTATATAGGCTACAATTATATATTGCAATGTGATTCCCCTCCGAGTGGAGACAGGCTGCAGAGGGGATTGAGTGAGGTCAGGATTTTATGCAGAGGAGAAAAGGTGAGTTTTGAGAGCGGACTTGAAGGAGACAAAAGTAGGTTGCTGACGGACTGAGAGTGGAAGTTTGTTCCAGGAGAGCGGACCAGAAACAGAGAAGGCTCGTGGACCATAGGTATTGAGCTTAGTGCGTGGAAAGCGAAAAGTCAGAGGATCGGAGGCAGAGCGGAGGGTACGTGAGGGAACATAGATCTCAAGTAGGCTTGACAGGTAATCGGGGCTGCGTTATTGAGGCTTTTGTAGCACATGGTGTCTAGTTTGTACTGTGTGCGCTTTGATACAGGGAGCCAGTGAAGTTGTGCCAGGAGAGGAGATATGTGGTCAGCTTTTTTCTTTTTGAGTACAAGGCGTGCAGCATTGTTTTGAATGCGCTGTAGGATGTGAGTGGTGGAGGCAGGAAGACCGGACAGGAGTGAATTGCAATAGTCAATGCGAGACATTATGAAGGAGAGAACGAAAGCGGCACCGGCGGGACAGAAGGCGAAGGGCACCGGCGGGACAGAAGGCGAAGGCGAAGACGGCAGAGGAGGAGACGAAGTTTGCAGCAGCAAGGTCGAGTGCAGGGGCAGTGGAGGAGACGAAGAAGCAGAAGACGAAAAGTGGTGTCGGACTGGCACAGCAGGAGGCAGATTGTGCCAAAAAGTGCCAAACACAACACACACACACACACACACACACACACACACACACACACACACACACACACACACACACACACACACACACCACACACACACACAAAAGCAAATTGCAAAACTGCTGGAAAAGCCACAAGCACTAATTTATGATTTTTTGAGATACGTCTGAAAGAGATGTGTTTTGAGGTGCTGTTTGAAAGTAAACAAACAACCGCTTTGTCATAAAGATACAGGGAGGGAGTTCCATGATGTTAGAGACCAAAAAACGAAAAATTTCTTTCCGTGATTTGTTAGTGAGAACCGAGATACAGTTAAGACAGAAGCTATTTGAGATATGAGAGCTTTGGAAGGTTTGTATGGTAGAAGGAGTTCTGATAATAATATATGTTGGCATTTCTCCGAATTCAGACACTGAAAGCAGAGTGTGGCAATTTTATTCTTAATTCTTGCTTTGACTGATAGCCAGAGTAGCTTGCGCAAAATTTTGCTCTATCGGGGACAAGTCGATGCGCACTGTTTTGTATTCGTTGGAATACGGGTAGCTTATGATCAGAAAGTCCAGCTAAGAGAGAGTTACAGTTGTCTAACTTGGACAGAATGAAAGATACGCACAGCTTGTTTGTGGCATCAGCAGGGAGAAATGGACAGTTTTGATTGTTCTGCTTAATTGGAGATACAGAATTTTGCTCAGGTAGTTAACATGACCTTCCATGGATAGGGAATTCATCCAGAAAAACGTCAAGATTTCTTGCAGAATTGCTGAAGGATATATTATAGTCTGAGCCAGTCATGGGTCATTCTGGTTACTTTCTTTAGGTTTGGTTGTGTACCCATGTACATTAGTTCTGTTTTTTTCTTTGTTAGTAATTGCTCTCTTGAGAAGCAGACTAAGTGAGACCGAGACCCCCTGTAAGGAGACCATCACCATAGCCCTCAGACTACAAACCCCATGAACCACTAACATCCCCGACAGCAACTTAAGTGTAACGCAGAAACGAAATTTATCTTCGATCATATCACAGAATGTACATTTTCTATTTTCTCTTGGAATGCTTTGGTGTGTAGTTATGAAACAGATATATTTGGGATTTTCCAAATCAAGTGTGACTGCCCACGTTCGTTTGTGATCTTACGTCTACGCTTGACAAAGGCCAGTTGGCCGAAAATTTGCGCCTGTCTTTTCTAGGTGTAATAAATATGCGTTCTGATTATATTTTCATGTTTTATTTGGGGTTTTGTTTGTTGGTTGGTTCGTTGGTTGGTTGGGTTGGTTGATTGGTTTTAATTTAGTTCGTTTGGTTTCGGCATATGTTTTCGTTAATTTCTATTCAAGGCTGATTGGTTGTTCCATGTATGATTGATTCCAGTATCATGCCATGAATAATCTTTCCAATAAAATCAAGCGAAGTCTGTTTTGTTTCTTTGTTTGGTGTGTGTGTGTGTGTGTGTGTGTGTTGTGTGTGTGTGTGTGTGTGTGTGTGTGTGTGTGTGTGTGTGTGTGAGAGAGAGAGAGAGAGAGAGAGAGAGAGAAAGAGAGTGTGTGTGTGTGTGTGAGAGATAGATAGAGAGAGTGTGTGTGTGTGTGTGTATGTGTGTGTGTGTGTGTGTGTGTGTGCGTGTGTGTGTTCGTGTGTGTGTGTGTTTGTGTGTGTTTGTGTGTGTGTTTGTGTGTGTCTGTGTCTTTGTGTGTGTTATTGTAGCACTTGACAAAATCTGTCATAATCTAAGATCGTGTATGTTTATCACCTTTTTTCTCCTAATCCCCACAACTTCTAAAAGAAAATGTATTGCTGTGAGACGGTGGCAAGAAACTTTATAAAGTACTCCAGGGGAAGCAAGAACTACAGTTTGCCTTTGGGTGAGGTACTTTCCCTTGGCCTCTCCAAAAACCTTTTCATCCAATGAAAACGAAAACTTCACCGTGGGAAACGGAAGTAAACATCATGGCGGCGAGCAGCTCACATGCCAGAACGTGAAGACTTGAAATGATTTCTGCAACTGAAACCTAACTTATCGAGTGGTGTAACGTTTTAATACATACTGCGAATGATACTGTTTTATACATACTGCTGTTAGTGCACGCAATCCCTAAAACAGAAACAATGGCGGAGCGCATTTGGCACAAACCACCAACTCGAGCGTCTTCAGGCAGTAGCCGACCGCTCCGAGCAGTCAGGTTTGTCTTGCATAATATTTGTTTTCCTTGTCCTGCGATGATAACTGTTGTTTTCTTTCCATTCAGTTCTTTGTGCCTGTTGTATAGAACGAATTGATATGGATTGTTTCCGTGTCGGTGCTTGTGTATGAGTGTGGCACATTGTGTGTATACATGCGTGCGTGCGTGTGCGTGCGTGTGTGTGTGTGTGGTGTGTAAACAAAGTGCCAATGATGCCTTCAGTGATTTTCACTTTTCGTTGTCATCATCATCATTCGTGTAGTCATCTTTTATTCATATTTTTACTTCATTATGTGTATCACTGTTAGTGTTATTACTATTATCACTATTATCATAAACGATGATGAAGAAGCATTGCCAGATTTGGATCAGACCCAGATGTTTTGCATTTTTGCCAGTTTTTGCCGTGTTGACAACATGCATTCCATAGCCCTGACTTGAATTAAACCTATGTGTTCAGTCAGTCAAGTTGAGTTAGGTATACATTTTATAAACCATAACTAGTTTTTCAGAATATGTTATAGGCCCTAATAAGAATCTTAGACATCGTTTTGAATTGTGCCAAAACAGCAGCCTGCAGAAACAATTAAACACATTTTTGTTCACATATAGCTATGATACACAAGTGACACATGTCTCATGATAATCATGCATTTACATACACATGCACATACACATCACACATATCACACACACACACATACAGACACACACACAAACACACACACACACACACACACACACACACACACACACACACACACACACACACAGAGTATATGTATGCATACAAATACATGCACATGTGCACACGCACATGTACACACACATGCAATGATGCATGCACACAAACATACACAATACACACACACACACATACACATACACATGCACTCACGTGCGCCGCGCACACACACACACACACACACACACACACACACACACACACACAACACACACACACACACACACACGTACATACAATATTGTTCAAGAATGTGTCTCACTAACCTACCTTTCATTGAAGTGTGTTTATGTAATATTTGGTATGATGTAATACTAAAATTGTGAAATACAGGATTTGTCAGAATATGAAGAACAACAATAGCAAGAAATTATTTTATTGAAATAAACAGTGATCTGTTTTTTACACAGTACCTTGATAATCGAAAATATTATGGCCATTTTGAAATTTCCTGGTGAAACTTTATCCATACTGCCTGCAATCCAGCCTGCAATAAATGTAGAGATTCTTGCCTATGTAAGATGAAATGGGTAGATATTGGAGGTGTTTTTATTGTTGTTGTTGTTTTTGTTTTGTTTTTACCTTGCTGTGCTGAGAAGGCAGGGAGGAAAAATTCAGATATTGATTAAGAAAGAGGGGATTGTGAACATTTGCTTCTTGTGCCCCATACAGAAGTGTTTGAACCTGAAATTCATTCATGAATAGGTTCGTTAAGTATGAATGATGTGGCAGTTGGCGAATAGGATTTGGTTGGAGATAGAATCTTTCATCTCTGTTCCTGGGATGTTGCAGCACAAGTAGACTTATTATGCTGAGTTTGGTTCATAAAAGTTAAAACTCTTGATGTTTTCTTTCCATTCTTCCAGTGTACCTGAGGGATATTCTGATTCTAGACAGTGTGTTATTGGAGGGAGGGTGTGTGTGTGTGACTCTGTGTGTGTGTGTGTGTGTGTGTGTGTGTGTGTGTGTGTGTGTGTGCGCACGTGTTTGTATTTGTGTGTATGTGTGTGTGTGATATAAATAAGCTTGTCACTTGCCTGTTGCCAGAAGAAGTCCCTGTAGGCTCACCAAGTTTTTGATTTTGTTCTGTATACTCAGTCCTATTGTCAATGGTCTCATGTTCACAGAAGATACAAAGCACTTTATCAGGCTACTGATACCAAAGACCTGAATTGTGTTTTCCCTCAGGCAGTAAACAGTGTCAATGTTTCGCACCCTTAGAGGAGGAAAAATTCTTTGTACAAGTCACTTGTACAGTCTGTACTTGGTTGTGAGGCATTTCACCTTGCAAGTACTTGGTAATTGATAGGCATTTGTTGCCTATCAATTAACATCAGAAAGAGAGTCCTTGAGTGTTATATAGAACCAATACTGTTGTACGGATGCGAGACATGGACAGTCAGCAAGCAAAGCCAGAGCAGGATTGAGGCAGCCGAGATGTGGTTTCTCAGAAGAATGTTGAGAGTACCATGGACAGCAAGGAAAACAAACGAGACAGTCTTGATGGAGGCAGACACAAGTCGATCACTGATAAGGAAGATTAGGAAAAGACAAGCAACATTTATAGGCCATTTTATGAGGAAGGGGGATTTGGAGCACCTGGTCACAACGGGAAAGCTGGAGGGAAAGAGAGCACCGGGTAGACCCAGGGAGAGAATGCTGGACGGACTTGCAGAGTGGCTGGGGATGAAGAGGGTGGGGGAGATGCTGGGTGCAAACGAGAGATAGAGATGGTTGGAAGTCCATGGTCGCCAACGCCATGCGGCAGGGCACCTGATGATGATGATTAAGTACCTGTTGAATCCAAAGTAAACAGTCTTTTGTTTGTTTGTTTGTTTGTTCTAAGATTTTGTAGCTAAGTACCTGGCCCTATTCAGGGTTAGGAAAGGTAAAGCAGTAAGAGGGAAAAGTGTCCCCCCCCCCCCCCCCTCTGAGAAACTTGATATGAGAATCGTGAAGTCTTTACCACCTCATACTATATTGATCACTTAATTTTTTGAAAGATCAGTATAAAGTTAATTTGTGATCAGTGTGAGAAATAATAATACATTATATAACTAACCTGTCATGACTGTAGAAATGATAAAACATGACATTTGACTTAAGCAAGCAAATTCAGTTGACTCATGTCTTTCATTTTATGCATTGCCAGATACACATGGGCAGGTCCTTTCAACACTCAGCTGTATGGTGATCAGATAGAAGGTCTTAGCAGTCGGACACAAGAAAACCTGAGTCGATTAGCTGGAAACATGATGCAGAATGAGCCATGTGATGAGTACGGCATCAAACATTATCACCCTGAAACTCAAAGAAAGTCTGCCAGTAAGTTTGTGGTGGGGATGACAGAAACTGAGAAGATAGATTGACACTGGTAAAGCAAAAACAAATGTGTGTCTGTTTGTCTTCTTTGTTTCAGTCAACATCATGAGTTCTTTGTCATGTGTGTATATATCTATTCTTTGTCTGTCTGTCTCATCCTTTTGAGTTTTTAATCTATCTCTCTGTCTGTCTGTCTCTCTGTCTCTCTCTCTCTAGCTGTAAGATAGGTCCAATTGATGCTACTATTCTTGAGTAATAAAGTGGTCTGAAGTCTGAACTCTGTCTTTCAAGTCTTTGTCTCTGTCTCTGTCTCTGTCTCTCTCTTTCTCTCTCTCTCTTTCTCTCTCTCTCTCTCTCTCTTTATCTCTTTGTCTTTCTCTCTCTCTCTCTCTTTCTCTCTCTGTCTGTCTTTGTCTCTGTCTCTCTGTCTCTGTCTGTCTCTCTCTCTCTTTACCTGTTAATTGATGGGTGGCTCACTGACTGATCGATTTATACTAATTATAGATTGATTGATTTAGCTATTGATTGATCAGTGATTGAATTATTGAATGTATGCATTGTTGATTAGCATTATTTGATATAGTGATTGCAGAATTGATATGTTGGACTCAGTTAAAACTCAGGGTTATCTGGTTGATTAATTCATGGGTTGACTGATTAACTGGTTAAATGACTGATTGATTGAGTGAGTGAGTGAGTGAGTGAGTGAGTGATTTCGTCAAGTGATTGTACTGAATTGATATCGATTGTACGGTTGGATGATGCATCTGACCTTGTCAGTTGAAGGTTGATTAGTTGGTTGTTTCAGGGGTTGAACGGCAGATTACTTGATTGATCAATTGGAACATTAGTTGATTGATTGGTTAATTGATTGGCTGAATGATTGATTGATTGATTATGTCAAGTAGCTGTGGTTGAATGTATTGATCAACTGTATGATCACTGAAGTATACAGGAAACGACAGATCAGTGCCCTAATTGAATGATTTGTTTGTCTGATAGCCAATTATTGTAAAATTGACAGTTGGATGAATGACATAGATGTGGTTAATGACAAATATTTTTGGCTGGCCAGTTAAGGAATATGGACTAGAATACAAATGAAATGACCACTGAAACTGCAAAGTTGAATGTATCCCAGCTTATGTGATGGTAAACGATAGAAGAGGACAATGTGATAGAGTTCAATGCAGTTTGATTGTAGACCTTTTATTTAAGCATCAGAAAATCAGAACCCCTCCCCTCCCCTTCCCCATGGATGTATTGTGGCCAAAGGTCGATGTTCAATAAACATTTTCTGAGTTCTGAGTTCTCTTTACCTGTAAGATAGATCCAGTTGGACCTGATGCTATTATCCTTGAGTAACAAGATGATCTAAAGTCTGAACTCTCCCTCTCTTTGCCTCTGTCTCAGTCTTTCTCTTTCTCTGTCTCTGTCTCTCTCTTTGTCTCTGTCTGTCTCTCTCTGTCTTTCTCTCTCTCTCTCTCTGTCTGCCCCCCCCCCTCTCTCTCTCATGGTCTGTCTTTTTCCCATCACTTCTCTCTATAAATTTGTGATAGTACATATAGTTTACTTTTGTTATGAACATGCGTAAGCAACCAATGTTATGTATGTGTGCTACGTACTTGCACTCATAACTTTACACATCGTACATGAACGGAGTCAGACACAGTTGCAAACAAGACAGAATATATGAGAATTGTGTGTTATCCTGGATTCTTAATCATTTTACCCTACCATCATTTTTTCAGCACCAACCAAGTCACAGGAACGGCCATCCAGCCATGGAAGCTGGAGCAATATGTCTGTAATGTTTACAAGTGGCAGTGCTATGGGAACTTCGTCACGTCCTGTTGATGACACGTCCTCTGTCACCTCCAGTACTTCTGGTATGCAATAGGAACATTTATCTTTTCGTTGTATTAACAAGAGCATGTAACCCACTCTGACAAAAGTGTCAACAAGTTAGATTTGGCTGTTTTGGGGTTCTGATATCACTGAAAGCTACAGTTCCTTAGCTTTCATTTGATACATGATTTACAGTTGCTGCTATATCCAGGCAGGATTTACAACCATTCCAAGTCAGTAACTGTTGGTGAGACCATTTTGCTCAATGGCTTTCACAAGAAGTTAATGAACACCCATAGAAGTCAGCTTCAGAGTCTTAGATTCGACAATATGGCTTCAGAGTCCATTTTAAGAGCTTATATTACATATAGATAACTGTGCTCATTACTTTCTGTTTTTAACATAGATCTATACTGAAGTATACTTGATCACTTAAGTTTCATCTGCTGTGGCTGGACAAAACCAGCAAAAATTTATCATTTCATGCAGTATTCTCAATGCCTTACTGCATGAAAACCTAATACTGTTTAGAAGCATTTTTATTGTTCAAGCTTAACACTCATTGCAGAAAAATGGTTCTAGACATCGAAAATGCTAAAAACTCAAAAGTTGAGGTCATAGGCCCCAAGTAATGATTTGAACCCATTATGGAAAACATACTATGTGACTTGTTGACCCCTTTTTGTGTCATGTGTATCTAGCCAGCACTTGCTATGAACTTTTAATATTGATCATATTTCGAATGATAAAAGTTATTGATGAATCCATTCACTCCCTCACTCAACTAGATAGGCTGAGGGATTGAAAGATTTAAAAGCTTTAACAGGAACCATGGATTCTGCTACTAAAATGTCTATGATAGGAAAGTAGTATTGTTTGTGAAATATCCATGATAATAAGTTAAATTACAGTAACAAGATCCTTATGTCCTACTATTGATAATCATTATGAAACAAGTAATATTGGATAAGTAAATATTGATTATGATAGCGTTTATGGTATAATTCTATCATGCTTATGTTTATAGTAATAAATCTAATAATAATTATATGTGAATAGTGTTTGAATAATGTTTAAAAAAATTACAAACATGCACTGTGCTTCCATTATGATATCAGTGACAGTATTGACAGATATGAAACATTGTCTTCAGTTCAGTCTTGAGTAAAAGTTTTAGGACTCTAAGTCACACAGTTATATAAGAGGGTGAATTTGCTTTTTTTGTTTTTAGATAGTAGAACAAATCAGCATGGTAGCCAAGTGGTTTGGGTATCAAATTTCGGTCTGCAAGTGCAAGAAACCCTTTCCATGGTATATATTATACATAAAAGCATCAAATGTACATTTTAAAATCATGCAAGCCGTGTTTGTTAGCTTCTGAAAACATGAAAATATACAGTATGCAAACCCACTGAAGACAGACATGTAGACAGAGCAAATCATAATGCTGTCACATTGTTGGCCAAACAGCATGCATACATGCACCAGAGAAAACTTTGCGCAAAACAAAATCACACACACAAAAGAAAAAGCAAAAAAGACAGTGGAACAGGTCTCTGTTAATTACCTTTTCTCAGGTTGGATTGTTATTTCTCTGGCAGAATGTTTTCTTGTGTAGTTATGATTTTTTCATACATTTATTTCAGAGTTCCCTTTCGTTTCGTTTGATTCAGTAGCACAACCTGGATTCAGACAAATTTCTGATTATATCTGAATAGCCAGAATTCTAGCAGTAATCCTTTCCATATTTGCAGAGGTGCTTTCTCTCTCTCCTCTCTCTCTCCTCTCTCTCTCTTTCTCTCTCTCTCTCTTCTCCCTCTCTCTCTTTTTCTCTTTTTTAAATCTACAATCCCACAAAATCATATTTTTTCTATTCAATGTAAACTGCATAACAAATTAATAAAATATCACTGATTCACAGTGAAATGTATATACTAACTGCCCATTGTCATTGGCATGTTAGGTAACCAAGGAGATCCTCCACTCATGTCTGTTAAGAGACAGCCTGTGTCCCACATGTGTATCAGGGTCTTAAGTTCTCCTGCTGTTCATCACCAGGTATTCTTTGGTCTTCTTCTCTTGTATGTTCCTTCAGGTGTCCTGTGGAGAACAGTCTGGATGATGGTGTTCTGCTCTGTTCAAATAATGTAACCATTCCATCTCCATCATCTTTTCATGAGAAGGATGTTCATACTTTTATCATTGCACCAAGCCAGAGATTGGAGATGGTGTTGTGCCAAAAGATTTGTATGATCCATAGGAGATTTTTTAATGTGCAAAGCTTATAGCTTGGTAAGATCACTCCCTGTCATCCTCTTGCAATCTGAATCATAAAGTAGAATTGAAAAAAACACAGCTTTGTAACAGCATCAGCGTGGTATTGATAATGTTCTGGAGTGACTGCCACACATTGTTCAGCATTCTGAAGGCCTAAAGTGTTTCTGGCTTTGGTGAGACAGCTCTTGATGTTTCCCCCTTCGCCATTGTCATGTGTCACAGTTCTGCCATGGTAGTTGAACTGTTCAGTAGGGAATAATCCATTCCGTCTGTTTGGGTTGTTCAGTGTCATCACTTTAGTTTTCTTCTAGCTGATCTTTAGGCTGACTTCTTGTACAAAGATTTGAGATGGGATGTCTTCTCCTACATTTGATGGTAAGTGTGGGAGAACTCTGCAGGTCATCTGCAGAGTCAAGATCTTTCAATTTTGACAAGAGATTCGACTAGATGTCTCTTGGTTTGTTCTCAGTTGTTCCTACGATCGGTCAGTTTAACTCTTTTCCCGCCATGGTTGCAATCAAGCGACTTCCCATACGACCCCATGGTCATGCTAAACGATAACTTTTCACACAGGTACAAAGCTTCTGTCAGCTCCACTGGTGAATGCAGGCGACTGTGCTATATTTAAACTTTACCCAGCGCCCTAGTTTTTCAGCTGTAAGGCCGAAGTGTGGCTTTGTTAACTGTCGGAATTTACGTCATGTTTTCTCCGAAGCGTTTTCTCCAAAATGGCTGCAAATCAGCACACATTGTCTGCCACTCCGAGTAGAATAAGCAGACAGCTGACTTTGTGTGTAGATTTTCCATTGCTTTTCCTCATTTATTATAATGATATCTGGCGCAAAATTCACGAAATAAGGTCAGTAGTACAACTAATAAACCGTATGTAAAAAAATTGTTTTTCTTTATAATAAGATTATCTGTGGAATAGTCAATCAAGCACATAAACATAAGCAAACATTGATATATAAATACATCTGCCTTTACACAGCAAAAAAGAAAAGTAAGTGAAAATCTGTAATAGTCTTTGAGATATAAGCTTTTAAAATAGCATACTGCGCTGCAAAACTGGCTGCCCAAAATATACTTGGCGCTGAGGAGTGCCGTTTCTGGGGAAACTTGGCGGTGAAAGAGTTAAGGCCATGTTGAAGAGCAGTGGCTTGTATTACTCATCCTTGTCTTATTGCTGTCTGCACTTCATAACTGTGACCACTGTTTCCTATTTTACAAGTAAAGATGGCGTTAAAAACTCTTAATTAGAATGACAGTCTGCTGTGGAATCCCATTATGCTTGAGTGTATACTGTAGACTATCTCATACATGCTGTCAAAAGCTGTCAAAAGCTTTGTCAAAGTCCACAAAGTTGATGTTGAGCTGTCCCTGCCATTCTGTGCACTGTTTGATGATATTTTATAGCATGAATACTTGATGTGCACATCCTCTTTCTTTCCTGAAACCTACCTGTTCTTTCCTTAAACCTGAAAAACATGAAAATAGAATTAGAACGCGCATCTAATGCAACCAGACAAGACAGGTGCAAATTTTCGGCCAACTGACCATGACTGGACAAAGCAGCAGGGAAGTTTTAGTCTTTTTCTCCTAATTTTTGTATTTGGTCCTTGTTTGTGATCTTACATTCACGCTTGACAAAGGCCGTTGGCAGAAAATTTGTGCCTGTCTTATCTGGTTGTTTAGATGCGCGTTTTGATCTTATTTTCATATTTTTCTGGTTCCTGTTTGCTTGAACACGGGCAGTCACACTTGTTTTGGATTTTGTTCTTTCCTTATTTCTTTTTTACTGTTTCTGATCTGACATTTGTTAAATGATGATCTTTGCAAGGAGGTTTGCTTGGAATTGACATCTGACATTTGTTAAATGATAATCTTTGCAAGGAGGTTTGCTTGGAATTGACAAAGGAGTAATTCTGCACCAGTTATCACAATTATTCAGGGCACCGTTCAGAATCTTTGTGATAGTGTCTTTATTCAAGTTCTTGTGTATTTTCTTTCTCTGCGCTTTAGCTGCAAAAAGTGCCCAAAGTATTTGGGTGAAAGTTCTTGATCTGCCTTGATCAACTCTGTGCTGAGGTTGCCCTTTCTTGGTGTGTTTCTATTTTTGAGAAATCTGTCCAGTGTGGATGAACCTGCCATTAGTCAAAACTACTGCCAGCATAGCTCTAGAGATCCCAGAGATACACAAGCCCTTTTATCATGAAAGGGTGATGATCTTTCAGTTACTTGTTTTATAGGTGGTCTAAGATGGTTTTACAACAAAGCATTAACCATAATTCTAATGTCAGATGATTTGAATATAATGCAGCAGTGCATCATACATTGTGCAAACATACTTATTTGTAGTCTGCAAAGTTGAGAAAAAAATTGATAGGATGGATTTTTGTGTATTTAAAGAGATAAACACATTCTCAGTCCTGTTATACACATTCACAATCCCCATTCCAAGGCATTCCCATAAAAGTTACCATTTGAGAAATGGTGGGGATCAGTAATAAGCATTTCTGTGATAAACTGTCAGTAAATATTGTATATGTTTGACATGGTAATGCTGCAGTAATAGTTGCATGTTTTTGAATGAAGCCTAAAGTTGTGAAAGTGACTTGCCATATTACATTGCGACAGGGAGCTATTAATATTTTATCCAGAATCTCATCTGTTGATGGGCGAAGTATTATGTCATCATTTCTAAATTGCCAGCTAACATAGACATCAAAAATGGACAGATTTGTCAGAGGGAATTCCAGCCAGTCACACTCAAACTATGTCTCTAAGCTTGCTAAAATTAAAAGTATTTTTTTCTACCGATAGCCTCCATTGTATGTTTGGTGTTTTTCCATGTTAATGTGCACTCAGTTTGGTTCTCATTATTATATTTCTTTATCAGGTGTGTTTTATGTAATAAAATGTGTGTATGTCTGTGTTCATTTTTCAGCGGCATGCAACTTTTGTTACCTGTGTTCTACAATGGAGGAACATCAGAGAAATCACCTGAAATTGAGAGTGCCTGTAAGGGATATGTTTGTCATGCATGTGTATACATTGTGCATGTGTGAATGTGTGCATATGCTTACTTTCTGTTTATTACAATTTATTTATGATATTTTGATTTTGGTTCGGTTTATTGGTTTTCTTGTGTGTGCCTGTGTGTGTGTATGTGCATGTGCATGTGCATGTGTTTGTGTGTGTGTGTGTGTGTGTGTGTGTGTGTGTGTGTGTGTGTGTGTGTGTGTGTGTGTGTGTGTGTGTGTGTGTGTTTTCCTGGCAGGTTTCTTTACCCTGCATTGCTGTTTACAAAATTGCAATGTCTCACTTACTTCAGTTGCATTTTGCACATTTTGCTGTACCTTCACCTGCCTACAAAAAGGAAGCAGTATCAGAATGCTTGGTGTCAGTCATCACATGAGGCCTATTTGTCATGTCTTTTGTCTTGCCTCTGTTAAATCCAGAATATCTCTGACATAGTATTCAATACTTTTGTTTTATGATATCACCATTGTTATGTAGTGGAAAGATAGCATGAAAAAACTGAACGATTCATCACTGTTTAACTCATTCTGTTTCATAATGTTGCTTCACTGTGTCAAGAAGATCACACATTCAGTGAATTGCTGTCATTTGTACAATATCGTTTTAAAAGATGTAATCAAGAATCTTGTCAGTGATTTTTAAGACTGATAACCAATTTTCTCTGCCTGTCTGTCTGCCTGCCTGCCTGCCTGCCTGCCTGCCTGCCTGCCTGCCTGCCTGTCTGTCTCTTTCTCTGTCTCTCTCTGTCTGTGTGTCTGTCTCTTTCTCTTTGTCTGTCTGTCTCTGTCTCCTCTCTCTGTCTCTCACTCTCTCTCTCTGCCTGTCTCTGTCTGTCTGTCTGTCTGTCTCTGTCTCTCACTCTATGTCTCTCACTCTCTCTGTGTGTCTCTCTCTCTCTTCTCTCTCTCTCTCTCTCGCTCTCTCTGCACGCATGTGTGAGACAACTTTTCATCAAATACCAATGGTGTTTCAGCCATCATTGGCTACCAGAGACCCTCTTAACCCTTTCACTCCCTCGTCCTATCCACCAGCTTCCTGCAGGAAAGTGGTGGTTAAAGTGAGGGTGTATGCAGGAAGATGTTGGGGGTAAGGTGAGGGAGTGAAAAGATTAGATATCTCATTCAGCTGAATGTTGTTTCACAGGTGTCTCTGAACAAGGATGGTTCAGTTCGTCAAAAGAAGCCTCGTGTCCAGTACATTGCCCCACCCCCACGGGTAAAGAAAAAGGTGGAAGAACCACTGGTGGTGCATGAAGCCTTATACAAAGTGACTGTGTGGACAGGGGACGTTCCTAGTGCTGGCACTGATGCTAATGTAAGAATTGTTCATGTTTTAATTGTCATATATGCTCTGTAGTGAAGGCTGTGTCTCAGTGGTAACAAAGAGAAATAAGTCAAGTAGTTGCTGGGTATTGAAAATTGTGTAAATCCATATAAAGGTTGTATGAAATCCGAAGCAAAGTGACAGCCTGTATTCCTTATGAATATTGTCATAACGTTATAAATGATTGTTGCTTGTAAACATATCTATAGACGTATCATTGATATAAATGAACTGTTGGTTGTCAGTATCTCATCACACCTTTGAAGCTGATATGGGAAGAAGAATAATTGATTACTTAGGCACATTTGCTATCTCTGTTTTAAGAAAACAGATGACAAAAATATATTTGTTTTAAGAAAACAGTTGGCAGAAATATCTTTGTTTAAAGAAAACAGTTGGCAGATATATGTGAATGGATCAGTTTGCAGATGAAGCTATAACAAATGTTTATGTTATTACGTCATAGATTAATCTGCAGATTTTTTACATCATATAAGTTAACAGGAACCAGAAAAAAACACGAAAAAAAAAGTCTGCTTATTTAATACAACAAGACAAGACAGGCACAAATTTTCAGCCAACTGGCCTTTGTCAAGCGTAAGATCACAAACAAACACCAGATACAAAAATTAGGTGAAAAAGACTGAAACTTCCCTGCTGCTCCCTCCACACTGCTGTTCCAACCCTTCCCTTTAGTTGCTGAGCCGAGCGCGCTAACCTATGCATGACCCGACCATGATGCCTGCCTTCCCTGGGCAGATTGTTTATATATCGCCTGTCAGCAGCCATAGCTGACATCTGGCGTTTAACTGGGGGAAATGGGTATGACTTTAAATGCTACATTTTTTTTAAAGCGCTTTGGCCAAACTAGAGTGTATTGTAGATAGCTGGATGGCCAGAACCACGAGCTTGAAAATGACACCAAACACGAATATGTTTGACTGTCAAAGCAGACTGCAGTGTTAGTTCAAATACATGTACAATCACAAGTACGGAAACGGATAATTTCCGATTTCACAAAATTTTGCTGTTTTAAACCGCCGTTATTGCAGTCCTGACAGTTTCCATGCACACAGAATAACATGCCACACAAACTACAACATGCCAGCGTGCACCTCCACTTACTTGAAAGTTTTCGACCTGAACCTGAGAGGAGAGGTGCGCGTTTTGATTACTCCACTGAATTGGGGTCAAGAGGTTGGTCATCACACTGCCGGGTGCGTGTTGAATGCAGGTTGAAGTTTTAATACAGTAATGAATAGTGTACACTGAACTGCACATGTCAGTCAATTTGTTGTGAGCTTCTCTTTCTCTTGGCTGGCCTTCCTCCCTTTGTTTGACTGACAAACACGGAGCAAACGGAACACTGGTGTACAGACAAGGCTGCATCAAAGTTAACCCACATCGGTGCCGCCTTCTCCACATCAGACAGACTGGTTTTCATTATTGTTTTCGATGGAACAGACGACATCTTCAGTTTTCTCAGCCGTGCATAGCACTATGAGCACATACTGACAGAGAATGGGAGCTCTGGGCTTTGTTTGTTTTTTGTTTTTTTTGCTGGAACGCCCACCACATGCTCGACACAAAGACTGAAGTCTCTCATTGTGCAAAATTGCAGTGTGTTCATAAACAACAGCCATTGTTCAATTATACACACAGCACTTAACACTAATACGTAAGGAAAGAATTTACGATCGAAACAACAAAACTGTTCAGTTCTCTCACAACAGTGCTCTGAGTACAAGACTGAATGATGTGATGTTCAAAGCAGATTATAGTGAGTAACTTATCCTTAAACTTTCACTTAACTTCATACACATCAACACTTCAGCATCACATATATATTTGGAAACCAGTCTCCAAGTCAACGCCAAAAAAAATAAATAAATAAATAGATGAAATAAAACGAGAACAAAAGGATGAGAAAACGATAAAAAAATAATAAAAAGGTGGGGGGGGGGGGGGGGGGGGGGGGAACAAAAAATCAGCATCACTGGAATTAGAAGAATACACGTTTTAACAAAAAAGCACAGCAGCTGAACACATAGTCACTGCAAAAGTTTGTAGATTACAAACTTCAGCCAATGGTACAAATTCTAATTCTTAGACGTAATGCAGGCACTTAGAACAAACTTGTAAATCACAAAAAATCAACATCCAGATATCTTAGGTTCCGTGTCTACAGACAGGAGAAGAGGGGGTGAAATGACCCAGTTTTAATACAGACAAAGAAAGGATTCATCCGTAGCTACTGCCGTGACCCCGTCTCGACCCCGTATCCCTCCCCTTTCCCCACTCTGGAATGCCAGGCTTTGCAGGCCTACAGCTGCTGTCCGCAGGTAAACTAAAGAGAACGATTTGGCCAGTTTTGCACAGCCGTGTCCAGTATGAGAAAAGGAATAAACTTTGCGAGAATTTGCGCCTGTCTTGTCTTGTTGTATTAAATACGTGTTCTTATTCTTTTTTTGTGTTTTTTCTGGTTCCTGTTTGCTTGAACACGGGCAGTCACACTTGTTTTGGATTTCATATAAGTTAAATCATAGATGTGCTTGGAGGTACTCATAGAACTCTGAAGACATTGCTTGGAGATAGAGAAACAAAGAGAGAATGTTACTCTTAACAACTCATATGGGTTGTTCTAGTGTGAATATTTGACTTTCTTTACAAGAAATAATGCAGTCAAGAAAATTCAACTTTGTTTAGAAGAGAAGGGCTGGTTCTGTTTTCACCTTTTAGTAAACAACATTTATGATTTTAAAAGCTATTCATCAGTTTTCAGGTACTGTATACTTTTTAAAAAGTTATTCATCAGTTTTCTGAAAGTGTTTTCATTTTTGAGGCAAACAACAACCTATTCAGTTGTATTGAATGTCAGGTGTACATCACAATAGTGGGCGATGTGGACATTCTGAACAAGAGCAAACTGTGGCGTCGTCAGGGGACCAGCAATTTTTGCTTTGTGCGTGGCAGCAAGGAAGTGTTTCATCTAAAGGGACCCAAGCTTGGAAACCTCTCCATGATCACCCTTGAGGTTGGTAGTTTGTATTCTTATTTAATTTATTTTGTTTTATTTTAATTAGCCCTGATATGGCGCTACGCAGTTGGCTGGGCTTTAAGCAACAATAATGATAGCAATTTTAGTTTAGTGTACTTTACTTTACTTTACTTTACTTTACTTTACTTTACTTTACTTTACTGTACTGTACTGTACTGTACTGTACTGTACTGTACTGTACTGTACTGTACTGTATGTCTGTACTGTACTTTACTTTACTTTACTTTACTTTACTTTACTTTACTTTACTGTACTTTACTGTACTGTACTTTACTTTACTTTACTTTATTTTACTTTGTTTCATTCATTTTGATTTATTTTATGTTATTTTTGAAAATGTTTTTTCCTTAATGGAAGAATTTTTCAGGTCACCTAAACTTTGACTTAGATTGTGTGTAGGCGAGGGAGGAGGGAGAGGAGAGGGATAATATTATGGGAATGGGCTGTTGTGTGTAAAGGTTTGTAGTTTTTTTTAAGTAATGATGAAACTCACATTGTCAAGATTTGAATTGTTAAGTTTGTACACTATTCATGCAGTTTTACCTGGTTCAAATATTTAAAGATAGGTTGTAATGTCTGGTTGTTAAAGATCACAGCTGACTGTGTTTTTTCAAAGTGAAAAAGTTAAAGTAATTATGAATGATGTTTTGTATAATAACAATGTTGTGCTGCAGCATGATGGTCTGGAAAAGCGTCATGGTTGGTACGTGGACAGAGTGGAGGTGCAGTGCATGCTTACCCACAGAATCTGGGTGTTCCTGTGCAAGAACTGGCTGTCAATGCACCATGGAGACTTCAGGACCAAACGTGACCTAGAGGCTTCTGAACGAGAGCACATTGTCAGGGGTAAGTTGTATTGTTTTGTTATCTAGTAAGATTTGAGCATTGATTTTAAAGATGATGGTTGAAACCATGACCTTTGCAGGAAGAATATTTATACTGAATTTACTGTGGATGAATGTTTCAGTCTTTTTTCAGTTTTCATTTTGTAAAATTTAATGTATTGTAGTATCTGTAGCGTTGTGGTAGAATACTTGCCTGCCATGCAGGTGACCTTGTTTGTTTCTTGGTCGATGCATTTTTTTAAATTTTGCTCAGGACCTGGCCATCTCATGGGCTTATGTGCAGGCTTAAGGCTTCGGCCATGATGATTTTCGTTCTTCTCCATCACATGGTACCTGTGATGTCAGTGCAATGAAACTCATTCTGAGTGTGGAGACGTGATCTTGAGAAACTGAAACTAAAACTGAAGTAATTTTTCATTGTGTATGTTGACAGCGGGTTTTTTCTCCCTTCTCTTTTCGTTGGTAAATTGTCATTGTAAATGTTCACGATTGGGATGCCACCAGGATCTGATGCAGATGTCTACAGGAATAGGGGTGGGATGTTCCTTGGGAAGCTGACAACCCTATACCAGCGTGTGTGTACTAGATGGAAGTTCCAGAAGATTGGAAAAAGTTCCTGAAGACTTTAAAGATGCTGTGATCATCCACATTTACATGAGGAAGGGTGATAAGACTGTATGCGATAATCATCATGGGATATCTCTCATATGCATTGCGAGGAAGGTCCTTGTCAGAATCATTCCTAACAGAGTCTTCACATATGTAATAAAACCCATTATTTCTGAGTCTCAGTGTGTCTTTCATGGTAGAAGAGGCACGAGTGGCAGCACATTTACCATATGTCAGCTGTAAAAGAAGTGTGGTGAATAAAACCAGGAGCTCCATATGATGTTTATAGATCTGACCTAAGCATTTTGTACTGTTAATTGGAAAAGCCTGTGGGAGAAATTATGAACGTGTGAATGCCTCAGAAGCTTGTCTTGCAGATTGTTTTCTTCCACAGTAGTATGCTGGCCAGGATAAGATGCAAGAAAATGCGGAGACATTCAAATCCTTTCCAGTGCAAACCAGAGTGAAACACAGTGTATTTAAGCTCCCATGCTCTTTTCCATTCTCTTTGCAGTAATGCTGATTGATGCAATTAGCGTTTTTGAGACAGGTGTGTTCGTCCACTTCCACTCAGATAGAAAACTCTCCAATCTGTGGAAACTCCAACCTAAGACCAAAGTACTCAAAAAAACTGTTGAGTTAGGAATTTGGTGTATGACTGCACACTGGTTGCACACTTGCTTGAAGACATCCAGTGTATCACTGACCAATTTGCTGCAACCTACTAATAGTCTCAGCAAGTCAGAGGCTTTGTTTCAGCCAACACTATCTCATGTTTCTTACACTTTACCACCTCCGATTGTCATCAACATCCTGGAGATCAAGACTGTAGACAAATCCTGCTTCTTGGGCAGATAGTAAGCAGCAGTGGATTTCTTGATGCTGATATGGCACAGCATATCTCCAAGGCTAGCTCTGCTGTTTTAAGTCTGACCAAGACATTGTGACAAGACCATGACATCAGGCTCACCATGAAGGTTGCTATGTGATGAGCCGTTGTCTTGGGGGCCCTGCCGTACTGCTGTGAGACCTGGATGGCTTAGTCATCAGAGTGGACTGTTCAACCAAAGATGTCTGCGCAAAATCAGCAACACCATGTGGAAGTGTCCAACCTTCAAGTTATGAAGAAGTGTGGTCTGCCAGATGTAGAGTGTCTTTTGATCAGTTGCCAGCTTTATTGGACAGTACAAGTCAATATGGAAGACATCCGCGTCCCAAAGATACTCCTGTACAGAGAGCTGAGGCAAGGACATCATGATCAGGGAAGATCACTAAAGTGATACAAGCATACTGAAGGTCCACCTCATCAGCTGTGGCATCAATGCCATCATCTGGGAAAGCATTGCCTGCAATAGAGAAGGCTGGTGACAGCAGTGCATGCATGTCACCATCACATTTAGACAGGGCAGAACAGCTTCTGTGCAACAGAACAGGGGCTGGTAGAAGGATAATGCAAGGCCTGAGAACTCCTTTCCATGCAGTTCCTGTGGTAGAATATGTGCCTTGAGGATTGCCTTGTATCACATGAAGATCCATACCAGGCAGTAAAGGACCAATATGCCCATTCATCCATTGGATCAATGCAAACTGTGATTCTCATGTTGACAGTGTGTCTATCTGCATTGCCAGGTTTTGATGTCATGATAGGCATTGATTGTTTATGAGAATCTTTTTATGGATTGCCACATTTTTAGTGAACATTTAGTGAATTTTATCAACATATTAAAAGGAAAACAAATAAATAAATCATAATTGACAAATACTGTTAAAGTAGGTCACAAGAAAGGGAGTAACATGAGACAAGTTAGGAAATTTAGTAAGAGAAACCAAACTAAATATGTGCGTACAACTAAATTAAATGGTAAATTACCAGATTGTGAAATACCTATAAATATTAGTAAATTTTCAGGCTTCTTTGAATATTAACAGATTTTGCAGCTACCTGATTATTATAAAATTTTGAGGTACTTGCAGATATTAACAGATTGTAAGGTCAATGTGAAAATTAATGTACTTTACGGTGTCTTTGAATGTTTTAAGAAATTTCGAGGTTTGAATATAAACAGATTCTGAAGTACCTGTGAAGTGAAGTATCAGTAGATTTTTTAGAGTTCTGTGTATATTAACAACAGATTTTGAAGTTACTGTGGAGACGGGGAAAAAGCGTTTGGCAGGGACTGATGCAAACGTATACATCACTCTACGTGGCACTGAGGGCCAGTCACGCAAACATCACCTCAACGCTCACAATCGTGGCACCAGCTTTCAACGTGGAGAGACCAACAAGTTCAAAATCCGTGTGCCAGACATTGGTGACATACGGTCAATGAGGTGGGTGAATGCTGAGTACTAGCCAGTACTGCTTGTGGTGAAATTTGTGTATGATGTCATAACTAATACCAGATGTGATATAAATTATGACATTTCTCTATTGTCATATGTGTTGTAATTAATACTAATTAGGATATCAGTAGAAAGACAGAAGCATACCAACAGCCTTTAAGATCAAATATTAAAGTGTCTGATCTGGCCAGTAATGCTGTTTGGCGGTAAAGCCTGGACATCATCCTCAGCATCATCATCATCATCATCATCATCATCACCATCATCATCATCATCACCATCATCACCATCATCATCATATTTATATGGTGCCAAATCTTGATATGTAAATCAAATCAAAGTGTGCACTCTCATCATTCAGTATGCTTGTATAGTTGATGTTTAATGCTTAATCAGTGGAATGTCAATATATAAATGTTATAACTTGCATGTGCATGTTCATGTGCATGACTGTGTGCATGCATCTGCATGGATGTGTGTGTGTACGTGTGTGTGTGTGGTGTGTGTTTACTTGATCAGAATTGAACATGATGGAGAAGGAATGGCTTCCGGGTGGTTTTTGAATAAGGTAAGGACATGCAAGTTAATTATCTTTTGAGATTGTCTTTTACCCTCAGT
This sequence comes from Monoplex corrugatus, assembly GCA_030674185.1. Lineage (NCBI taxonomy): Eukaryota > Metazoa > Mollusca > Gastropoda > Littorinimorpha > Ranellidae > Monoplex > Monoplex corrugatus. The sequence continues at coordinate 57,082,130 of CM060308.1, forward strand.
TACTAAAATCACAAAGAAAACATGTCAGGCAGGTTCAGCTGGGTTATGTTTAAAAAACCAACAACAATCAGATTCATTTGTCATTAAAAGTATTATTAGATTTTACACCAAGAGACATGAAAAATTGACCAAACACTGTATTGTGTCATTGTGTCTTTGCCAATGGAAGATCAAGATAAATAAAATCAGAATGTATATTTGTTGTAACAAAAGAAGATAGGTGCAAATTTTCAGCCAACTGGCCTTTGTCAAGTGTATACAAAAAAACAACAAAGATTAAATGCACAAAACCTCTAGTAGGGTAAAAGAAAAACACTATTTGACTTTCCTGATTTGGGGGTGAGCAAGACAAAATTGTGACCTCCCACCACGAAATCAATCTTAACTCACAGTCAGTCGAACAGCACTAGGAGCTGAAAAGGTGGCTGAGGGTCTATCTGGGGTGTTTTGACTTTTTCTCAAAACTGATTTCTGTAGACTATAATCTATCCCCCACAGATTTTTTTTCTTGAAAAAATGTTATTAATCAATTTGAAATGGTATTTTAATGCACTGATCGCGGCAGAAAGAACGCAATTTCCTACCAAAAATACCTATTTTTGTCTCTTATTATAAACCGTAACCTGTGCAGTACCCGCACATGTAATATACTGACGGAAAGCTCTGGTGCAGCTTTCAGATAATGACAGCGAAAATTAGAAACAAACTGGGTCAAAGCCACCAAATAAAGAAATTTAAGGAAAATGTCTAGTAGAGCACAAAAACTTCAGAGGCCGTTTTCTCAAAATGGCCATCATACAACTTAATAACTTCTACATGTTTTTGAGTACAAGCTTTATTCAAGTACCAAAATAATCAGCAGAATATCTCAGAATGCCCAAAATGCTAGTTAAGACTGATTTTTTGGTGGGAGGTCACAATTACTGATAAAGCAGATTTTCTTTTCCTCAGTGCCATGTCAGGGAAGTCATCTCCTTTTTCTACCAAGTTTTGTGCACTCATTCTTTGTTGACTTTTTTATACACTGGACGAAAGCCGGTTGAACAAAAATTTGAATCTGTCTTGTTTTCTTATATTGAATATGTGTCCTGATTCTGTTTTAGTGAATTTCTTGTTCCTGTTTGCTTAAACATTGATGATCACTTTGATTTAGATTTTAAAGATGGATCAATCAAACAGTTCTTATCAGAGTCCCTTCTTCATACAATTTTCAGTAACTCTATGGAAAATAGACTCTGGTAAGGATGTAGTCTGTTCATAGATTATGGTAAAAGTCAGGTGTCAATTTGCATGTACAAAGTTAGTGTCAGTCTGCATGTACAAAGTCATTATTGTTATGTTAGTGGATTCCTGTTTATCTATGTATTTTCAACAGAAAGATGAAGATGTAGCTTTATTAAGCTATGTGCCAAATTGTATAGCTGCTATGAACTCTTCTCCCACTGGATGAAGCAGCAGGGAAGTTTCAGTCTTTTTCTCATAATTTTGTATTTGGAGTTTGTTTGTGATCTTACATTCACGCTTGACAAAGGCCAGTTGGCCGGAAATTTGCCTCTGTCTTGTCTTGTGTTGAATACACGTTCTGATTCTATTTTTGTGTTTTTCTGGTTCTTATTAAACTCTGTTTGGCTAGATCTGTTATTTGATCAGTCTCACTTGAGGGATCTTGGTAGAAAGAAGGGGACAAGCAGGAACAGAACATTATAGGATTTAACGCCTTACCCTATCACCCATTCTGTCAGCACTTAAGAACCATAGCATAGGAACTTGACTACTGAATTATTCTGGGACATAGCACAGGCACATGACAACTGAATTATTCTGGGACATAGCACAGGCACATGACTACTGAATTATTCTGGGACATAGCACAGGTATTTGACTACTGGATTATTCTGGGACAAGTTCATTGCAGCTGCACAATCTGATGCACAGATAGTTAAAAAGAAATTTCAGAAAAAGTAGTTACACTTTTTTTCATACGGATTGGATCATATAGATAAACTGGCACAAACAAATAAACAAAGGCCAAACGGATTCATATTAATAATCAGATGATACATGAAATCTATGTGTTCAATAGGTCACACTTCAAGATATCCACCAACCTCAGATCATCTATCACTTTCTGTACAACGGCTGGATTGCCAAGGACGCTGGGGATGGATATCTGTGGAGAGAACTGCGTGCAAAGAAACGTCTGCCTAAAGAGGTCACCACTGGTAAGTGTGTGATGTTTTTATTGAGGTGATGTGTCTTGTATGTAGTAGAGAAGGACTGTAGGGTGTTTGGGAATGGTTTTTATATCTGCTGTGTGTATGTGAGGACAGATGGGGAAGATTTGTGCACTCTGGTATATATATATATGTGTGTGTGTGTGTGTGTGTGTGTGTGTGTGTGTGTGTGTGTGTGTGTGTGTGTGTGTGTGTGTGTGTGTCCACACACGTGCGTATCTGGTGTGAGCATAAGTATATGACATGGATGTAATTTTTTTGTTTTTTTTGTTTTTGTTTAGCGTTACAATTTTGCTTAGATGCATGTATGCCCTTTATGTTGCCCACACTGTGCAGGCAGTATGTTGCAGCACAATCCGCATACTTTTATCTTCGATAGCATTCGTGCTGGGTGTTTTCTATTTCCATAAGCCACTGGACACTGACATGACTTACAGGATCTTTAATGTGCGTATTTTGTATTCTCTGTGTGTATGTGCACAAAGGGGGTTTAGGCACTAACAGATCTGCATAAAATTATGTAGACCTTGGAGATAGGAAAAATATCCACCTCCATTTACTCACCCAGACCCAGACAGGATTGAACCCTGAACTTCCAGTTTGGAAATCTGATGTTTTTACCACTTGACTATCGCACTTGTCAGTGTTGTGGATGTGTGGTGTGCAAAAAGGAGATGGAGTTGGGGTGGAAAGGAGAGAGTGAATCAGGGATAGCTGATAGGTAAATAAAAAGATCAGTAGTTTCTAATTGTGATTTTGTTTTTTTAGTGCTTCTCTGAAACATGATTCTGTGTCAAGGTTTCTTACGTCACCAGTCTCCACCATCCCCATCACCAGTGCCTCTTTCAGAGAAAGGGGAGACCAATTTATAGTTTGAAACATAGCATAAGTGTGAATGTGTATATATCCCAAATGCATCAGCAGGTGAATCTGTGGTGCTTAGAGGTGGACTTTTTTTTCATAAATTTAGTGTAAAAAGCTCTGCTGTGACAAGCTGGTATTTATGTCTGGTCAGTTGAAATGGGCACAGCCCAATTATGGAGGTCATAATTGTCCAAAACATTAATTAAGAATTTTACCTTTTTGTGTGGTGAGAATGAGGGAATGAGGCTTTTTCTTTCTTTTTTGTTGTTGTTTTTTGTGTGTGTGCATTATTATTGATTTTCACTATATGATGGTGATTTATTTGGTCCAGAAAGGCTAAAGAATTCTGCAGTTATATATCAGCATTTGCTTTTTCATTTTGAATGTCAAATGGTACAAAATGTGTATGAATCAATCACATGGGAGGGGAAATCATTTTCCCATTGTGTATAATTATCATTTCCCTTATGTCTGTAAAGGAACTTGTTGCTGTCTTTTATTTGTTAAATACATCTCCTGGATAGGTTTCAAACACTGATCATTAAACTGTGACATTGTCCAGTATATATGCAGACCAGGTGTTACTTAGAAAAGAAATGACTACAGAGACATTGAAACAAACATAGACAAATATATAAACAAGCAAACAAAACAGATTGGCATCCATCTGTTATTTTTTATAATAAAAAATGTAATTTTATGTATTTTTCATTTCTGTATTACTACTAAAACTCTGCCATTGTATTTTCATTGTGTTGTGTACTGATACAGTGACATAATGATTTGATGTTTTCCTATTTCCATGAGTGGTTGGTTAAAATTCTTATCCAGCTGGCAGAGCTCCTCGGCCACCACCAGTTTCAAAACCCATTAAAGGTTTGGTCGTAGATGATTGATTGTACTAGATTGCATGAGCCATGTCTGTTTCATTAGCTTCCACTCTGCCTTCCTTTCTTTTTTTTTTTTAAAAGATATAGATCTAACATCTGAAATGATACACATATGGCTGTTAGTTGTGCTCCAAAACACTGTTGTAGGAATGCATGTGTTTCATATCACATTAGCTGGAGAAGGGTTTATAATGCATTTTTCTCATGTCATTATAATTACAGAAGGGTTTATAATATCACTGCCTAATCCGAAAGGGGTAGGACAGCTGAGAGGTAGAATACTAATTTTACTACTGAACACTAGCTGTCCCCCTTGTTTTTACCCATCCTGGAGTTCTTTTGTGGATTGTGGGAAAGATAATAATGATCCTATGGAGTTCTGTCATGGATATGAGATTACATATAACTCTACGATTCTTTTCATAATGTATCCTGACATCAGCCGGGCCTAAGAGATACAGACATCTGCTGTGTTGTCCAGAAAATTTCTGCAGCCCAGGTGTTTTCAGTGAACCCATGATATGCTCTGCTTTGGTAAAAGTCAGTTGTGGCTTAAATATTCGGCATAATTTGGATAACATTGATGGGATTCAAACCCACATCTTCTCAGTCATTGATCCATTGTGCCAACCACTTACCCTGATGACTGGGTAACACCAGCTTTCCTGTTGGACTGTTCATATTCTAGTTTTGGCTTCAGGTATTTTTCAAAAATGTGTGAGCAGTCAGCAGTCCTTTGAAAGATGGGCATGAATGTAGCTGCTTAGCCTTGTTTAAGCCTAGGAAAAGTGAAACAGTGAGGGAGAAGGGTGTGTATAGTGTTCTACAGCTAAACTAAGAGAAGAGAGGAAAATCCCATTCTACCAAACATACAGTTATTGGATTGTTTACTAGTTAAGAAAAATGTGTAGTTTTACTCAGTAAATTGCGTTTCACAGTCACATAACTTTTTTTTTCATTTGTCAGTGTTTTCTGTCAAATGTATGCAAATTCTGTAGTAGTTTTGATTTAAGTTACAGCAAACTTCATCAAATCAATTAGCCGGTTTAAATGAAGAGGGAAGAAAGAAGATGGAAGAAAATTTTCTTTTTTAAAATACTGACTTTCTTGTTGTTCCATCAGAAGGCAGAGTGATGAGCTCGTTGCTGATGACTGTGAATGTGTTTTCCCCTGTTGTTATGCTTAGTGTGGTGTTCATGCTATGGTGTCCTGCAGGAGCACGTATTAGTCATGTTCTTTGGTTTTTCATGCTGTTTTCTGCTGGCATGCACAAACACTAGCAACCAGAACATCTATGCACTGCAGACAAAAAAATATACTCTAGAATTTGCCTTGCTCTTTTGATATTGAAAAATAAGTCAATGTATAAATGGTGTCTTGTTTATGGCTGTTTGGTCTTTTGAGTCTGTCTGTTTTTGTCTTCCCCTTCACACTTTTAGTCTGTATGTTGCATTAGGAACTTGTCATCCTTTTCTTATTTTCTTTCAGTACTGTTTTCTTGATGATGTTTTCAGTTGCTAATATACTTTTTGTCAGACTTTTTTTTAATGAGATCTAAATGTTGACATGTTTCTTTAAGCCTGTCTTCAAGACTAGTAAGTTCCTAGTAAATAGAAAATATATGGTTTTGTGATGAGTAACTGAAAGTCTTTTTCAGCTGAATTTGGCTTTTAATAACAAATATTGATGAGGCCGAGGAAAAAATCTTTCATATGCATGCTGGAATCAGATTGATAGATATATTCTAGGAGCAGTCTTTTAGGATCTTCCTGGGAGATATTGATTGTTTTTTTTAATTTGTTTGTGTGGTTGGTTGGTTTTCATGTACATGATTAGTTATTGGCTGGTGGGTTAATTTTTTTCATTTGTTTACTATTGTTTGAATGTTCAACTATTGTCGGATTGCATAGGTATCACTTCAGAGTCAGCACGCATATTCTTTTGCCGTGTTTGGTGGAGGGTATTCATCACATCCTTGTCCCTTACCCCACCCACACCTTGCCTCTGCTTCAGGAGAGCTTTTACTTCACTGTTACAAACTGTAATGATAATAATAATGATAATGATGATAATAATAATGATAATTATGATGATGATGATGATGATGATAATAATAATAATAATAATAATAATAATAATAATAATAATAATAATAATAATAACTTGTATACCGAAGCACTATACAAAACTATGAGAGACAAAGACAGACATATGTAAGGCTAATACATGTTAGCCCCTACCACCATGATGAAAACAGATGTACTGTAATAATACACTGTTAAAGGAGCAATAAGAATGAAATATAATACAGTAGTATTGAGCACATACATAGTTTATCCTCACTGTAATGTTCCAGCTCAACCTTGCTTTTTGGAACCAGGTCGCAGATAGAAAATCCGCCATATGAGGGTTTGCATTATCATTCAAACATAGAATTTCAGATTATGTTAATTTCTTTGTATATGAAAAATATGTGCTTATGGATACAAATTTTTCCATCTTGGTATACCTAACCAGATCCAGCTCTTTGATTCATGTAGTCTTTAACATTGTTCTCTGTTATCTGTTTTGTGCTTCTTCTTCTTTTTCTTCTTCTTTTCTTCTTCTTGTCCTTCTTCTTCTTCTTTTTCTTGTTCTTCTTTTTCTTCATCCTCCTCTTCCTCTTCCTTCTCTTCTTCTTCCTCTTCTTCTAAATTTGCCGTTTGCTTAACATAGATAATTTGCAGAGAAATGCAGGTGATGATCATTCATCATATCTGGCCACAGGGAAACCACTCAGTACCCAGAGATTACATGCAGTGTATAGACTCATGGTAGAGTTTAGACTTTAAACTTATCGATTGAATTTAGACTTTAAACTTATCAGTTGAGTTTAGATCTAAACTTATCAGTCAGGAAATATCGCACTGGACAATTCCATTTGCATTCCACCAAATCTGTTATTTTGTTACCTGGTAAACTCATTGTGCTGGCAAGGTCTTAAAATGGAAGAGAATGGTGGAGGGGGGGGGGGGGACATGGAAAAACCTGTGAAACATTAAACTGAGACCTCCAGAATGATTTGAGCATTAACATGGGCAGTGAACAGGTCAGTTTCATGATAGGGGTCTGGGATTGGGCTCGAGATATTAGATCTTTTGTCCACAGCTCTTTCACGAGAGGCAGCCAGTCGGTATTTATTCAAGATAGAGATTAGACAACTGTCAGTTGGTTTGCTGACCACTGTGAGGCAAAGGGGAGAGAATTTCTGGCTTGAGGCCCACAGCAGGTTGAGAGCTAGCAAGCTTTGCTGCTACTGCTTGCAAGCAACTTTGATATCATCAGTAGTCACTGACAAGTTCTGTAAATTGGATGATGGCTTCAGTGTGTGGTTGTAAAAATGAAAAATGGTTAACTTATTTTTTCTTGCTTTTGTTTGGTTGATTGGAATGTTGGTTTAACCTTTTTTCAAGCACTTCATTTTTTTTGTTTTTGTTTTTGTTTTTTTGTTTGTTTGTTTGTTTTTTTTACAATGACCAGGCATCAACAAACCATGTGGTAGTACATGTAAATGATGATATAAATTCATACATATATGAAAAGCTTGGTTAGTTGGTTAGTTGGTTTGTTGGTTTGAATGGTTTGTTTTCATTGTATTTACACAATGATAGATAAGTGAAAAATTCAGTGCATTCCTTATGAAGTATGGTTTTATGGTTATTCTGTTAGTCTGACTTACTGTTCCTCAGTTTTGTATTACTCCATATTTTTATACATGTATGAAAATATCCATTTGGATTGCATGCTTAGTTAATGATGCTTATTTGTTTAGATTTGTTTTTTCTGCATGACAGAATTTGTCTGTGTAAACTTGTTTTTCTGTTGACAGAATTTTGTTTGTTTAAATTTGTTTTTCTGCATGTCAGAATGTATCTGGGTAAATTTGTTTTTCTGCATGACAGAACTTGTCTGTGTAAATTTATATTTCTGCATGACAAAATTTGTCTGTGTAAATTTTTGTTTCTTTTTTCTTTTCTTTTTTTGTTATGCATGACAGAATTTGTGTAAATTTGTTGAGTGTTTTGTTTTTGTTTTTGTTTTTTTGCATGGCAGAAATTATCTGTGTAAATTTATTTTTCTGCAAGACAGAATTTGTTCGTGTAATTTTTTTTTTCATGACAGAATTTGCGTGTTTAGATTTTTTTCTACATGACAGAAACTAAATTCCACAAATTTACTTGCCAGGTTAACTTTTGTCAAAATCTGTGAGTATCCCATATCTATCAACTCTGTGCTCTGATATAAACATGGTGTCATGACTCACCTGTCTCTACTTTCAGCATTGCTTAATATGGAAACTCTCCCCATGGGGATGCCGGGAGTTCTCTCAGCACATGGAAATTCTGTGCTGGAAATTACATCTTTTCTGTCACTCTCTCTGTCTCTGCCTGGCTCCTTTGCTTTCTGTTGTCTCTTTCTTTCTCATTTTCTGCCTTGCTGGTCCATTTACTTGTAGGTTTCACATAAAACCTAGCATACTTTCTCTGTATGAGGATTGATAATGGGGTATATGTTAATTGTATTTTCAGTTGTAAGGAAATTTGAAATGCTTAATAGCAATTTTAGGTACTATAGGTCAGTTTTTATGTATATTTTTGTATACTTAACAATTTTTATGTATAGTTTTGTATACTTAACTATGTTTGTGATTTCATTTGTGTTCAGGTTTGGTGTTTTAATGCCTCTGTTGGTGAAATTGGGCAGATTGGCCAGTGCCAGAAACATATCCTTAGACTATTTGTGTGAATGCAGTGATGCATTTACTTAATTTTTTTTTCCAGATCTTCTTTTTTCCAGGGTCGTCAATGTGTTTTGATGTGTCTGTTTTGTTTGAGATGGTTATAGTCGTGATACGGCTCTGAGCTGTCAGTTGGGTTTAAACATTTGTAAAAAATGATTACAATTATCATCATCATCATTACTGCTGCTGCTGCTGCTGCTGCTGCTGCTACTACTACTACTACTACTACTACTACTACTACTACTGTTACCACTACTACTACTACTAACTGCTGCTGCTGCTGCTGCTAATACTACTACTACTACTACCACTGCTACTACTACTACTCTACTACTACTACTACTACTACTACTACTACTACTACTACTACTACTACTACTACTACTATGATAATGACAATGAAGATGATAATGATGATATGATGACGATGATGATGATGATGATGATGTGGAAAGATGCACATGTCATGTCTTTTCACTATCATCATTTCTCTTTAAAATGAAGGGATTGGGGAAGGATTTCTGGTTTAGTTGACACACAGCTGTGGATAAAAGATCAGAATTCATGATGACTGTCCCAGCCTACTTCCTATCTGAACATGCCAACCTCCGTGTGTGTGGGCCACATTCATTATTTACAAGGTTGTATGGCTCAATTCAAAGAGCTGTAGACTGAATATTTGATGCCTTCAGTTCAGTCCCAGCCTGCAGCATGAGAATTGGCCATTTTTGCTACCCATTTTAATATTTGAAATCAGTCTGATGTATTATTTTAAGGCTCCTTCCTCTCCCACATTCCTGGTTTTTCAGGTTCAGGTAGTCTGCCGGATCATCACTGGCAGATTTGGGTTGAGCACATGTGGAGTTGACCGAGTATGATGAATTCCTCTTGAGCAAACTCAAATTGATATTCTTAATGTGTCACTCATCCTGGTGTAGTTGGCGCAGCAGTTGATGTGGGGTCTTGGTTTTGTCCCCCTTCATTGTAATAACATCCTCTGTCCAAAACAAGTGTGACTGCCCGCGTTCAAGCAAACAGGAACCAGCAAAAACACGAAAAAAAGAATGAGAACACATATTTAATACAACCAGACAAGACAGGCACAAATTTTCAGCCAACTGGCCATTGTCAAGCATAAGATCACAAGCAAACAAACACCGGATACAAAAATTTTTCTCACACTGGACAGAGCAGCAGGGAAGTTTCAGTCTTTGTCTCCTTATTTTTGTATCTGGTGTTTGTTTGTTTGTTTGTGATCTGACACTTGACAAAGGCCAGTTGGCCCAACATTTGCGCCTGTCTTGTCTGGTTGCATTAAATGCACGCTCTTATCCTTTTTTCGTGTTTTTCTCTGGTTCCTGTTAACATCCTCTGTTATAGGTGTAGGCATGAGGTGTCTTCTAGCTTAGCAGTAGCAGGTCAGTATGGAGTGCAAATGGAACTGTCCAAGTGTAAAGACTCCCTGTTGAACAGATTTCAATAACAACAACAATAATTTCAACTGTGATGAAGCAATCCTAAAAATTAACTTTGGTTATATATATATATATATATTATGGTTGTTGGTTTTTTTGGGGGGGAGGGGGGACCATTAGCTCAAAGCTTAGAGCGCCACGCTAATTATACCAGGGTTGTGGGTTGATTCCTTGGGTGGGCCGTGATCTTTTTCATGCAGGCTGGTTAGTTCTTTTAACCCTTTGACCCCAGCACCCTATCCACCAACTGCAAAAAGTTAACCTTTTGATTTCCTCACCCTACCAGGAAGCTGGTGGATAGATTGAGGGACTCAAAGGGTTAACTTTTTGCTTTGCTAGCATGGTTGGCAATGTAGGATGCTGGTAGCCAGGGTATAGGAGTTAAAGGGTTAATGAAGCTGTGAACTCAAGATCTAATATCTTGAGTTCAATCCCAGCCTTCGCCATTAAAAACTAGCCTGTTTGCTGTCCATCTTAGTGTTGCTATCATTCGAGTGGTGTCAGCTTAGTGTTTGATGGATGCCTATTCCCAGCCTTCCCATTTAAAAACCTTGCCAATGCATAGGGTTAGCAAGCTCAGTGAGTGCATATAGTCTGAGTGCAATGGGTCCCTCATGAACGAATAACAAACTTCAAACTATTTAGCAGTGTCAAAATGAAAATCCAACTGAATTCATTACCTTTGAAAATGCAGCTTTGCTATTTTGATATCGCAGAATGTTTTGATCATTTCCTAGCATATGTCTTGTAAATTTTTTTTTCTCTTTTTACAGGAAAAGTAGTGCAGTACGAGGTGGTTGTAAAAACTGGTGATGTTCGCTATGCTGGCACCGACGCTAATGTCTACATCATATTTATTGGCACTGATGGCAAGTCACCTAAGAAATTCATGGATGATTCTAGCAACAATTTCGAACGGGATATGACAGAGAGTTTCCAGGTACATTTCAAAGTTACAAATTTTTGTGTGTTTTGCCTTTGTGTGTGTACATGTGTGTGTGTGTGTGTGTGTGTGTGTGTGTGTGTGTGTGTGTGTGTGTGTGTGTGTGTGTGTGTGTGTGTGTGTGTGTGTGTGTGTGTGTGTGTGTGTGTGTGTGTGTGTGTGTGTGTGTGTGTACAAGTGTGTGTGTGTAATCTCAGAGAGCAAGAGAATGGAGGGGCTTCTACCTTATTATAGTATTGTCCTTCAAATGATTTTTGTTTATATGTTTTTTTCTCGTTTTTTTCTTTTTTGTTTTAAGCATTTTAATTTACTAGAGATGTTTGTATATTCTGTCTTCAGGGGGCATATATGCTGGGTATTTTCATGTTTCTATAAGCCAGCCACTGACATCATGACTTACAGGATCTTTAAAATGAATACTAGATAGTTTGCATGTATATACATGAAGGGGTAGGCACTAGCAGGTCTGCACACATGTTGACTTGGGAAATAGGAAATTCTCTGCCCTTACTCTGGGCAAATTGTACCCGGAACCTTCTGATTTGAAGCCTGGTATTTACCCACTTTACCATGCGCATTGATTAGTGTTTAAATGTAAAGGGGACAATGACTTGCCCTTCTTGACATTTCTCTTGTCTTGTTACTTTCTTCCTTTCTTTCTTTTGTTTATTTATATCATTGTTGTTAATAGGCATTTACAATTCGCTCTGCAATTGCACTGTTTTGTTGTTTTGTGCTTGATCTCAAGCACAAATTATGTATTTCAGAAAGACTTACCTTGCTGATTTTGTTGCATTTCTGACAGTGGAAAGCCATGAATGTGGGACAACTGAAGAGCATCATTATCGGCCATGACAATTCTGGACCTGGTGCTGGCTGGTTCTGTGAATATGTGAGTCACTGACACTTTGACATGGTTGACAGAATGCTTCAGGTTGTAGAGACTCTTGTTATGGGATTTAAGCATGAGACTGTCACAAGCACAGACATTTAGGTGTATGATAGTCCGTTCATATATGCATGTGCACACATGTACATTTGTACAAGATACAATCATATATGCATGTGCACACATGTACATTTGTACAAGATACAGTCCTATATGCATGTATGTTATATAGCAGAATTTTATTCTAGACTAAAGCCTACTTTCCAGGAGTTCCTGGATTGGTATAGCATTGTATGACTGGCTTCATGTCCTGAACAAGCAGATGATACTCATATCCAGACTTTGACTTTCTGTTTTTTTGTGTTGTACATTTGTGCATGATACAGTAATATATGCATGTACACATGTACATTTGTGCATGATACATCATATATACATGTGGATACATGTACATTTTGTACAAGATACAGTAATATATGCATGTACACATGTACATTTGTGCAAGATACATCATATATACATGTGGATACATGTACATTTTGTACAAGATACAGTAATATATGCATGTACACATGTACATTTGTGCATGATACATCATATATACATGTGGATACATGTACATTTTGTACAAGATACAGTAATATATGCATGTACACATGTACATTTGTGCAAGATACATCATATATACATGTGGATACATGTACATTTTGTACAAGATACAGTAATATATGCATGTACACATGTACATTTGTGCAAGATACATCAATATACATGTGGATACATGTACATTTTGTACAAGATACAGTAATATATTCATGTACACATGTACATTTGTGCAAGATACAGTCATGTATGCATGTGCACACATGTACATTTGTGCAAAATACAGTCATGTATGCATGTGCACACATGTACATTTGTGCAAGATACATCATATATGCATGTGCACACATGTACATTTTGTACAAGATACATCATATGCATGTACACACATGTACATTTTGTACAAGATACAGTAATATATGCATGTACACACATGTACATTTGTACAAGATACATCATATATGCATGTGCACACATGTACATTTTGTACAAGATACATCATATATGCATGTACACACATGTACATTTGTACAATATACAGTCCTCTATGCATGTTCACACATGTACATTTGTGCAAGATACAGTCATATATGCATGTGCACACATGTACATTTGTGCAAGATACATCATATATGCATGTACACACATGTACATTTTGTACAAGATACAATACTTATTTTGAATCCAGTTGAGGAAATTGCAAGTGTATATCCATTAGCGCATCATGTCTCACATACATCACCCTCTTGACTTATTAGAATACAAATACATACATCACAGCTATAATTATATGTGCTTCTAACACTATATAGTTATATGTGCTTCTAACACTATCACAGCTATCGTTATATATGCTTCAAACACACATACACACACACACACATGGACACACACACATACACACACATGGACACACACACACACATGGAGAGAGAGACACACACACACAAACACAAACACACACACATACACACACGCACACACGGACACATGTACACACACACACACACACACACACACACACACACACACACACACACACACACACACACACACACACACACACACACACACACACACACACACATACATGGACACACACACGCACGCACACACATGCACGCGAGAGAGAGACACAGAGAGAGAGGTGTGCATAGAGTTTTGCGCAGGCTTAGGGAGTCTGCCAGATAAATGTTGGCAAATTTGGGTATAGCGCATGTGCAATGAATCCGTCTTGAACAAACTCCAAACAAACTCCAAACTTATATGCACATAAATTTGTTCAAATTATACACATATAAGTCACAGGGGCTTTTTTTTTTCATGAAATAATAATTACAAAATGAAGAAGGACACAGTGTTACCAATCAAAAAACAGTTTTTCTTGTTATGTATTTTAAAGACAGTACATTTGGCAGTTTCAATATAGCCTTTGTTGTACAGTGTAAGAAGTAGCATAGAGTAGTCTACCTTATCATAGCTGCTTCACCCCATTTGCTCAAGTCAAAGTACACAAGCATCTGATTCACAAGAACACCAGTGGTATTTTTACTATAGCTTGTATGGTGGAATTTATGTAGCTAGCAAAGCATAGTTCACTTAAGCTGTTTTTTCTTTGTCAAACTGGGTCACTTCTTTTTCTTTGTCAAACCAGGTCACTGTTTTTTCTTTGTCAAAGCAGGTCACTGCTTTTTCTTTGTCAAAGCAGGTCACTGCTTTTTCTTTGTCAAACCAGGTCACTGCTTTTTCTTTGTCAAACCAGATCAAAGTACGCAAGCATCTGACTCGCCAGGAAATCACTGAGCAGTTGACGCAGCAGAAGCAGGCGTGGAGATCATCCAGACGGCAGCAGCGTCAGCGACTGGCAAACAGACTCAACCAACAAGACAAAGAAAACATTTCTGATGGTGAGGACGAAGAGGAGGATGCAGATCTTAAGAGGAGAAGCAAAACAAAAATAGATGAACGCTTCGCAGATGTCTTTGATCGTGATGGCAGGGTGGTGAAAGTTCCTGTATATGAGGAATATTTCTTCCCCTGTTCCAAGTGGTTGGCTGCGGATGAAGGAGACGGTCTGATGGAGAGGGAGCTGCAGTTTGAGAGACAGACGCTGTTTTTCCAAGAGAGATAAACTAGTTGAATGACTGTTCAAAAGTGTACTTAGGTGATGGGAGTTTTGTTATTGTTGATATTTCTTCCCCACATGAACAAAATGAATTCCATATTAAAAAACTGGCATGATGATTGGTGATGAGGTAAAACAAAGCATGAAATGTGTGACATTTGATATGTAGTACAGCTGTAGAGTCTAGACGATTCGTACCTGTTATGCCTATTTGAGTATAGCTGACTCCCTGTTACTCATAATTTCATGTTAACAGTCTGAATATATACCAGCTGTCTTCTTGTTCTGCTTTACTTACAAAGATGTTGTGATCACATTATTTTGTTTTCATTTAGTTTTAGATTCAGGAATAAGGAGATGATGATATTTTTGTTAATGTTTGTTTCTGCAGAGGAAAGAGTTTCTTTTTCATAAGTTTGGCCTCAGAATTTAATACCAGGAAATGTAAAATAATAGAACGTAAATCTGCCTTTTTGTGTGGGCTTCCTGAGGACAGCACCAGAATATCTCAGAGAAAACTTAAGACATAAATACAAGCTCAAGAGAACAAGTGGGAGTAAAGCTTTCTGTTAGTCTTCCTGTGTGTTTTGCATGTGTGTGTGTGTGTCTGTGTGTGGTTGTGTGTATGTCAGATTTGGATGACACTGTGAACTTTCATTAAAGTCTGTGCGAGGATGAGATTTTGAGGTAAGAGAGGGACAGGACTTGCTTTCTTTGTGAGATATATTGAGCTGACAGAATCAGAAAGATTGGAACATTATACTGGAAAGATATCAAAATAAGCCAGACATTATATTGTATGTTATATAGCAGAATTTTATTCTGGACTAAAGCCTACTTTCCAGGAGTTCCTGGATTGGTTCAGCATTGTATGACTGGCTTCATGTCCTGAGCAAGCAGATGATACTCATATCCAGAATTTGACTTTCTGTTTTTTTGTGTTGTATTAATCCATACTATGATACATCCAGAGACACAGTGAAGAAGTGAATCAGTAACACTTTCTGTGAAAATTTTCTGTAAAAATTTACAGCATTTCTGAGCAGATGGCATTGTCTTAGTTAAGTCATAAACCAAACCCATAAAATCACTGCTAGTTATTTTCCATGCATCATTTCTTCATAGTGCTGGTTGAAAATGTTTTTTTGTAAAGTAACTGTATCAGAAGATATATACATACTGTGGCTGGTGGTGTATGATGCAAGTTGTGTTTGTTTATTATATACAGTATTTTTTGTTTTGTTTATTATATACAGTGTTTTTGTTTTGTTTATTATATACAGTATTTTTTGTTTTGTTTATTATATACAGTATTTTTTGTTTTGTTTATTATATACAGTGTTTTTGTTTTGTTTATTATATACAGTATTTTTGTTTTGTTTATTATATACAGTGTTTTTGTTTTGTTTATTATATACAGTTTTTTGTTTTGTTTATTATATACAGATTTTTTTGTTTTGTTTATTATATACAGTTTTTTGTTTTGTTTATTATATACAGTTTTTTTGTTTTGTTTATTATATACAGTATTTTTTGTTTTGTTTATTATATACAGTATTTTTGTTTTGTTTATTATATACAGTATTTTTGTTGTTTATTATATACTGTTTTTGTTTTGTTTATTATTCAGTATTTTTGTTGTTTATTATATACAGTTTTTTTGTTTTGTTATTATATACAGTATTTTGTTTTGTTTATTATATACAGTGTTTTTTTTTGTTTATTATATAATGTTTTTGTTTTGTTTATTATATATACAGTATTTTTTGTTTTGTTTATTATATACAGTATTTTTGTTTTGTTTATTATATAGTGTTTTTTGTTTTGTTTATTATATACAGTATTTTTTTTTTGTTTATTATATACAGTATTTTTTGTTTTGTTTATTATATACAGTGTTTTTGTTTTGTTTATTATATACAGTATTTTTGTTTTGTTTTTATTATTACAGTGTTTTTGTTTTGTTTATTATATACAGTGTTTTTGTTTTGTTTATTATATACAGTGTTTTTTGTTTTGTTTATTATATACAGTGTTTTTGTTTTGTTTATTATATACAGTATTTTTGTTTTGTTTATTATATACAGTGTTTTTGTTTTACTTTGCTGTTTGTGACAGTGGAAAATTACATATATCCTGGTGCAGTATTTTAGTTTATTGTTTGTTCTGTGTTGCATTGCATTATCTTGCATTGGTTTGTTTTCCTTTAAAATTGTAATTGTTTTACTTGGCTTTACAAAGTTTTTGCGTCGCTAACTGAAAGAGTAAATGTTTGAGTTTCACTGACACCTTTTCATCTTGTCCACCCTCCTTAATCTCTTTATTTGACAATCTGCCACCCTCCTCTTTTTTGTCAACTGTGATTGTTCAAACGATATGATGGTAATCTTCTGTGCTTTGATTACCCGTGTCTGTGTTGTTCTTGTTCTGGGGAGGGTGAGGAAGAGGCTGGTGTTGGGGAGCATTATTGCAATTAGGTTTTTCAGTCTCCCAGTACAGTTGAAGTATGAGAATGCAGTGAGAATTTGTTTGTTTGTTTTTGTTGTTGTCTTTTTGTGTGTATGCAAGTGTCTGTATCCTAAGTAGGTCAGTAATGATGTTTGGTTTTAGCAGTGTTTGTGGATAGAGTGTAACAAAATGAGTTGATTTGCTTGTCAAGGAATTTAAAAAATAACCTGGTATGGTACTTTGAAAATGCACATAATGTTCACTAGTATCCTCAGTTTAACATCAGTCAGTACTTTGAAAATACATGTGTTTTACCTCTGTCATCTTCATCAACATAATTCCTTTAAAACATCATATTTTATGTCAAAAACCAATCACTGAATAAGGCACCTTGTAATTGTGATATATGTTGATGACTAGGGCAAGATGTCCTCATTGCCTGTGCTTAGACTTTTCATCTCCTGTCGTTGCACCTTTCTTTTCCTAATTCCACTTTTTATGTTTTACTAAGAGCTGCACAGGTAGATAAACACATATGAATAATCAGATATGTATTTTGATAACTAACATACAGTTCTGTTTGAAGTGAACAGTAGTGATGAAGTTGGTTAGTGTGTGTGTTCTAGTGCAGTGTATCTTGTATTGTTTGTAGGATTAGTTTTCCAGCATCCTTTGTGCTGAATATTTTTTTTTATCTCAGTTTTCTACCGTTACAACCTTTCAGTTGTCATTGTAAATTATTTTGTAAATATTCGTATCACTGGTGGTGGATGTTGCCAGAACTTAGGAGCGAATTTGTTCACCGTTTGTTTGATAGTTTTTGAAGATTGATTAATACATTCATTTGAAGAAAGATGTGAAGATGGGCATATTTAACTTGCAAGCAGTTTGATGTTTACTGCTACACCCTGAGTACTTCCCAAATTGAAGCTAGAAGTAAGTTCATCAAACAGAATAGTGGACATTGCTTATTCTTTCAAGTTTTCTGGTCTGAACTAAGTTTTTGTTTTGCAGATTAACTTTTCAGTGACATTTATTAACCCTGGACAGATCTCATTCATGACTGCCTAAAATTAAGAACACATAAACAGAATGTGAGCACATGCATGCGCGCGCACACCACACACACCACACACTACACACACACACACACACACACACACACACACAACACACACACAAACAACAACACACACAACAAAAACCACAAAACACATGACACGCATGTACAAACTCATGCACCATGACAAAACCCACACACACACACACACACACACACACACACAAGATACACACACCATAGTACAAATACACATACACACACACATACACAGGTGTATAACAGTTTAATTAGATGGCATATGCAGTTTAATGAAAAATGAGAACAGGTCTGAAATTTGCTGATATGTTGAATTTATGAAATGTCATTACAATTGATAGATGGTACTACGATTGAAGATCAAGATCAGCTTCTGTAACAAGCCAGTATTAAATTAGACAATTATTTAGAGTTTCTCTTTTTATAGTAAACATTATTTTTACCGTATACCAATTAGCATTGGAACATTGCTAGAACCATTCCACTGATTTCCATAGCGTCAGAATCAGATGTGGGCACAGCTGTATCATTATTGTCATTCAGTTGTGGTGTCATACTGGTGTTCCAACCTTTTCCTATGCGTTGCCTATCTCATATATGTAATCCTTTCACTTCCTCACCTTGGCCGTCAACATTCTGCAGGAAAACTGGCAGATGGAGTGAGAAAGTGAAAGTGTCAACATGAGTTATGAAAGAAATATGTTTGTTTCACATTGTGGCTTTTATATACATCTCAGATGTAAAGGATGAATGGAAAAGATCTGTTTTATTTTGAGAATCAGTTATTGTGCCTAAATGTTCTACATGTTGTTATTATTGTTAATGTTGTTATTGCCTTAACATTCAGATGGCCTTAATTATTGTTAATAGCCTTAGAAAGGAGTCTGGCTTTGTGACAAATTGTTGCTACATTTTGACAGATTGTGTGTGTGTGTCTGTGTTTATCTGTTTCGGCTTTTTTGTTGTTGTTGTTGTCTTGATCATTCTTAAGTTTAAAGGCATGCACGTGCACACACACACACGCATGCACACGACACACACACACACACACACACACACACACACACACACAACACCACACACACACACACACACACACAACACACATTTTTGTTTATCATATTACTGGAGTCATGAATTGTCAACATACAAGGAAGAAAATGTGAGTACTCTTTTTTTCTTGTTTGCTTCCTTGCAGTTTAGTTGCATTTCACACTGCAGTTGGTGAGCTCTTAGTACATACAAGGTCCAAAAAGTTAAAACAAATACTTTCATTATGTCAGACATTGTATATCATTGTACAATACATTTCAATTTCATCATCAATTTCCTCTTTTCATTAAACCCAACTTAACTTCTAAACCAAGATATCAATTTACTGTTATCATCCACTGGTCAGTCTATTTAAGTCATTTCTGGCTTTCCCTAGGGAATCCAAAGCAAGTGTGACTGCCCGCGTTCAAGCAAACAGGAACCAGAAAAAACACGAAAGAAGAATATAAGAATGCGTATTTAATACAACAAGACAAGACAGGTGCAAATTTTCAGCCAACTGGCCTTTGTCAAGCGAATGATGACAAACAAACAAACACCAGATACAAAAATTAGGAGAAAAGAGTATTTTTCAGTCTTTTTCTCCTAATTTTTTTATCTGGTGTTTATTTGTTTGTGATCATACGCTTGACAAAGGCCAGTTGGCCAAACATTTGTGCCTGTCTTGTCTTGTTGTTATTCTTCTTTCGTGTTTTTTCTGTTTCCATAGGGAAATAATTCAAGTGCAGGCTTTTGTCTGTAAAAAAAATACCTCCACTAAAACAACCATTTACATACAGATGTGAGTGTGTCTCTGTCTGTAAAAGCAGTTACAGGGCCAGGTAAACTTATGATTGCATTTCAAGAACTGTCAGCAAGGTGGGGTTTTTTTTCCAGCACATCCATCAGTGGTATTCTATACAATAATGTATATGTAATAGAAATAACTATAAAGGTTTCTTTTCCCCCATAAACAACTGTTTATGATTAGATCTTGAGATTTTAACTTCAACTGAAAATTAGCTTTATTGCAGTGATATCTCTCATCCTCAAGATTCATGGGTGGGGCTACCACAGACTTTCCTCTTCCTCACCGTGCCTTTGTCAGGTGAAAAGTATGTGGAGATGCCAGCCAGTAGATTTTGTAGGTGGGAGATTGGTTCATCCTCATGAGTGGTATGATAAGAAAAAAGAAACATCTTCATGTGTGATTTTATAAAGCAATATTTGTGTTGTTGTTGTTGTTGTTATTCCTTTTCAAATTATTGCCAGAGCAGTGAGAGTTTTTCTTTTCTTCCCTCATCTTTCCCTCCACTGTTTTAGGTGGTAATTTGATAGCAATATTTGGAGTACTGGTACATCATATATCACAGCCCTTGCCACTCTCTCTTACACCTCATTTCTCGACTCTTTTTATTGTTTTGAGTAGTATGCTATGGGTATACATTAGATAAAGTGCAATTTTGTTCAGCTGCTATACGGAGGTGACTTTTTATTATGAGTAAGAAAATGCTTTGACAAAGTGAAAGAACCAGTTTTTAATCAGAAACACACATTTTCTTTCTGATATTGACAAAGATATGTTTTAAATTTATGTATCTTTATGGGCTAGGTTGTAATGAATTGTTGTTGTTGTTGTTGTTGTGTGTGTATGTGTGTGTGTGTGTAGCTGTTTACTGTGATAATTTATGTTCCTTTGATATACATCCTGGGCTTTCCCATTTGTATGTTGTGGCCATTCCACTGTGATCAATTATTTTGTTTTGTTAATACATACCTTTGACTTTTACTTCTTATGTACTGTGATGCTTTGTGTTGTTTTATGCTTGTACATAAATTTGACAGTTTACTAGATTATGAAATGATCTCCACCTTCCCCCACCTTTCTTCTGCTGTGCTTGTTGTGATATCTAGTTTGTGTATGAATGAGAACAGTAAATAGACATGGTAGAATAAAATAATTGTAATCTATACGTGTCTGCTTGTATTCTCTTGCATTGCAGTTTAGAAAGCACCTCTCATTGTTGTTGTTGTTGTTGCTTTTGTTGTTTGGTGAGCTTTTTTTTTTTGTTTCTTTGATGTGAATCTTGAAGTTGTTGGCAACCAAACCAATCAGAAAATGATTTGCCTTGTGTAATGGTAACAAATCACTCATACACATCAGCAGCTTTTCAGTATATTATCTATCCTAGCATATCGTTTGCCACAAGTTACCATATGTCTTGTCGGATTGATGTCTTTTGATTTCTGTAATGACGGTCAGGGGACAATCAAGCCTGAAAAACTGTGATGATAAGACAGTTATATTCTAGGACACATCTTTGCATACAGAGCTCATGGTCAGAATTATCTGCACAGTAAATACTTCTATTCAATCAAAAAAAAAGGACACATCTTTGCAGAAAACATCTTTGCATACAGAGCTCATGGTCAGAATGATCTGCACAGTAAATATTTGTATTCAATCAAAACTTTGATTCAGTTGAATTATTGATCTGCACCTCACATTTTTTGGTTTTGATTCTTCAAAAATGATTCAGTTGAGTTATTGCATAATTTTTTGTTTTGTTTTCGATTTTTTGAAAATAATTCAGTTGAGTTATTGATCTGCATCTCTAATTTTTTCATTTCTTCAAAAATGATTCAGTTCAGTTATTGATCTGCAGCTCTCTCTTTTTTTTTTTTTCAATTGTTCAAAAATTACAGAGCACAAATTTGAGATCATCGTGAGACTCAAATGCTTGAAACGCCTGAGTTTCAAGGAATCAAGGGATGTCATCCCTAATTCTCCGTGGAATTCATGTTTTGAAGCTGTTGGCTGCAGCCTTTGTTTCTAACACTTCAAATATTGGAAAATATCCTCTTCTGTACACACACACACACACCACACACACACAACATACACATACACATACACACACCACACACACACACTTACACAAAACACAGATTTCTCAGCGAAAATATATTTATTCTGAAAATGGTTTAGAACATCACAAATGTTTCTTTCTGTCATGTACCAGGAACAAATTTTTGTAGCAACTACTCCAAGACATACCATGTATCACAGTTTCGACAGTTGCATGAGACTGCAACAAATAAATACTTCCAAACAATAATACCCACCAGCGGAGTCCAGCTCTATGCTACAAAAACAAACAGGCGAGTGTCTACAGAACAAAGCAGCAGAAACATAATACTGATCTGAAGTGACTACTGAATCGACTACAATGCAATTCATGTTATCATTATTATGGTTGACACATGAACACAGGCATACAACTCATGCAGTAGTTTTAAGGGTGCAATGTGCACTGTTGACATTATCATATAGCATATAGAATGTGAATTATTTATGATACAAAACTACACTGGCAAGCAAAATTAAAACTGCAGACAAAAATGTATGATAAATAATTATAAACAGAATAATTCTATATCAAAAATACAAACTGAATCAATTATCGAACATAACAAAAGGAAGACTGGCAGACATATTTGATGAAAACGATCACATGTGCTATGAACTGTGCGCTTCAAATGATGGCAATGTTCATTTTAAATTGTATGTTTTTTTCTCTGGCAATGAACCTTGCTGCACTCTTGCTGATGTAAGACTGAACTGTGGTTTTCTTTTATGCTTGCATACAGTAAAATATTGAAAGAGTCACAAACCCCATCTTCTTAAACACTACAGAAACATTTACCGATCAATTTCCGTAAAATCTTAAACACTACAGAAACATTTACGGAACAATTCTAACAGAAAGATCAGTTTCATTTTTTCATAAAAACAAACAATGAATTTTTTTTACAAATTCTTGCATTAAAAATCAGATTACATAACTATTACTGATTCAAGATATACGCATCTTGAACTTCATAAAAACATTTCATAACAAAATCTGTCCACTGTTAAATGCATTCTATTGGGAATCTGTCCTTATTTGTTGAAAGCATAATTCCAAGTCAACAAAGACATGTGACAAAAAAACAACAACAAACAAACAAACAAAAAAAACCCCACAAGAACTCAACAAATGATCTAGTTAACAAAGTTCTGAAACAGAAATCAATACAACCTATACTCAAGAACTTGCAGCCCAAATGATCTTTGTAAAACTTGTATGAAGTAAAAAAAAAAAAAGAAATAAAATGTAAATGAAACAAAATCAAAAAGAACACAAAAATGTAAGACTAAATCCAGGAATCAGAAATAAGTACACACAAGCTGTATTCCACCATTAATTACTGAAACTGCCCAAACATTTATCAGTCCTCATATGTATCAAGAGAATACACATTTAAGTGTGTTTCAGAAGGGCAAAATATGCATGATCTTTGTGTCTATAGATAGAGTCTAACCCCACTCTCAAAATGGACAAATTACAACAAAAATTTAGAAAAATACAAATAATACCAATACTGGAGTCTGTTCATTTTAAAGTTGATCATGGACAAATGCAATCATACATTATCAAATAAATTTACACCAAAATAAATCTTTTATCACATTAGTTAAGGCCTGAATGGTCAATACAAAGACAGACACAGAAAGACAGAAACACATACTATTATGGACAGTTATCTTCTTTTCAATGTATGTATTATGGATGGCCGGCTATCTTCTTTTCACTCTGTATATGTGTGGACATATTCAGCAGCATTTTAGATATGTGCTCTCCTGATCAAGCAAGCAATTGACCAGACTGGTACATAAAAAGATCAAAATATCAAACTCAACTTTAAAGTCGAATTTCACTGACGCGCCTAAAGAAAATCACTTTAAATGTCTGATGAATCTTATTGTAATATTACCCTGTTCTGTCAATCCATTAATTCAGTTCAATGTTCCCTTTATAAGCAGGCACCCACTTATCATCAGATATGTATCCAAACAAACTTGAAGTGACAGACATACATACTCCAATGTCTAATGCGTACCAGGTTCAACTGATGAATATATACATGTTATAGTTTTTAAATTTTCATCGTAACAGACAAGAAAAGGATTTATATCTAAAATTGTGTTTCATGTTCCAAATACATGTTCAAAATTCTATGTTTGTTTTAAAAATTTCATCAAATAATTTTTTTTTTCAATTTAAAGAAAAATATAGATTTTAATCTTACACTTCAGGTTTATTGTCTTCTTTTTCTTCATCTCCCTTAACTCTGTGAAGACTCACTGGGGTACCACACTCAAGAACTGTTCAACACATTCCTCTAGCTCTGTTGATTGTGTGCTAAAACCTGGGTCTCTGCAAATGTTCTCTCTGTCCATTCTGCAGTGTATCAGTCCATTGTTTTTTCTGTCTTCCCCTCTGTCTCCCTCCATGAATAAATCCCTGGAGGACTGATTTAGCAAGGCAAGTGGATCTTAATGAATGGCCTTTCCAACGTAGTTCTCATTTCTTAAATGAAGTCAGATCTTCATGAGGTTTAATATTCAGCTTGATCATTTGACACACTTGTTCGATAGTGATATGATTAGTATATCTGATCTTTAGTCTCACCTGTCAGCGTCACTGGGTTCAGTGTTGGCCGCTGCACTCTTTGACACGGCTACTCTCCTTCAAATGGCTCTGTCTTGACTTTTGTGAACAACTTCTTCAATATGTTTCTTGTAATAATACCTCATTTCCATGCCTTGGATTCATCTTCCCACATCTGCCGTATGGGGCCATGTCATGCATGCACACAAGAAGATGGACTATACCAGTGTATGTGTTTCATGGAGTGTTCTTGTCTTTTCACACAGATTTAAGCCTGTGACACAGCTGTTGGTGTCTTTGTTTTCTCAACAGGATTTACGGTTTGGATCCCTCAATGAATAGGTTGAACAGATCTAATTGTACTGGAGCTTTATTGTGCATAGAACACCCCAGCACTCTTTTTAAATCACTACACTGCATTTTGTATTACCATGATGCCCCCCCTAAAAAGATGACCAAATAAATAAATTAAGAACAGATTTAAAAGGTACACATGGGGATTCAAAACATAACACTTAAAGAACAAAACAAACAACAACAACCACATATAATATGTACGACAATGTAATTTCTATAGAATACCAGTTATTTATGATTGTGTGGAAAAAACATGTACATAATTATGTGAAAGTTTTTTTTTTAACATGAATAATCCTTTTCCACTGTATCAAAATCACAACTAATGAGATCATCGCAATAAATACTGCACACTGATGTACAATCCTCTCAAGTGTGTTCTTCTCTAAAATGACATCTGTTCACTACATTGTTACAAAAACTATTATGTACAAAACATGAAATGCATATAATAAAATCACAGATTCCTGTGTCAGTCCTTCCAAACCATTCAAGCTAAGTGTCTTCTTATGTTACATGAGCAGGAAACAACAGCATTCACATCAAGTCATGAAGACAGGACTCGTCACAGTAACCCTTTCAATTCCTCACACTCAGAAACAAACAGATTGAGGGTATGATAGGATTAAAATGTCCACAACTAAACTCCTCATTTTTCAAACGTAAAGATCTGAAAGACAAAAATGAGCTCATTCAGTAGGACATAAAACTGGCTGAAGAATGGAAAATTTTTAATAAATATTGGAAGTTCAACTCCGGATCCTCTTCATTAAATGACCTTTTCCCAATCAATTTGTACATTACCTTCTGGCTTAACAATGGATGAAAAGAACACTTGAGCTCTTCTGTGCTCAGCAGTGCTACTAACATAAACTAACCTGCAGGCGACTGATATTCTGGAAAGAAGGAACTGTCTTGTCCAAATATCATCTTTCATCATAAATAAGAACAAAGTAACATGCTGGGTAGTCCAAAACGTTGAGGAAGGCATAATGTCTCTGACAGAATGAAAATGATGGAGCGGCAGAGAAAAATAAATAAACAAAGAAAAAAATATTATTGTGCAACAGTCATTTACAGGAAAAGAAATGCTGGTATGGCAGCTGGGCACACATGGTGTATGTGTAGTTTTTTTCCCCAATCAGATCTGGATTTTTGGGGGGTTTTTTATGATTTTTTTTATGAACCAATTCTTTTTTTTTTTTTTAAATAAGGATAGCCATCTCCATCATATTAAATTGTGTATATTTACAGAGACAATCTGAACAGTTCAATACCATTAAAAGCATATTGTTTAAACATCCTATAGTGTCTATACATCTGTAATATGCACATACTCAGTCATGAGAAGTCGAGACCTGGACAGCATAGAGACAGAAAGTCTACACTCCAATCTGAGTGCACAGTTTTCAACCTATCTGATAAAATGGGTAGGTGGAGACAGAGTGAGACAAAAACACTTGTGCATGCAGTTTCCAATCCAGCCAGCAATTAACAGGTGCAATATCCCTCCTAAAGTTGGCTATGGAAAGGACAATCCCAAAATGTCCCAAAAAGCTATCCTGAGAGAAATAAAGTCTCAACCACTTCATTCCAAAGCAAAACTGGATACAGTGGTTTGTTGGACACACAGAAGAAGCAGTAAGAGCATAATGCCACAGGGAAATTGACATTTTTTAAACTTCTGATGTAACATATGTATTTATATAAATACACACACACAAAAAGATACTGTGACTTCTCTTTTTTCAAAAGATATAATGAAAATGAATTTTCAACAATATAATTTGTACAGAACTTTGTGTACATTAACAAAACAGCACATAACACTATTTGGGCAACTATACTCTGTGCACATAAAACACTTGCAAACTGTATCAAAAATTCATACCACGAGCACTAAATTCTGCTATTAACCAGGTAAACAAATAATTGATCCTTTTCACATGATCAGTTATTAAGTCCATGACTCAAATTGTTATACCTTTTACGCACACGCACACACATGCATATATGCACGTACAAACATGCAGTCAGGGCACCATTGTTTTAAGCACATTTTCTTCACTACCACTCCTTCATAAATAATCCTGCTTTAACTATCAACTCAGCAGTCATAAAAAATCAGAATCAAAGTGACTGCCAGCGTTCAAGCGAATGGGAACCAGATCTACACAAAAATAAATCAGATATAACAAGACCAGACAAGACAGGTGCAAATTTCCAGCCAACTGGCATTTGTCAAGAATATACAAAAGAAAATGGAGAACATGCATAAAACACACTGGGGGGAAAAAGGTACTCGTAGGACAAAATTCAACCTGTAGAGGAACACTGAAGTTACTTCACTGAAAACAATCACCACTACTGTCTCGCATAAGCATGTAATACTTCATTTTCTGCTCTTTTAAAATCATGCTCAATACTGCTGAACAGAATATTCATGACATCAATGGACAAAAACAACTGTCGATGGAAACAATACAAATATTTGCACTGAATCAATCTGTTATGTACAACCAAGAAAGTCAAGCATTACTCAAGCTGAGCTTGGAAGGTACTGATAGATAAAAAAACATTCTGAAAGTTGTTACACAACTGTATAAAAACCTTACCTTCTCCATTTGACCCAACAACTGTAATGCTGACCCACATTTACCTTCTTCATCTCTGCATAACTATCATTCACCACTGCACTAGAATTTTAATCCTGTCATAAGCATCCATGTTGTTGAAGTATTTTCATTTTCGTTCACACAAAATCCAATAAATATCACAAAAATAGTACCATGAAATATAAGTATACATGTATAAAGCACAATACTATGATCTAGCTGACAATTTCAAAGCTTTTGACTACTATCTGCTATGCTTTAGGCACATCTCCCTGCACTGCTATTGAGCAAACAACACTAAGCATTAGCATTACTCCCACTGCAGTTTATGAAGGCAAATTTAGGTAATCACAAGTTTAAAACTGCTCGCTTTGTAAAATTTGAAAACCATCTGCCTGACATATTACAAAACTGAATTACTTCAGTTAAAATGTTCAAGAAATCTGTAGCTTCTTTAACAAGATAATTTCCTGAATCTGGTACTGATTTGATTTCTGTTTCCTCATCTGCATGACTGCTTGTGTGTCTGCTTTCTCATATGTATTTAAGAGTTATTATTCTTGTTATGGTTTCATTTGCAAGAGGAAAAAGTTGAAGTGTACATATCATGATAAATGTTAATACCCTGTTATGTTAAATGTAATGATCTATGCATAATAAACAAACTTTTACGGTGCTAAACTGTATGTTTCAAATTACAGTCTTGGTCATAAAACATGTATTCCATTCAGAAAATGTACATATGTGGGTTCACACAGCCACATGCAGTCCAAATTGTCAAATTTGTATACATGATAATATGCACTCCCTGACAAAATACCTGGACAGTAGCATTGGATCCAGTTGCTTGTTCAAAATGACACCTGTTTTATCTCTTGCCAAAGCAAATGTAACAGATCATTATTTTCATTTTAAGTTCCAATTCATTCCCATTTCTTTTGGCTGTTCACACCATGCTTAACAAGACAACTGCTTCTAAACAACAACAAAAATCACAACATGAAAGATACTTCCATAGCTCCATCACTGCAAATGTATATCTGAATGAAGGAAAAACATTCAATACAACAAGTAAAAAGACATCTGAATAAGAATTAAATGCCAATTCAGCAGACTGTGAATAATAAAGTGTAAATGCAAATCTTAACTTTACCAGCAAGCGACATAAACTATAAGAAAGTGCACAATCATTTTCTACCTACATCTATTTGCATCTATTTACACAACTCTTAAATTTTGATTTGACATTGTTTTGGTTTAGTTACAAACAATAACAAAAAACAAGTCTTTCTTGCTCTATTACTTATCTCTTTCAAATAACTCCACTCTATTTTTTGCTTTATCTCACCCAGATTTATCTCCAAACTTCCTGCTTTTCTGATACATGTATCAGCACATGTGCACTGACTAATAAATAAACATTATATATGATATGATTGCAAAGATCACATACTGACATAACAATCAAGTAAACTTACACTGTATCAAATGAAATATACCCCCAATCAGCTAAACAAACGTATTAAGTGAAATATACCCCCAATCAGCTAAACAAATGTATTACTTGATTCTTACTAAACAACAAACTATATCTATAGAAAACAAATCTGCTTTGCCCATTTGTGACTATGTCATCTAGAAGATATGTACAAAATAAGGGTACTTCAAATCAAAACAAGAAATTGATCTTGAGTTTGTGGGTGTTAAGTCTCATTCTTGTGTTAAATCTGCAGCAGTATTTACTGTTATGTAACTGGCATTACACACTAGACCTCTTGAACAGAAAAAAATCCATCCTCTATAAAAAAAAAATGTGTTTCAGTTTATAGTGCTTCAAGTTAAATAAAACTTCTTGAATGCAAAAACAAACAAAAAAACATTCAGTAAACAATCTAAATACAGCAACCTGTAATAACCAAATTGCCTCATTTCCATGATTCACATCTTGCTTAACTTGAATATCAGTAACTTACATCACTGAACATATGAAGGACACACAGAGAAAAGCAAACATAACTGTTTTCAGTGCAAGGAAAAATAATACAGCACAAATCTGACCAGACTGCTTGTTTTAACAGTTGATCTGACCAAACATTTACCTCTGTCTTGTGAAATGTTGGAGTTCTGTTGTTGTCTGTCTGAAACTTCTTTTTTTACAATGTACAATGGCCTTTACAATATAACACTGAACACATTTAAAATCTAAGGACAGATTCAAAATACGGTAAAAAAAAAAAAAAAGGAATAAGGATATGAAAAAGAAACAGATGAAGGAGCAAAATATCGAGCAACTTGTCTTGTTACATGTAAGAAATTATTCAAAAACTGAGACTGTTTTCTATATCCACTTAACAGGTTTATTCTGACAAAATGCCTGGACAGTAGCATTGGATCCAGCTGCTTCTTCAAAACAACATCTGTTTCACCTCATCCCCATTCCCCATGTCAGTCCTAGAAGTCTTTGGCATTTCTGATTACAATTTGTAAACCCCATTCTAGTCTTTGATAAAACGTACACTTCTTCTTCTTGTAAAACAAAACAAAGAGTAAATTTGCCTTTTCTCTAACTATCCTATCATCACTACTGTTTTTACATTAGTTGCCTATGATTCCCATTTTTATTTCTAAGCCCAAAATACAAATACAAAATAGGTAAAACTAAACAACAGACAATTCATACACAATTAGCCAAAGAATTCATCATCTCGTTCAAAGTCATTTTCTACTGCAGCAGCCACCCTCCTCGGTTGTCGCTGAAAGGCAGCATCGTAGCTATCCACGGTGCTGGCACTTGCTGTGGGGCGGACATTGCTCTTTACCTGTTTCTTTGGGCCCGACTGCTCAGAGGCGGCACGTTCCATTGTTTCATCTTCCCCAAGCCATGAGTCCACTGAAGACAGAAGAAAACAGATTTTCATAAGACTGCAACAACTCTAATGATATCATCTGTTTACACACAATGCGCGCACAGACACATACATGCACACGCACATACTCACAAACACATTTACACACTCACTCACACATTGTGAACAGACATACAAAGAAATAACAATTGAACACACACACACACACACACACACACACACACACAAACACACACATACACTCACACACACACACACACATACACACATACACACACATGCAACGCACACACCTTGGCAAGTCATATATCCACTGAACACTGAAATGCAGTGACTTCTGTCACAATGCAACAACACTTAGGACAGGCAAATTTCTATCACAATACAGAAGTTTTATAATTAAAGACAGGCACATTTTGCTTACATTTTACACCACACACACACACACCACACACACACACACACACACACACACACACACACACACACACACACACACACACACACACACACACACACACACACACACAAACACACACACACACACACACATACATAATACACACACAGATGAAAACAACAACACACACACGCATGCATGTACAAGCAGATATACACAGATGCATGTGTCCATATACACACAAGTACACACACACACACAAGTACACATACAAATACACACACAAACACACATGCGCACACACACACACACACACACTTCAGCTTGATACTTGATAGAGATCACGGTACTCAAGCATGCACATATGCTTGCATTCACCACACAAACAAAATACTCAATCAAACACACAGGCATGCATACACATGCATGAGCATATCCACACACACACACACACACACACACACACACGCACACGCACACCACACACATACACAAACACACAAGCAAATACATAAAGACCACTGTGTGTGCTTACCATCACTGGCATTAAACTGATCATCCTTTTCAACATCAATATCATCACCGTCTCCTAGGTTCAACTTCTTTGCCTGTAATAACATTATCATTGTAATCATTTATTATCATCATCATTATCATTCATCATCATCATTATTTCACTGTAATCATTTATTATCATCATTATTATCATTGTAACCACTTATTATCATCATCATTCTTGTCATTACCGCTACTGCCATCATTGCTGTTGGCACTGCTGTTTGACATGCCTATATATAAAGTATTGATTCTTTTTATTTGTGAGTATACCCTTGTTTTACATACAGTGAAGTCTAAATAAAAACAAGTAAAACAACAATAAATGAAGCAAACTTAAATGGGCAAAATTCCAAGATAAGCAAGCCATGCAAAAATAACGATACAAAATCCATATTTTGTATTTTGTATTCTTCAAGGTCACATTGACTTGAAGAAGCTTCATTCAAAATAAAACCTGAAGTTGCATTGATGGCACTAGCAGACTGTCAGAACAGTGAAAACAACTTATTGTTAGCAGTTCCTGAGAAAGTGCCGGTCACACATCTTCCTCAAAAGGTGTTGGTTTTAGACACCTTTTTGGTCCCGTGACCCTGACCTTGGAATTTTACCTTCCAAACTAAAGCTTTTGCACCTCCTCAACGTCCATGATTTGAACCAAAATTTGGTTAAAGATCCTCTCATAATGAGCTGAGAAAATCTTGTTCACATATTTCTCTCTCTCTCCTCTCTCCCCTCCCTCTCTCACTTTCTCTCTCTTTCTCTCTCTCTCTCACACTCTCATCCACACCACACACACACACACACACACACACACACACACACACACACACACACACACACACACACAACTTCAGCCGCTATAAAACAACCTCCCTAAGGGAGACTGAAAAATTTTCAGAGTATGTCATTTTAGGAATAGCAAAGCAGAACTTACATTGTGTATAAAATTATTCATTTTGTGTATAAAATTGTCCTCTCTCTCTCTCTCCCCCACACACCACACACACACACACAAAATACACATATACACACATTTACACAGGCACATAAGTAGCTTACCCTCTCTCTGGCTCGTTTGGCTCTCTCTTCTCGTATTCTCTGTTCTCTCTGGATTTCTTTGAGGCGAGCTTCTCGTTTCAACTCTGCTTGCTTCTGATGTTCATCCAGCGCCTGCGACAAGCCAAACATCATCATCATCATCATCAGGTGCCTTGCCACATGGTGTTGGCGATCATGGACTTCCATCTGTCTCTATCTCTTGTTGCCTCAAGCATCTCTTCCACCCTCTTTGTCCTCAGCCACTCTGCAAGTCCGTCTAGTATCCCTGGATCTACCTTGTGCTCTCTTCCCCTCCAGCTTTCCCGTCATGACCAGGTGCTCCAATTCCCCCTTCCTCATAAAATGGCCTACAAATGTTGCCTGTCTTTTCCTAATCTTCCTTATGAATGATCTTCTTGTGTCTGCCTCCATCAAGACTGTCTCGTTTGTTTTCTTTGCTGTCCATGGAACTCTCAACATCATTCTTAGAAACCACATTTCAGCTGCCTCAATCTTATTCTGGCTTTGCTTGTTGACTGTCCACGCCTCACAACCGTATAACAGTATTGGTTCTATATAACATTCAAGAACTCAAGCCAAACATAAATACATTTTACAAGAACAACAACAATGATGATAATACTACCAAAAACAACTATATCAATAATAAACATTAATTATTATAATAATGATGTAATTAAAGTTATAATGATACTATTAATAATCATAAAATGTACACCAATTCCTGACTTCGCTAGACAATGTGAACTGTTGGAGAAGCTACTTTTTTTTCTTCTGCACTTTGACAGAAAAACAGAGAGAGAGAGAGAAGAGTTAGACTCTGTGTTGTGTGTGTGTGTGTGTGTGTGTGTGTGTGTGTGTGTGTGTGTGTGTGTGTGTGTGTGTGTGTGTGTGTGTGTGTGTGTGAGTGTGAGTGTGTGTGTCCGTGTGTATGTGTCCATGTGTGTGTGTGTGTGTGTGTGTCTGTGTGTGTGTGTCCATGTGTGTGTGTCCGTGTGTGTGTGTGCGCGCGTGTGTGTGTGTGTGGGAGGGAGGGTATTGTCTGTATGAGATAGGAAAGATGCCTCATGTATACGAGTAAGAGTGTGCAAATCTGAACAGGATTGGAAGGTGCAGGAATCAAGTTTTTTCTCAAGCTATGCTTGAACCTTTACAGTTAAACATGAAGCTGGGAGTTTTACCCCTACACCACCCAAGGTTTTATCAGTATACATGTATGCATAAACAACACAAAATATAACATAGCTCACCTTCTCTTGCTGTAGTTGCTGCTGTACTTCAAATTCTTTGGCTTTCATCAATTCCTGTCGCCGTCTTGATGCTTTCTTCGATGCACTGGCACGCTTCTGTCTGAGCTGTAATAACATCAGGAAATAACATTTTCTCTTAGAATGTGGTCTGATTCCTGACAGCTGCCATGGTCAGAATTAAAATTTCTGGAAAAGGTACCATCTGTAGTTTTTTTTCTTATATTTCTTTTTTCTTTACTCAACAGATGGCAAGCAGAAGTACGACTAAATCACAAGCCTTGAAAATAATGATTCATGCAAGACAAGGTTTGGAAATTTTGAGTGTGTCCATTTCCACAACAGACATAAATTCTGTTGAAATCAAGGACAAAAAAAGTCATTTGTTTGGATGAAAAACCTATGAAAAGGCATTAAAACATCAAAAGATGGAATACTTTAAGCCTCAAATCAATTGTATGTTCCTGAACTACACAACTAAGTTTACACACCTTTTCTCGTTTTTCTTCAGCTTGTCTCTGTTTTTCTGCCAACTGCTCTGCAGACAACTTGGGAACATTCAGTGGCTCAAGAGTCTAAAACAGAGAAAAACAATCAGCACTGTTAGTTTGAAATTAATTTTCACACAACAGTAATACATCTCACCACTCACATGGTTCTATCCAACAGACATCAGAAGAGATAACTATGTGAGCTGATTTGTCCAAGCACTGTAAAAACGAGCTTTAAAAGTTAAAATGATTTTATGATAGACGATCATAAGCATCACTTTTTAATAATCATTATTATATTAGCATCACTATTAGCATTACTGTAACTAGCACAGCATTAATATTTTCTCTGTCTCTGTCTCTCTCTCTCTCTCTCTCTGTCTCTCTCTTTTAAGTGTTCTGATTTTGCTTTAATGCAAGTATGCACACTATTTTGTTCCCACTGTGTAGTATATTGCTGCACAGTCTGCATACTCTGTCTTTGGAGGGTGTGGCATGCTAGGTATTTTCATGTTTGTGTTAAGCCATCAGACACTGACATGACCTACAAGATCTTTATCACACTTATTTGATGTTCTGGATGTGCATACACATGTAGAGGGTTTAGGCATTAGCAGGTATGAACACATATTGATCTTGGGACATGAGAAAAATCTCCACCCACCAGGTGGGATGTACCCATTAAAGATCTAATCCAAGGGGAAATTTCATGTATTTGTTTCTTCATTGTCTTCTGTGTAAGCTTGACAAAGGTCAGGTGACCAAAAATTTATTTGTATCCATCTTATTTTGTGAATTATAACGGATTCTCATTCCATTTTTGTGATTTACTGTTATCCATAAAAAATACTGAAACCCCAATTGAATTACAACCGAGGTAAAGCCATGTGCCTTCTCCGCGAAAATGATGTGTGTGTGTGTGTGTGTGTGTGTGTGTGTGTGTGTGTGTGTGTGTGTGTGTGTGTGTATGCGAGCATGTGTGTGTGTGTGTGTGTGTGTGTGTGTGTGTGTGTGTGTGTGTGTATGTGCGTGTGTATGTGTGTGTGTGTGCGCACGTGCGTGCGTGCATGTGCATGCATGTGTCCGTGTATGTGTGCGTATGTGCATGCAGAAGAGTGAGAAAGAGGGAGTGAGAGTGGAAAGAGAGAGATAGATAGATAGAGAGTGTATGTGTGTGTGTGTGTGTGTGTGAGTGAGTGAGTGTGTGTGTGTGTGTGTGTGTGTGTGTGTGTGTGTGTGTGTGTGTGTGGTGTGTGTGTGTGTGTGTTGTGTATGTGTGTGTGTGTCTATGTGTGCATATTTGCATGCATGCAAACATGCCTGCGTGCGTTCATGCATGTGTGCTTGCACACATGTATGAAAGTTTGTGTGTCTGTGAGTGTGTGATTGTGCATAGGTATACGTATGCAAATGTGGGACAAGGTATACATGTGTGCATACATGCATGATGCGCATGTACATGTCTGTGTATGTATTTTGTGTGCAAGCGTGCATGACCATATATGTACATGCACGACTGCCCACATGTGTATGAGAAAACTATGAGCGCATCTGAGTGCATGTGTGCATTAACTGTAGCTCATGGCAACCGCTAACATACTGCCCACAACTGTAATACATTTCACTACTCACATGGTTCTAGCAAACAGACATCACAAGAGATAATTGTGTGAACTAATTTGTCCAAGTACTGTAAAAAAAAGAAGCCCTGGGAAAATAAACACATCTTCATAATGGATTAATCTGGCAAAGCGCTTCAATAGCGTAATGCAAGTTCCTTCATATTCAGGACCAAACTGTCTAAACTAATTTGTCCAAGCGTAGTTAAACAAAACTTGGGAGAAGTATGCATATC
>CM060308.1:57123455-57198455 GCA_030674185.1 Monoplex corrugatus
TAAGTTTGGTCTCAAATGAACTGTCTATCCAATCAATCAGGCCTGGATTAGTTTCTTGAATATGTCAGCATGGGCATGCTGGAAAAAAGGCTGAAAATTACAAGCAGCTTTTACATGAATTTTTCATTGCCTGTTAATAGTGTTATATATTTCCTCTGTTTTCTATTCACAGAGTCCATGCGAACAAATTTATCACAAGTTTCTTTAAATCATACCACACAATGTTACACAATGTTTCAATTCTTCATATAAATCATATGGAAGTTCTGGTACGATTGATTTGTTTTCTATTTTATACAGATAATTCTTTCTTTGAGTAACTGAAGCGGTGGATTCACCGAAATGTTATTCACCAGTACTCAAATGGACGATGCCAAACTTATCATCATCCCACCTACTAGGTCTTCCTGATGCTCGTAAACAAAAACAAACTAATGAATTAATGATCAATACGCGAATGACATAAATAGGTTCTCGGTTCTTCCGATTCTTGGACTATTTCACATTCACTTCTGTGCAGACATAGAAGTAAACAGTTTGGGCGAAACTGGGATCACTTTAGCGTGACAGAAGGTTGATGCTATGAATCGATGACAAATTGTACTCAATTACTAGAATTAGGCCTATCATAATCATTTGATACACGGATTTACCGAAGTAACCCACGTTGACAGCAAAGCCGATCTAGCAGACAGCACACTCACTGACTCAGTGACTTGTGTCTCGTCTTCAGTTGAAAATGTAACTATGCCGTCTTCTCGCTCCAAAGGCACTCCTCACACTGGTTCGATGTCCAATCCTGAGTTAACAGCTGAAATGGGCACTTTCCGGCGGCGCCATCCGATCATTCATGTCATGGAATGCAAGCATGGGGCATGCTCGCGTGACGTCACTGCTGTATCATGGCGACGCGTAAATAAGCAAAGCTTGTGTACGAACACAGCAAGCACATGGTGTTTTGCCTGACGTCATCATGCCTTTTCCCGCTAGATTTCTCAAGGCGACTTGTGATTGGTTAGCGCACACAGGCAGCTCGCACGAACTTTTATTTATTTATCTATGTTTATTTTCCTGTCGCTGGTTTAGAATTCTGGATTGTTTTATATCATAGTATACTGTATGGTGTCTTTGTCTAGATACGTGTCTTCTTGCATGATTTGTATGTGATTGTATCATGTCATTCACTGAAGTTAGAAAAATAATGCGGTCTGTTAGTAAACAGAAGCTGTAACAGCTAAACAGTACTGTACCTTTTCGAACTTCTAATCAGCCTTTTAGTCATTATTACCTATATCACCTACACGTATGTTTGCACCATTGTTTTTGTTGTTCACAACACAGTCAGTCGCTGATGAGGCCGGGTTACGGCGACAGCGCTACGACAAAGTAAGTGTGAACAACAAAAACAATGGTGCATACATACGTGTAGGTGATATAGGTAATAATGACTAATGGATTTAGTAAAACCTACGTGGCGGACTGCTATAATTTGTCAAAATAATCAGCCCTTTCTGTTGACTTCATTATACACAATTATGTTGATATACAGTATTTCTGTATAAGTTTTGCTATTTCTTATACTAGAGCCACGATAACTTTAATGTGACTAGTACTGAGTATTACAGGCGACTACATGATTATGATATGGTACGTAGTTGGATCTGAGCAATTATTTAAATGGCTTTGTGACGTTTGTCAAGCTCGCAAATGTGGTGTGTGTGTGTGTGTTGTGTGGAGAGAGAGAGAGAGATAAAGAGAGCTCTGTCCACACTTATCAATTACCAACTGGGGCATTATTCTAAATAAGCCCTCAGCCTTAAAAAAGATAGCGTAGCTCGCCCTTTTTTTTCTTTCTTTCCTTCTTTTTTTTTTTTTTTTTTTGTCTTTTTCTATTTCTTGTTTGTTGTCTGTGTTCAAAGAACATGTTTCTTTTTGATTTCTTTGTTGTTGTTTGTTTGCTGCTTCGTTTCTGTGTTTACTTCTAAGGAGGCTGATTTTTCCCTGAAGAGAAATTATTGTACTAGTAGTAGATATTACAAGGGCTTCTTTGTGTATGCATGTGTGTGTGTGTGTGTGTGTGTGCACGCGCGCTTGTTTGTGTGTGTGTTGGTATCTACAAAAGGTCTGGTGTTAATAATTGGCGTTTTGGGATTTGTGTGTGTGTGTGTGTGTGTGTATGTCACTGTGTGTGTGTGTGTGTTTCTTGCTTTGTTTTGTGTTTGAGGATGCTGTTCAGGTTTTAAATAGGATACATGCAATGGTCTTTGAAATAAGATTTAGTGATCATGCAGAAAGGGGTTTTGTTTATATTATGTTTAATTCTACCTAGAATCATTCTTAGCAGAATTGTATGTCATATTACTAGCATTTCATTCTATCCTAGCAAGCTCAATTCTGTCTTAGCCAGAATTTCGGTTAGTTCAAGTTCATATTACTTATAGCCCATCCGACTACTAGAGCCACATCAGGGCTAACACCAGGTCAAAAAGGACAACCTGTTAAGATAAAAGACAGTTAAAAACCATGCTCACTGCCAACCTTGCAAATCTAAAATGCAATTAAAGAAAAACAGACATAGCACTAGTGAAATCCATGGATTTCGTTCTTGTCGTCAGTGCCCTTGCCACTCGACAGGCCTCCATTCAATTTGTTTTGTTTCATTCACTGGCCTCTTAAAGATGTCCCTCGTGAGAACCAGGGGAATACGAATGTAGACGATATGGCAGAAGTTTCTGATAGAAATTAATGGTAAGCGATGGTAAATGCACACAGCTTAACAGGGATTTGAGAAAAGTATCTCCATTTCAGCTTCAGCACAATAACGGTTTCCAATTTAACCCTTTGACTCCCACACCCTGTCCATCAGCATCCTGCATTGTCAACCATGCTAGCAAAGCAAAAACTTCCCGCAGGAAGCTGGTGGATAGGGTGAGGGAGTCAAAGGGTTAAAGAATGGAGTG
This sequence comes from Monoplex corrugatus, assembly GCA_030674185.1. Taxonomy (NCBI): domain Eukaryota; kingdom Metazoa; phylum Mollusca; class Gastropoda; order Littorinimorpha; family Ranellidae; genus Monoplex; species Monoplex corrugatus. The sequence continues at coordinate 57,126,416 of CM060308.1, forward strand.
GAGCGTTTCGTCCTTGAGGACAGCGTCCAGGAAAAGTCTTTCTCCCGCAGGGAAGTGAGACAGGTGTGTATCGGAAATGGACTTAACTCCTTCAAGGTAGAAATGAGGCTAATGCAACAGGACTGTGCAAGGCTGTATGGGTCTTGTTTCCTATACTCGGGCTACAAAATGCCTCCTGGTTCCAGTTGCTATGAAGATAAGGCCCTGGCGAAGTGGTGGTACATCTGTGTGTGGGCTGTTTTCGTGGATCTGAGAAATGAGCAATGGACAAGCATCTCAACACCACCAAGAGGTTGAGCAAGTCTGAGGCCAATGTTGACTGATCGTTTTCTGGGGAAAGGGATCAAAGGTGTTTCTAAAGACAGTCTGACCACAAGCTGGGGGACTGGCATTTCAAATCTGGAATGGGAAGGGAGGGGGGTTCGATTCATTCTGGAGATCTGAGGGACCTTCTATCAGCCAACACGGTCCTCCAGTGGCAAATGTCATCCCTGTTGTAGGGGGCATGGGTTGGTCGTCAGGCAGAAACAAGCAGTAGCAGTGCTCCCTCACTGGCGAGTCGTGTCATCATTATCATCATGTGCCCTGTCACATAGCATTGGCGATCATGGTCAGCCCTCCATATGCATCTATCCCCTGTCGCCGCAAGCACATCTTCCACCCTCTCTGTCCTCAGCCACATTGCAAGTCTGTCCAATATTTTCTCCCTGGTCCTACCTGGTGTTCTCTTTCCAAATTTTAGATAGAAATGGTAAGCAATGGTAAATGCATGTAGCTTGAGAGGGATTTGAGAAGTATCTTCATTTCAGCTTCAGGCACATATACCGTTTCTAATTTTAAGAATGGATGGGGGCGTGCACGGTCGTATGGGTCTTGCTTACTATACCCCGAGTATAGAAGCAAGACCCATACAACCGTGTACATAACTGAAACCCCAAGGTTTCTCAGCCTATGAGGCTGGCACATGATACCCTGCTCCTTGGCAGTGGGGTCCCAGTTTGGGACATCCCTGTTTAGGTATGTTAATTTAACATCCAGTCGAGAAACGATAGTGGGAATCACGTTCAAAACAGAATTGTTTTTTCTTTAAAAAATGTTCAAATAAAACTCCAGATGAGAACGACAGAGATAACCAAGTCAGAGTGAAAAATCTGAGAATTCTGCACAAGATGACAGCGTAGCCATGACATGAAACGAATGAAGTTGAACTGAGCCTCGTCAAGTGACAAGGGCATTGATTGATTGTACCTAGAACGATGCCCTGGGACGTCACTGACCAAAATTCTGCACAAGACAGAGAATTGAGCTAGCTAAGATACCACATGATAAAAATGATAATTGTACATGAAGGAAATTAGCAATATGACTCTCTTCTCTCTTCTGTATCAGTGTATGTGTCCATATGTGTGTGGTGTGTGTGTGTGTGTGTGTGTGTGTGTGTGTGTGTGTGTGTGTGTGTTGTGTGTGTGTGGTGGTGTGTTGTTTGTGTGTGTAATATTAATGAAATGCGACCATAAAGTGCAAGAATGCCTGAATTTACTGTTGCAGCAGGTGGTATCTGTTATGTCCACTGGTCTTCTTCTTTACTATCCCATGCCTTGCTCATCTTTCAACTGAATCTGAATTTGTTCCATAGAGATTCATTACGCTCAGACAATTCCATATATGCTCCATCCAACTCTACCATTGAAATAATCTGGCAGACCTCTTCAAACTGTGCAAAATCTTAAAAGGTCTTAAAATGGACGCAGGAAGAAAGGGATGGAAAACATATGAAACACTAAGTGACCATCAAAATAATTGGAGCATTATGGTAAACTGAGAACAACAGACTGGGATTTAACTCAAGACTTCACTGCTCTATCAGTTTCTGTTACTGTCATTTTTGTTTAAAGCCCAGCAGGGCTATAGCCACTTCAAAACACACAATACTTCGACAGGAAAAAAGGAAAAGAAAATTAAGTACACATATCAATGCATTCACGCACATAATCTAAGGAGATGCCCCTGGCGTTGACCACTCCATCCAATTTATCACACAGGGGATTTAAAAAACATACATGAACACAAATTTAAACATAACTAAGGACACTAAAACATATATAAGAATGGGCCTGAATTACTTAAAAGTGCTTCTGCATATCTTGTTTCCCTAGAGCCAAAAATGCACTTAATACATGTACCCAATTATCAATCCTAAGAGAAACTACACAAGACTTTGTCGAACACATATAGGTGAATGGACTAGTAAGGCAGAAAATGACAGAAAGCAAAGAAGCAAGGCAGATCAGTTGAGTCTCACTATCTGCCAAATACTCTTTAACAAACCGACCAGCAGGACAGTGAGAATCAAATATCCATGCAACACTTACACCCAAACCAATTTCATATTCAGCCCAGCTACATAAACAAGCACATGACCACAGAAATAAACAACTGATAACAAGCTGAAGATTAGTTTCATGTTCAGTTTATTTTACAATAAACCATAACCAAGAAGCCATAAACAGGCAATATACCACGGGATTATACTGGAATGGTACATCACTGACGCATATTAACATTCGATTTTTGCATATTTGTACGAGCAAATCTCCCCCTTACCATGTTCAACTTGTGTAACATTCACAAAGTTCACAGTCATAGTCAACACACTTTAAAAAAAAAAAAAATTTTTTAGCAGGCAGCTGTGTTGCAAGATGCTATATTGAGATTTCACAGTCACAGTCAATACATACTTCAAAAAACATATCAGCAGGCAGCTGTCTTTCAAGATACTATATTGAGAGTTCACAGACATAGTCAATACACATTTAAAAAAAAAAGTATTAGCAGGCAGCTGTCTTGCAAAATGCAATACTGATCTTTGACAGTTACAGTAATTTAAGGTTATTTTACAATACTCTGTTCCTATTCTACAGCAACAAGTAAGTTAAGAGTAGTAGCAAAAAAATGAAAGTAATGTCATGTCATAGTCATTATTTTAAAAGCAAGTTGTGCTGATGACGTCACGAGAAGTAAATGAATAACAAATAAAAGTACTGACTTTCATCCCATGCTGAAAAAAGAACAAGTAGTCTAGATAGAAAAAAATGTACTGACCACCTTGCTTTCGTATTTTTCATTTCACTGTGGGGGAGGGGGGAGAGAGAGAGAGAGAGTGTGTGTGTGTGTGTGTGGGCGTGTGTGTAGGCGCGTGTGTGTAATGTGTGCGTGTGTGTGCATGCTGTGTATGTGTTCAGAAGGTACATGATATGAAAGGGTTTTACAGTGTCTCAAAAGAGTCATCAGCAACATGTTATCAAATCCACAAGTGTGCGGTGCTTTGTGTATAAGTGTCTGTTCAGAGGCTACATACTATGAAACAGTTTCTCGATGTACTGAAAGTGTCATCAAGAACATGTTCTCACATCACTCACCCACAAAGAATGCATCTTATTAGCAACACTACATTAACCACAGGGGGAAAAAATTCACAAAAAGACATCACTTAATAAAGAATTGACACAGTCTATTCTTGATTCATCATGAATTCAGAGAAGACCACTCTCCTAAATGACTTCTAAAAGCTAACATCAACAAATTGATCAGTATTTTTCAACAACTGTCAGTCTTTTCCCCTCACACAAATGCAGCTATTATTGTAAAAAAGATTTGCATTCATTTAACATCTATCATTTATATATTACCATTCATTTAGCCCTTTTACTCTTGCACCCTATCTACCAGCTGCAAAAACTTAACCCTTTCACTCCTTCACCCTATTCACAGGCTTCCTGCAGGAAGCTGGTGGATAGGGTGATGGACTGAAAGGGTTAAGTTTTTGCTTTGCTGTCATGCTGACAATACGGTAGGGTGAAGCAGTCAAAGGGTTAGGAAATAATTAGAGAACAGGTTATATTTTGAGAAAGAATAATTGCAAATTATTTATACAACATCGGATAAGATAACAGATTTTCCTACCAACTTGCACAAACCTGGTCTTTAATATAATATGTACGGCACCTACTGTCATGTTGTTTTTTAATTCGTAAACAAACAAATAAATGTTCTGTAAGTAGAGACAAACATATGTATTGGGGAAAAACATTCGCAAACAAGTAAAACAAAAGCAAACAAAAACGTGACCGATGCACTTCTATTGATTTTCTTGCTGAAAATGATTTGGGTGGAAGTAAAGCTTAGCCCTTTCTGCCGCTGTGAGCTTTCATGGTATTGCAAATGTGATTAATTACGGATCAATACACACAGTAAACATATTCAAGTACTACCCTGTCTGAACAAGCTTACTTGATAGACACCAATAAACAACATATCAACATGAAGGACATCACACTCACAAGAGGGGAGATGACACAGAATCAATACATTTTCAGATCCTCTACTGGAAATGACACAGAATCAATACATTTTCAGATCCTCTACTGGAGATGACACAGAATCTATACATTTTCAGATCCGCTACTGGCAAAGATAACAAATATGAGTGTTGGAGGGAGGGAGATGCCTATTCTGTCTTGGTCAAACACAAAGTCAAGGGCTGTTGTCACCAACTGTTGGCTCTAGCTAGAATATGTGAACTGCCACAAAATGTTACATCTAATTACGATGAAATTATCTTCAGCCATTACAAGCTCTTGACATGACCTTCAAATCTTCAAATTTCCTTTGAAGATGGAGCGAGGCTGCCAACGTGGTGTGGTGACTAACAAAACCAGTTGAAAACAAATGTGACTGCCTGCATTCAAACAAACGGGAACCAGATAACATAACAGAATTAGAATGCAAATCCAATAATAAAAGACAAGACAGGTGGAAACTCTTGGCCTACTGGTCTTTGTCAAGTGTAAACATAAGACAACAAATAACAAACACAAAAACCAGTGGAAAAACAACCAAACCTCTCTGTTGTCTTGTCTGGACAAGCAGGAGAAAATAACTCATCAGTGACTGATACAGTTACACTTGACAAAGGCCAGTTGGCTGAGAGTCTGCGCAGGTTTTGTCTTGCATGTCATATTTTATACGCATTCTGATTCTGTTTTCATGTTTTTCTGGTAACAAAACCAAGTATCACACACAATGTAATCTCCATCCATCCTTCAGAAAGTACCTTTAATTTTTTTTAGCATAAATGCACACAATCCTCAATCCTATAACTTGTATCTCTTATTACAGCTACATAAGCACAGGAGCAGAATGCTCCATAGACCTGGTATACAAACAGAAGAGAAGAAATCTGAATGCAGAAAATGGCAAGAAGACAATCTTCATCTGATGGATACAGTACCTTCTGGATGATGTTTATTCAACATCTGACCAGCAGTTATACATTAATGTCACAAACCTGGACGAGATATAGGTGACTAAGCAATATCATAAGTTTCAAAACATGCACTTCCAAGGAAGCCCAAATGTATAAGAGATCTAAAATACACCTCAGAGACTAGGAATTGTGATACACAGCCAAAGTAAAAAATACACTGTTTTGTTTACTCTGGTGAAATACAACATACATCAACATACGATTTACATGGGTGCATGCTGGATCCAAAACTCTAACAATGGTGTGACAACTAACACAAGCAGTGACAAAAGCTAGTGTGAATAAACTGAAACAGTATAAGCTTAGTCCTCTGGATTTGTAACACATGCATCCACCAGTCAATGTAGCGAAATAGCGCAATGCACTCCTGATAATCATGGATTCAAACAGCCGTCAGTCCAAAAACATTATCGTGGAATTTTTCTGCCCCGAATGACTTCTAACCAGAGATCAGTATGGGATGTCATCAACTCAAATTTCCTAACCAACACTACAGCTGTCTGTATCTTCTGGGCCTGGTTGATACCAGGACTATTATGGGAAGTAAGTGTAGAGCACAAGCCTGTCACAGTCTCAGTCTGTAATGGAACTCCAAAGCACCATCACTATCATCCTCATTCTCATCATAACAATGTGAAACGTTTCTATAGCCCTCCATGCCCTATTCTCAGGGTGACCTTGGGTTGGGAGGTGGGGGTGTTGGAGAGCTGGAATGAGGGGGGGGGGGGGTGTTGGAGAGCTGGAATGAGGGGGGGGGGTGCTGGAGAGCTGGAATGAGGGTGGGGGGTGTTGGAGAGCTGGAATGAGGGTGGGGGGTGTTGGAGAGCTGGAATGAGGGGGGGTGTTGGAGAGCTGGAATGAGGGGGGGGGGGGGGGTGTTGGAGAGCTGGAATAAGGGGGGGGGTGTTGGAGAGCTGGAATGAGGGGGGGGGGTTGTTGGAGAGCTGGAATGAGGGGGGGGTGTTTGGAGAGCTGGAATAAGGGGGGGGGGGTGTTGGAGAGCTGGAATGAGGGGGGTGTTGGAGAGCTGGAATGAGGGGGGGGGGGGTGTTGGAGAGCTGGAATGAGGGTGTGGTGTGTTGGAGAGCTGGAATGAGGGGGGGGGGGGTGTTGGAGAGCTGGAATGAGGGGGGGGGTGTTGGAGAGCTGGAATGAGGAGGGGGTGCTGGAGAGCTGGAATGAGGGGGGGTGGTGTTGGAGAGCTGGAATGAGGGGGCAGGGTGTTGGAGAGCTGGTATGAGGGTGGGGGGGGGGTGTTGGAGAGCTGGAATGAGGGGGGTGTTGGAGAGCTGGAATGAGGGGGCAGGGTGTTGGAGAGCTGGAATGAGGGGGGGTGTTGGAGAGCTGGAATGAGGGGGCAGGGTGTTGGAGAGCTGGAATGAGGGGGGGGGGGGTGTTGAGAGCTGGTATGGGGGGGGGGGGTGTTGGAGAGTTGGAATGAGGGGGGGTGTTGGAGAGCTGGAATGAGGGGGGGGGGGGTGTTGGAGAGCTGAAATGAGGGGGGGGGGTGTTGAGAGCTGGTATGGGGGGGGGGGTGTTGGAGAGTTGGAATGAGGGGGGGTGTTGGAGAGCTGGAATGAGGGGGGGGGTGTTGGAGAGCTGGAATAAGGGGGGGGGGGTGTTGGAGAGCTGGAATGAGCAGCATGGGCATAGTAATACCAGAGTGGTTGCAAAAGATGGGGTGTCAAAACAAACAAACATTAATCAAATTTAAAAAAAAAGTATTTTGTGTGCGTAGGTACTGAAACATTAGAGTGGGTACTATGGGGGAAGAACAGGACACCAGCACACATCACAGTAAGAATGAATGGGAATGGTACAAAGCATACTGTTTGTATTAATGAATGTTTCGAAGAACATCTGGCCTGGCAACACTATGAAAAGTGACCTCAATAATCATCACCATAAAATAGATATGACAAGCATAAAAGGGAATATTCAGATCTATATACAAAAAAAATGCAGGACTTGTCGGTATCACAAAATGGGATGAAAACTAAAGGAAAGTCATATCTCCCTCAACATCCTTCGATAGTGTGAAAATGGGGGAAAAAATCTCACCCTAACACACAACCCAACCAACTGTGGGGAAAAATCAGAACACACAGCTACCAAGATGAACCTTTCCCCTCAGTACCTGTTGAATAACACCTTGTTAAGCCATAAATAATATGCCATAATAAACAGACTACACTTTCTACATTCACTGGAAAAAAGCTTGACCAGACACATAAATACAAACAAAAATGATGGTGCACACACAAACCTACAAACATATCACATTTGCTATTACATAATTTCATATATGTGTCAGTGATTTCTGTATACACACTGTGAACACTGTATCAAAGAACAGTTTGCTAAATGAGTCAGAGATCTTAGCATGTTTGTCTTGAATAATTTCCTCCCAACACATTTAATATCATAAACTCAGGAACACCGACGGCTCCAATTTGTGCTTCTCCTCAAAACTTCTTTTTTCGGGTGACAGGTAGATTTTTATGTGAACTGTCATTTTCTGGCCCAAACACAATGTATGTCTTAAATATTGTTTGTTAGACCATTTCAGTCAAAATAAGGAAGTGTGTGTGTGTGTGTTTGTGTGTTTGTATATCGATACATGTAAGTGTCCACTGATTTTTCAAAAAACTGGTTAATCATACATTATCATTTTATCCATACTGTCAAGATAATGATTTGCAAAATAACAACACTACCTTTGTAGATCAATGCACCAGTCATGCTAATTTATTCTTAAAATTTAGATTTGTTTACTTGCTTCCTGTCCACTTTTAACATATTACCAAAACACATAAAACCCTCTTCCACAATGTAAATAGAATGAATTACTTCAAGCAAGCAGGTACTCTTGTTCAGGGACAAGATCTGAAAGTCAAACTGAAAATAATGAAAAGTCACAGAATACTGTCAACAAACTTTAACCATTCTATATTGAATACAATCTACATCCCCCCCCTCCCCCCCTGAAGATTACAAAAAATCAGAGCACACAAATATACAGAATGTAATTATCATAAATTGTAAAGCTTTGGTGCAGTCTTCCTCCTACAACTTATGAGGAAATAATTATTACATATAAGTAATATGTATCATACAAAAGAACCATAACACAACACCATTCACCAAACCTGTACTCACGCCAGAACTATCTAAAAGGCAAACTGTCTTTAATTTAGAAAAAAAACGTTATACACATAATAACATGCTTACACAGAAAAAAGCCTGCAACACCACATACGAAATAACTTTATCAATAAAAAAAATGGAAACATACACACACACACACACACTTACACCGGTACCACCACCTTCATACACATACAAATACAATCTACTGGAAAGCCCTCAACATCATGATTAATACCAAAACACAAAAGCAACTGCACAGTACTGAAAGCATCATGGACTGCACACAGGATCCACTCAGTTAATTCATAGACATGATTTCACCAATCAGCATGTGCCAAACTGATTACCAAGAACCTAAAAATGTCATAATCTCACATGGTTGAAAAAGAAGTTAAGTTGCCACAAATGTTGCAATATCAAATGGCTACCAAAAAAGAAAAAAAATGTTTAAATACATTCTCAATGTAAAAGTGTGCAATATATATATATATATATGTGCACGTCTACAATACTGGAATCACCCAATAGAATGATAGGGCCCTCACTTCAGCTTCAGTTATAGCTACCTTCAATATGTTGGTGGAGTTTTTTTTTATTTCAATTGGTTTGGCGACATGTTTCTTCAACAAAATAAAGCATTGTTCATCACCATTTGTGTTTGCCTGATTTTTTTGTTGTTTTTATTTTGTCTGTGGTTGTGACAAAAAAAGCGCCAGAAAGTGGGACATGGCTTGGGTTGAAACTTGTACAACAGTGTAACTTAATCAGAACAAGCAACACACAAATGAACTGTGTGTGTCCTGTTAGTGAATAAAACATTAATCCCACCCACAATAAGCCATTGCAAAACTTCATGCAATAAGTTGCGTTTGGTGCATCCAAAAATATGGCGATCGTGCGTTTCATTAGTTTCTACAGATAACGCTTGCATTCCGTTCTACCCACACAACACAGTTGTGCTTCAACAGATTCAAAATTACTCCAAAATGTATCTTTGGGGATCGTTCTTCCTGCTCATGATTCAGTTCGTTGAAATACGAAGCTGAATGCAAGTTTCTCTGAAGGTGCTTATAGCGTGGCATGTTTTGCTTCCTAGTGTAACGAACACAACCTATCCTTCTTGCTCATCATCAAAGTCAATTATCTTGGCCCCATCCTCTGAATCTAAAGCGTTTGAGAACAAAGAAAATGTGTACGTGACAAGCGGCACATGGCCCATGTATGCTCAAACACAAGCTTGACATTGGTTGACTCGTCTCCACCCGACGCTTTGAAACGAACGTCACATCTGCTTGACGTCACCACAAGTGTCGGCATCTTCAGTTTGGTGTGTGTGTGTGGCAAGCAAACTGAAGTAAGGATACAATTTTGCTTTTATTGTTTATTAAAAATAGATAAGATTTACTGGATAAAACTCAGTAAAAGAGTAAATAATGATTGATTCTCTCTAAATGCGAATCAATGTGGGCATTTGCGATTGTTTCTGTAGTAACGCACAAACATTTCGATACGATATCTACTGTGCATGAAAAGTGGAAACTTTTTTATGTTTACAGTGTACAGGCAAGTCTCTTATATTTCGCAAAAACTTGGCATGCATTCATGATCTTACGTATACAACGAATAATAGTCGTGGGTTTCTGCAGAAACGAAAGCGGTTATTAGTTGTTTCTCTTGTAGCGCACATAACGAATAAACGTTACATGGAGCATTTTTGTTTATACAAGCTTTACTGCGTGTGTTGTGACTACTAAGAATATTGTGAGCCCTACTGTTTGTGTTTTGGAAAGGAACGCTCTCAGCAAAAAGGAAATTTCGTGGAATAGTTTTAAGTGCCACTGGTTTTAGATTCCACGGCAACGCACGCTTGCTGATTCTTTGTTATCAATTACAATTTCGCAACAGATTGATGTCTTTGGACAGAAAGCAAACAATTATGGTATTCCAATTGCATGGTCCAGTTAAAGACATACAGCTGTTGAAATCTACAGAGAGTTTTTAAAAGTCGGCACTTTGTGAGCGTGAGTTACTGCAGAGAGGAAACATTGTTGCAGATTTTGTTTCAAGGTATGCATGTCACAGTCTTTACGTATTTTGTTTCTTCTTCCCCAGCCACTGAACTGTAGATCTATTCTTTCTTTCAAGATTAATACGGGAGAAGGAAAGCCATATTAGCTATCTAAAATCTTGCCAAAAGAAAAGTTCGTTGTTTACAGTGGAAGCGATTCAGATCTATTGAGATGACAATTGTGCTTCCTCTTTACGCACATTTTTGATTGGACTTATCTGAAACTGGCACAGCATACAGATCTACATTGTGCTTTTTATGCCTTACTTTTCAGTGGCTATTAAAAGATTACTTGTTAAAACAACGGATTGGATTATACTTCTTGTTTGTGCGCTACAGATTAACCACTCTCACTCCTTGTCTTGTTATTATCATTACTATTATCATTACAGAAATTAATATTAGTATTATTGTTGCTAGTCATTATTCTACAATGGACTGGTAAGGAAATGTTTTGAATGCAGTACCATGGTCATAATTTTGTCCAATAAGACAATAAGTTAAAAAAAATTAACCTGGTGTAGGTTTTGAAAATGTACATAGGCATAAGATCTGATCAATACAATGTCGCTTACACTTTTTAATGTTGAAACTTTTAGTTCACCTTTTCCACATTATACAATAATCAAAGCAATTATTCAGAGCTCTGTGTGTGTGTGTGTGTGTGTGTGTGTGTGTGTGTGTGTGTGTGGTGCGTGCGTGCGTGCGTGCGTGCGTGCGTGCGTGCGCGCGTGCGTGCGTGCGTGCGTGCGATTTCCAGGTTCTGAAGTCAGAAGGTGGTGAGACGCTGGTGAAATTTGTGCGAGACAGAAGTGGACACTTCAGCTTTCCAGATATTGATGACATTGCTTGAGTGGCCAATGACAACCTGAGTATCCTGCAGCCACTGACCATTAACCAACGCGGGCACTATATTTTTACAGTTTAAAAGCTACACCAATGCAGTGACTTTACAGCTCAAGTTGTGAAAATGTGACCAAAAATGGAATCTCAGCATGAACTGATGAAGTAGTCCCCCCCCCTTATGACTTCCAGCAATCTGAGAATGGACCAATTCAAAGAATGAATTAGTGAAAGGATGAATCAGCTGAATTAGTGCATTCACTGTGTAACATCTAACAAATAAAATTCAATATTCGCTGAAATGCAAGAAATTATAAAATCCAGTCAATTGGAATAAATTGCTCAAAATCCAGCAAAGTCATTGCATACAGCATATTGTAAAGTCCTGCAAACAAAACTTAACAATGTTGAAAACAATCTAATGCATCTAGAGTACCTAAATGTAAAAACAGTGATTTATTCTGATGTTGCTCGATGGAATACAAGAATGGTTTCCCATTTGGATTCCACGTAATGCACGCAACATTTCCCAGTTACATAAATATGGCTATGCCCAAATGCTCATCATTGTCATAGAAAGAAAGCTTTTAATATGTTGTCTAAGATAAATCAAGATACCTCCATATTACAGCTCTACCATTGTCAGTGAAAAATTGTCAAGCCGCAATGTTGCGTGGGTTACGGTCTCCACCTATACATAAGTTTATATACAGGACATGGTTAAGTTCTTCTGTTCAAGTTTAATACTGGACACATGACCTTAGGTGTCTGTATTGATGGCATCATCCTTTCCATGAAGCCTGGTTATTTTATCTAAAAAAGCAGTAGGGCCTACCAAATGGAAACCATGTAATGCACATCACGCCGGTCACTTGGTCTACATTTTGCTGATTTTTAGTGAAGTCTTTAAATGAACTCTGTTTATTTTTTTTCCTGTTTATTAAAGGTATGTCTGAACTCTTCAAAAATGTGTTTTGCTTGCTTTTTTTATTACTTTTAATTTTTCACCCTCATGTCCCAGGTCTTGTTCCAGTATTGTAGACGTGCACATATGTATTTATATATATATATATATATACATCTAAATATATATCCATACATTTCTACGCATCTATACACAATCAGTATAAACTGGGCAGTCATAATTTTCATTATCAAAATGGCAGCACTCGCAGAATCAAAAATATACAACAACAAAAAACCCCAAATACATAGTTGCAAACAGTCACTGTCCAGCATCTCTCAATGCTGGTAAAACTACAAGTCTGTTTTGCAGAGTACAGGGCCCAGATGCACACCATGCTTTATCTCTTAGAAACATCCTAAATACTAAAATTATTTCAATTTCACAAACATTCATATGGTTTTAACATACAGAATGTTTCCAGGAAGCTGAAATATGTTGTGTGTCCGGACCCTGCATCTTAGAGCACAAAACTTGCTGTTGCAGCTTATGAAGTTGCCATATGAATGGAAGTCACTGCTGAATATAGCAGCAAGCAAACGTAATTTTGGACTGGTTGTAATTACTACATTGTGTCTGTAAATCTTGAAAATGAATTAAACAGAAAAAAGTAAGAAACTATTACAATCACCGACAATAATGACTTTCTACAATAAGTTTCCAAGTTTCTTTGCACAAACACATCACCATTGTCAATATTATCATATTCAAACAATGCACCATAGCCATATACGATTTTCAGATGTGTGATGTTTAAAGTACATGAAAATTAAGTTAAGCCAATCTCTGTATAGTAATAAACACATGTTTCTGATTACAGAAAAAAAAAAAAAAGAATAAAATGAAAATAAAGACAAAGTATGAGAATAAAAGGAAACAGCTATGTACAAATATTTTATCAGTTGAAAAGATCTGAGTATTGCAGAAAAGGACATAAGCAACTTGCTGAATGGCAATATCAAACAAAAATCTAAGTTTAAAACAGCCATTCATTTAAAAATACTCATAATTTTTTGATGCCATGAACATTGCTAAATACTCATAATCTCATTTTCAAATACAATTTATACTCACAATCTCATTTTCAAATACAATACATAAACAACTAAATAAATAAGTTGTTCATAAATAACAGTAATAACTCGAAAACTGCATGTTCATTTATACAACCAATGATCACAAGGATGGACTGAAAGTTTTGCATTAAAGTAAGGTGGACGATGAGACACAGGTATGCGTTTCATCAAAGAAGACTCAAAGAATTCTGCAAGACAGGTGAATTCAACCTTTTCAGTTTCACTCCCTCACTTTATCGAAAGCTGGCAGATAGGGTGAGAGAGTGAAAGGGTACAAGCGTATTTCTCAAATCACCAGTATCGGTACACAATCCAGTGTCAATAAATTGAGTAAGATGGTTTCTTTTGGCATTGAGACCCCTCATATACAAGCTCAGTCTAGAGACGAAGGTCTATATTATCCTTCACATGGTAAGGAGATCCCAGATAGATACATCATTAATACTGCTCATGCCCACTCCCTGTTGGCATATAGTTCTGTATGTAAAGTATAACAGTGCATTCTGTACACAATAAAATCTTTCACCTCTGCATTATGGTGGGTAAATTCTGCAGTGCTGAAGACAGATTACTGCCTTACCAGCAAAGGAAATGGTAACAAGAAAGAACGGTTAAAGATACAAAGTATGTATCTTTTTCATGATCTGAAATTTTGGGTGTCATTCATGAGACAGAATAGAAGTAATCGTGGGTCTTGAACTCACTTGTATGGTGGGAACATGTGAATACTTTATTGATAACAGACTGCACGCCATCAGATAAACTCTCCACTTATGCATTACTGTGACTTATATAAGTTAGAATGGGGAGAACATGTGAATACTCTACTGATAACAGACTGCATGCCATCAGATAAACTCTCCACTTATGTATCACTGTGACTTATATCAGTTAGATTGGTGGGAACATGTGAATACACTTCTGATAACAGACTGCACGCCATCAGATAAACTCTCCACTTATGCATTACTGTGACTTATATAAGTTAGAATGGGGAGAACATGTGAATACACTTCTGATAACAGACTGCATGCCATCAGATAAACTCTCCACTTATGTATCACTGTGACTTATACCCAGTTAGCATTGTGGATCTGTGAATCTTATGATAACAGACTGCATGCATCAATGAATCTCCACTTATGTATCACTGTGACTTACCACGTATCACTTATCTTAATTATGATAGTATTGAATAATTAAGAATTTATGCAGGGCATAACTAATAACTTGTTCATTACTGAGTTTGTATATATATATACAAGGCACAACCTACACAAACCACACCTAGAGAATAAACATAATACACAAAGAAATAAAAAATGAAAAAACACACATCAGTTCAAGGATGAGAAGTCCATAATTACCAATTCATAGTTGACTAGTCACGGTAACCTTTAAAAATGGCCTGTGTGTACACACAACACACACAATCTTCTATCTATCTGAGCCATTCTCTCCTTTTACATAAATCAAAAATAATGAACTTGGCAAATAAGATAGAAGACTGGGGAAAAGGCGGGTGAAAAGAAGGGAAAAAGCATTTATCCTTTTAATAATCTCACTTCAAAGTGCAGTGCTGGCTGTTTTGGCATTAATGACATTATAACAAACAAAAATACTTCAAGCTTAAGTGAAAAAAAAATTTTTTTTTTCAAAACAGGCACAAAATAATACCAACATGACCCCGACGCCCCTCCTCCACCCACCCAGAAACAGTAACATTTTAGCATTCAACATTATAAAATGACAATGACATGTTCTTCAAAACATCATGTCTATAGAAAGGGAACAAATGTTTACAAAAGAAAAAGAAAATTAAAAAGAAGAAGATGAAAATCTATTCAACTATATACATCATAATGAGATACAAATGTTTACGAAAGAAAAAGAAAATTCAAAAAAGGAGATGAAAATCTGTTCAACTTTGTTCATCATAATGAGATACCCTGCCTCAAAAAGCACTCTGTTTTGTTCAGAAAAAAACAATCCCACAATAGATAGTCATCTGTCAAACATTAACCCTTTAACTCCCGCACCCTATCCACCGACTGCAAAAACTTAACCCTTTGACTCCTTCACTCTATCCACCAGCTTCTTGCAAGGGTGAGGGAGTCAAAGGGTTAAGTTTTTGCTTCGCTAGCATGGTCAGCAATGAAGGATGCTGGTGGACAGGGTGCGGGAGTCAAAGGGTTAACACATATTTTCTATATACTTCTCATTTAAAACCACACATTTGAACAGTTTAAAAACACCAAAAACAGATTCATTCTCTCTGTTTCTACCAAGGCATATCCTGTGACCTAAAAAAAATGAAATAACAAAACTGAGAAAAGAACATTTAACCTCCTGGCACGATGAGCCATGACCGTGGCTTTACCGTCCACACACAATGAGCCACGATCATGGTTTCATTTGTATCTCCCGCTGAATACTGTCTGATCTATAAAGTGAATACAAATTGACCAATCAGAAGATTTCTTTTGCAAGGCCTCTGCCTTCTCCCTTTCACTCAGTCGCCATTTTGCTGTTCTTCGATTGATTTCTATAAGTTTTTGCACAAAAATGAGTGAGAATGGGACTGACCATGAGGTTGACAAGTTGGGACTTGTTAACAGTGACTCTGGCAATAATTAAGAGGTAAATATGGCTTTGTTTTTGATTCTAAATGAACAAGAGAGGTTCAAGCAAATCATGAAGGGTATTTTTAGCACATCAGTCATTGATGGAGTTTGGTTTGTTTACATTGTACTTTCATCGCACGTGCATGTTTGTGTATTATTCTAACACTGTGTAACTTCACTTTCTCCTGTAAACAGGTATTTTACTTTTATTGAGCAGTTCAGGATTTCTCCTTTCTGAATATGTATACTTTTTGTAGGAAATGTTTACACGAGAGCAGTAAAAATTAAAAATAATTAGTACCCGTTGACAAGTTGGCTCCCGCAAATATACGCCATTGTCTTACAGTACACTTTTAATTATGTATCATGCCAAGTGGGCTAACCAAATCAGTTAAAAATCTATTACATAATATTAATTTTCACAAATCAGATCACTACCTGCAAACCAAAGTCTTGTGCCATTAATTTTTTTGATGAGGTATATGATGATTTTCAATATTAAGTTCCCTTCATTAAAAATACCAGAACAGATTTCATCGACAACAACTATCAGTAACACACAAATATTACCGTTCATTATCAAAGAACAATTAAATACAATGTAAGTTTGCAGAACAATAAATGTTTGACAAATTGTCTAAAGTCTACTCACTAATGACCACTTGCTGCAAGAATAGAATTTTGCCATTCTTCTTGCAGCCAATCTTGTAAACTAATGCACGGAATGGCCTACCAACAGTCACTATAACAAGTCCTATGTTCCTACTACAATACTAATATCTGAAAAACATTTTCTTGAAGCTGTTCACAATGCACATATCTACAGGAATGTTGGAAACAATTTTTCAACCAGCAACCTTGCTGACATGCTGCATTTTCCTAGTATGATAAAACCTGCGCTTTTTCGTTTTTTTGGTTCATGGGCTGCAACTTTCAGGTGCACTTGAATACATTAACAGGCCTTTCTGTATATGGCCATTATTTTTTACCACGCCTTTAAAACAGTCACAATCTGTTGTCAGGAATAAAACCTGACATGAGGGGACATGCACAGGACCAGATAACAGTGTCTCCACTTGGCTGGTGTCCTCTCATAAAAGGGACTGTAGTTTGGAAACACATTCTTACACAACTCACATTCTGAAATTCCCAAATGTCAACCCATTCACCACATTATGACAAAAATGACCACTACGATTCCACATTGTTATTGTTATCTGATTTATCACCGTCAAATTCTTTTTTTTCCCCCTTATACCATAGTGTCTGTGTATGCTATGTTCACAAAGAATCAAATGAGAATTACCAGTGTGATATCTATGATCAGCATTTAGCATTAAATGTTTACATTGGAAGTTTACTCTGATGTTAAAAACACTTCCAGTTCCAACCTGATCACTGATAATCACAATCAGCGGCAACTTAACTATAATGGTAGAATGTCCATCTGTATCTGGTAAGTGGCTGCTAGAGACAGTCACTACAGCTGGGAAAACTTCTTGAGCTAAGTGAAAGTGTCTGGACACAGCAGGCAGTTATTCAAGGATTGTGGAAAACAGGCTTTATCATAATTATGGCAGATTCAGCACCACACTCATTAGGCAACTGTTCATTTTTCAAGCAACATTTGCTGAAATGCATCAGTGAAATTAATGTCATAAAAGACGAGGACATAAAACAAGATGGATCACACACACCCGACGATTGTAGGTCTGGACAGATCCATCACAGCGACAGCGAAACTGTACAGTATTAGAGGTAATGGCTTTTGTCTCCACAAACTGTTGGGTTCCACCAATTACTCCACAGGCAACTGACATCACTATGTTATCCTGAACAAAATGGAAGAGAGAAAGTTTGTGAACATTACAATTATACACTGAAACAGTACAAGTACAGGAAATCATGACAAACTGTTTTCAAAAATAGGACAGCTTTCAGCATCAGACATACATTAATAAGGATATTGTTTTCAATCTTAATGACAGATAGACAAACAGATCCCATCTCTTTGCTGTGGCGTTCTGTTGGATCAATCTATTGGATATAAAGAAACAGATTTGTCCACTACTGGGCATTACAAAGCTGCTGCCCTTGGGTGGTCAGTTTTCAAACCTGTAACCCCATAATCCTGCTCACTAATTTTCAACAGTAACCATATAATCACACACAAGCTGTTCATTATGGTATTACCATGCAGAGAAAAGAGTCAAGGTCCTGATCACATCTTTAGCTTCCTAAATGGCTTGCAAAGTCGTGTTTCAATTGCTGTAGAACTCACAGTCCCCTTCAGCAGACAGTACAGAAGTACCAGTAAGCCAAGCCAAGAAAGGATAAAGGTACTACTGCTTTCCTTTGTCTGGTTCAAGAAGAACTGTTATAGCTCATCATTCCTACTCTAATTCACCACTAAACGCTGAGTTAAAACAGTAGGGTTGGTCACCACATGTGCCTATTCATATTTTACAGGAATTTGTCTTTTGCTATAACATGTAAAAAAAGTTAAAAGTTATAAATGCATGCACATGCACGTGCACGTGCATGTGCATGTGCACGAACACACACACACACACACACACACACACACACACACACACACACAGAATGCCCAATTATCATCATCATTATCATCATAAATCATTTATTATCAGGTTAACAGAAAAGTTGTCCTGGCATATGTAAAATTCAATGTGCAAATTAATTAAAACAAAAATATCTTTGAGTAAAACTTGAGAAACATGTTTAAAATTATGAAATTGCAAATGGATACACACACACATAAACACACATAGACACACATGCATATGGACACAAACATACAAACACACTAAACAAATAAAACAAAAGCACTTCCCTAAACATTAAGGATAAACATTTTTTTCTATCAACTCAAATACATGTCACTAGCCTCCTAAAAAAAACAACAACAACTCTTCTCCAAATGTTTTCAGAAAAGTAATTACCGCAGCAAGAATCCCAACAAACAGTTTGATTTTAATTTCACACAGGAAATAAAAGTGGTGTGGAAGAGAAACAGCAGACATACAACAGAAAACAAAACAAAGCAAAACTAAAAACAAACCCAAAGACATCAAAAGGTCTTACTTGCAGTATGTTTATGTCAGGTTGCCATGATGATGTGGAGTAAGGACCAGGCAAAGCCTGGTAAGAAGTGCTGTTCCTGTAGAAACAGTTGCTCAAGTTTCCCACTCTAGGGGTAGCCTGGTTACCAAACACAATTTTACAGTTATTGTTATTGCTGTTTAAAGCCCAGCCGACTCGTAGAGCCATATCAGGGCTAAAATCATTTCGAAGCATGCACAATACTTTAACAGGAAAAAAAAAACGAAAAGAAAATTAAGTACACATATCAATGCACTAGCACACATAATCTAAAGAGATGCCCCTGGCATTGACCACACTGTCCAGTTTATTGCACAGGGGATTTAAAAAACAAACAAACCTGCAGATTGATTTAAACATAACTAAGGGCACTAAAACATACAAAAACAGGCCTAAACTACTTAAAATTCCTGCTGCACATCTCATTTCCCTAAAACCAAAAATGCATTTAATACATGTACCCAATTATCAATCCTAAGAGAAAGTATGTAAGACTTCATCGGACACATAGAGGTGAAATAGGAAGATATGACAAAACGCAAAGGAACAAGGCGGAAACAAAGAAAGTGACAGAAAAGAGGAAATTTCTAGGACAGAATTTCCAGAAAGTGGGGGTACTATTTACACTGAAAGAACCCCCCACATCCCCACGGGAAGGAATTTTATGGTTACTTATGTTTGTACATCATTATCATTATGATATCATTAACATCATTACATCATTAACATCAATTCTTTCTTTAGCAAATAGTTCTACAGGGAGACACATAAAAGACTTGCACATGTACATAAACGAGATTATTAAATTAATACTTGTACATCATTATATCATAAAGTTCAATTCTTTTCTACCACACAGCTCTGTGGGTATGGCATGACAAAGACCTGCATAAGCACAAACCACCAGATTTTATGTAAATCCAACCAACACAATTTTACTACAGGTAAAAAAAATGTACAAAAATTAGTCATTTACATTTATCACATACCCATGCCTACACCCACACACATATATATGCATGCATACACACTTACATGCCAATACACTAAGCAGTGTACTATTCCCTGGTCAGTACTACCACTGTAAACGGTCTCCCTCTACATTTATCATGTATCACACTCACATATGTATGTATGCATACACACTTACATACCCACACACCATGCAGTGTATTATTCCCTGGTCAGTACTACCACTGTAAACTAACTCCTTCATGAACATGTTTATGTAAAGACTCCTAGCCCTCTCAGTTTAACATAATAATCCTTTGAGTCCCTCACTGTCTCACATAATCATCCTTCGACACACTCGTGACTCACTGTCTCACATAATAATCCTTTTGACTCCCTCACGGTCTCACACAATAATCCTTTTGACTCCCTCACTGTTTCACATAATAATCCTTAGACTCTCTCAATGCCTCACATTATAACCTCAAACTCCATTACTGTTTGACATAATAACCACTCATTCCCTCACTTTCTCAATAATTATCTCTTGACATCCTCACTGTCTCACATAATAATCCTCTCACTGCCTAATTGTCTCACATAATAATCATTTTGACTCACTGTCTCACATAATAATCCTTTGACTCCCTCACTGTCTCACATAACTTCACAGTCTCACATAATAATCATCTGACTCCCTCAATGTCTCACATAATAATCCATTGAGTCCCCCACTGTCTCACATCATAATCCTTTGACTCCCCCACTGTCTCACACAATGATCCTTTGACTCCCTCACATAATAATTCTTTGACTCCCTCACTATCTCACATAATAATTCTTTGACTCCCTCACTGTCTCACATAATAATCCTTTGACTCCCTCACTGTCTCACATAATAATCCATTGACTCAGTCACTGTCTCACACAATAATCCTTTGACTCCCTCACTGTCTCACATAATAATCCTTTGACTCCCTCACTGTCTCACATCATAATCCTTTGACTCCCTCACTGTCTCACACAATGATCCTTTGACTCCCTCACTATCTCACATAATTCTTGGACTCCCTCACTGTCTCACATAATAATCCTTTGACTCCCTCACTGTCTCACATAATAATCCTTTGACTCCCTCACTGTCTCACATAATAATCCTTTGACTCCCTCACTGTCTCACATAATTCTTTGACTCCCTCATTGTCTCACATAATCCTTTGACTCCCTCACTGTCTCACATAATAATCCTTTGACTCCCATCCTTTGACTCCCTCACTGTCTCACATAATAATCCTTTGACTCCCTCACTGTCTCACATGATAATCCTTTGAATCCCCACTGTCTCACATAATCATCCTTTGACTCCCTCACATAATCCTTTGACTCCCTCACTGTCTCACATGATAATCCTTTGACTCCCTCACTCTCACATAATAATCCTTTGACTCCCTCACTGTCTCACATAATAATCCACTGACTCCCTCACTGCCTCACATAATAATCCACTGACTCCCTCACTGTCTCACATAATCTTTGACTCCCTCACTGTCTCACATAATAATCCTTTGACTCCCTCACTGTCTCACATAATAATCCACTGACTCCCTGTCTCACATAATAATCCACTGACTCCCTGTCTCACATAATAATCCACTGACTCCCTCACTGTCTCACATAATAATCCACTGACTCCCTCACTGTCTCACATTATAACCCTCAAAATCCATTACTGTTTGACATAATAACCCCTCATTCCCTCACTTTCTCAATAATTATCTCTTGACATCCTCACTGTCTCACATAATAATCCTCTCACTCCGTAACTCTCTCAAACAATAATCCTTTAATTCCCTCACATAATAATCCTTTTGACTCACTCATTGTCTCACATAATAATCCATTGACTCCCTCACTGTCTCACATAACTTCACAGTCTCACATAATAATCCATTGAGTCCCCCACTGTCTCACATCATAATCCTTTGACTCCCTCACTGTCTCACATAATAATCCTTTGACTCCCTCTCTGTCTCACATAATAATCCTTTGACTCCCTCTCTGTCTCACATAATAATCCATTGAGTCCCCCACTGTCTCACATAATAATCCACTGACTCCCTCACTGTCTCACATAATAATCCTTTGACTCCCTCACTGTCTCACATAATAATCCTTTGACTCCCTCACTTTCTCACATAATAATCCTTGACTCCCTCATGTCTCACATAATAATCCTTTGGACTCCCTCACTGTCTCACATAATAATCCTTTGACTCCCTCACTTCTCACATAATAATCCTTGATCTCCCTCACTGTCTCACATAATAATCCATTGACTCCCTCCTGTCTCACATAATAATCCTTTGACTCCCTCACTTCTCACATAATAATCCATTGACTCCCTCACTGTCTCACATAATAATCCATTGACTCCCTCACTGTCTCACATAAAATCCTTTGACTCCCTCACTGTCTCACATAATCCTTTGACTTCCCTCACTGTCTCACAATAATCCTTTGACTCCCTCACTGTATACATAATCCTTTGACTCCCTCACTCACATAATCCTTTGACTCCCTCACTGTTACATCATAATCCTTTGACTCCCTCACTGTCTCACATAATCCTTTGACTCCCTCACTGTCTCACATAATAATCCTTTGACTCCCCACTGTCTCACATAATAATCCTTTGACTCCCTCACTGTCTCACATAATAATCCTTTGACTCCCTCCTGTCTCACATCAATAATCCTTTGACTCCTCACTGTCACATAATAATCCTTTGACTCCCTCACTGTCTCAAATAACCTCATATCTAATAATCCTTTGACTCCCACTCACTATCTCACATAATAATACTTTGACTCCCTCACTGTCTCACATAATAATACTTTGACTCCCTTTCTTCTCACATAACAATCCTTTGACTCCCTCACATATAATCCTTTGACTCCCTCATTGTCTCACATAATCTCATTATCTCACATAACAATCCTTTGACTCCCTCACAGTCTCAAATAACCTCATTATCTTACATAATAATCCTTTGACTCCCTCACTGTCTCACAATTCATATCTCACATAACAATCCTTTGACTCCCTCACAGTCTCAAATAACCTCATTATCTCACATAATAATCCTTTGACTCCCTCACAATCTCATACAACCTCATTGTCTCACACAACAACCTCACTATTTCACACACTCACCTCATTATCTCAGATATTAACCTCATATTTTCACATTATAATCTCACTGTCTCACGTAATAGCTTCACTGCCTTGCATTGTATCTACCAACTTCCATCAGCTTTCTTCAGAAAGCTGGCTGAGGCTGGTGGATAGGGCAAGGGAGTCTAAAAGTTAAAATGTCAGCCTGTCCTTCAACCACATACTGAGGTCACTACAGTACAATGGTACTATTATTACACATGATGAATTAATTACAATAATAATGTGTAACTGCCACTAATTCATGCTGAGGTCATCAACAATAATTAGACAATGAAAGCTGTGGTCTGTCAATGCTATCTGCATGCACGCTCTTATCAAATGTTATTATAGTAAGAATAACAACAACAATGATGATACTAATACTAATAACAAGTGTATGAATGCTCTGCATAGATGTACACCAAGAATCGATATGCTTTGCATAGGTGTACACCAAGAATCTATATGTTCTGCATAGATATACACCAAGAATCTATCTGCTCTGCATAGATGTACACCAAGAATCTGTGATTTGCACAGATGTACACCTAGAATCTATGTGCTTTGCATAGGTGTACACCAAGAATCTATATGCTGTGCATAGGTGTACACCAAGAATTCTATATCAGTTATTGCTCTGCATATGTTGTATACCAAGAATTCTATCTTTCTCTGCATAGATGTACACCTAGAATCTATCTGCTCTGCATAGATGTACACCAAGAATCTATAGTGCTCCTGCATAGATGTACACCAAGAATCTATCTGCTCTGCATAGATGTACACCAAGAATGTATGTGCTCTGGCATATATGTACACCAAAAATCAATATGCTCTGCATAGATGTACACCAAAAATCAATATGCTCTGCATAGATGTACACCAAGATTCTATATGCTCTGCATGTGCAATAAGAATCTATGTGCTTTGCATAGATGTGCACTGAAAATCTATCTGCTCTGCATAGGTGTACAACAAGAATCTATGTGCTCAGCTGTATACTGAGAATCTATCACAATCACTGACTTTATGCATTTGCATGATATGGTTAAGTTATGTGCTATGAAACTGAACTTTTACTGTATGCCTATGCTGGAGTTTATTTTTGACTGTATCTGATGTTGGAGATCTCTTCCACTTACTGCAACCATTGTCATCACAGAACGGAGAGGGAGTCTTAGTACTGACTCACATATATCTAGTCTTTAGAGTGGTATGTTATGTAATTTCTACCCACCTGAGAGCCTGGTGTAAGACTGATGTTAGCTATCTGCTGTTGCAAATCTGTGCTGACATGATGCAGCTGAGAACTGAAGGTCCACACACTGCTGTTAAGCTGGGAGATCATATCCACTATGTTGCCTTCTGGTAAAGCGTTGGAGTTCTGCAACGTTATGAATGACATATCATAGAGCAAAACCATGAGGCACAAATAAACACAGAGGGAGAGAAAGAAGGGTGGGTGGGAGTGGGGATAGGGGTGGGGAATAACTCAAAGTTAATCTCAATGTGCCAAAATACAGACAAGGGGATGGTACAGGGTAGTCACAGAATGAGAAAGAGAAAGATATTTTGAGCTTATATGTACTTAATCTATGTGTGTGTGGTGTGTGGTGTGTGTGTGTGTGTGTGTGTGTGTGTGTGTGTGTGTGTGTTGTGTGTGTGTGTGTGTGTGTGTGTGTACGAGAAGAAGAAGACAGACAACATGATGATGGTGATGTGTGTGAGTGATGTGAGTGGTGTGTGTGTGTGTGTGTGTGTGTGTTGGTGTGTGTGTGTGGTGGTGTGTGTGTGTGTTGTGTTTGTGTGTGTGTGTGGTGTGTGTGTGTGTGGTGTGGTTGTGTGTGTGTGTGTGTTGTGGGTGTGGCTGTGTGATGGTGGTGTGTGTGGCTTGTATGTGTGGCATGTATATGCACAAAGTGCACATTCAAATCTGCCTGCATGCATGCTGGTAAGTGCATATTCAAATCTGCCCGTATGCATGCCAATACGTTCCTAAGCATTCTTTTTTTTATCATCTCCTAACAATTTCTTTTATACATACGTATATCTACATATTTGATCTGCAGGCAAAAATCATGGAAAATGCTCAAATTTTACAAAATGAGATTATGAGATTACTATCTTCATCAAAAATTAAAGACACAGCTGAACAATAAACAAAGAAAGCAAATTTTAATTATCTTATTAGTTTCTGAGATATGAGCATTTGAGCTGCCGGAAAACCAATGACCTACTTTGCGGAAAACTGAATTTAACTCTTTCACCGCCAAGTTTACCCAAAACGGCACTCCTCAGTGCCAAGTACATTTTGGGCAGCCAGTTTTGCAGCGCAGTATGCATTTTTAAAAGCTTCCATCTCAAAGACTATTAAAGATTTTCACTTACTTTTTTGTTGCTGTGTAAAGGGCAGATGTTGCATTTATATATGAAAGATTGCTTATGTTTATGTGCTTGATCAGTTATTCCACAGATAATCTTATT
The DNA here is from genome assembly GCA_030674185.1 of Monoplex corrugatus. Classification (NCBI taxonomy): domain Eukaryota; kingdom Metazoa; phylum Mollusca; class Gastropoda; order Littorinimorpha; family Ranellidae; genus Monoplex; species Monoplex corrugatus. The sequence goes on from CM060308.1 coordinate 57,152,241, forward strand.
ATAAAGAAAAACAATTTTTTCATACGGTTTATTAGTTGTACTACTGACCTTATTTCGTGAGTTGTGCGCCAGATATCATGATAATAATGAGGAAAAACAATGGAAAATCTACACACAAAGTCAGCTGTCTGCTTATTCTACTCGAGTGGTAGACAATGAGTGTCGATTTGCAGCATACCGATACCTTCTACAAACAAAAACTACCTTTTTCCTAGTTCTGAGGAGGATAGAACAGGAGTTGCTTGTAAATGTTGCAGCCACCAGTATAAAGTTAAAAAACCCTTGGAGAAAACGTATGTAATTCCACAGTTAACAAAGCGACACTTAGCCTTACTGGAAAAACTAGGTCACTGGGAAAGTTTAACAATAGCACAGTTGCCTGCATTCACCAGTGGAGCTTTGTACCCACGTGAAAAGTCATCGTTTAGTATGACCCGTCCAAGTCGCACAAATGCGACCATGGTGATCGTACAGGAAGTCGCTTGATTGCGACCATGGCGGGAAAAGAGTTAAAGTATAATCAATCTAAATACCTGTAACTTTTCAAAGATGATTTTTGCAAGGAAGTGATCGGTACAAAAATGTCAAGCATGACTTAACAAAAACTTAGTAACGTATTCAGCTTTACAGAATAATTGCTGTTAGCAACATACTCAGCTTGACTGAATAACTGCTGAATAACATCAGATCAAAATTCTGCTCCTGAAGGCCAAAATGGGATAAAATTGAGCAGAGCAAAATTATAATAAACTACATGCAGATCACAAAATAATAATTGTCAAACAATATATATTTATGATATAAACGCTGGGATTCAATTTCAATTTGATTTCACTATGATTTCAGATAAAATAACCTCCTTCCCCCTCTATTTTTTTCCTTTTTATTTCTTTTTTTTAATTATTTACTCAGCTTGGCTGAATAACTGCTGTTTAATTAACAGATCAGCTCAAAATCCTGCTCTTGAACACCAAAATGGGGTAAAACTATGACAATCTACATGCAGATCATGAAAATAATAATTGTCAAATGATACTTATCATACAAATGCTGGGGTTTAATTTCAATTTGATTTCACAAGGATTTCAGATAAGATAACCCCCTTCCTTTTTTAAATTTTTAAAATTTTTATTTTCTTTTTTTTATACTTAGTGCTGCAAACAACTAATGGTCAGTCAGCAGATCCTGTTCAAACTCAACACATTCACCTCTTATTCAGTTGTTGTCTTAATTATTGTTTTGTTTTGCTTGTCTTTTAACCCAAGCCTTCGTTTGTTTTTTGTTTTATGTGCCTGGAATATTGAAAGAGGCAGATGCAGCCTGGTTGGTAAAGGGTTCCACAAAACTATGAAGGAAGGAGATAGAGACTTGGACAATCCAACTTTTCCTCATTAATTGAGACTGAGGACAAAGACTGAAAGAGGCCAAAGGCAGACCAGGTCTCTCTTTTCTGAGGCATAAAACTGCATGATTTCAGTGAACTATTATTTCTGTCATTGTTCAAAGAGACCCTCTGGGCAAATGATAGGTGTAAGGTTAGCAGGCATACATGTAGAAGTGGGCCTCTTCAGTGGTTCGAAAACCTGAATGAGTCCCTCTACACTCTCTAAGCAGTATACAACTGAATTTCCCTTTCCATCCAGCTGAAAGTTGAAATAATGGTATTTTTAACCCTCTAACTCCTGCATCCTCTCCACCAGCAAAAATTCAACCCTTTGACTCCCTCATCCTACCCACCAGCTTCCTGCAAAATGTTAACCCTTTGACTCCCTCATCCTATCTAAAAGAAACTGGTGGGAGTCAAAGGGTTAAAGCTTGGCGTTGCTGTCATGGTTGACAAAGCACGCTGCGAGTGTATAGGCTGAGGGAGTCAAAATGGTTAAAGTCCCACCAGTATCTGGAACCACTAGTGTAAATATCCAGTCCAGTCATGGCTATGTGCCAGAACATTCCCGTCTTAGTCACCGCATTGGTACAGTATCAGTACAGGCAATCAGGAAGCCAATAACACAACATGTACAATATCATTTGAGCAGTCTACATGGGTGCGCCAAAAGCAATCTACATGGGTGCGCCTTTTTTTTTTTTTGAAAAGCCCTAGACACGCATCAGGGCCAAATTTGGTGTGACCTGCCAACAGGAAGGGCAAAACGACACAACAAGACACAATTGACAATGGCAATCTGATCTTTTATTATATCATTTTAAGAAGAAAACACACACACACACACACGCACACACACACACCACACACACACACACAACACACAACACACACACACACACACACACACACATCAGAAGGAAGTGGACTCAATTAAAAGGGAAGAAGTACTTACTGCCACCACAAATTGTACGTCAAGAAACAAAAAAATGGCAAATGAAAATAAGACTAACTGTCACAAACCAGGAACCACAGAACAGAGTGTCAACTGTCATGTTATGTTAACAGAAAATAAAACAGTGGACTTTGAAACATAAGATATCCACACACACACACACACACACACACACACACACACACACACCACACACACACACACACACACACACACAGAATGACACAGACATTTAAACTCAAGCAAACACACATGTGCACATAACACACACACACACACACACACACACACACACACACACACACACATTTCAATTGTGTTCAGATACTAGACCAAAATGAATATGAATAACAAACAGGGATATAACATGTTAATTAGAACTGGTCAATTGATCATTAGGATGTACACCATAATACTCAACTGGTTCACTTCCCTCAGCTGTAGAAAGTGAACAAGTTTTGCTTTGACTTTGTCAGTTTGTTTCTAAACATAGCATGGCTTTCCATATTGGCTTCTGACAAACTTAACCTCTTGAACGCCTCGGACGTATATATATACGTCACCATAATTTGTATCTCATTTGCCAAGGAGGTATATATGTATGTTCACGTTACATCAAGAATTTTTTTACTTCCATTTTCAAGCTGGAGAATCCTAACTCACATGAATCAGAAAGCACTGTGCATCTCCATGAATTATGCATGAGGTCAGCAGCCAATCACACTTTGCTAGGGTCATTGAACTGCAGCTTTTGTAACTACCTCCCTCAGATTTTGACCTTCCTTCCAAAATGGCTGACAACAAAACTTTGGCCGGGCCAAGTGTTGTGAGAAAGGCAGTGTGTTGCCAAAAGTTTTAGATTTTTCGTCACAGATGTTGAGACAAGCTTCACATGAACTCTGACTGACCCACACTTCAGACTGGGTGATTACCAGTCCAAGGGCTCGGGTCATAGAGGGGGGGGGGGGGGGGAGAGTGATAAGAAGTGGAAGTATTGTTTGCAGCTTCAAACTATTGGCAATATGCCAGCACATCTTGTCAGTGAAGCTCGCTGAGTGTGTCATACATGGATTGTGCAGAATGTGCAGTAGCATAACACCAGCATGGTGTGGGCCAAGCAACATGAGCATACATGCATCCCAGAAAACACAAAAGAAAAACACAGAAACTAAAAAGGTAGCACTGAGTACCTAAGACAAAAATCCCGTAAGCAACAAACAACCGAAGTCAAAACTAGTAAAAGGAATACACATGCAAAGAAAGATCAAATCATGCAAAGAAATCACACTTACTGATTGATTAGAGGCAAAAATCTGCAGCAAGGCATCATTCTGGAATAACAGAAACGGGAGAAAGATGGGCAAAAGAGTGATCCATACTTTGCACACAATAGTACTACATTTAGTCAATAAAATGGACCAGTACAAGCATGCAAGCAATGCACACACACACACACACACACACACACACACACACACACACAACACACACACACACACACACAAAATGCATGCAAGCATGCACACACACACACTTACAAAAGCATGCAAGCACACACACACACACACACACACACACACACACACACACACACACACACACACACACACACACACACACACACAGAGTTAAATTATTATGTTTCACAGAACAGACTAAAACATGACAAGATATTCAACAACACAAAATAAACCAAAGTATTTCTGAATGTAATCTAATGTATGAACACAACAGACACAATGAAAGGTTGACATTGCTGACAGAACACACATATGCCGATGTACATCACACATAACACACAAGAACACATGGAGAACTTACTACACAACAAACATATATATTCACACTTACATTTACAAGGTTGCTTTATTACTGAGGAAATGAAAATCCGAACTTTTCCAGGACTGTTTCCAGTGCTCTAAGAGCTGTATTCCCAACACCCCATCACTATAACCATGAAGATGTATTCCAAACTAACAATCATAAGTCATGCTTATATGGTTTACTATAATTGTATAAGACTGAAAAACACCGCTCTGAGAGTCTTTCTCTTTTGTCGCTTGGTAATCTTATGTGTATATCACAATCTTTCAGTTATCTTATGAATATATCAGTCTTTCCTTCTTTTCCTCTCTTTCTCTGAGATTCACAATGTTAAGAACAAACATATCAAACAATTATAATCAGATTCAGAACTGAAGCATTTTCTCAAAACTGAATGCATAGAATGACATACCACACTATTCAGCCAAAATGATTAGAATTGTCCATTATGTGATGCTCATTTAGAAGATGAAATTCGTACGCTGTTTCCCTGTGCATCTCCAAATGACTTGAGACAAAAGTATATCCTGTCTCACAATGCCCAAGGTCCTTTCCATATCACCCTGGAGCTGAATGCGCAATATGAATCATGTCTACACCATACAGCATGCCATTCTGTGTTTATTAATCAGCACATTCTGATTTCTTTCATGTAATGCAAATTGTTTTTGAAAACTTGTCAGCAAATATTTTGAAAACTTGTCAGCAAATATTTCTTGTCATGTCCATGCAGACATTTAGTCGTATGCATAAGCATGTATGTGTATGTATAAAAGTGAATGAGTGCGTGCATTCACGTATGTGTCCATCCATGCATACACATGCAAAGAAGAGAAGGAGACAGGGTGGTACATGACACTGTAGTAGGTCAGATGGCTTTTTAAAATAATTAACTGTTCTGAGTTTTGAGTTCTTTCTCTGAGATTATTTTGTTTAGCTAAGTGACCATTTCTGCTGAAGTTCATGCACACTTCTGGTTTTCTCTTTCTCGCTTGTTCTTTTCTCCATCCTTCAAAATTCCAGGACACCCAGAGGGTTAATTATTTTCAGTCATCAAAACAGCCCCTTGAATTTTCCAAGATTACCGAAAGTTTTGAGAACTCTCTGGATACCTTTCACTGATTCTACTGGCAACTAATCATATGACTTATTTACTCAAGAGGGCATGGTGAACAATGAGAGCATACAAATGAACACACTCATTCTCAAACCCAAAAAAGTGATTGTCAAAAACGTAAACTTAATTTAAACCATAAATGAATATTTAATTTACGGCACAACAAATTACAATGACCAAAATAAGAACACACACACACACACACACACACAAAATGGAACCAGATAGCATCTTTAACAGAACAAAACAAATTTTCAGTCAAATGGCCTTTGTCAAGCATACACGCAAAAGAAAAAGAACAAATACACAGAATTTAGAGGGAAAATGGATGACTTTGAACACCAGGGAAGTCCTGCTGTTTTCCCCCTGAGTTTGGGGTATTTGTTCTTTACTGTCTTAGAAAGATTAGCTGTTTTTTCCCCTTACTACTGTGTATTTGTTCTTTATTGTCTTCAAGTACACTTGACAAAGGCCAGTTGACCAAAAATGTGCATGTCTTGTTTTGTTGTTTCTACATATTCTGGTTCATATTATCTTTAACATAGGCAGTTATTTCGATTTAGATTTCAACCAAAATAAACACACCAGTGCCGTGCTAAAAAAAAAAGGGGGTACGCAAGCGGATCATGTCCTATCAAGATGTCTGAAAGGAGATATCTGAAGGTGAATAATCAAGACAGATGATAATAATTTATGAAAATGACAGCAATAACAATAACAAAAGCAATGCTCGTTGCATCAGAAAAGAAAGCCAAACGAACAAAAAACATGCCCATGCCTACCATCTTTTTCACGGACATGACAACATCCTTCTCTTATTGTATTTTCATTATCAAATTCTTTCGTATGTTCATTGTCAAATTCTCTCATGCACAAATACACACAAAATGCCAAACAAATGTTAACACAAATGCATAACTACAAATCTCTCTCTCTGTGTCTCTCTCCCCACACACACACACACTCTCTCTCTCTCTAATCCAATTGAAATGATATTCATAGTTTAATTATTTCAGCAAAACAAAAAAACTCTAACCATAAGACAACATCAGATGTGATGAGATACACATGCATGTGCCAACAAACACACACACACACACACACACACACCCAAGATACCGAGCAGAATGACCAAAAGCACTGATAAAAGACAACAGCAGAGTGTTTACCTCTTTGTTGAGTTTTTCATATTCTGTTTCCAGCAACACTATTCTGTCTCTTTGACTGTGCAGGTGAGATTTCACATCTGGATACACATAATAAACGTTTTAAATGACAACCAAAATCTGACATTTCATTCCAATACTTTTTAACTTACCATGGAAAACTAACCATGATCACGTGATTATTCCCCTATCTGTGCCCATTCAGAAAAGTTCCAGTCTCACATAATTCTTTCAGCTGACCAATGTTCAATAAATCAATCAACCAGATTTATAGATACAAATGCAGGCTGGAATGTAATACATATATACACACATATGCATGCATGAAAACACAAAAGCGCGCGCACACACACACACACTCACTCACATGGACATACACAAACTCAAGTACACATGTGCGTGCACATGCGCACGCGCGCACACACACACAGACACACACGTGCGCGCACATGCACACACACAACACAAACACAAGCATTGCCTGTACACACAAAAACCTAATGAGGAGGCCATTATAGACTATGAATTGTATTTCTCTAAACTGTAAACAGGCATTCTTGTACCTGACCTAACACACTGTATCAAAAAACATTATAAAATTACTGAAAAGGCGATATCTATCTCAAACTGCCAAAGGAGTGAACTTTCATAAACATAACTGCTGTGGCACAAATTAATGATGCAACACATCACTCCTTTGAAACTTTACTGAAACTGGAAACTTGGCAAAAAATCAAGGGCTAATACTGGAAATTTAGAAACAAAACCAAAAGCTAAAACTTTATGATACTGAAAACAATCAGCAAAACTTTACACCACTTAAAACACGGAAGCAAAACCAAGGGCTAAAACGTCACGATACTGGAAACTTGAAGGACCAACAGTTAATATTTTACAATTATGGCCATTTGGAAACAAAACAAGGACTAAAAACGCTGCTTGAAAACTTGGGGGAAAAAAAACAAGGGCCAAACCTTAACCCTGCTTAAAAACTTGGAAACAAAACCAAGGTGTAAAACTTTACGATAATGAAAACGTAGAAGGAAAATCTAAAATTACAACCTTGTTATCCACACCAAACTTGCAACACTTCTTACCTGGGACTAGCATAAAGAGGATGTAGACAATGACGCTCAGAAGGAAAATGATGATGACGATCAAAACAATGAAGGCACACCACAGATATCGCAGCTGTCGATGTGCTGAAGACTGCATTTTACAATGGCATGTCTGAGCGTACAGTCGTGTCACCGAGTTTTCCAGAGCTTCGTACATTGGGTTCACTCTGCGTCTGAAAGCATGAGAATATTTTCTTCTTTTTTTCTATATTTGGAGAAGGGAGACAGAATGGTTCAGACGTTCACCTTCCAATAATGAAACTCAAGGTTCCAGGGTTCACTCCCCGTAGAGGCCTAGACTTTCCTCCTCAGATTGACCTGAAAATCGAACCGAAGTCTAATCCTTCAGAAGGGGACAAAAAATGAGTCGAACCCATGCGCCTTCTGGCTGAGCACACTAATGATCCCATGGCAGTTGAAAATCAAGAGCAGGGCATTGCCCCGCTGCCTTGGTATAAATCATTGGAGAGATGGGTTGATTTCCCAGGTCCCACACCTTCAAGACCAATCAGTCTTCTTGTCTTTCTGAAATCTTGGTTTAAAAAAAATGTTGAATATGAGTACGAATTTAAAGCGAGGGAGAGGGGATGGGCACCCCACTCGTGGTGCTGGTCCCGGGAAAAGTTGAGATCTCTGCCACCTCACTCCCCTATGAGTCCAGGATTATGGAACTATCTAGGTAGGACCTCAGGACCTAGCCAGCTTATGTGGTTTATGAGTTTATGTGCAGGCTTAAGGCATGTGTCACGTTCACCATACACATGGCATCTGTGACGTGAGTGCACATGGAAATCATTCTGAACGCAGAGACGTCGTCTTAACCCTTTGACTCCCGCAGCCTGTCCACCAGCATCCTGCATTGTCAACCATGCTAGCAAAGCAAAAACTTAATCCTTTGATTCCCTCACCCTATCCACCAACTTCCTGCAGGTGAGGGAATCAAAGGATTAAGTTTTTGTAATTTGTGGATATGGTTTGGTAGTCAAAGGGTTAAGAAACTGAAACTGAAACTCTTTATTGGAGCTCCTACTACCATTAATATCATAGCACTTTTTGAAATATATCAATATCTCAAATATAAGCAGCCTCAGGAATGTTTGTTGTTGTTTTCAATAGAACAATAACAATGAGAACAACAACAACAAGAAACAATATAATTGTAATTTAGCACAATGTTAATGATATCATTAACTTCACTTTTGACCTGTCCACCCAAAACCAAGAAATGCTAGCTGTGTTGGTTAACATACTATAGTGAAATGGAGAAAGTCTTGTAGCAATACTGCAACTGAAGTCACAGGAGTACCTCTCATGTCAGAAATACATCGACAGAAGACAGGCATGTTCACTAACTGATATAGAAGTTCAAATTAATTCAAACAGGCCTACCACATAAAAGCTTATCAAATTAAGTTCTCTGCGCGCATGAGTAATTTCTCACTCATACATGCACACGCTTGTACCAATTGCAAGAATACAAAACAAAAGTTACTTTACAGTGAAAGTTGACAAAAAGAGCATAACACCATAGGTCTCAAATGTGACAGTACTCACAGATAGTGCACAATTTTGACAAAATGAGGTTGAGTACATTCCACCGGAAGAGACAATGCTAAACAAAACTGTACGTCTGAGTCAATGGGTCAGCAATAACTCAATTTGTAGAAAATCTGCTTAATTTTTGGCAATATTCACACACCTATACTATTACCCATGAGAAAAAGAGCAACTAAAATAATCATTTTATCACATGTTCACATTATACTTCAGAATCCAACAGATTTGACACTTAAAATTTGGGAGGAAAATCTCAGTCAGATGGAAAATCTATATACTGCTATTTTTAGCATCAAATGGCATCCCAACAAAGCTCCAAACTTGGGCCCCAAACTGTCCATGAAAACTGCTTGAAGCATTGCTATGTTTCTGCAAATGTAGTACTTAACAGTTCTGCACACAACCAATATAGACATTTTCTTCTTTAGTAATCTGATGAATAAACATGCACATGGCTTCACCTACATATAGAGACAAAATCATATGATAAAATGACTTTAAGTCTCACCGTGAGATACTGTTCACTCCATCATCTGAGTCAAAAATAATGTCGCCTGTATAAGCTGCAGTTGTTGCAGAAGAGACACCTGATGAACTGCTCTCTCCGTGCATAGTGCTGGCTTGGCTGCATCACACATGAAATAGATACATATTACACTGTATTACATACACATATATGGAATGTATATTCATATATATATATATATAAACATCTATAAGACTTGCAATCCAAACTTCTGAATGCAAACATAGGCTGAATGACAGACTTTTACTTCAATTTAACGAACTATTGAAAATCATTCAAACTCAATAAATGCCCAACATTTTCATCTACATTTCTTGTCCACATCTTACTTTCCTTTCTTTCTGAATCTTCAACCTGATTATGTGAGTTTATGCATTTGGCCATTTATGTTCATATTCACAATTTGCATGCGTCGTCCCGCACTTTCAGTTACAGAGAATTTACACTAATTTGTAAGTGCATGCAAGTACACACATGCTATGTATGAATCTGTATGTGTATGTGTTTATGTGGGCATGTGTAAACCTGTTTGATATCCCCCAGTCCATACCCATTTTCATTATTCACTTTTTTTTTTAATGTACAGTTATTGTTGTTTAAAGCCCAGTCAACGTCAACAACTGTGTACAGCCATATCAGGGCTATAAACCATTTCAAAATATACACAAAACTTCAACAGGAAAAAAAAAAAAAAAGAAAATTAAGAACACAAATCAACGCATTTGTGCACATAATCTAAGGACAGCCCCTGACACTGACCACTCAGTCCAATTTAACACACAAGGGATTTTTTAAAAACACACCTGAATACAATTTAAGCAAACCTAAGGACACCAAAAAAATATATAAATGGGCCTAAATGGGTGTTATTCATTAAATACTGTTACATTTTCAACTCTCCTTGGGTTCTCTTGTATACCATCACAAATGTACAAAACATCAAACAACAAAGGAGCGAACTGCTTACTTAAACTATAAGACCTAACCTTATTTTTTCCCAAAGCAATGAATGATCAGTTACAAAGTAGCAAACAACACCAACAATGCAGCGAAGGAAAAACATCCATCTTTCCATTTCAGCTTCACTTACCCTGTATCCACATGCACATCCTTTGGGTCGATGTATTCATATACTGTAGATGCAGCTGGATTTCCTGTGGCTGTGGGACTGGTAGGACTAGGAGCTGTTGATGTGGAAGCTGTTGGACTTCTTGAAGAATCTGCTTCAATCCCTTGACATGAAAATGTAACTTCTTCTGTTATACTGACATCAATAATGAGCAGGACACATTATCAGTGCACAATTGGAAACAATATGCAAACATGTGCAACACATATTTACACAAAAACACACACACACCACACACACACAAAAATGATCTCTTAGCCTGAATGAGGACGTTTTTTTCCCCAATCCCTGTTTGGCCACACATACAAACTTCTCTATGTCAGACAGTAGCATACCATGGCCAGTAGAGTTGCTGAATTGGCTAATTTTTGCAACTTGTGCTTTTGCCACCAATAATCAAAGCTCATGCTCTTGCTTATGATTTCATTCCTAATCCTATTCAGTATCAGAATTAGTTGTCTACAGATACTGACAAAGGCTGACTGTACAGTCCGCCTCAGTGGTATTCTTCTGGCTGTGGGCTTGGGTCAAGATTCCAATGCCTGAGCTGCATACAAGGGGACAGTGAATCTGAAGTCATATAAATGTCACAAAGAGAGCATATCTACAATCTGACTGCAGCTTTCGCAGTAACATTTTTACAACAGTTTATGAGGCAAGAGAAATTTGAGTACCTTGCTAAAACAGGAAAAAGATCACCAGGTAGACCTCAGAAGAAATATTAGACAGTTTTGCAGAAAAAGTGGGGACAAAAAGGGTACAAGATATACCTGCAGTGACTAAAGATAGATCTGTATGGCCTGCAGTGACTTAAGATAGGTTTTATGGGGGACCATGATTGCCAACACCATGCAGCAAGGTACATGATGACGATGTCCTATGAAAATGACATAATGTAAGACAACAATTAATATATATAAATTTAATGCAAGAAAAAATAAACCAAAGTACCAGAGTCTGCACGGGGGAAAGACGGATGTTTACGACGCGCTCCAGATGGCTGTGAGGATGACAGTGGCTGACCAAAACTTGGAGGGAAAGCAGGAAGCTGTGGTGGAAGGGGTGACGAAGGGCTGGTGGGTGTCAAGTAACCATCGGATGGCTGGTTGCTGTATGCAGCCACTGGCCCGCTGGGGGGAGATGTGCTCAAAAACACACTGCCACTCTGTCGTCCGTTCATGCATGTGTATCCTTCCTCCATGGCTCCTTTAGTTTTTACCTCTATTGACAGAAGTAGTCATATTATGCAGTTTAGAATTAAAATCAGAGAAGTGGTCATATTATGCAGTTTAGAATTAAAATCAGAGAAGTGGTCATATTATGCAGTTCAGAATTAAAATTAAGATCATGTTCTATAACAGGGTACCAAGGCAATTCCCCATTAAAAACAAACAATACCCAAAAATAACTTGTTTCTTTCCAACAAGATAAAGTACATGCTGTATCATTTTACATGTAAGCATCAATGACCAGTCCAATAACCTAAACCAGCATCATGACATTATGCCAATATATTCATTACTCCTGTAAATACTAAAAATAAATTATTGTTAATCTTTAGTAAACCCTAGAAAAAGGCAAAATTTTATGCATATTATAGCAATGGTTCAGAATTTTCTACTATAAACAATCTGAAAATGAAATGTGTACATAACATCATGCACCGTCTATTCAACTGGTAGATTTGTACAGCCTCTCAAGAGTCTCATCAATGTTATTCTCAATAAAGATCAGGCAACTAGAAAACCAACTAACACTAACAGTACACTGAATCCAACACGATGTTTTAATTTCAAATCATTTACTCATAATTTCAGTTTCAATTTTACTTCAACAGTACAAGGAAAGTGGTGATAAATTCACATCATTCGATGATTCAATGTTCCATTTTACTTCAATGTTCCATTTTACTTCAGAAGAAGTTGCATAAGTAACTTCCTGTCACTTATTATATTTCTTTCATTTTCTTCAGTATTCTGGAAATGTCAATCTCCTGGTAAATTCATCTCATTCAATGATTTTTTACTCTTCTGACTCCCTCACCCTATCCATCAGCTTCCTAATGGTTACGGTTTTGCTTTGCTAGCATGGTTGACAATGCATGATGCTGGTGGACAGGGTGCTGGAGTCAAAGGGTTAAGCAACTGTACATCTTTCTATAATTCGGTTAAAGGTAAAGAACAATGGGTATCTATCTTTTTCAACTATAATCTATGTGTGTGTGTGTGTGTGTGTGTGTGTGTGTGTGTGTGTGTGTGTGTGTGTGTGTGTGGTGTGTGTGTGGTGTGTGTGTGTGGTGTGTGCGTGCACACACACCTGAGTGCATGTGTTTGTATGACATGTACATTAGAAAGTGAATGTGTGTGTATGTTGTATATGTGTGAGTATGCATGAATACTATTGAATATATACAAAATATATATACATAATAAATATATATATATATATGCAAGTATGCCTGTACATCTGTTTCTGCATTAGTGTGTGTGTGTGTGTATGTGTGTGTGTGTTTGTGTTTTCAAATGAGTGGATGTCTTGTGTGTTAAACTGTTATGTAACAATTGTGATATGTTCGTGTTTTCAGTACATGTATGTATTCTACAAGACAGAGAGGTGTTTTTTGTTTTGTTTTTTGACTGAATTATGAAGCGGGCATACCATAATTCTCTACATATATTGTTTCCTTAACACTGCATTATTTGGGCTGGGTAAGAGAAGAAGATAGTTTCCTCTGAAAATTGGCCGGGGTCCAGGGGCAACATCCCTGCTGGGGGGTCTGGGGGCTTCATCCCCCAGAAGCTGTAGAATTTCTGTAATTTTGAGGCATTATGGATGCATTTCCTGATGACAAATACAATAATTCAGTAATATTTCCTCTGAAAACAAATTTTTCCCTCCGAAACTAGGGGTTCATCTGCTGAAATTAGTGGATCCGCTGAGAGTTACCCAGCCTGATTATTATAATTCATCAGTTTTCATTGAAGTGTAGGGGATGAGTTGTAATCTGCTTTACACAAGTCTGTCTTTTGTGAGTTTGTCTCTCATATTCAGGGCTCTTGTAAAATCAGGTACTGCGAAAATGGTTATTATTATTATTATGAAGAGTGACAAGATCTCTCTCTCTCTCTCTCTCCAACACATACTCTCTAATAGTAATCACATATATACTTATACAGAAAATGACACACACATACTCCTTTTGATTCATACTAAACAACCAAGGAAACACAGAAGTAATTCATCAAAAATAAAACATGTGACACAAACTCAAATTTATGCAGGTAAACTTCAAAAAGCTTATACTTCTAAAGAAATCTGTAAAATATTAAATCAAAACAAACTAGTTGTAAAAAAATATATCAAAACAAAACAAACTAGAACACACAGGCATATAATATATTAAAGCATATATATATATAATATATATATATATATAATTATATATATATATATATATATATATATATATATATATATATTATATATATATATATAAAATGACGAACAATAACAAGAAAAAGCAAATCAATAGGCCTATACTTAATAAGTAACAAATGTACATATCCAGTGCTTTTGACTTACAAAAGGCTCCAGTCCTATACTGACAATATAAGTTGACTCCTCATATATACATGGATCTAAACAACCATTGTCTGTATTGATGTAGACATTGTGAATTTATATACTAGAACTGAAGGTCCAACCTAATTATTTCATGCTGCTATTAATACAGCCTACTGCACACTCACTCTGTCATATTTACTGTTACCACAGAGTAAGTTGGTCGTCATATTTACTCAATTAGGCCTACTGTTACCACTAAGTTGGTCAAGTAGACACATGCCTGACATGGCTCGTATCCAAACCCCTGCCAACCAAATTGTGAATCACTGAATCGTATTTGCTAGTAGATGTAGATCGTGTATCCAGTCTATACATGACTGGAGCACGCCAACATGTATTGAGATCTACTAAGCATACGCTCGGGATTTCCGCTCTGCTCTTCTTTCCCACGCACATGTCACTGAAACAGGGGCACGGTTATTGTGACCGACCGTCAGTGTCACATTTCCGTGTTCGGGAGCCACTGTGCAAAGGTTCCCATTCATTGCTGACATTCACCAATTCACGCTCAGGCGACGACACTTGAGTGCATCCATCTACGTTGGTGGCTGGGAGAAAAGTGCCCACACTTCATTTAGACCTAACACCATTCAATTTCATCCATTCCATACATTCACATTGTTCATGATGATGATCTGGGGTATTATAAATACTGGTTCTTCATCACACCTTCTTTTGTTTTTTTTATATATATACTTTATCGTGTCGTATCACCTGATAGACGAATAAAACGAACAGCTGGGGAAAAAGTTTTATCCTACTTAAGTTTAGTAGTTTACTAGTGATTACAGAGACAGAGAGCCCCACAACTAATCTTCATGAAACTATCATACTATCAAGTATCATGTAAGTTTTCAAACTCTGCTTAACTTCTAACTTTCCAAACTTTTTCGTGATTAAAACATAAACGAATAATAACAGTAACTCACCGAAGGCAGTAACTCACACGCGGTCTGCTGTGTAGAAAAAAAAACAAAACAAACACAATCACCACTGGCAGTGGAGTCTACATGCACATGAAAATAAACACGGACATACGCTTTCTGTCTTTCACAGATTAACTACTGATTGACGCAGAGTTGCCTCTCTTCCAGCACAGCGTATGAATAAAGAGGGCGCTGTAATTACAGTCTTGGTTGTCCCAAACACAAGTTCGTCTGCCCCAAGGACGTTAAAGTGTCTTGGTCCATCCGCTAAAATAATTCATGCTGAGGCGACTTCAAAACACTTCATTGCTCAAGGATTGTAGCATTAGGTCCCACTGGACCTGTCTTACAGCTAGTTCTTGCTTATTCTACATGTACGCACAAACTATGAGCATAAAAAGTACATAAGATATATAGTCTAAATTGTGAGACGAGTTATTGCATGAGTTATGACAGAATATTGACTTTACATATTTACATACATGCATATATGTATCTATACATATATATATATATATACATACATATGTATATACACAAATATATATATATATATACGTATATACATATATACACATATATATATATTAATTTATATATATATACACGCACGCGCGTACACACATGCACACACACACACACAGACAATATGTGTGTCGAATTCAGACACTTCTAAATCATACATTGACTCCGATGGAAATGATGTGTGCCAGCAAAGGGTAACGTGTCACGTAAACACACTGGTGAACGCGCACGCGCGAGCACGCTCACACACACACACATACACACACACACACACACACACACACACACATGCACACACACACATATGTACGCGCGTGGGCGCGCCCGCGCCCGCAGGCATACTCACACGCAGCACCCTCACACGCCCGCCCACGGAAAATGCATGCATTAAAAGAAAAGTAAAAGAGACTGACATAATGATACTGTACAAGGAAAGAGTCGCCAAACATACGTGCTCGTGTATGTACACTGACTACGCGCGCGTGCACCACACACCACACACACACACACACACACCACACACACACACACACACACACACACACACACACACACACCACCACGCACGCACGCACGCACGCACGCACCACACACACACACACACACACACACACACACACATACACACACACTATGGAGACAGTGTGGCATATATTTAACTGAACAGACGAAAATATAAGAAATTACAGCGATCACATCTTATCGACAATCAAGAGCATAGTAATGGTCAATCCATTATTGAAACTGTGCACAATTCAAGGACTAGATTTACACAGAAAGAAAATTTTTGAACATCATACATTTCAACGATTAAGTTTACACCAGAAGAAAATTTTCTGAACATCCTACATTTTACTGTATACATTTCAACGATTAAATTTACATCAGAAGAAAATTTTCTGAACATCATACATTTCATTGCACACATTTCAACGACTAATTTACACCAGAAGAGAATTTTCTGAACACCGTACATTTCATTGCACACATTTTAACGATTAAGTTTACACCTGAAGAAAATTTTCTGGACATCATACATTTCATCGCACACATTTCAACGACTAAGTTTACACCAAAAGAAACTTTTCGGAACATCACACACACACACACACACACACACACACACACACACACACACACACACACACACACACACACACACACACACACACACACACAACACACACACACACACACACACACACACACACAACACACACACACACACACACACACACACACACACACACACACACACACACACACACACACACACACACACACACACACACACACACACACACACACACACACACACACACACACACACACACACACACACGATAACGCGGTGTGGTGTTTGAAACACAAATGGGAACAACTATTCCGTTTATAACAAAGCGTATGTATGCTGTTATTTCCCTTGGATTGAAAACGCGTTGTGCATAACGTTTTTGCAAACGCTGCCATGTTTAAGAAGATGTTAGCTTTTGTTTGTTTGTTCTTTGGTTGTTGTTGTTATGGCTTTTAATCAGAACCACGAAAACTGTGGTCTTGTCTTCTTTTAAATGGCGTTCCGATTTTTCTCGGATTTGTGTATGCATGTTGTTTTGCCCACACTGCGTAGGCAGCGAGTCGCTGCACAGTCTGCATACACTGTCTTTGGTGGGTGTGTGCATGGTAAGTATTTTCATGTTTCTATAAGCCACCAGGCACTAACGTGAAGCAAAGTATAATTAACGTGCATAATTGATGTTCTGAGTGCGGACACACACAAAAGATTTTTAGGGGGGGGGGGGGGGAGCATAATCGTCAACGCCATGCGGCTGGGCACATGATAATGATAGGAACCAGGAAAAAAAAAAAAAAAAAAAACGGGGAAAAAAAAAGAAAAAAAGAACGCATATCTGATACAACCAGACAAGACAGGCACAAATTTTGGGCCAATTGGCCTTTGTCAAGAGTAAGATCACAAACAAACAAACACCAGATACAAAAATTAGGAGAAAAAGACTGAAACTTCCCTGCTGCTCCGTCTAGTGTGAGAAAAGGATTTTCTGGTTCCTGTTTGCTTGAACGCGGGCAGTCACACTTGTTTTGGATCACAGCCTAGAAGAAGAAGAAGAAGACGAAATAAGAAAGAAGAAGAAGAAGAAGAAAGAAGAAGAAGAAGAAGAAGAAGAAGAAGAAGAAGAAGAAGAAGAAGAAGATGAGATGATGATGATGATGATGATGATACTTAGATATTAGCGACAATTATGGGTGTCCACGACTGCCTTGTCTTAGGTGGAAGGTTGTCTGCTGTTGTAGTATATCACTTCTGTTTGAAATTTGAGTTTTGCAAATCTGTTGCTGAACAAAAATGTACCAGCAAACAAAGCTCCGCCCAAGTGGTACAAAGGCAAGACACACCATAGCCAATGGAGCCCTGAAGACCATGGGCATGTGTAATGAAGAGAATGCTGAGAATCTTTTATCAGACAGACAAATCTGCAGGTGTTGACTTCTGTATGATGCATTTTGAAATCGACCCACAAGCTTTAAGCAACTGTATATCAGATAGACAAATCTGTAGGTGTTGACTTCTGTATGATGCATTTTGAAATCGACCCACAAGCTTTAAGCAACTGCATATCAGATAGACAAATCTGTAGGTGTTGACTTCTGTATGATGCATTTTGAAATCGACCCACAAACTTTAAGCAACTGCAAAATTATTTGTCAAATCTGCTGCTGCCTACAACTTGCATAACTTCTATAACACGTCCTCACTGCAACATGCTGCTGCACAAGACGTTTGTGACCTCGACACAGCCCGCTGTTGCATGAGAAACTGTGTGACTTGTAAAGCAGTGCTGATACCATGGCAGTTTTGTGCGTGGATACCTCTGTGTGATAGATTGGATAGATTTTTTTTTCCCTAAGAGTATACCGGGGCCACTACATTGTTGTTCTGCTGGTAATTCAAAGTGTGATACTGGATAAATTTCTTTTTTTGTAAGCGTATACCAGGGCCACTACTTCTCTGATGTGCTGGTAAATCAATGTTGAATAGCTGATGGTTTCCTTATAAGAGTAAACTAGGGCCATTAACTTACTGTTGTGCTGGTAACTCAACATATATTGGCAGTTGAGTGCGGTAGCAACGTATTCGTATTTATGATGTGTACTAATGCCACTACTTTTTGTTGCACCGGTAACTCAGTGTTTGATACTCAGTATCTATAAACACGTGTGATTTACTACCCCAGTGAGAATATATCATTGCCACAATGTTATTGTTGTACTGGTAATTCCAGATATGTCCATAAACTCGATTGATTTATTTCCTTAGTGAGGACTATGTAATTGTCACAACGCTATTGTCGCAGTGGTAATTCCAGATATATTCATAAACTCATGTGATTTATTGTATCCAGTGAGAATATACCATGGCCACAATGTTGTTCTAGACCTAGTAATTACAGATATATCCATAAACTCATGTGATTTATTGTATCCAGTGAGAATATACCATGGCTACAATGTTGTTCTAGTAATTCCAGATACATCCATAAACTCATGTGATTTATTGTATCCAGTGAGAATATACAGTGGCCACAGTGTTGTTCTAGACCTAGTAATTCCAGATATATCCATAAACTCATGTGATTTATTGTATCCAGTGAGAATATACCATGGCTACAATGTTGTACTAGTAATTCCAGATATATTCATAAACTCATGTGATTTATTGTATCTAGTGAGAATATACCATGGCCACAATGTTGTACTAGTAATTATAATGATAATAATAATTACAATATTTACATAGCGCAAAATCTTGATAAAATCAAATCTAAGCGCTGAAACAGACACACACACACACGCACGCACGCACACACACGCAAGCACGCACACACACACACACACACACACACGCGCGCGCGCGCACACACACACACATACACACACGCACACGGCTATAAATGGGGAGAAAGAATAAAAGCAATGGAAAATTATAGAGAGCATATTATATACAATTATATATTACAATGTGATTCCCCTCCGAGTGGAGACAGGCTGCAGAGGGGATTGAGTGAGGTCAGGATTTTATGCAGAGGAGAAAAGGTGAGTTTTGAGAGCGGACTTGAAGGAGACAAAAGTAGGTTGCTGACGGACTGAGAGAGGAAGTTTGTTCCAGGAGAGCGGACCAGAAACAGAGAAGGCTCGTGGACCATAGGTATTGAGCTTAGTGCGTGGAAAGCGAAAAGTCAGAGGATCGGAGGCAGAGCGGAGGGTACGTGAGGGAAGATATACTCCTAATCATAATTTAAGGGCCACTTCTTCCTTCCTCTCTAATTTTAAGTTGAAATAATTGACAATGTTTAGAATTGATTCTATGTTTTATTTCATCATTTCCACACCTGTTTTGGAAAAAGAAATTAGCACAATGACCCATTAGTGAACAGCACATGCATTTAAAGGAACATCCCCCCCTTTTCAAAAAACAGAAAGTGTCAGATTTGGCCAATCTGTTTTCAATATCGCGTGTGTCCGCCCCGAGCCTGGATGCATGCTTCACAGCGCCGATGCATCGACCCCACAAGGGTACGGAGTGTGTCCTGAGGGATGGCCGCCCACTCGATCTGCAGGATGTCGACCAGCCTGGCCAGGGTGCCCGGTGGGGGGTGGTTGTCCCTGATGCGCCTCCCGAGCACATCCCAGAGGTGTTCAATTGGGTTCAGGTCAGGTGAGCACGCTGGCCAGGCCATACGGACGACTTCATGCTGCTCCAGGAAGTCGGTCACAAGGCGTGCTCGATGCGCAGGTGCATTGTCGTCCTGGAAGATGGCGCCTTGACCAAGGTCCACAAGCGCAGGCAGTGCCACGGCCGCCAGAACCTCGTCCCGGTACTGGACCCCGTTCAGGATGCCGTCAATGGGGAGCAGGGGGGTCCGGGTACCACGGCTCATGCCACACCCACACCATCACCGACCCGCCGCCGTACCGGTTATGCTCTTGGACAGTGGCGTCAGCGAACCTCTCCCCTTGACGTCGCCACATCCGAGCCCGGCCATCGTTAAAGGTCAGGGTGAACCTGGACTCATCCGAAAACAAGACCCGGGCCCACTGTTGCCTTGTCCAGGTCACGTGCTCCCTGGCCCAGGTCATGCGGCGCACTCTGTTGACTGGTGACAGCACGGGTCGGACGGCCGGTCTCCGTGACCTCAAGTTTGCCTCATGTAGCCGTCTTCTCACCGTGCTGCAGCTGATGTTAGCACCTGTTGCGTCCCTCAGCTGACCCCTCAAGGTCACCGCAGTGGATGCCCTTTCCCTCAGGACGGAGAGGGCAAGGTAGCGGTCTTGCTGTCTTGTCGTTACTCTGGGTCGACCCGTGTGACGCCTTTCCTGGACTGCTCCAGTCTCATTGAAGCGCTCCAGCAGTCTCTGGATTGTGGAATGTGACACTTCAAGTCGTCTAGCAACTTCCCGCTGCGCTAGGCCTTCATCAAGCAGAGCGAGGGCTCTCCCCCGCTGCTCATCCGTCATCCGTCGTCTTGCAAGCATGGTTAAAACGAACCAAGAACGGGTCCTTTTTATCCTCGTCTGCGGGCAACTTTGGCTGGAGTAGTGTTCAAAAAGGGCTTGCCTTGCACGTGCAAAGCGAATTTTGTCGCTACCTTGCCTGCGTCGTCAGAGAGACCCTGCTGAAGATTCGACAATTTCGTGTGGAAATTGTCTTCCTTGGGCCGCCCATTGCAAATCGGCAAATCCCCAAACACGTGCCAAAAGGAAACTGCAATGTTGTCTGAGCTCTTATCCATTCAGTTACGGCAACGAATTGGAGAAAAGAGTAAGAGAAAATAGGTTATTTCTCCTTTCAAAAATTGACTCAAAAACGTTCCTGGCCCTTCAATAATGACGTGTAGTATAGATCTCAAGTAGGCTTTACAGGTAATCGGGGGCTGCGTTATTGAAGCTTTTGTAGCACATGGTGTCTAGTTTGTACTGTATGCGCTTTGATACAGGGAGCCAGTGAAGTTGTGCCAGGAGAGGAGATATGTGGTCAGCTTTTTTCTTTTTGAGTACAAGGCGTGCAGCATTGTTTTGAATGCGCTGTAGGATGTGAATGGTGGAGGCAGGAAGACCGGACAGGAGTGAATTGCAATAGTCAATGCGAGACATTATGAAGGAGAGAACGAGTTTTGCAGTTGTTTCCACAGAGAGATACTTCCTGATCAGGCTTATACGATGGAGGTGATGGTAGCAAGATCTGGCAGTTTGAGAAACAAAGTTGTTCATGGAGAGGGTAGAGTCAATGCAGACATCAAGGTTTTTAGCTGAATCAGAAATTGGGACTGATGTGTTACATAATGGGAGAGAAAGAGGAGGCAGCTGAGAAAGTTTCTGACGGGTGCCAATGAGGATAGCTTCTGTCTTGTCATCATAAGCTGAAGTTTGTTGTATGTCATCCAATTTTTAATGTCCGAGTAACACTCAGTGGTGCGAGTCAGGAGGCGCTGTATATTGTCAGGTGAGTCACTGTCTTGGAGTTGGGTGTCATCAGCATAGAAGTGGTGTTTTATAGAGTGGGAGTTGATGATGGTGGACAGGGGGGAGGTGTAAAGAGTGAAAAGAACAGGGCCAAGGACAGATCCTTGTGGAACACCACAGGTCAGGTATGCAGGTTGAGAGTAAGTGCCATTGATGAGAACAGTTTGTTTTCTGTTTGATAGGTATGAAGTGAACCAGGAGAGAGCAATGTCAGAGATGCCAAAAGTATGATGAAGTCTAGAAAGGAGAATACCATGATGAATGGTATCAAAGGCTGCAGACAGATCAAGGAATGTGAGGAGAGACTTTGCCAGTATCAGTTGCAAGGAGGAGATTGTTGAGAATGTGTAGCAAGGCAGTTCAGTGCTATGGCAGATATATCCATAAACTCATGTGATTTATTGTATCCAGTGATATAATAACAGTTGCAGTTTCAGTGCTATGGCAGATATATACATAAACTCATGTGATTTATTGTATCCAGTGAGAATATACCATGGCCACAATGTTGTTCTAGACCTAGTAATTCCAGATATGTCCATAAACTCTTGTGATTTATTGTATCCAGTGAGAATATACCATGGCTACAATGTTGTTCTAGTAATTCCAGATATATCCATAAACTCATGTGATTTATTGTATCCAGTGAGAATATACCATGGCCACAATGTTGTTCTAGACCTAGTAATTCCAGATATATCCATAAACTCATGTGATTTATTGTATCCAGTGAGAATATACCATGGCTACAATGTTGTTCTAGTAATTCCAGATATATCCATAAACTCATGTGATTTATTGTATCCAGTGAGAATATACCATGGCCACAGTGTTGTTCTAGACCTAGTAATTCCAGATATATTCATAAACTCATGTGATTTATTTTATCTAGTGAGAATATACCATTCCCACAATGTGACTGTTCCACTTGTAATTTCAGTTACAGTTATCAGCAAGCTGATCATACCATGATGTTTGTTTGGTGTCTTGACAATATGAATGATGGTTGAAAGTGTCTACAGAGCCATGTCATCTTTGTTGTTTTGTTGTTGAACCCATATTGGGGGGGGGGGGGGAGGGGAGATAATTTGACAGTCATTCTATATGGTATTTGCCAGCAGGTAATATTTTGTCAGTGGTTCAGCGGTTATGTTCACACACACACACACACACACACACACACACACACACACAACACACAGAGGAGAGAGAAGAGAGACGCACACACACACAATTTAGTTTGATTGTGTGTGTGTGTGTGTTTATGTGTGTGTGCGTGTTTGTTTGCTTGTGCGCGCGCACGCGTGTGTGTGTGTGTGTGCGTGTACGTGTACGTGCACACGCGCGCGTTCGCATGACGTTCGTGTTCATGAGTTTGTGCTTATGTTGTTTGGTCGATTGGTTTTGTTTCAATTTTGTTTTTTGTCCTGGTTCTGTTTTTTAAATGTGTTTATGTGTGTGTGTTTCTTTTTTATTTGGATTTTCTTTGTTTTTCTATTTGCATGTTTTGAGGGACGAGATATCGATGATTTGTATGGAGAGGTGGGTAATAGGCTTTTTATACGTTTGTCTGTCAACCATAGTGTAACAATGAAGGGAGTGACAGTACTTTGTGCTTCTGACAAGCAAGACAATCGATGTTGCCTGCCACATGAGGGAAGTATATAATGACTGACATAAAGCCAACTTCATTTATTCGACTTTGTTGTTTAGATTAAATGATGCGGGCTTTGTCAACCAAACCACTTCAGCATACACAGCTTTGAAAATTTCAGAATGTGTGTTCTGTGTTTATCAACATAATAATAATGATAATGACATAATAATAATGACATTTATATGGCGCCCAATCCTGATGTAGGGATCAAACCAAGGCATGCGCTCTTATCATTCACCAAAGTAGTTACACCCAACAACGACCCAAACTCCAGGGCACAAAAACACATGCAAACCGGGAGGGAGAGGACAGGAGGAGAGTGGGGCAAAAGGGTAGGCATGTAAAGGCAGAAATCACTGCTGGACAAAAAGGAGGGCCTATGTCTTCAAGATAGACTTGAGGAAGACAGTGTGTGTGACTGTCGAACATACGGGGACAGATCGTGCCAGTCGTATGGACGAGATACGGAAAAAGGACGGCTATCGAGTGTGGAACATTTGTATCAAGGAATTTTTAACCCTTTGACTCCCGCACCCTGTCCACCAGCATCCTGTGTTGTCAACCATACAAGCAAAACAAAAACTTAACCCTTTGATTCCCTCACCCTATCCACCAGCTTCCTGCAGGAAGCTGGTGGATAGGGTGAGGGAGTCAAAGGGTTAAGTTTTCGTAGTTGGTGTATAGGGTGTGGGAGTCAAAGGATTAAACAAGTCGTATCAGAAGCAGAACGGAGAGGTTGGGCAGGGGTGTACATTTGGAGGTGGTCACATAGATAAACAGGTGCAGTTCCATTGATATACTTTAACATTTTGTAAGACATTCATTGAGAAACAGGTAACCAGTGGAGAAAGTGAAGCAAGGGAGTGATATGATCATGCTCTTTTTACGAAGGGCAGGACAGGCCATCGGATTCTGACTACATACCGGGCGCATGTCACAGAACAAGCAGGCAAGCCAGAGAACAGAGAGTTACAATAATCGATG
Source organism: Monoplex corrugatus (assembly GCA_030674185.1). NCBI lineage: Eukaryota > Metazoa > Mollusca > Gastropoda > Littorinimorpha > Ranellidae > Monoplex > Monoplex corrugatus. The sequence goes on from CM060308.1 coordinate 57,177,270, forward strand.
TCTGACAATACAAGAGAAGTCGCAAGTTTAGATGCTGTTGAAAGATAATGGCGAAAGGAATTGAATTTCGCAAGTGACGGTAACAAGATTGACAGGTTTGAGTAATGTATTTCTGCATAGAGAATTGAGGATTATGAACAATGCCAAGGTTCTTGACTGAATCAGATGGTACAATAGTGTTGTCTAGTTGGATAGAACATTTATTTATGGTGGAAAGTTTGTGCTTTGTGCCAATAAGCATTGTTTCAGTCTTATCTCCAGTCAGTTCTAGTTTACTGTATCAACCAGTTCTGGGTCTCAACATAATAATCAGAGGCTTCGGAAAGAAGAGTTGAAAGATTTTCAAGAGATGCACTGTTGCACAGCTGGGAATCATCAGTACAAGAATAGGAGGGTTGTGCTGACTGATGACGTTGGCAAGTAGTGCGATGTAGAGTTTGAAGAGGACTGGCCCCAGTACAGAACCTCGATGGGACTCTTTTATTCACATTTAACCGGCTTGACTTAAATCATTTACCATGACTGACTGAAAACGGTCAAACATGTATGACAAAAACCAAGAAAGAACGCTACCTTGGATGTGTGCTCCAGTCGAGCGAGGAGGATGGTGTGGTCAATGGTGTCAAAAGCAGCCGAAAGATTTAAAAGAATATGGAGGGAAATTCAGCCACAGTCAGCTGAAAGTAACAAATTCATAATGTGAACGAGAGCAGTTTCGGTGCTGTGGTCAGCACGGTAAGCTGACTGAAAAGGATGGTGAAGATTGTTGGCTGAGAGATGATTCAAAACCACTTTCTCAAGGAGCTTGGAAAGGGCGGGCAAGTTGGAGAGAACACAACAGTTCCTGAAAATGTTAGGATCGAGAATTCTTTTTCAGCATAGGTCGAAGAATGACTGCTTTGAGAGAAGATGGGAGAGATCCAGTGAAAAGAGAGGTGTTGGTGATATGCATTGTAGATAGAAGCAGCTCGGGAAGTGTTCGTAAAAAGGAGACAGATATGGGGTCGAGTTCACGAGACTTGAATGACATTTCTTTCAGGATGTTGGCAATCGGAGTTTCAGAAACTAACTAGTGAACAGGAGGCCTGTAAATGGAAGATCAGGAAGAGATGCAAGAAAAGAGGTTTTGTCTAGACTGGCTCGAAGATCGTTAATTTTGGAAAAGAAAAAAATTTGAAAAAGTCCATGGGAAGTCTGTAGGATTGATGTTAGAGGGAAGTGGAAATGACTTAGCAGTACCCAAAAGGTCAGACATGACCAGAGAACAGGCGTCTTGCAGTTGTAGATTCAAGGACCTGGGTAGAATAACGGTCAGATTTAGCTTTCGAGATCATTTTTGTAACTCCTTTTACATTCTCTCGAAAAATCTGTGAATGAACTACATGTTTAAAGGACGGCCACTGACGTTCAGCACATCTAGAGCTTGTTCTGGCCACCTTTGTTTCATTTGTGTACCAGGATACAGATGGATAGTCAGGCAGAACACGGTTGGTGTGTATGCTCATCTAGAAGCTAGTGCAAGACTGAGTTGTAGTGACTAGCAGGATTGGAGGAATTTTAAAGAGAGGAGAGACGATTAACAATTTCAGATGAGGATTTAACTTTGGTAGATTTCAGGTTGCGATGGGTAACAGTTCATTTCCGGCGTTCTGGTTTAGACAGATAGAGTGAAAATAACACAGAATGGTCTGAAGGAAGTTGGTCCAGGGTTGAGACTGATGTAACAGTTCATTGGTGTTACGGACCATCAGCCGGTCAGCAATATGGCCTGAAGCGTGTGTGGGCTGAGCTACAAGCTGAGCAAGAGATAATAGTTAGAGAAAGACACAAGTGCTTGGTTTCCCAGTCGTTTTGATCATCACAGTGTTCATTGACATCGCCAAGAATGACGGGTTTTCCTGATGTTATATTGTTATAATCGAGGACCAATTCAGTTTCATCATGAGACATGGGAAGAGTGAGTTTGTTTGCAAGGCTGAGCGGAGGACGGTAAATACAAGAGAAAGTAACAGACTGATGTGACACATCATCATCATCATCGTCGTCGCTGCCGCCGCCACCACCGTCGTCATCGTCGTCATAATCACCATAATTCACTAAACCAGACTACGACTAAAAACTGAGTAGTGGGCACGGATCACGACAAAATTTCAATCCCACTGATCATTTTGCAAGAAAAAGTTAAAATTGTCTGCTTGCATGCCTTATTTTTCGTTATTTTCCATAATCCTGCAGTACAAAATTAATATGCGTAGTATATGCAGAAAAGGACACTGCAACATGGAACGCCTTAACTACATTAGTAAATAATTGTAACCTATATTATGAAGACAAAACAAAAGGAAAAAGCTGCAACTGTAAAACGGGCTGTTGAGGTGGAATGAAATCACGAAGATGAAAGCTAGTTCCTAAGAGCATGATTAGATAAAAGAGATCACTGTCATGAATTACAAGAGAACATTGTCTCTAAACCGAAAAAAAAAAAAATAGTACAATGCATTACACAAAATTAATACAAAAAAGTTAGAATGACTGATGAAAAACTAGACACACACATTTAAAAAGCAGATTGTAGTTAAAGAGAAAATGAAGCTGATATTCCTTTAGGATGCAGGATTAGGAAGAGAAAAATGTAAACAAGGATGCCTTGTTGGGTAATGATACATATTAAAAAGTGTGCATGCTTGCAACGAAACAGTGCTCTCTCTGATAATGCACGAGATATTTAAAATTTTTTTTTATTAACTATTTAGAAACTACTGCACCTTTTTGTTTGTCTGTCTGTAGTCTGCATGTATGTATGGTTATGCTTGTATGTGTACATGGGTATATGCTTGAAAATGTAGTAATTATGAAGTTATAAGATAAACAGAAAAGAGTTTAACACTGTCATTGTGTCTATGTCTTAGTTTAGTAGCTGATGGTTTGCACTGACTTTAATGGCAATTGTATTTCTATTTGACATTTGTCTTAACATTTTGGACCTCCATGATGCAACGTCCTTTCTTGATATTACTGATAATAAATCCACTGTAGTGCTTTGGAATCGTACACACATAACTTCAGACACCAGGAAATTGTTTCATTAAAATACGTAATATGACATCAAATCTTACGAATACGACACCAAAAACATCTGTTCATTTTGGAATTGAGAATAGCGAAACAATTCAAAATGTTTCAGTGCATAGTTATTTACAAACTGATGCTTACAATTCTTCTCTCCACGATGGATGTTCTGAAATCCGTTTTGACGAAATGGACTTTTTACCCTGGGACAATCCTGATAATATTGTCAGCGCAGAGGTAGAAGCAATTTCACACAGCATTAAGAATAATCTACTGGCAATCTTGTTCCTCATTGGTGGGCCAGCTAACGTCATCAACATGGCGGTTTTCTATAAACAGGGCCTACACGACCGTGTCAATCTGTGTCTCTTTGCCTTGTCCCTAGCAGATGAACTGTATTTAATTAGAAGTATGCTTTTTCATGGTGAACAACTGCATTTACAATTTACAACAACAGAAAGGTTCGGTCCCATATTTACTTTCTTGAGCAACACTAATCTTGCATTTTTGTCAGGTCTTTCCTATGTTTCCCCTGTTCTGTCCGCCATCATTGCCAGTGAGAGATGTCTCTGTGTACTCAGGCCGCTGAAGTTCCAGACTTTACTTCGCACTAGAACAATGGGTGTTATCATTATTGTTGTGTATGTACTTGTGTTAGGTCTGTTTTTCATCGTGGCATTCCGATATCGTATAGGTTGCCTGTACGATCCTGTTTCTGGTGCAGTTTTCAAGACAGCTGTCGTTTGGGAATTTTACAGAACCCACAAAGACTTCATTGATTTTTTGAACAGCTTCATATTTGGTATAGGTCTTTCTGGAGTAGTAACGATAGTGGTACTAATAACGACTATTATTACTGCCGTGAAACTTCGTCAGATTGTCGCATGGCGTGCTGGAACATCGTCATCGATTTCTCCCAGAGAAGTAGCGCTGACCAAAATGTTGATCGCTAATTCCACCTTCTTTATATCTTGTCTTTCTCCGGTTGCTGTGCTTACTTTTACTTGGTTCTTTTTCCCAGAGATGAACTCTGGGGGACGAAATCATAACTTCTATATAACTAGTATATGGATCGTTGAAATGTGCACTTTCATCAACGCCACTTTCAACATCTTTGTGTATTACGGCATGGGGTCTCGATACCGGGAAACCTTCTGGGCATTGCTCAGCAGAAAGTCACAATAAGATAAAACATAAGGTCCAATGAAAGATTAACAACCAAATGGACTTTGATATACAGCTTGAGCATTGTTCAGCAGAAAGTCACAGTAAGATAAAACGTAAGGTTCAGTAAAAGATTAACAACCAAATGGACTTTGATATACAGCAGTGTTAACAGCAAACACTGGAGCATCATGTCTGACTGCTCTTGCAATTGAACGAACAGTCTCTGTGATTGTGGTAAAACAACGTTGTGAGCTTCCAACTACACCCCCCGTCCTGTGATTGTGGTAAAACATCGTTGTCAGCTTCCAACTACACCCCCCGTCCTGTGATTGTGGTAAAAACAACGTTGTCAGCTTCCAACTACACCCCCCGTCCTGTGATTGTGGTAAAACATCGTTGTCAGCTTCGAACTACAGCCTCCCCCCCCCTCCTGTGATTGTGGTAAAACATCGTTGTCAGCTTCCAACTACACCCCCCGACCTGTGATTGTGGTAAAACAACGTTGTCAGCTTCCAACTACACCCCCCGTCCTGTGATTGTGGTAAAACATCGTTGTCAGCTTCCAACTACACCCCCCTCCCCCCTGTGATTGTGGTAAAACATCGTTGTCAGCTTCCAACTACAACCCCCCCCCCTGTGATTGTGGTAAAACATAGTTGTCAGCTTCCAACTACAACCCCCCCCCCACCTGTGATTGTGGTAAAACAACGTTGTCAGCTTCCAGCTACCCCCCCCCCCCCCCCCCCTGTGATTGGTGTTAAAACGTTGTGAGCTTCCAACTACACCGTCCCCCCCCCCCCCCATTGTGATTGTGATAAAAACAACGTCAGCTTCCAACTACAACCCCCCCCTACCCCTGCGGTTGTGGTAAAACATCGTAAGCTTGCACAAAACTACAACCCCCCCCCCCCCCCCTGTGATTGTGGTAAAACATTGTCAACTTCCAACTACACCCCCCTCCTCACCCCTGTGATTGCGGTAAAACAACGTTGTCAGCTTCCAACTACACCCCCTCCTCCTGCGATTGTGGTAAAACAACGTTGTCAGCTTCCAACTACACCCCCCCTCCTGTGATTGTGGCAAAATATCGTCAGCTTCCAACTACACCCCCCCCCTCCCACTGTGATTGCGGTAAAACATCGTTGTCAGCTTCCAACTGCACCGCCCGCCCCTCCTGTGATTGTCGTAAAACAACGTTGTCAGCTTCCAATTACACATCCCCTGTGATTGTGGTAAAACATCATTGTTAGCTTCCAACTACACCCCCCTGTGATTGTGGTAAAACAACGTTGTCAGCTTCCAACTACATACCCCCTGTGATTGTGGTAAAACAACGATGTCAGCTTCCAACTACTAAGTAACCCGACTAAAGTATCCTAGCTAGTTGTTATGCGGTTGGTGGATTGACGGGCTGCCCAAAAGAGAGATGAAGCACACACACACACGCACGCACACACACAGGCGCATACACAGACTGTAACCCATAGACATTGTATACCGCTTATGATCTCATGAAACAACTCGCCATTTCTGGGAAGAAGAGGACTAGAGCCCTTAAAGCGATGGCAGAGGCAGCAGAAAGGAGCTCAAGCTGGATCTGGGCAAGGAGGAACCAAAAAAAAAGTGAACTTCATAAGGATTAAATTCCCTAGATGATGTGTGCCCCGTTAGCACATTGGTAAAACCGCGTACCGCAGTTCTGAAGCGCAGAATCGCCCAGGTTCGATCCCCGGCGTGGGGAAAAAAAAAAAAAAAATAGACAACAGCAGAAGGGCATCCAGGAGTCATGACCTGGATGTGGCCCGGCCCCCCGAGAGTGTAAGGAATTCAGGGCCGAAACACTTGTCTAAAGGGGGTTACTTCTCTGAAGACCTGTTGTCTAGCTCTCCCTAGAGTTTCTTTCTACTGTTGGTAATTATCATTACTCGGATTTTGACACAAGGTGATAAGAGCACGTGGTACAGACAGACAGAGAAGAGAGTGAACAGTCTGATTTGATTGTGTTGAAGACAAATGGAGAATAAAGGGAAGAGTTTGATTTGATTCTGGTGGAGACACTAGAGAAAAGAGTGAAGAGTTTGATTATTTGATTTGATTGTGATTAAGACTGATAGAGAGAAAGATGGAAGAGTTTGATGATTGATTTGATTCAGTCTAATGCCTGCTCCCGCCTCAGGTAATGTAACCGACGAGGATGTAGACCATAGCAAAGTGGAGAGAGGGAGCTTTTATAAGCCTATACTGATACCACCAGGACAATGGTTATAGCAAAGTGGAAAGAGGGGGCATTTGTAATCCTATACTGATACCACTAGGACAATAATTATAGCAAAGTGGAGAGAGGGGGCATTTGTAATCCTATACTGATACCACCAGGACAATGATTATGTTAAGATGTGCAGAAAGGAGGCCGGTTTTATGCAGCACACGCACTGGTTAACATATGTCCATGTCGATGCTTTCCTACAACTTTTGCCACCACAGAACTGTACTTAGGTTGACCTGTGACTGATTACCTATTATTGCTTATGCACACTTTGTATTTGTGGTAAATTTATGAAAGAAAATTGCTTGGAAACAAATGACAAAGAAAGAAGAAAATGTCAAAAAGAAAGAAAACGAGAGTAGACACGTATTGTGACGTTCAATGCTTCCCAACGAGAGTTGTTTGAATTTCATGCAGAAAATGTGTGTGACAAGAAAGTTTAGAGTACAAATCTTCTGACATGTTAGAGACTTCATTGATATCATTGACCCTGCACTCAGTGAAGGGGAAAAAAGAAGAATATGACAAATTTGGCAAATGCTGCACTGTACCATTTACTGAAAACTGCATGACGATGTGAAACATCATCAGCTCAGTGTCAGTCAGTCAGCCTGCTCCAGACATCCAGTGAAAATGGTGAACCAGCCTCCTCTGATGACATCACCACTTCTCTGTCTGGCCCATACCTTTTCCCCCACCGCCAAGTGTGCTGTGACCAGGGTAAAACCTTGATCATTAATGGTATCGGTACCATCGCCAAACGCGTAGTCCAAAGCGGAGCCTTCTTTGACAATGTCCACGTAAATGTGCCCGTGATGATTGACGGTCATCAACTTGAGGAAGAAGGAGTAGACACCTGCATAAGGAGCGGTGAAGATGCCTGTCTGAGGAGAGTAGCCGTTACCCACGTTGGTGATCATCTGGTCAAACTGCAAGATGGAGTGGGTGCTCATGTCCAGTCCTGCTTGTATGTTGTCTTTAGAGAACCTCACAGAGAAGGCGACTGCAATGCACATATTCTGTATATTACACTTGAGTTAACTCATTAAATAGTTCAAACATACAAGCAAAATTACTGCTTGTTCGTTGTTTTTAGAGAACCTCACAGAGAAGGCGACTGCAATGCACACATTCTGTATACTACACTTCAGGTAACTCATTCAACAGTTCAAACATGAAAGCAAAATTATTGCTTGTACAATCTGATGACTTGGCTAGAACACATCATCTATTGGTCCTTACGGTACAGTCAGAAATTATTCTACAGTCTCATTAAAGGTGTACTTTTCTTTTTCTCAAACTTTTTCAAAATGCAAAAACGAATTCAACTTAATAACAGCAAACTATAATTGCAATTTTAGCACGAGACAAAATTTCGTGTATCTTCAAAAGATATTTACATGTTGCAGAAGGACAAGCACATTTATAACGCATAATTAAAACCACGTAGAAAACAAGAGAAAATCAGCAGATATTTTTTATTCAAAAATCGGAAGGAATGAGACAACTGCTTATAATGTAATAGGTGCTACACGGGGATGTTTCCAGGTTTACAATACTACATGTAGAGAAGAAAAAGTCCCGTAATTAGGTCATTGACAAAAAGTTGATAGCAATCTCACTGGTCTACGGCCAACTGTACAAAGGTGGAGCCTGGTCATATCCCCTGTTCCCATTACTTTTCGCAAACAGGAGCACAGGGCATCATTAATAGCCGGCTATACTGAGGCTGGTGCATACATGCTGAGAGCTACTGTAGTTGTAAAGCAATTTTGTAGCAAGGGAAGTAAGGTTTATTCTGGTCTGACAATCTACTTCGGGAAATGCCTGTGTGAGACAGTGGTATTTTTTGTTTGTTTGGGGTTTGGTTTTGTATGGTTGGAATATCACAGGAGGTTTAAACTACAATCACAGTTAGAAGTGAACTAAGCTAAACTTAAAAAAAAAAATTCGCGAGAAAATTATGAAAATGATTTCTGAAAACCATAGGAGTGTAATCAAAAGGCCTGTACAGAAAAAAATGCAGGAATAAGACAATATATTGAAACTAATATGAGTATTTACTGGACAGAAAGGTTGAGATCATTGACTTCACATACCTGGGCAGCTCAATCAACAACTGAAGAGACATGACCAAAAAAACTGAATTGTCGCTTAGACAAAACAATGACAGCATTCAACAAGTAAGATCTTGGGCACGAAATGGAAAAACTTTGTGATAAACGATGAAGCAAGGCCAGGAAGCAAACTTATCCCAGTTACCAACATCATCTGCAAGTATCGACCGAGTTGGCTGGGCCATGCCACAAAGACTGCCGTCTTCCAGACTTGCCAACCAAGTCCTGAACTGTTATTGTTGTTATTGTTGTTTAAAGCCCAGCCTCAAAACATACAAAACTTCAACAGGGGGAAAATAAAGAAAAGAAAATTAAGTAGGCTACACATATCAATGCATTCGCGCACATAATCAAAGGACATTCCCCTGGCGTTGACCATTCCGTCCAATTTACGTCCTGAACTGGAATCCAGGAGGACATTGAAGGAGGGGACTGAGTCCTACATGTACAACTGGTGGACAGACGCTGGAGTATTCTTTACAGACCAGGACTGTTGAAGTGCTCATGATGCCTCATGTGTTGCACGACACGGATGCATCTAAAAGTTATTTGCAACATCGGCATCTCGTTTAATTTGCAGTTACGACCCTTGCAGGAATCCTTGCCTCTTCTGGCACGAAATCTTTATACAACACATTTACTCCGACTTCACTCATGTGATCCTGGCCTTTGTGCAACCTAATCCTAATTTGGTTTGTGTCTAAACAAGACAGTTCTGGAGGTTAACCATACACAGGTGTCTTCAATCAGTTAAGCTTTGACTGTTTGCAATAAGTAAGCAAGGGTGCGTCTTTGGTACAAATGAATATGGTAAAGATCCACCAATAACCAGCTGAGAAGTGTTTTACCAAACTGTTTATTCACACACACACACACACACACACACACACACACACACACACACACACACACACACACACACACACAATGTTTAAGCAGGGTGCGTGCACAAACACAAATACGCACAAACACATATACAGACGTTGGCCTGCCAGTAAGTAAACTCGAGGCTTCAGGGTTCGCTCCTCGAAGATGCCTCGACTTTTCTCCTCAGTTTGACAGGAAAATCGAACTGAACGTCTAGTCTTTAGGAAGGGGACGAAGAGACGAGTCGGACCCGCGTGCCTTGTGGCTGCGCACGCTAAAGATCCTACGTCAGTTGAAAATCTTGGAGAGCAGGGCATTGCCTGGCTGCCTTGCCATAAAATATTGGAGAGATAGGTTGATTTCTCAGGTTGCACCCCTTGAAGACCGATTACCCTTCTTGCCTTTCTGAAGTCTTGGTTAAAAAAAAAAGTGAACATGAATTTGAAGCGAGGGAGAGGAGATGGGCGCCACCCTTATAATGCTGGCCCCAGGAAAAGTCGAGGCATTTGTCACCTCACTGCCCTACGACCTCAGAATTATGGAACTATCTTGATAGGATCTCAGGACCTGGCCAACTCAAGGGTTTATGCGCAGGTTTAAGGCTTGTGCCGTGATCATTCTGGATTTTCTCCAACACATGGCACCTGTGATGATAGTACATATGGAATTCATTCCGAGCGCGGCGACGTCATCTTGAGAAACTGAAACTGAAACATTTTACCATCATCACTGCCATCACTACCCACATACCCATCATAATCATCATCATCAGGTGTCTTGCCACATGGCGGTGATTATGAATTTCCATCTCTATCACTTGTTGCTTCAAGCATCTCTTCCACCCTCCTTGCCCCCAGCCACTCTGCAAATCCGTCTAGTATCTTCTCCCTGGGTCTACCTGGTGCTCTCTTTCCCTCCAGCTTTCCCGTTGTGACCAGGTGCTCCAATTCCCCTTTCCTCATAAAATGGTCTATAAATGTTGCCTGTCTTTTCCTAATCTTCCTTATGAATGATCTACTTGTGTCTTCCTCCATCAAGACTGTCTCGTTTGTTTTCTTTGCTGTCCATGGAACTCTCAACATTCTTCTCAGAAACCGGATCTCGGCTGCCTCAATCTTGTTCTGGCTTTGTTTGACTGTCCACGCCTCGCAACCGTATAACAGTATTGGTTCTATATCACATTCAAGAACTCTGATGTTAATTGAAAGGCATTTGTTGGTAAGAATGCTTTTCATCTTTTTGAATGCTGTTTTCGCTTGGCCGATTCTGCTGGCTATTTCTGATGTGCATCTACCGTCTGGTGAAATGATCGTTCCCAGGTATTTATACTTATCAACCTGTCTCAAGGTTGTGCCGTTTGCTGTTATTTTGCATGAGGGGATTTCATGTTTTTTACTGATCACCACGACTTCAGTCTTCCTGCTGTTTAGTTCCAAACTTTGCTTTCTATTTCTAGTATATTCACAAGGTTTTGTAGGTCCCTTTCACTTTCTGCAATTAGCACGGTGTCATCTGTGTATCGAATGTTATCATTTCTCCTCCAACCTTTAATCCAGGGTCTTTCTCTAGGTTTCTCATGATGTTTTCGCTGTAAAGTGAAAACAGATCTTGTGACAAAACACAACCCTGTCTGACTCCTCTTTTGATGTATTGGAAAGAGCTTATATCGTTGTTTATTTTCATCGCAGCTGTTTGTTCCCAATACATATTTCTGATTATTCGTAGATCTTTTCCATCAATATTGAGTCTTTCTAGTTGGTTGATCAATTCTTCATGTCTTACCCGATCGAAAGCCTTGGTATAACCAACAAAGCATAAACCCTTGTTCATCTCGATTGACCTCTCTATGATTGTTCTTAAGATGTATATGGCATTAATAGTTCCTTTCCCTTCTACAAATCCACACTGTTCATCTGCTATTTCTCTTTTGATTCTATTCCTTGTCCTCATCATGATTATTCTTAATAGGAGTTTTGTTACATGACTCAAACTGATTGTGCGATGAAGTTCGCATTCTATAGCCCCTGTTTTCTTTGGAAGTGCAATGAAAATTGATTTTGACATATCTTTGGGGATTTTTCCAGTGTCGTAAATTTCATTTAGGAGGACTGTTATTTTTTCAATACCAAATTCCTCCAGGGCTTCAATCATCTCTGTAGTAATGTTGTCTAGCCCTGGGGCTTTTCCTGGTTTCATCTTTTTCAATGGTGCTCTAACATCTTTCATTATGGGTGGTCCTTCAAAGTTCTTTCTTATGTGTTCTTAGCTTCTGTCATCTTCAAAAAGGTCTTTAATGTACTCTCTCCATCTGTCTAATATTTTGTCTTTTTCCATGAGAAGCGTACCGTCTTTCGATTTTAAGCAACCAATTGCACGTATTTTTCTTGTGGACAATTTCTTCAATTCGTCTGTACATGCTCTGAGGATCCGTTTTGTGTCTGTCTTTTATTTCTTTGCATTTTGTTTTCAGCTAAGCTTCCTTAGCTTCATTGCACCTTTTCCTGATTTTTTTTTTATCCTCCTGTATATCTCCTCGTTTCTCTTTACCTTCCTCCGTTCCTCCATCAAGCCTAAAATTTCTTTTGTCATCCAGTTTTTTGCTTTGCTATCTACTTCAGGGATTGCTTCACAAGCTTCATTTTATCGAATTTCTCAACTTTGTCCATTGTTCCTCACTTTCACCAACGTCTTCCAGAGCACTGAATTAATTTTTTTTACGTATCACTTCGTCTGTCTTTAAGAGTCCAAGATTTAATTTGATGTTGCTTTTGGTCTGTTTCCTTTTCCTTAATTTCAGCCTAACTCTTCCCACTACAGGATTGTGGTCACTGTTGCAGTCTGCGCCTGGTAGTGTTTTTGCTGACAGTAAAGAATTTCTAAATCTTTTATTAATCAGGATGTAGTCAATCTAATTTTTGGTATTATCTCCTGGACTCATCCATGTCCATTTTCTTCTATTAGGCTGCTCAAACTAGGTGTTTCCTACTATGAATTCATTCATCTGTGCCCATTGTACAAGTGTCCCTTTTCATTTTGTGTACCAAGGCCATGAGGTCCAACTATATCCTCCACCCTATCCTGTTCCACTTTAGCATTAAAATCTCCCATTATTACTGTAACTTCTTGTGATTTACACTGGGCCTTGGCCATCTCTAATACTTCGTAGAAGTTGTTGATGTCTTCCTGAGTACTTGTGGATGTTGGTGCACAAACCCACTTATCCAAATCTTTCTACTATCCAGTAATTGCCTACCTGGAGCAAACGTAGAAGGCAAAGAGTTCTTGAATGCGGTCAGTTCACTCTGTATCTGCTGTATCGTTCTTGCCTGTGTCTGAACGACTGGCTGAAGAGACGCCAGATCTACATCATCACTTCGTTTCTGCCTTCCTACGCCATCATCATCCCTTTTGGCGGTGCCGCGATCCGTTATGGTTTCTAAATTGATATTTTCCATCACAGGCAATGCGCGTACTAAAAAGCACAGAAACAGGTATACAATCCAGATCGTAAACGTAAACTTGTAACTCGGCATTTTTTCAAAGCTGGTAAGTTATATCCACACTGGTCTGTTTCAGTGTCAGGGAGAGGAATAAGATTTAAACTTTAAGACATAAGTATTTGTAATATATCTACGAGACAACAGTTATTGTGGCGTGTCACTGTAGTGTAGTTACGTTGTTATGTGGAAACGGTGGTCTGGATATTCTTTGAAGTACAGGCGCAGGGAATATAACCTGACAGATACTTAAGTTTTGCATGTGTGTGTGCGTTTGTATGTGTGTGAGAGAGAGAGAGAGAGAGAGAGAGTGTGTGTGTGTGTGTGTGTGTGTGTGTGTGTGTGTGTGTGTGAGTGTGTGTGTGTTTCGCTGCTTTTGCTCAGGAATTAAGTCTTTGAACCGTCTTCACTGATAGTGGCTCTAAAATATTTGAACACTAAAGAAAATTCAGTTCTCGTCAGTGATGTTTCTGACGATCAGTTAGGAATGTTGATCATAAGTTTGTCATCGTTGCTGGCGGTGTGGTGGTTTTGTTTCTTTGTTTGTCTTGACTGGAAAATACTTTGTCTTGGCCATTTGCCAGTCGATGAGATCTTTGTTATTTTCAGATAACCCGTCAGTGTTGTCTGCAAAAGGAAACTGTGACAGCATGGCTATATTTCATGCTGATTATACCGGAAATATTTTGAAGCACACCAGTCATTTTACGTTCAAGGAAATGTAAAAAGTGTGGGTGACAGGAGGTAACCTTAATGGACTCCAGGTGTTACATGAAATCATTCCTCCATTGTGGCTTGGATAAGTACTGCACTGGTAGCTTTTGCATAATGGTTTGATGCTTTGAATCAGCATCAGGAAAATGGTGTTATTCTTCACAGTAGCCCAAAGTGTATAATGCCACGCCCTATTAAATGCAGTCATTGAAATTGTGGATGATGTCCTGTTGATGCTGACCGAAACTCCCACACAGATCTCAAAGGCCGAATATTTGTTCTGTAATGCTTCACTTCTTCCACCACAGAAACAGCACTATAGATAGCTACGGTCTGACATCCATGGTTCTAGCACATTCAATGGAAACAGCGGATACGTCTTCTTTCACAGGGTTTGGTAATGTTGCCACAGTACTCAACCTCTTGCTCTCATGAACAAAGCTTCATCATGTTAGGCAAAGATCGGTGAGATGATTCCATTTCATGGGATGGTTTGGCAGATACATGAACTTCTCAGCCATTATCATAATCACTGCACCAATGATAAGTCTGAGGGCTTGGTTCTTTATTTTGGCGAGAGCCTGTAGTTGTTTGAGATGAGATTTACCTCTTCATCACACTCTGGGTATCAGTCTTCTCGAGCAACGTTTAATAAACCATGTTGAAGGTACCGAAACCCACGTAACTATACCAACAAGTACAACAACAGTCTTCTATCCTTTTCATTTTCAAATCGTGATCATGGTAATCATACAATGTTCAGCTTTATAATCACAAAACACATGAACTTTCTTTTATACAGACACAGCACATGAGTGTAATGAACGTGTTACAGAGTTCAATTGTTCTTTTAAGTTCCACTGTAAGAAAACAACTCACATTTCACACAGTGCACACTTTACTAACTCCTTCCAACCTTGAATGAAACCAGTGACAAAGAATTACAACACAAAAACAAAAAGGATAATATTGAATAATGAAAACATTACTTCCTCGCTTCACACACTCATACAAAGCACACAAACATTCATTTCCTTCATTCATCCATCGTGGACATTAACGAATATGAGGGGATTTTGACAAGGACGAAACAGACGTGGACGACATTGAATACTCATTTCAAAAGACGAAATAACGATGGCGGAGACAACGACGAGACGGCGACGGCAACAGCAGCGACGGCGACGGCAACAGCAGCGACGGCGACGGCAACAGCAGCGACGACGACGACAATCCGGTAATCTTGTAGAATAGAATACGAAAATAATTGGAGCTAATTTCACGCACTTATACGGGTGTTTTCGGTTCTGCTCGATGTAAAGAGACGTAAGACACCCTTACCTACTCACTTTGACCAGTCCTTCCCCACAAACATGCACAAAATATCCCTGAATGACTGGCGACCACAGCTCCAGCAGTCACCTGCTCGC
Organism: Monoplex corrugatus; assembly: GCA_030674185.1. Lineage (NCBI taxonomy): Eukaryota > Metazoa > Mollusca > Gastropoda > Littorinimorpha > Ranellidae > Monoplex > Monoplex corrugatus. Next base: position 57,192,397 of record CM060308.1, read on the forward strand.
CATTTTGGTTGCACAACGTCATCACTAGTGGGGAGTTGTTGTCTATAAATATGGCGTGCAGGTGACTGCTGGAGCTGTGGTCGCCAGTCATTCAGGGATATTTTGTGCATGTTTGTGGGGAAGGACTGGTCAAAGTGAGTAGGTAAGGGTGTCTTACGTCTCTTTACATCGAGCAGAACCGAAAACACCCGTATAAGTGCGTGAAATTAGCTCCAATTATTTTCGTATTCTATTCTACAAGATTACCCGACAATCCCCTCACAACGACCGACTTCCGTCAGCCCGAGCAAGTCCACAGGAGGGAGGGTGGGTCCAGGCCACCAAACCCATCGTCGTCAGCCATCTTGTCTGTCACTCTGTGTCAATAAAGTTTCTTTTAGTCCCCTTGTCTTATTTGTCGTTCCCACTGTCTCTTGTCAAACGTCTGTCCGTTCGTCTGTGCCCTTAAGTGAGATCAGTTCATCCAAAGCTGAGAACTGGCAGAAAGTGGAAAGTCCAAGAGGCTGTAAACAATGCCAAGAGAAACCTCAGCATCAAAGAAATAATTGGACACACGCAAACCAACAGACAGGGACTGGGAGCAACAAAAATGCAATGGTGGTCCAAAGCCAAAGGGAAGGAAAAAAGAGACATGATCATACAGGAGTTGAAGGAAGAAGAAGATGTCAGAGTGCAGAAGGCAGTCCAGCAAGGTCAACAGGGGCAATGGACAACATGGGACAGTGCACTCCAAAGAAGTCTCAGCTGGAACGATATGTGGCACATGGCTCCTCTAAGGATAAGCTTCCTCCTCAGATCTGTATATGACCTGCTCCCCTCGAATGCAAACTTAGTGAAATGGGGGAAAGCAGACGACCCAGCATGTCCGCTCTGTCAGAAGAAACAAACAGTGGAACATGTCCTAAGCTCTTGCAAAGTAGCGCTAGCCCAAGGAAGGTATACATGGAGGCACAACCAAGTTCTGAAAGTGATCACAGATGTGGTTAGCGAAAAAACCATGACCCCAAACGCACCAATTGCTATGACAACGTTCTACAAAGCAGGAGGGAAACAGGTCTGGCCCGAAAGTGCTATGACAACCAGCACATTGCCAAAGGGTCTTCTGGATGGAGCAGTCGACTGGGAGTGTACAGCAGACCTCCCAGAGTGGAGAAATTACCCAGATGTCATCAGCAAGACAGGCATGAGACCAGACATCGCTCTCCACTCTGACTCCTCGAAACAAGTGATTCTGATAGAACTCACTGTGCCATACGAAAGCAGAATGGAAGAAGCACATATCTACAAGACCGAAAAATACGCCGGTCTTGCCAGCACCCTGAAGAAAGCAGGTCTGCGGGTCAAAATCTTCGCCATAGAGGTCGGGGCAAGAGGGTTTGTGGGCACCTCCGCTTATGATCTCATGAAACAACTCGCCATTTCTGGGAAGAAGAGGACTAGAGCCCTTAAAGCGATGGCAGAGGCAGCAGAAAGGAGCTCAAGCTGGATCTGGGCAAGGAGGAACGAAAAAAGTGAACTTCATAAGGATTAAATTCCCTACAGATGTGTGCCCCGTTAGCACATTGGTAAAACCGCGTACCGCAGTTCTGAAGCGCAGAATCGCCCAGGTTCGATCCCCGGCGTGGGAAAAAAAAAAATAGACAACAGCAGAAGGGCATCCAGGAGTCATGACCTGGATGTGGCCCGGCCCCCCGAGAGTGTAAGGAATTCAGGGCCGAAACACTTGTCTAAAGGGGGTTACTTCTCTGAAGACCTTCTGTTGTCTAGCTCTCCCTAGAGTTTCTTTCTACCTGCACATGGTCAGTCCATTGACTTCCGGGAATAGTTCGGAGGACATTCGGGAAAGACCGAAGGACACTGGGAAAGACTAGATCTGCGGGCTTTGTGGGTTGGCTTCCCACCTTGCCTTTGATAACATGCCACGAGTTTTTCAAATGAAAGATGCTCCCAGGATTCACCGAAAGGGGGAGAGAATGATGAATCCATCGGCACTGACTCCATCACGACTGGAAACGCACAACGGACCATGATTAATGACCAGTTGGAATTTCCGTGTGCGTGTGGAAGGAGATTCACCACCAAACGCGGCATGAAGATCCACAGGACAAAAATGGGCTGTTTGAAGACACATACGAACCAGCAGCAGCGCACTGCGATAGCAGGTGAGACGTTGGATGACCAAGGCCAGGAATTAAACCATAGTGCCAAGGACATCCACGCTGACGGTTCTGATGCGGATTTTGCACAAGCTCTTAACGCCAAACGTGGAAAACTCAATTTGCCGCCTGCCGGTGCAAAAGAACAATGGGAGAAATTAGATGAGGAACTTGTCCTTAAGCTGAATGCGCTAATAGGGAACAGTACGCTGGAACACAAACTTGACACATACGGAGACATCATATACTCTATCTGCAGGGACACTTATGGAGTGAAGCAGCCAAAGACAAAAACGCCTCCCCAGAAATCCAGAAGACAGCAACAGATGGAGAGCATCCGGAGGGAGAAAAGGAAGCTTAAAAAGCGAATGAAAACTGCCTCAGAATTCGAGAAGCAAGGGCTCCTGGAACTCTGGAAAGATCTGAAGGCCAAACACAATGCTCTCAGCAAAGTGGAATCAGCAAGGCGAAGAAAGAGCAAAAAGAAGAAGACTCAAGATCGTTTCTTCAAAGATCCCTTTGACTTTTCAAGAAAGCTGTTTGAACAACCCAAATCAGGGACTCTCACAGTGGGCAAGGAAACCCTAGAGCAGCATCTCAGGGAAACATATTCCGATTCTCAGCGCGAGGCACCACTTGAAATCCAGAATCTGGTTTGGCCTGCAGCGCCAGAAGGAAAATTCAATAACAAACCACCAACACTGGATGAAGTGAAGAACGTAGTAAAGAAAGCCAGAGCCAAGTCAGCACCTGGACCAAACGGAATACCATACCTGCTCTACAAGAAATGCCCAAAAGTGCTCGAGTGGCTCCACAAGATGATTCGATCAGCATGGAGGAACCAGAAGATCAGCGACCAATGGATGAGAGCTGAAGGAGTGTACATTCCGAAGGAGCAGAACTCCAGCAGCATCAATCAGTTCAGGCCAATATCACTTCTGAACGTCGAGGGGAAAATCTTCTTCTCTGTTATGGCAGCAAGATTGACAAAATACCTGACTGAAAACAAGTATCTGGATATGTCAGTCCAAAAGGGAGGCATACCAGGAATGCCTGGATGCTTGGAACATGCCACGCTGATTTGGGATGCCATCCAAAAAGCAAGAACAGAGAAGAGAGACATTGACGTAGTTTGGCTTGATCTGGCGAATGCATATGGATCAGTTCCACACGATATGATCCAGCTGGCTCTTGAAATGTATCACATCCCAGAAAACATCCGAACAATGCTGAGGAAGTATTTCCAAGGGTTCTCAATGCGGTTCTCTACCAAAGAATACACCACGGACTGGATAGACCTAGAGGTGGGCATTGCAATGGGCTGTGCAATCTCTCCCATACTGTTCGTGTTGGCAATGGAAGTCATCTTGAAAGCTGCAATGAAGAGTTCAGGTCCAGTGAATCTGGGAGATGGATACCAGATGCCTCCTCTGAAAGCTTTCATGGATGACACAACAGTCTTGTCCACGGATGAGGAAGAGACACACCAAATCTTAAAGCAGCTGGATGAGCTGGTGGCCTCTTCAAGAATGAGGTTCAAACCTAAGAAATCCCGAAGTCTCTCACTGCGAAAAGGAAAAGTGGCAGATTCAGTCAAATTCATGGTAGCCAACCAAGCCATCCCCACTGTCACAGAAGAGCCAGTAAAAAGTCTCGGAAGATGGTATGATGACTCCCTGAAAGACACACAAAGGGGATGTGAAACCAAGCAAACAGCAGAAGAAGGCCTGAAGAAAATAGATAACTGCGGACTGCCAGGCAAATACAAAGTCTGGTGTCTACAGTTCATGCTGATACCAAAGCTGCTGTGGCCACTGCTAATCTATGACATTTGCACCAGCACAGTCGAAGCAATGGAAGCCAAAATCAACAAATACACAAGAAAATGGCTCGGTGTCCCACCTGGTCTCACTGATGTTGCATTCTACTGTCGTCAAGCAATGCTGAAGCTACCTCTCAAATCCATAGTGGAGGAATACAAAGTTGGAAAAGCAAGACTGTTGAGCATGCTGGAGGAATCGGAAGACAATATCGTGAGATCAGTTCATCCAAAGCTGAGAACTGGCAGAAAGTGGAAAGTCCAAGAGGCTGTAAACAATGCCAAGAGAAACCTCAGCATCAAAGAAATAATTGGACACACGCAAACCAACAGACAGGGACTGGGAGCAACAAAAATGCAATGGTGGTCCAAAGCCAAAGGGAAGGAAAAAAGAGACATGATCATACAGGAGTTGAAGGAAGAAGAAGATGTCAAAAGAGTGCAGAAGGCAGTCCAGCAAGGTCAACAGGGGCAATGGACAACATGGGACAGTGCACTCCAAAGAAGTCTCAGCTGGAACGATATGTGGCACATGGCTCCTCTAAGGATAAGCTTCCTCCTCAGATCTGTATATGACCTGCTCCCCTCGAATGCAAACTTAGTGAAATGGGGGAAAGCAGACGACCCAGCATGTCCGCTCTGTCAGAAGAAACAAACAGTGGAACATGTCCTAAGCTCTTGCAAAGTAGCGCTAGCCCAAGGAAGGTATACATGGAGGCACAACCAAGTTCTGAAAGTGATCACAGATGTGGTTAGCGAAAAAACCATGACCCCAAACGCACCAATTGCTATGACAACGTTCTACAAAGCAGGAGGGAAACAGGTCTGGCCCGAAAGTGCTATGACAACCAGCACATTGCCAAAGGGTCTTCTGGATGGAGCAGTCGACTGGGAGTGTACAGCAGACCTCCCAGAGTGGAGAAATTACCCAGATGTCATCAGCAAGACAGGCATGAGACCAGACATCGCTCTCCACTCTGACTCCTCGAAACAAGTGATTCTGATAGAACTCACTGTGCCATACGAAAGCAGAATGGAAGAAGCACATATCTACAAGACCGAAAAATACGCCGGTCTTGCCAGCACCCTGAAGAAAGCAGGTCTGCGGTTCAAAATCTTCGCCATAGAGGTCGGGGCAAGAGGGTTTGTGGGCACCTCCGCTTATGATCTCATGAAACAACTCGCCATTTCTGGGAAGAAGAGGACTAGAGCCCTTAAAGCGATGGCAGAGGCAGCAGAAAGGAGCTCAAGCTGGATCTGGGCAAGGAGGAACGAAAAAAGTGAACTTCATAAGGATTAAATTCCCTACAGATGATGTGTGCCCCGTTAGCACATTGGTAAAACCGCGTACCGCAGTTCTGAAGCGCAGAATCGCCCAGGTTCGATCCCCGGCGTGGAAAAAAAAAAAATAGACAACAGCAGAAGGGCATCCAGGAGTCATGACCTGGATGTGGCCCGGCCCCCCGAGAGTGTAAGGAATTCAGGGCCGAAACACTTGTCTAAAGGGGGTTACTTCTCTGAAGACCTTCTGTTGTCTAGCTCTCCCTAGAGTTTTTTTCTACCCCATCATAATTATTTATCCTCGCTCACAAACATCTTTCTCACTCTCGAGTATTATTCACCCATTCTGCTAATAGCAGTGAACATTTACCATTTACTAATTATTTCTTCACCTGACCGTCTTAAATATCAATGAATGAATGAAAAGTTTCCTGCTATTGTTGCAGTCAATTATTTTACCAATTTCCAATAAAAGAAGAATATATCAAATTTACAGAAATAGGTCTAATATATTCTCCAAACAAAGAGAAGTTCCACGAAACAATTATTTCAATAATATTAATTTTGGAAAACGGAGTTTCACTTTCGCTTAAAACTTCAACCTTTGAAATAATAAATATCTTTACAAATAAGACCTGGAACTCACCGTTTGAATCCAAGTATCAAAACACAAATTTTTAAGCTGTTGCTCTGCCTCTGTCTCTCTCTCTGTCTGCACCGGTTGGCAACTAAAAGCAGACTGACAACTTATTGCAAGCCCAAGCATACCGTTCCAAAGTGACACTGTGCAGAACGAAAATCTC
>CM060308.1:57203455-57228455 GCA_030674185.1 Monoplex corrugatus
GGCCACAATGTTGTTCTAGACCTAGTAATTTCAGATATACTCATAAACTCATGTGATTTATTGTATCCAGTGAGAATATACCATTCCCATAATGTGACTGTTCCACTTGTAATTTCAGTTACAGTTATCAGCAAGCTGATCATACCATGATGTTTGTTGGTGTCTTGACAATATGAATGATGGTTGAAAGTGTCTGCAGAGCCATATTATCTTTGTTGATGAACCCATATTTGGGAGGAGATAATTTGACAGTCATTCTACATGGTATTTGCCAGCAGGTAATATTTTGTCAGTGGTTCAGAGGTTATGTTCACACACCACACACACACACACACACACACACACACACACACACACACACACACACACACACACACACACACACAGAGAGAGAGAGAGAGAGAGAGAGAGAGAGAGAGAGAGAGAGAGAGGAAGGAGAGAGAGAGAGAGACACACACACAAATTTAGTTTGTTTGTTTGATTGTGTGCGTGTGTGTTTATGTGTGTGTGTGTGTGTTTATTTGTTTGCTTGTGCGAGCTCACGCGCGCGCGCGCGCGTGTGTGTGTGCGTGCGCGTGTGTGTGTGCGTGCGCGTGCGTGCGTGCTTGTGTGCGTGCGCACGCGCGCGTTCGCATAATGTTCGTGTTTATGGGTTTGTGCTTATGTTGTTTGGTCGATTGGCTTTGTTTTAATTTTGTTTTTAGTCCTGGTTCTGTTTTTTTTTAATGTATTTATGTGTGTGTGTTTTTTTATTTGGATTTTCTTTGTTTTTCTATTTGCATGTTTTGAGGGACGAGATATCGATGATTTGTATGGAGAGGTGGGTAATAGACTTTTTATACGTTTGTCTGTTTGTCAACCATAGTGTAACAATGAAGGGAGTGACAGTACTTTGTGCTTCTGACAAGCAAGACAATCGATGTTGCCTGCCACATGAGGGAAGTATATAATGACTGACATAAAGCCAACTTCATTTATTCGACTTTGTTGTTTAGATTAAATGATGCGGGCTTTGTCAACCAAACCACTTCAGCATACACAGCTTTGAAAATTTCAGAATGTGTGTTCTGTGTTTATCAACATAATAATAATGATAATGACATAATAATAATGACATTTATATGGTACCCAATCCTGATGTAGAGATCAAACCAAGGCATGCGCTCTTATCATTCAGCAAAGTAGTTACCCAACAACGCCCCAAACTCCAGGGCACAAAAACACATGCAAACCGGGAGGCAGAGGACAGGAGGAGAGTGGGGCAAAAGGGTAAGCATGTAAAGGCAGAAATCACTGCTGGACAAAAAGGTAGGGCCTATGTCTTCAAGATAGACTTGAGGAAGACAAAGTGTGTGACTGTCGGACAGACGGGGACAGATCGTGCCAGTCGTATGGACGAGATACGGAAAAAGAACAGCCACCGAGTGTGGAACATCTGTATCAAGGAATTTATTAAACAAGTCGTATCAGAAGCAGAACGGAGAGGTTGGGCAGGGGTGTACATTCGGAGGTGGTCACATAGATAAACTGGTACAGTTCCATTGATATACTTTAACATTTTGTAAGACATTCAGTGAGAAACAGGTAACCAGTGGAGAAAGTGAAGCAAGGGAGTGATATGATCATGCCTCTTTTTACGAAGGGAAAGACAGGCCGTCCAATTCTGACTACATACCGGGCGCATGCCACAGAACAAGCAGGCAAGCCAGAGGACAGAGAGTTACAATAATCGATGTCTGACAATATAAGAGAAGTCGCAAGTTTAGATGCTGTTAAAAGATAATGGCGAATGGAATTGAATTTCGCAAATGACGGTAAGAAGATTGACAGGTTTGGGTAATGTATTTCTGCATAGAGAATTGAGGATTAAGAACAATGCCACGGTTCTTGACTGAATCAGATGGTACAATAGTGTTGTCGTCTAGTTGGATAGAACATTTTTTATGGTGGAAAGTTTGTGCTTTGTGCCAATAAGCATTGCTTCAGTCTTATCTCCAGTCAGTTCTAGTTTACTGTATCAACCAGTTCTGGGTCTCAACATAATAATCAGAGGCTTCGGAAAGAAGAGTTGAAAGATTTTCAAGAGATGCACTGTTGCACAGCTGGGAATCATCAGTACAAGAATAGGACGGTTGCGCTGACTGATTACGTTGGCAAGTAGTGCCATGTAGAGTTTGAAGAGGACTGGCCCCAGTACAGCGCCTTGAGGGGACCCTTTTATTCACGTTTAACCGGCTTGGACTTAAATCATTTACCATGACTGACTGAAAACGGTCAAACATGTATGACAAAAACCAAGAAAGAACGCTACCTTGGATGTGTGCTCCAGTCGAGCGAGGAGGATGGTGTGGTCAATGGTGTCAAAAGCAGCTGAAAGATTTAAAAGAATATGGAGGGAAATTCAGCCACAGTCAGCTGAAAGTAACAAATCATTCATAATGTGAACGAGAGCAGTTTCGGTGCTGTGGTCAGAACTGAAAGCTGACTGAAAAGGATGGTAACAATTGTTGGCTGAGAGATGATTATTCAGCTGTTTCAAAACCACTTTCTCAAGGAGCTTGGAAAGGGTGGGCAAGTTGGAGAGAAGACAACAGTTCCTGAAAATGTTAGGATCGAAAAGATTATTTTTCAGCATAGGTCGAACAATGACTGCTTTGAGAGAAGATGGGAGAGATCCAGTGAAAAGAGAGGTGTTGGTGATATGCATTGTAGATAGAAGCAGCTCGGTAAGTGTTTGTAAAAAGGAGACAGATATGGGGTCGAGTTCACGAGACTTGAATGACATTTCTTTCAGGATGTTGGTAATCAGAGTTTCAGAAACTAAATAGTGAACAGGAGGCCTGTAAATGGAAGATCAGGAAGAGATGCAAGAAAAGAGGTTTTGTCTAGACTGGCTCGAAGATCGTTAATTTTGGAAAAGAAAAAAACAAGTTGAAAAAGTCCATGGGAAGTCTGTAGGATTGGTGTTAGAGGGAAGTGGAAATGACTTAGCAGTACCCAAAAGGTCAGACATGACCAGAGAACAGGCGTCTTGTAGTTGTAGATTCAAGGACCTGGGTAGAATAACGGTCAGTTTTAGCTTTCGAGATAATTTTTGTAACTCCTTTTACATTCTCTCGAAAAATCTGTGAGAGAACTACATGTTTAAAGGACGGCCACTGACGTTCAGCACATCTAGAACTTGTTTTGGCCACCCTTGTTTCATTTGTGTACCAGGATACAGATGGATAGTCAGGCAGAACACGGTTGGTGTGTATGCTGATCTAGAAGCTAGTGCAAGACTGAGTTGTAGTGACTAGCAGGATTGGAAGAATTTTAAAGAGAGGAGAGACGATTTACAATTTCAGATGAGGATTTAACTTTGGTAGATTTCAGGTTGCGATGGGTAAAAGTTCAGTTCCGGCGTACTGGTTTAGACAGACAGAGTGAAAATAACACAGCAGAATGGTCTGAAGGAAGTTGGTCCAGCTGATGTAACAGTTCATTGGTGTTACAGACCATCAGCCGGTCAGCAATATGGCCTGAAACGTGTGTGGGCTGAGCTACAAGCTGAGCGAGAGATAAGGTTAGACAGAGAAAGACACAAGTGCTTGGTTTCCCAGTCATTTTGATCATCACAGTGTTCATTGACATCGCCAAGAATGACGGGTTTCCCTGATGTTATATTGTTATAATCGAGGACCAATTCAGTTTCATCATGAGACATGGGAAGAGTGAGTTTGTTTGCAAGGCTGAGCGGAGGACGGTAAGAACAAGAGAAAGTAATACAATGATGTGACACATCATAATCATCATCATTGTCGTTGCTTCCGCCGCCGCCGCCACCGCCGTCGTCGTCGTCGTCATCGTCATAATCACCATAATTCACTAAACCAGACTACAACTAAAAACTGAGTAATGGATATGGATCACGACAAAATTTCAATCCCACTGATTATTTTGCAAGAAAAAGTTAAAATTGTCTGCTTGCATGCCTTATTTTTCGTTGTGTTTCTGCTTGCATGCCTTATTTTTCGTTATTTTTCTGCTTGCATGCCTTATTTTTCGTTATTTTCCACAATCCTGCAGTACAAAATTAATATGCGTAGTATATACAGAAAAGGACACTGTAACATGGAACGCCTTAACTACATTAGTACATAATTGTAACCTATCTTATGAAGACTCAAAACAAAAGGAAAAAGCTGCAACTGTAAAACGGGCTGTTGAGGTGGAATGAAATCACGAAGACGAAAGCTAGTTCCTAAGAGCATGATTAGATAAAAGAGATCACTGTCATGAATTACAAGAGAACATTGTCTTTAAACCGAAAAAAAATAGTACAATGCATTACACAAAATTAATACAAAAAAGTTGGAAGAATGACTGATGAAAAACTAGACGCACACACTTAAAAAGCAGATTGTAGTTAAAGAGAAAATGAAGCTGAGATTCTTTTAGGATGCAGGATTAGGAAGAGAAAAATGTAAACAAGGATGCCTTGTTGGGTAATGATACATATTAAAAAGTGTGCGTGCTTGCAACGTAACAGTGCTCTCTCTGATAATGCACGAGATAGTTTTTTTAAATTTTATTAACTATTTAGAAACTACTGGACCTTTTTGTTTGTCTGTCTGTAGTCTGCATGTATGTATGGTTATGCTTGTATGTGTACATGGGTATATGCTTGAAAATGTAGCAATTATGAAGTTATAAGATAAACAGAAAAGAGTTTAACACTGTCATTGTGTCTATGTCTTAGTTTAGTAGCTGATGGTTTGCATTGACTTTAATGGCAATTGTATTTCTATTTGACATTTGTCTTAACATTTTGGACCTCCATGATGTAACGTCCTTTCTTAATATTACTGATAATAAATCCACTGTAGTGCTTTGGAATCGTACACACATAACTTCAGACACCAGGAAATTGTTTCATTAAAATACGTAATATGACATCAAATCTTACGAATACGACACCAAAAACATCTGTTCATTTTGGAATTGAGAATAGCGAAACAACAATTCAAAATGTTTCAGTGCATAGTTATTTACAAACTGATGCTTACAATTCTTCTCTCCACGATGGATGTGCTGAAATCCGTTTTGACGAAATGGACTTTTTACCCTGGGACAATCCTGATAATATTGTCAGCGCAGAGGTAGAAGCAATTTCACACAGCATTAAGAATAATCTACTGGCAATCTTGTTCCTCATTGGTGGGCCAGCTAACGTCATCAACATGGCGGTGTTCTACAAACAGGGCCTACACGACCGTGTCAATCTGTGTCTCTTTGCCTTGTCCCTAGCAGACGAACTGTACTTAATTAGAAGTATGCTTTGTCACGGTGAACAATTGCATTTACAGTTTACAACAAAAGAAAGGTTCGGTCCCATATTTACTTTCTTGAGTAACACTAATCTTGCATTTTTGTCAGGTCTTTCCTATGTTTCCCCTGTTCTGTCCGCCATCATTGCCAGTGAGAGATGTCTCTGTGTACTCAGGCCGCTGAAGTTCCAGACTTTACTTCGCACTAGAACAATGGGTGTTATCATTATTGTTGTGTATGTACTTGTGTTAGGTCTGTTTTTCATCGTGGCATTCCGACATCGTATAGGATGTCTTTACGATCCTGTTTCTGGTGCAGTATTCAAGACAATTGTCGTTTGGGAATTTTACAGAACCCACAAAGACTTCATTGATTTTTTGAGCAGCTTCATATTTGGTATAGGTCTTTCTGGAGTAGTAACGATAGTGGTACTAATAACGACTATTATTACTGCCGTGAAACTTCGTCAGATCGTCGCATGGCGTGCTGGAACATCGTCATCGATTTCTCTCAGAGAAGTAGCGCTGACCAAAATGTTGATCGCTAATTCCACCTTCTTTATAGCTTGTCTTTCTCCTGTTGCTGTCTTTACTTTTACTTGGTTCTTTTTCCCAGAGATGAACTCTGGGGGACGAAATCATAACTTCTATATAACTAGTATATGGATCTTTGAAATGTTCACTTTCATCAACGCCACTTTCAACATCTTTGTGTATTACGGCATGGGGTCTCGATACCGGGAAACCTTCTGGGCATTGCTCAGCAGAAAGTCACAGTAAGATAAAAACGTTAGGTCGGTAAAAGATTAACAACCAAACGGACTTTGATATACAGTTTGGGCATTGTTCAGCAGAAAGTCACAGTAAGATAAAACGAAGGTTCAGTAAAAGATTGACAACTAAATGGACTTTGATATACAACAGTGTGAACAGCAATCACTGGAGGAGTGGAGCATCATGTCTGACCGCTTTTGCAATTGAACGAACACCCCTGTGATTGTGGTAAAACAACGTTGTCAGCTTCCAACTAACCCCCCCCCCCCCCCCCCCGCTGTGATTGTGGTAAAACAGCGTTGTCAGCTTCCATCTATACACCCCCTGTGATTGTGGTAAAACAATAGACATAAACTGGAATGTTGTTTTCAAAAAGACTCAGAAAATAACTGATATCAAACTTAAATGGTTTCAAATCCGGATAGTTCACAGAATTATTGCTACAAACAAAACACTTAAAAATATGAAAATCAGTAACAACGATAAATGTACCTTTTGCAATATAGAACCTGTAGATATTCAACATTTATTCTGGCGATGTAACGCGGTTCGTCAATTTTGGTATTCTTTGGAATCTTCGTTAAATGAAAGATGTATACATACACGTCATTTGAAACTGAACGAAGAATTAGTTATACTTGGAACATCCGAGAGCTTTAAAACAGATGATACATTTGATTTTCTTCTTATTTTCGCAAAATTCTTCTTATATAAATGTCGAATAGAGAAAATACAACCCATAGTTCATGTGTTCTTACAACAGCTTAAACGGAGGTTCATGATAGAAAGACACATAGCATATGTGAATATGTGCTATACAACATTCGTATCAAAGTGGTCTTACTATATACCTCTGATGTTTGATACATAAACAACTGTCTCATTAATGCTCAGCAGAATGGCTAATGAGTTAGTAGATAAAGATCATGTTACAACATAAAAATAGATCGTGATGGAATACAGAGGACATGACTTTCTATAAATGACAAACATCCCCTGTTCAAAGATTTTTTTTTTCATGGACATCATGAGAAGAAAAAAAAACCAGCATACAGTTATCCTTGACTATGAAACTGTTGGATTTCGATATTTTTCGTCCAATTATTTGTTTTTTATTTACTTGAGTGTGTGTGTGTGTGTGTGTGTGTGCGTGTGTGTGTGTGTGTGTGTGTGTGTGTGTGTGTGTGTGTGTGTGTGTGTGTGTGTGTGTGTGTGTGTGTGTGTGTGTGTGTGTGTGTGTGTGTGTGTGGGTCTGTGTGTGTGTGGGTGTGTGTGTGTGTTCGTTCGTTCTTTGATTTAACGTCTTTTCACTATAAGTGATATTAGACGGGGGAGGGGGGAGGGGGGGGGGGGGGAGAGGGGAAAATAAAAAAAAAATGAACAAAATAAAATGTAGAACGATAGTTGGACGGGTTGGATTTGGGCAGAGGGAAGACAGAGGAAAAAGACATTAGCAGGTGGGGGAACAGTAAAATGGAACGAGAACTTAACACTAACAATTAACTTCAACAACGTGAAGGGAAATTGTAACACTAAAACACAAACCGAATAAAGTTAAAGTAATGCATTAACAGGACTGTGAACTAATGATTCTGAAATTCTAACTAACAAAGTTTGATCTGATGTAATTTTTTGGAAATGATTTACAGAATACTTTTCTTGAGTAAACATTTTCGTTAAAAAAAGAACGTAGCATTTTGCAGTAGAATAAACAGTGAAACAGTGTGAACTGTTCGCCGCAAATACACTTGACATTTTTACAATATTTTGTTTTCAATGCGTTTAGCTGAATACGAAAACAAACAGCAACAATCGATCTCAAATGATACATGGAAGAATACTGCAATTTTTTACATACATTTTTGAACGGTAAGTTTTATCATTTGTTGTGACACAAACTGTTCATCTGAATGTTCATGAAATCGAGTCCATGAGGCTGATTCGAGCAAGTTGCAAGCTTCTTTTACGGAGGTATGAACATGTAATTCTATAGCATTATCAGCATTCTGGGCGCCTTGCTTAGCTGCTCTGTCAACTACCTCGTTGCCGTGAAGACCAACGTGAGAAGGCACCCAGCATAAACTGATATCTGTACTTTTGACCCTTAAACGATGTATAAGATGATTTGCCTCAGTAATTAAATCAGGTCTTGTGTCGGCATTAAAAGACCGTAAGGCATATAATACAGATTTTGAGTCAACAAAGAGAACTACTTTGAAAGACATGGGTTTAAGATTTACTAGATAATGCAATGCTTGATTAATAGCGACTAATTCCGCTGTAAAGATAGATAAGTTTGCCCCAACGAAAAATGACTTTTTTATCTTAAATTTTGGAACATAAATGCTGCTCCAGCACATTTAGTTTCTAAGACTGATCCATCGGTAAAAATGTGAAGGTGGGTACGGTATTTTTCATCGATGTGTTCTCTTGCTGTGGATATCGAAATGTTGACGTTTTCAGATTTCTTAGCGTCTGTATAATTAATATCAAAAGAGGCTTTTTGCATTTCCCACGTAGGGATAGGCGTTGTTGATGGTGTCTCAGCTATTTCATCCATATTTATGTTAGACTGTTTGACCAAGTCAGATATGTAAGTTGCAACAGTCATTTGTGATGAAATGCTTTTTGCTCGCTTTGGAAAGTCAACATCAGACCTGATTTTAATTTCCTTACTCACATAATTGTGGTATAGTTCCACCAACCCAGCATTTCTGAAAAATTTTGTGTAAAAAAATAATATAGTTTTCTGGAAGATGTTTAATCATTTCAGTTGAAACTGCATCGACACCTACCGAACTCCTTTTGTTGCGTGGAGACAAGATAGTGTTTTTTAACTCTTCTAAGGTGATTGGAGAATTAAACCAGCGATCATTCTGAGGTATTGGATCAGTGTAGATAGGGTTGTTAGCTGCCATTTCCCTGTAGTGTTTGCAGGTAGGAGTCAAACCATCTACTTTACTATTTTGGGCAAAAAGTTTCACAAAAGTTTCAGCTTTGTCCATGTCGGAAAGAAATTTGTGACTTGTATCAATCATTATTGGACACCTAGGTAAGTTGGCTCCATTTTTCATTTGATTCATTTTTGTCCAGACTTTATAGAAATCCTTGAAATCTGAAATTTCTTTTGTGCAGTATGATGCCCAATAATTTTTATTTGCTTCAGCGATGATTTTATTACACTGGGTGTTAGCTTTTTTCATTTCCATATGATTTTCAGGTTTCCTGCTTTTGATGTAGATTTTGTATTTCTCTTTTTTATACTGAACTGCTTGCTCACATGCCTCCGTCCACCAAACATTACCCAAACGGTTATTGGACTTAAAAGTTTTGAGTTTCGGGATGGAAAGGTCTGCAGCAGCTAGAACTGACTCCTGGAATTTAGAAAACATAACGTCTACATTTTCACTTTCATAATGTGTGAAATCTCGATTAGAAAGAACAGTCTGAAACAAGGACCAATCAGCGCGTGTATAATTATATTTTGGTATAATATCAGGAATGCTGTCTTTCATCCTGATGTTTTCGTTAGTTAGTGTTATGAGGATAGGTAAGTGATCACTTCCTAAAGTATCTCTGTGAGTGTCCCAGGTACAGCAGGGTACTAATTCTGGTGAGATTAGAGACAGATCGATGGCTGTTGCCCAATGTTTGGAAATATCAGGAATTCTAGTGACACTCCCATCATTCAAAAGGTAAAGCGAACTGTCAATTATATTTTCTACTAAACGATTGCTTGTCACAGTACAGCAATCTTTTTCCCAAAACGGGGAGTGGGAATTAAAGTCTCCACCTATTAGCCATTTACCGTGCTGCAGATCCGGAATCGTGCGCAGCCATTCTGTGTTGTGGTCATTTGGACCTGTTGGCAGGTAGACTGACAAAACGTTCAGGATAAAAGAATTACTGAATTGTACTGTAGCGGCACAAGCGTGTAAGTCTTCAGTTGACGTTAAAACTGGGGAAGTAAATATGTGATATTGTAACTCTTTAAGTATGTATATCGCAGTGGCTACTTTCTTCCCGGGATTCCCATAGGCATACACTGGTGGATAATAGTAATTTTGGAAATTGGGAAGTTTGGTTGGTATAACATTAAGCGACTGCAGAATCAAGACTTCACACTGATTTGAGGCGAGGAAATGTTCCAGGTATGCTGAATTGGTGGAAATAGACCTACAATTCCACTGTAAAAAATTGATTTTCATTGTTGGCTAATCCCTTATTTTCAATTAACGGTGATTTGTTTGAAAATCACGTATGCTTTGGTTTTCTGTGTACGAGGAAAATGGGGAGGGGGAGAATGATTACTTTTACTACAAAGTAAAGGTAGAAAAAAAAAGAGTAAAACTATGGAGAAAAGAAGTGCTACTAATCAAGATAAGACTTTGATCTAGAACAGAAATAAATTATAAATAAATTAAATAATAGTATACACGCCTTCAAATGTATAGAGATTATAGTCTGAGTCCTGACTGACTAATTCCTAGCATTTACACACTTTCACCAAGAGAACTGTCAGAGATGACGAGGAAAAAGTCCTGTGACATGTAACGTTGGTCACTGTAGATCTACTACGATTCATTCAAAACATGTATGATAGCCACCACGGTTCATAGCTGTCAAAATAGGGGAACGGTCCTCGGGGGAATCTAGAGGCGTGTGGCCGTGAAGATCGTGATCCTCCTGGTCTCCTAGGCGTCTCCCAAAATAGATCCCGAACGTGTCTTCCCAGGTTCCCCGCTATCACGCTGCTTCCTCTGGCGGTGGGGTGAATATTGTCGTGTAGAAACTGCTGGTTAGTTCGAAGGTTGTCATGGGAGACAAATGATAGGTTTTTTATGTTAACAAGCTCAGCAGATAAAAAAGCGTTAAACAAATTCCGCCGAACTTCCACACGTGAATGTCGTACAGGGGCGACCTTGCTGATGACTATCTTTGAGTTTGGATATTTTTGTGTTATATGTTTGATGCAAGAAGCTAAATTTTGTGTTGTTGCTTTGAGATCTTTGCTATTCAGTTCGTGGACACCACAGTGTAAAACAATACAGTCTGCAGGATTGTCAAAGTTGGAAAGTGTCTTGTCTAAAGATGTTTGTATGTCATGAATGTTATTCACAGCACTTGAGTCTCCTTCAAAACCATAAGATCGTCCCAGTCGTCTCGAGTTGACACCTTTCAACACCGAATCATGGATAGTCAGAACATAGGGAAGGTCGTGGTTTGTTTTACGTTGTTCTGAAATCTTTTTGGTGTGTGACGTTGCGTCCTTGAGCTGTGATGTGACGTCTTTAGCATTTTTGATGTCATGGTGTTCTTTCCCGTCTTTGGTTTTCTTTTCAGGCTCTGTTTTCGCTCTACTCGTGTATTGCTGCTAGTTTTTGTTGTGTTTGATCGTTGTGCCTGTTGGACGTTCTGCCTGCGTGTGTGCTTTTGTTTTAGAACGTCTGCGTACGTGGGAGTTGTTGTGGAATTATCTGTCTGTGTATGACTGTTCCTGGTCGGTTTGATGGTGGCGGTTGCTGTCGACCGGGCCTCGATCTGCGCAAGCACAGTCCTTTCTAAGGTACTGACCTGGTTGCGCAGATTCAGTACGATGTTTTTTAGTTCAACGATCGTACTCACGAGTTCCGCAGAGCTGGGTATAGATGTGATGGAAGTTGTCCCGCTCTGCGTGCCCGTGGTAGCCGCGGTCGAAGCGCCAGTCTCTGCCTTTTCGATCTGTCTCGCTTGTCGCTGGTCGACGGCCTCTCGTAATCGGTCTTTTCCGCAGACGTAGCTTCTTGCCTCTGTTCAGCAAGGCGCCCCCCTCTTGTCCTGGTCATTTTAGACTATTTCCTGTTATCTCTGACTGCCGAAATTTTAATCCGTCAGGAGTCTCCGCCATCTTGAATGTGTGAATATATATATATATATATGTGTGTGTGTGTGTGTGTGTGTGTGTTGTGTGTGTGTGTGTGTGTGTGTATGCGTATGTACGTGTTTATATATATATGGATGTATATGTGGATGTGCATATACGTATGTATATGTGTGTTTGTATACATGTGTGTGTATATGTATGTGTGTGTATGTATATATAATATGTCTACATATTACAATGAATGCTTGTTCTTTCTACATTTTGTTAGATCTGTTGATTATGCATTGTGTACATTTCAAGATGTTTGTAAGAGCTATATATTTGAAAATAAATAAAAACAAGTTTGGATAAAAAAAAAACGTCAGCTTCCAACTACACACCCCCTGTGTTTGTGGTAAAACACGTTGTCAGTTCAACTACACCCCGTGTGTTTGTGGTAAAACAACGTTGTCAGCTTCCAACTACATACCCCCTGTGATTGTGGTAAAACAACGTTGTCAGCTTCCAACTACACCCCCCCTGTGATTGTGGTAAAATAACGTTGTCAGCTTCCAACTACATACCCCCTGTGTTTGTGGTAAAACAACGTTGTCAGCTTCCAACTACACCCCCCTGTGATTGTGGTAAAATAACGTTGTCAGCTTCCAACTACACCCCCCCCTGTGATTGTGGTAAAACAACGTTGTCAGCTTCCAACTACACCCCCCCTGTGATTGTGTAAAATAACGTTGTCAGCTTCCAACCACACCCCCCCCCCCCCTGTGATTGTGTAAAACAACGTGTCAGCTTCCAACCACACCCCCCCCCCTGTGATTGTGGTAAAACAACGTTGTCAGCTTCCAACTACATCCTCCCCCCTGTGATTGTGGTAAAACAACGTTGTCAGCTTCCAACTACACTCCCCCCCCCCCCCCCCCACTGTGATTGTGGTAAAACAACGTTGTCAGCTTCCAACTACATACCCCCTGTGATTGTGGTAAAACAACGTTGTCAGCTTCCAACTACACCCCCCCTCCCACCCCCGTCTGTGATTGTGGTAAAACAACGTTGTCAGCTTCCAACTACATACCCCCTGTGATTGTGGTAAAACAACGTTGTCAGCTTCCAACTACACCCACCCCCCCCCCCTACCCCCGTCTGTGATTGTGGTAAAACAATGTTGTCAGCTTCCAACTACATACCCCCTGTGATTGTGGTAAAACAACGTTGTCAGCTTCCAAATACTAAGTATCAAGACTAAAGTATCCTAGCCAGTGGTTGGACAGTTGGCGGATGGACAGGCTGCCCAAAAGAGAGATGAAGCCACACACACACACACACACACTCACACACGCGCGCGCGCGCGCATACACACACACACACACACACACCACACACACACACACCACACACACACACACACAGACGCATATACAGACTGTAACCCATAGACATTATATACTGTTGGTTATTATTATTACTCGGATTTTGACGCAAGGTGATAAGAGCACGTGGTAAAACAGAGAAGAGAGTGAAGACAGAGAAGAGAGTGAACAGTTCATTAATCTACTTCAGGGATTCGTTCACAAGCTTCATTTATCGAATTTCTCAACTTTGCCCATTGTTCCTCACTGTCACCAACGTTTCCCAGAGCACTGAACATTTACGTTAAATTTTTTACGTATCACTTCATCTGTCCTTTAAGAGTCCAAGATTTAGTTTGATGTTGCTTTTGGTCTGTTTCCTTTTCCTTAATGTTCAGCCTATTTTCCCACTACAGGATTGTGGTCACTGTTGCAGTCTGCGCCTGGTAGTGTTTTGCTGACAGTAAAGAATTCTAAATCTTGTGTATTTATCAGGATGTCATTGATTTTTGGATTATCTCTGATCATCAAGTCCATTTTCTTCTATTAGCTGCTCAAACCAGATGTTTCCTATATGAACTCATTATCTGTGCCCATTCTACAAGTTTCCCTCCCCTTTCATTTTGTGTACCAAGGCCATGAGGTCCAACTATATCCTCCAACCCTATCCTGTCCCACTTTAGCATTAAAATCTCTCATTATTACTGTCACTTCTTGTGATTTACATTGGGCCTTGGCCATCTCTAATACTTCGTAGAAGTTGTCGATGTCTTCCTGAGTACTTGTGGATGTTGGTGCACAAACCCACTTATCCAAATCTTTCTACTATCCAGTAATTGCCTACATGGAGCAAAAGTAGAAGGCAAAGAGTTCTTCAACGCGGTCAGCTGAAACTGTGTCTGCTGTATCGTTCTTGCCTGTGTCTGAACCACTGCCTGAAGAGACGCCAGATCAACATCATCACTTCGTTTCTGTCTTCCGACGCCATCATCATCCCTTTTGGCGGTGCCGCGATCCGTTATGGTTTCAAAATTGATATTTTCGATGGCAGACAATGCGCGTACTATAAAGCACAGAAACAGGTATACAATCCAGATCGTAAACGTAAACTTGAAATTCGGCATTTTTTCAAAGTTGGTAAGTTATATCCAAACTGGTCTGTTTCAGTGTTAGGGAGAGGAATAAGATTTAAACTTTAAGGACATAAGTATTTGTAATTAATAACTACGAGACAAGAGTTGTTGTAGCGTGTCACTGTAGTGTAGTTACGTTGTTATGTGGAAACGGTGGTCTGGATATTCTTTGAAGTACAGGCACAGGGAATATAACCTGACAGATGGACTATGGACTTAAGTTGTGTGTGTGTGTGTGTGTGTGTGTGTGTGTGTGTGTGTGTTGGTGTGTGTGTGTGTGTGTGTGTGTGTGTGCTGCGCGTGTGTGTGTATGTGTGGTTGTGTGGCGCGCGCGCGCGCGTGTGTGTATGTGTGTGTGTGTGTGTGTGTGTGTGGTGTGAGTGTGTGTGTGTGTGTGTGTGTGTGTGTGTGTGTGTGTGTGTGTGTGTGTGTGTTTCGCTACTTTTGCTCAGGAATTAAGTCTTTGAACCGTCTTCACTGATAGTGGCTCTAAAATATTTGAACACTAAAGAAAATTCAGTTTCTGAGGATCAGTTAGGATGTTGATCATAAGTTTGTCGTCGTTGTGGCGGTGTGGTGGTTTTGTTTCTTTGTTTGTCTTGACTGGAAAATACTTTGTCTTGGCCATTTGCCAGTCGATGAGATCTTTGTCATTTTCAGATAACCCGTCAGTGTCGTCTGCAAAATGAAACTGACAGCATGGCTATATTTCATGCTGACTATACCGGAAGTATTTTGAAGCACACCAGTCATTTTACGTTCAAGGAAAATGTAAAAAGTGTGGGTGACAGGAGGTAACCTTAATGGACTCCAGGTGTTACGTGAAATCATTCCTCCATTGTGGCTTGGATAAGTACTGCACTGGTAGCTTTTGCATAATGGTTTGATGCTTTGAATCAGCATCAGGAAAATGGTGTTATTCTTCACAGTAGCCCAAAGTGTATAATGCCACGCCTCATTAAATGCAGTCATTGAAAGTGTGGATGATGTCTTGTTGATGCTGACCGAAACTCCTGCACAGATCTCAAAGGCGAATATTTGTTCTGTAATGCTTTACTTCTTCCACCACAGAAGCAGCGCTATAGATAGCTACGGTCTGTTATCCACGGTTCTGGCACATGCAATGGAGACAGCGGATACGTCTTCTTTCACAGGGTTTGGTAATGTTGCCACAGTACTTAGCCTCAAGCTCTCGTGAACAAAGCTTCGTCATGTTAGGCAAAGATCGGTGAGATGATTCCATTTCATGGGATGGTTTGGCAGATACATGAATTTCTCAGCCAGTATCATAATCACTGCACCAGTAATAAGTCTGAGGGTTTTGTTCTATACTTTGCCGAGAGCCTGTAGGTTGGTTTGAGATGAGATTTACCTCTTCATTACACTCTAGGTATCAGTCTTCTCGAGCAACGTTTATTAAACCATGTTGAAGGTACTGAGACCCGCGTAACTATACCAACAAGTACAAAAACATTCTTTATCCTTTTTATTTTCAAATCATGATCATGGTAATCATACAATGTTCAGCTTTATAATCACAAAACACAGGAACTTCCTTTTGAACAGACACAACCCATGAGCACATCAATAATTCCGGCGCCTATGGGTTCTTTTCACTCCTGTACAGTACGTTTATATTTACAAACAAAATGATCATCTCATACTGCGACGTCTATTCTTCAGCAGGCGTTTATCATATTGATATAGAAGCTGAGCGTAGAAACTGAAATATGTCTACCCAGATCTGAGACACCTAGGTCATCTCTTTACACCTGTAAAGTATTTAAACAAATAGGTAATCTCTCATTGCGGGTCCTACGCGTCAGGTGTTTGTCATCAACATGCGTTGGAGTCAAGAAACTGAAATATGTCTGAGCTAGAGAAATCAGTAAAAACTGTGTGCGTCTTGTATATGGAAGGATACATTCCTCACCTCAAATTCTCACGTACAAGCACGTCTGGTTAAACGTGGATTTGATTGTTATAGGTAACTCAAATGTTTTCAGTCAAAATGTGTACTTTGTATGAATATTACTGATTCAAGTCAACTAAATTATCAGACTGAATGTTGCAGTCCTTTAACACAGCAGCAGATGTTTGTTTACAGAAATATGTAACATATTTTGGAATAAAAAGATATATTCTACAGTTACCTGATGTTCATATCTTTTTGATTAAATTCCGGCGTAGCCGTGACAAAATTGCTTTTCGATTGAACAGATACATCGTATTTCAAGGGAAAATATAATGGGCAAAATTTGTGGCATTTCATTTTGAATGTCCTAAATATTCAGTAGTCTGAAAGTCGACAAAAGTGTTTTTTTTTTTCCCCTAAAAAATATCTGTGAAAATCTGTATCATTAAAACGTTCTTGTGGACAGTGTCTTTGTGTAAACTTGTTTCATTAAAACCTTTTGCCAAAAATATCCTTAGGAAAAAAGTTTCATTAAAAAAATGTTTTGTCAAAAATGTCTTTGTGAAAAGTCTGTTTCACTTGCAATAATATGAAGTTTGATTCACTGAATTTAGCAAAGACACTAAGATGGGGACAGTTGTTTAATGTCAGCAATTATGTGACGTCCTTTTGCA
The DNA here is from genome assembly GCA_030674185.1 of Monoplex corrugatus. Taxonomy (NCBI): domain Eukaryota; kingdom Metazoa; phylum Mollusca; class Gastropoda; order Littorinimorpha; family Ranellidae; genus Monoplex; species Monoplex corrugatus. The sequence goes on from CM060308.1 coordinate 57,220,467, forward strand.
ATGTTTTGTTATGGCTAATAATAGTTTTTGTTATCCTCCATATCACACCAAGGTGTTAAAGGATTATATACTTTGAACCTGTGTGTATGTGCTTGTGTGCACGTGTGGAATCTGTGTGTACGTGTGTGTGTATGTGTGTGTGTGTGTGCACGCGCGCGCGCGAGCGTGCGCGCATCTATGCACGTCATGTTGTATATGGGTGATGGTTACCTGATAACAGATTAAGAAGTTGAGTATAGTGGCAGTTTGTCCATTTGGCCTGGTCCTTTGGGAAAATAGAGGTGACGGTGAATTTTTGTCATTAAACGCATGCATTCATTCTATAGACATTCATGTCTACTCTGTCTGCCTGTCTGTCTGTCTGTGTGTCTATCTGTCTGTCTGTCTGTCACACACACACACACACACACACACACACACACACACACACACACACACACACACACACACACACACGCACGGTGGGGGTGTTTGGAACACAGACGAGGGGGAATAACTATTCCGTTTTAAACAGGATTTTATATACTCTTTTATTTCCCTTGGATTAAAAATGCGGTGTATAATATAATTATCTTTTCCGCAAACTTTGTCATGGTGAAGTTGATGTTTGTTTTTGTTTGTTTTGTTCTTTGGTTATTGTTGTTATGGCTGTCTGTTTGTTCTTTTAATCAGAACCACGAAAACTGTGATCTTGTCTTTTTTTTAAATGGCGTTCAGATTTTTCTCGGATTTGTGTATGCATGTTGTTTTGCCCATACTGCGTAGGCAGCGAGTGGCTGCACAGTCTGCATACACTGTCTTTGGTGGGTGTGTGCATGGTAAGTATTTTCATGTTTCTATAAGCCACCGGGCACTGACGTGAGGTAAAGTATACTTAACATGTATACTTGATGTATTGAGTGCAAATATCATTGTCAGTTTCTCAAGATGACGTCTCCGCGCTCTGAATGAATTCCCCTTTGACTCCCGCACCATATCCACCAACCGCAAAAAAATTAACCCTTTGACTTCCTCACCGTAACCACCAGCTTCCAACAGGAGTCAAAGGGTTAAGTTTTTACTTTGCTAGCATGGTTGACGATGCAGTATGCTGTTGCACAGGGTGCACAGGGTGAGGAGTCAAAGTGTTAACTTGTTCCCACACCCCACACCCCCACCCCGCCTTCCTTGTTTGATTGATTTTAATGCTTCCTTTACTTTCTTCTTTCCTTTTTTTTTTTTAACCCTTTGACTCCCGCACCCTGTCCACCAACATCCTGCATTGTCAACCATGCTAGCAGAGCACAATCTTAACCCTTTGACCTCCATAACCCTATCCACCAGCTTCCTGCAGGGAGCTGATGGACAGGGTGAGGTAGTCGAAGGGTTAATTAAGATTTTTTACAGTTGTAGGTAGGTAGCGGGAGTCAAAGGGTTAAATATGTTTTTACTGTATTGCACAGCAACAAGGACTAGTTGATGGAAAGGTCCAGAGAGAGCTAATGTTACTATGTGTATGTAATAGTTTTTTGAAGTTTGAAAAAATGTTTAAAATTTCTCTCTTTGTCCTTCTCTTCTTCCTTGTCTCTCTGTCTCTTTCTCACCTTCCCGTTTTCTTTTACCTTCTTGTTTCCTTCTCTCTCTTTCTCTTTCGTTCCTCCCCTCTCTGTCTTCTGTTTTCCTGTCCTCTCTGTCGTTCTAATCATCGGTTTTCTTCTCTTTCTCCTTCTCTCCTCCTTTCTCCTTTTCTCATGCTCTCTCTGTGTCTCTCTGTCTCTGTCTCTGTCTCTGTCTCTCTGTCTCTGTCTCTCTCTCTCTTTATCTTTTCTCGGTGCGTGCAATCATTTCTTTTCCTTAGTTCACGAGGCACTTCATTTTTAATGCAACACAAATAGAACACACACACACACACACACACACAAACACTCCTACAGGGACACACACACACACATACACACAGACATAGACACATACGCACATATACATATACACATACACACACATACACACGCTAACTCACACATACACCACACAAAACAGACAAAGACACGTACAGACACAAACACAAACACAAACACAGACACAAACACAAACACACACACAACACACACACACACACACACACACACACACACACACACACACACACACACACACACACACACACACACACACACAGAGTAAACATACACACACACAAACATGCGCGACCTCACACACACGCAAACACATACACACACACACACGTACACACACACACACACACACACACACACACACACACACACACACACACAACACACACTCACACACACACTCACTCACTCACTCACACAGCACCACCATCACCACCACACCAAAGCGAAAGTTAGCAGCAGCCACTCACGCTCCAACAGTATCTTCCGTGTCCAGTGGATACCAAGTTCATGTACAATATCTTAGGACTGCCGGAAAGACTGACCACAGATCGTGATACTGCTCAACACGCACGATCGGAAATGTAAATCAGATTCTATTGACATCCTGCCTGCCATTTTTATTTCCCCTTTCGTTCCTTCCTTCTTTCATTCACACACACTCGGCAAAAACACAGTTTCCCACACACACACACACACACACACACACACACACACACACACACACACACACACACACACACACAAACGAACATCCGCTTTACACACACACTACGCACACGCACACCACACCACACACTCACACACACACACACACACACACACACACACACACACACACACACACACACACACACACACACACACACACACACACACACACAAGTGAATGCTCATACCACAGATACAGACACACCCATATAAATCTACACACACACATATTCACCCACATACACACAAACACACACGCGCGCGCGCGCGCATACCCACACACAAAGGGACAGAGAGAGAGAGAGACAGAGAGAGAGAGACAGAGACAGACAGACAGACGGACAGACAGACAGACAGACAGACAGATTATATACACATTACAACAAAATAAATACGAGTGATAACACTCTATACTGCACGCGCGCACACACTCACACACGTACACAGATAGGAGAGAAAGAGAGAGACAGACAGACAGACAGACAGACAGACTGATATATAAACGTTTACACACAAAGTAAAGAGAAAGAGAGAGAGAGGGACAGACAGACAGACAGACAGACAGACAGACTGATATATAAACGTTTACACACAAAGTAAAGAGAGAGAGACAGACAGACAGAGACAGAGACAGAGAAACAGGCAGACAGACAGACTGATATATAAACGTTTGCACACAAAGTAAATACGAGTGACAACACTTTATACTGCGAGTTAGAATTATTTCTCTTATGGTTCCGTAACTGACCGATTGACCAGTGTTAACTGGCCTACAGATGATGGAACAAGACAAGCAGCTTCTGGAAATTCTGTGATAGAAGTTTCCTCTTTTCTGTCACTCTCTTTCATTTTGCCTTGTTACTTTACTTTCTGTCATCTCTTTCATTTTCTGCCTTGCTGATCCATTCACCTGTATGTGTTCTATAAAACCTTACACACTTTCTCCAAGGATTGATAACCGGGTACATGAATTGAATGCATGTTTGGCTCTAAGGAAATTTGCCATGCAGGAGCGCTTTTAGGTAATTTAGGCCATTTTTTTATGTAAACTTTAGTGCCTTTTGTTATGTTCACATTTGCATTCAGTTGTTGTTTTTGTTGTTATAGTTGTTGTTGTTGTTTTCTTTACTCTTCTGATATGAAAAACTGGAGGGTACGGTAAATGCCAGGGGCATATCCTCAGATTACGTGCGCACGTGCATTGAGATCTGTGTGCCTAATTTTCTTTTCTAGCTTTTTTTTTTTTCAACCAGATGTCGTGTACGTTTTAAAATGGTTATAGCCCTGATATGACTCTGTGCACCACGAGGGTACTCATTCTGGCTCACTCAGGACTGAAGTGATTGGAGAAATTTGGTTGACGCCTTATCTGAGCTTGATCTAGAGCGAAGAGGATTCAATGACAGTGACAGAGTGAGAGAGTGCTTGTCAGCTGTTGACACTGTACCGATATTGCGGTACAGAATGTCATCCGGTACAAAAAAGTCACCTGGTACAGAATGTCATCCTGGTACAGAATGTCACCTGGTACAGAATGTCATCCAGTACAGAATGTCATCCAATACAGAATGTCATCTGGTACAGAATGTCATCTGGTACAGAATGTCACCTGGTACAGAATGTCATCTGGTACAGAATGTCATCCAGTACAGAATGTCATCTGGTACAGAATGTCACCTGGTACAGAATGTCATCTGGTACAGAATGTCATCCAGTACAGAATGTCATCCGGTACAGAATGTCATCCAGTACAGAATGTCATCTGGTACAGAATGTCATCTGGTACAGAATGTCATCATGGAACAGAATGTCATCATGGTACAGAATGTCACCCAATGCAGAATGTCATCCTGATACAGAGTGCCACCAGGTACAGAATGTTACCCAGATCAGATTGTCACCAAGTACAGAATGTCACCCACTACAGAATGCCATCCTGATACAAAGTGCCACCTGGTACAGAATGTTACCCAGAACAGATTGTCACCTAGCACAGAATGTCACCCAATACAGAATGCCATCCTGATACAGAGTGCCACCAGGTACAGAATGTCACCCAGATCAGATTGTCACCAAGTACAGAATGTCATCTGGTACAGAATGTCACCCAATACAGAATGCCATCCTGATACAGAGTGCCACCAGGTACAGAATGTCACCCAGATCAGATTGTCACCAAGTACAGAATGTCATCTGGTACAGAATGTCACCCAATACAGAATGCCATCCTGATACAGAGTGCCACCTGGTACATAATGTCACCCAGATCAGATTGTCACCAAGTACAGAATGTCATCTGGTACAGAATGTCACCCAATACAGAATGCCATCCTGATACAGAGTGCCACCAGGTACAGAATGTCACCCAGATCAGATTGTCACCAAGTACAGAATGTCATCTGGTACAGAATGTCACCCAATACAGAATGCCATCCTGATACAGAGTGCCACCAGGTAAAGAATGTCACCCAGATCAGATTGTCACCAAGTACAGAATGTCATCCAGAACAGAATGTCACCCACTACAGAATATCATCCTGATACAGAGTGCCACCAGGTACAGAATGTTACCCAGATCAGATTGTCACCAAGTACAGAATGTCACCCACTACAGAATGCCATCCTGATACAAAGTGCCACCTGGTACAGAATGTTACCCAGAACAGATTGTCACCTAGCACAGAATGTCACCCAATACAGAATGCCATCCTGATACAGAGTGCCACCAGGTACAGAATGTCACCCAGATCAGATTGTCACCAAGTACAGAATGTCATCTGGTACAGAATGTCACCCAATACAGAATGCCATCCTGATACAGAGTGCCACCAGGTAAAGAATGTCACCCAGATCAGATTGTCACCAAGTACAGAATGTCATCCAGAACAGAATGTCACCCACTACAGAATATCATCCTGATACAGAGTGCCACCAGGTACAGAATGTTACCCAGATCAGATTGTCACCAAGTACAGAATGTCATCTGGTACAGAATGTCACTCACTACAGAATGTCATCCTGATACAGAGTGCCACCAGGTACAGAATGTCACCCAGATCAGATTGTCACCAAGTACAGAATGTCATCTGGTACAGAATGTCACCCAATACAGAATGCCATCCTGATACAGAGTGCCACCTGGTACATAATGTCACCCAGAACAGAATGTCACCAAGTACAGAATGTCATCCTGATACAGAGTGTCACCTGGTACAGAATGTCATCCAGAACAGAATGTCACCAAGTACAGAATGTCATCCTGATACAGAGTGTCACCTGGTACAGAGTGCCACCAAGTACAGAATGTCACCCAGAACAGAAAGTCTTCCAGAACAGAATGTCACCCAGTATAAAATGTCACCTATCTATCTATCTATCTATCTATCTATCTATCTATCTATCTATCTATCTATCTATCTATCTATCTATCTATCTATCTGTCTGTCTATCTATCTATCTATCTATCTGTCTGTCTGTCTGTATGTCTGTATGTCTGTCTGTCTGTCTGTCTATCCATCTATCTATCTATCCATCTATCTATCTATCTGTCTATCTATCTATCTATCTATCTATCTATCTATCTGCCTACCTACTTACCTACCTACCTATCTATCTACCTATGTATGTATGTATGTATGTATGTATGTATGTATGTATGTATGTATGTATGTATGTGTTCTATCTATCTACCTAACTATCTATCTACCTACCTACCTATCTATATGTCTGTCTGTCTCTCTCTCTCTCTGTCTATGTATGTATGTATGCATGCATGCATGTATGTATGCATGTATATATGTATAAATGTGTATGTATTATGTATGTATGTATGTATGCATGCATGTATTCATGCATGCATGCATGTATGCAAGCATGTATGTATGTATGTATGTATGTATGAATCTATTTATCTATATATCTATCTTTCTATCTATCTATCTGTCTGTCTGTCTGTCTTTGTCTGTCTGTCTATATATCTATATATCTGTCTGTCTGTCTGTCTGCCTATCTGTCTGCTATATCATTTCGTGTTGAACCAAAGCTTATAGTATGTTTTTGAGGTACCCACCCACCTGTACCCCTTGTACCCCTGTCTGTCCGTGTGCATGCACGAGCGTGGTTTTTTGTTTTGTTTTGTTTTTTGTAAATGCGATTGAACGCTGATTTGCAAACAATGACTCTCCATCACGAATATGAGCCATCAAGAATAAATAAACCACTGTGCAAACACAGTGTGTGTGTGTGTGGGGGGGGGGGGGGTGGGTTCCCAAACGACCGTGTACACGACGCCACACAAGTTGTAATCTCCCTGACATACTTCCTGTCATGTTGACTGGGATGGGGGACCTACCCCGGTCTGTTCCTCACGCCCGAGGTTTATTTTTAATCGATTCATTATTATGTCGTTGTCAGTCACCACCGGCTGCGTCCGTGTCGAGGAATGCGATTAGTCATGAACAAGAGGCTGCGATGCGGCGTGTGTATGTGGGGTTTGGGTGGATGGTGTGTGTGTGTGTGTGTGTGTGTGTGTGTGTGTGTGTGTTGTGTGTGTAGGGTGTGTGTGTGTGGGTGGGTGGGTGTTGTGTGTGTGTGGGGGTGGGTGGGTGTGGGTGTGTGTGTGTGTGTGTGAGTGTGTATGTAGGGTGGGTGGGTGGGGTGTGTGTGTCAGTTTGTGTGTGTGTGTGTGTGTGCGTGTAGGGTGGGTGGGTGAGTGGGGGTGCGTGTGTGTGTGCATGTGTGTGTGTGTGTGTGTGTAAGGGGTGTGTGTGTATGTGTGTAGGGTGGTGGGGAGTGCATGTGTGTGTGGTGCGGGTGTGTGTGTGTGTGAGTGTGTGTGGGTGGTGGTTGGTGGTGGTGGTGTGTGTGTGTGTATGTGTGTGTGTAGGGTGGGTGGGTGGAGAGTGCGTGTTTGTGTGTGTGTGTGAGGGGGGAGGTGGGAGTGCGTGCGTGCGCGTGTGTGTGTGTGTGTGTGTGTCTCTCTCTCTGTGTGTGTGTCTGTGTGTGTGTGTGTATGTGTGTGGTTTGCGTGTGTGTACTCCTGAATGAGAAATGTTTGTTTAAACCGATCGAACTAGTTTAACTGACTGACAGTGTGTGTGTTGTGCGCGCGCGCGCGCGCGTGCGTGTGTGTGTGTATGTGCGTGTGTGTGTGTGTTGTGTGTGTGTGTGTGTGTGTGGTGTGTGGTGTGTGGTTTGCATGTGTGTATTCCTGAATAAGACATGTTTGTTTAAACCGATCGAACTAGTTTACTGACTGAGTTCACAATACATTGACCACGAAAGAACTATGACTGTATTCACAGAACAATAAGAGCTGAAACATTCAAACAAAAGAGACAGAAAGAGAGACAGACAGACAGACAGACAGACAGACAGACAGACA
>CM060308.1:57243455-57263455 GCA_030674185.1 Monoplex corrugatus
TGTGTACGTGTGTGTATGTGTGTGTGACAGTGCGCGCGCGTTTGTGTGATGTGCGTGTGTGTTGTTTGTTCGGATTTGTTTGTTTGTTTCTTTTTTGTTTGTTTGTTTGTTTGTTTTTGCGTTCAAGCTTTGCAAAGTTTAAAGTAATCAGTCCAGTGGTCTGGATGAAGGATGTAGTTTTCATCAAACCCTCTTTGTTGCTACAGGGCTGTTCTTCCAGAATGGCTCTTGGTCATTTCTTGTATCTCTGAACAATGAGCAACATTGTAGAACACGCTCTGGATATTGTGGTCTAGTCTGGCATGAACATTCATGGTGTGGGACAGCCCCATTCATCATGTGTTGGACTTGGCTGTAGTGTCCCATCCTTAAGTGGAAGATTATCGTTAGCTCTCCCCCGTCGGAATGCCGGGGGCCATTTCAGTATAGATAGTATCCCCCCACCTTCTGGACATTCTGTGCTAGAAATTTCCTCCTTTCTGTCACTCTCTTTGTTTCTTTCTTCCACCTTTGCTTTCTGTCATTTCTTCTTATCATTTTCTGCCTTCCTGGTCCATTCGACTGTACGTGTTCGATCAAGTCTTAAGTACTTCCTCTTAGGATTGATAATCGAGTACACGTATTAAGGGTATTTTTGGCTCTAAGGAACTGAGGTGTGCGTAAGCAATTTAAGGTAATTTAGGCCCGTATTTATGTATGTTTTAGTGTGCTTAGTTATCTTTAGATTTGTATTCAGGTATGTTTTAATCCTCTGTGTGATAAATTGAACAAAGTGTTCAACGCCAGGGGCATTTCCCCAGATTATGTGCGCGAATGCATTGACATATGCACTTTCTTTTCTTCTGCTGAAGAAGTGTGTGTGGTTTGAAACGATTATAGCCTTGAATGGCTCTATGCAGTCGGCTGGACTTTAACAAAAATAACAGTCACAGTAACACTTGTCGCTCAAGATAATATGGATGGAATTCATGTTTGTTCTGTTTTTTAAGCTCAGAGTAGAAATTTCTTTTCTTGTTGTTCTTCATTTTTGTTCCTTTTCTATTTCTTCTTCTAAACATGTCATTGGTTTTCTTCTTCTTCTCCTTCCTCTTCTTCATTCTTCTTCTTCTTTTCTTTTTCTTCATTCTTGTTGCAGTTCATTCTTCTTCGTCTTGTCTGTTCCAGCTCTTCTTCTTCTTTGTCGTGGTTATTGCTGTTCTTTTTCTTTTATTTTGTTTTAGTTGTTCTTCTTTTTCTTTTTCTTCTTCTTTTTTTTTTCTCTTGTCTTCTTCTCCTTCGTCGTGGTAGTTCTTCTTTGTCTTCCTTCTTCATTGTTGTTATTGTTTGTTTGTTTTTTATATTGTTACTATTCTTCTTTTTCCTTTTAATTTTTCACTGTTGTTGCAGTTCCTCTTCTTCTGCTTCTTCTCCTCCTCCTCCTCCTTCTCCTCCTCCTCCTCCTCCTCGTTCTCTTTCTCTTCCTCCTCCTGTTGTTGCAGTTCTTCTTCTTCGTTTTCTTCATTATCATCATCATCATCATCATCATCATTTCATCATCATCATCATCATCATCATCATCATCATCATCATCATCATCATCATCATCATCATCATCATCTTCTTCTTCTTCTACTTCTTCTGCTGCTGCTGTTGCTGCTGCTGCTTCTCCTCCTTCTTCTTTTTTTCTTCTCCTCCTTCTCCTTCTCCCTGTTCTTCTCATTCTTCTTTTCTCCTTCTTCTTCTTCTCCTTCTCTTTCTTCTCCTTCTTCTTCTCCTTCTTCTTCTCTTCCTTCTCCTCCCTCTCCTTTTCCTTCTCCCCTTATCCTTCTTCTTCTTTTTCTTCTTTTTCTCCTTTTTTCTTCTCCTCCTACTTCTCCTCCTCTTTCTCCTGCTTCGTCTTCTCCTTCTCCTCCTCCTTCTTCTTTTTCTTCTTCTTGTTTTTTTTTCTTTCTTATCTTCTCTTTTTTGTTTCTTTCTCCTCTTTGAATCGTTATTTAGTTTTTTGTTGTGCGTTTGTTTGCTTATTTGTTTGTTTGTTTGTTTGTTGTTGCATCTTTTTTCTTATTTCTTTTTTTTTTCTTCTTCTCCTTTGCATGTTACTTTACATGTACTGTTCTTCTTCAGTTTCGTTCTAGTTACTTTGTCCATGCCATCTGTATCTTCATTTTTCTTCTTCATCTTCCTTCGTTGTTAGATTTTCTTCTTCCTTTTCTTCTTCTTCTTCTTCTTCATCTTCTTTCTTATTTGTTGTTTCCTTCTTTGTCTTCTTCTTCTCCTCCTTCTTTTTCTTATTTGTCTTCTTCTTCTCCTCCTTCTTTTCACTATCTTTTTTTTTATATTATTACTTTTCTCTATTTCTTGTTTGTTTGTGCTTTCTTTGTTAGATTATTTTTATTTTGTCTTCTACTTCAGCTTTGTATGCTATCTTCTTTATTTTGTCTTCTACTTCAGCTTTGTATGCTGTCTTTATTTTCTGCTTTGTTTGGTGTTTCTTGATCATCGTCTTTCTGTTTGTTATTTCTTCTTCGTTTTTCTTGTTTGCAATTTCTTCTACTTCATCTTCGTTATTCATTATTTTTCATTTTCCTTGTTTGTTTTTTTCTTCTTCTTCGATCCGTCTCTTTTGTTGTTTCTTCTTTATTTCTTGTGTTGTTTTTAATTTTCTGCACTTTTTCCTTGTCGTCATTTGTCATTGTTCTTGCTGTTCTTGTTCTTGTTCTCTTGCGTCTTCTTCAATTAACGTTCTTATTATATCTTTTCTGTATGTTTCTTCTTCTTGTATTTTCGTTTGTTTGTTTGGAGTATTTTGTTTCTTTGTTTTTCCTGTTGTTTCTTATTAAGGAAGGTTTTGGGATTTTTTATGCTTTTTTCTGTTGCTTGTTTTTCGTTTGTTTTCAGCGGCATATTTAATGGAAGACTTTTTCTTCTCGTTCTTGTTGTTCTTGTTCTCGCTGTTCTTGCTCTTGTTGTTCTTGCTTCTGCTATTGCTCTTTTGTGGTGCAGTGCATATGGTCGTATCCTTTATGGGCAAACTAAAATAAAGAAGTAAATAAACAAATTACTTATTAGATTTCAGCGAAGTAATGGATTTAAGAGTAAACGAATACAGACATACAGTAAGGAAAGATGCATGTATACTCGTATACAGATGGATAAATAGATAGACGTGAGGACGATCAGGCATCATGAGTATTAAGAAATCCAGAACAAGTGTGACTGCCCGCATTCAAGATAGAAATCCCCTTTATAAGGTGACTACAACAAAATAGAAATCCCCTTTATAAGTCAATAAAACTACACCCACACGCAAGAATGTCCATATGCACTTAAACATACGAATATGAGCCTTGTTAAACAGTTGCACAGTGGCATGAAATCTGGGACAGACACAAGAGTAAACAGCGGACATATTGTTCTGGTAACTTGGGGAGCATTAGAATTATTTGCTTTTCTACGTGCGAATATAAAAGACCTCCTCTTAGACTGCTAGTTGAGCACCATATTGTTCATCTGAACAATATGTTAGAAAAGACGAAAAAAAAAAAAAAAAAAAGCTCAGTTGTACAAGTTTATCGTCGCCGTGATCAAGGAAAATGAAGTGGATTGGATTGTATTGGATCTGTTTTCTAAAGAAATCTACCGTGTAGAACTCATCTGTTGCTGTAGGTCCTTTGAGGACCTGCTGGGTGAAGGATCTGCTGTGTGAAGGACATGCTGCGTGAAAGACATGTTGCGCGAAGGACATGTTGCCTGAAGGACATGTTGCCTGAAGGACATGTTGCCTGAAGGACATGTTGCCTGAAGGACATGTTGCCTGAAGGACATGTTGCCTGAAGGACCTGCTGCCTGAAGGACCTGCTGCCTGAAGGACATGTTGCACACGGTATCTCAGGCCACCCATCAGGCTTCCTTCCTTCCAATCCCTCAGTCTCCAGGGTGGATGACCCCCTGGATAGTTTGACATTGCTGGTTTCCATTGGCATCTTGGCACTGGGTCTTACACTGAACGAACGGTGTACGGGTGTCTGGTTGTGTCCATCGTATGGACGTGACCCAGTCATCTCCATCTCCTCTTCTTGGCCTGGCTGACAGCACTCACGATATGTGTTTAATGCGACCAGACAAGACAGGCGCAAATTTCTGGCCAACTGGTCTTTGTTAAGCATAAGATTACAAACACCAAATACAAAAATTAAGAGAAAAAAACTGAAACTTCCCTGCTGCTTCGTTCAGTGTGAGAAAAGGACTGATGTTTGTATTTGGTGTTTATTCGTTTGTGATCTTACGTCTACGCTTGACAAAGGCCAGTTGGGCAAAAATTTGCGCCTGTCTTGTCTGGTTGTATTGAATAAGCGTTCTGATTCTTTTTTCGTTTTTTTTCTGGTTCCTGTTTGCTTGAATGCGGGCAGTTACACTTGTTTTGGATTTCTTAATACTCATGATGCCTGATCGTCTGCGCCTCTTTGTAAACTTGTTGCTCCCCTTCCCTTTTCAGTTTTTTGTTGCTGCGTTCGAACATGATTACGTTTCATAAGTCTGGTAGTCTGGATAAAGGATGTGGCTTTCATCAAGTCCTCTTCGGTGCCCCAGACCTGCTCTTTCAGAGTTGCTTTATTTGGCTGTTGCTTATTTCCTGTATTTCTGAACAATGGGGAAAGACTGCATGATGTGTTCTGTTGTTCTGTGGTCCTGTCTAGGACAGTTCCATTCAGTATGTATGTTGGAGTATACGGCAATATCCAGACGTCAAATGGGAAAGATTGTTGTTTGTTATTCCCACTGAAGATAATGGATGGGATCAGTTCTATTATGTTCAGGATGGATGTAGGTTGCTTTTTTTTGTTATTCCCACTGAAGGTAATGGATGGAATCAGTTGTTATGTTCAGAATGGATGTAGGTTGCTTTTTTGTTGTTGGTTATTCTCACTGAAGGTAATGGATGGAATCAGTTCTGTTATGTTCAGAATGGATGTAGTTTGCTTTGTTTGTTTGTTTGTTTGTTATTCCCACTGAAGGTAATGGATGGAATCAGTTCTGTTATGTTCAGAATGGATGTAGTTTGCTTTGTTTGTTTGTTTGTTTGTTATTCCCACTGAAGGTAATGGATGGAATCAGTTCTGTTATGTTCAGAATGGATGTAGTTTGCTTTGTTTGTTTGTTTGTTTGTTATTCCCACTGAAGGTAATGGATGGAATCAGTTCTGTTATGTTCAAGATGGATGCAGGTTTTTTTTTTCAATGATGGTCTTCGCCTCTCTTGAGGAGATGGGGTATTGCTGCTGTTGTAGTCTGCTTCCTGTCTTGTGCCGGTTCCCCAAACGCCACAATGGCCAAAAATCATCTGCACCGTTACTGGCGCAGTGTGTGCTGGTTCTGCTAGTTCTTTAAAGTTGGGTCTGGTAAAACTATCATCAAAGTGACTGTAGATGTGTCAAGGGATTTGCAATCTGTTAAGAAAACAATTTTGGATGCTGGTGAATTTTCTGCTATTATGATTTTTACTACTTCTACAATAGCTGTCTCTTCTTGGTGGATACTTTTCCTCCATGGATGGGTCTTCGCACTCTTCTTCTTATCACGTAGTGGACGAGGAGCCCACTGCATCCATTTTTTACACCTCCATTTGCTTCACCGCTCCCATCTAATATTCAGGATCTATCGTAGAGTGAAAGAGAACACCAGATAGACCCAGGGAGAAAATATCGGACGGACTCGCACGGTGTCTGAGGACAGAGAGGGTGGGAGATGTACTTGCAGCGACAAGGGATAGATTCGTATGGAGGGCCATTATCGCCAACGCCATGCGGCAGGGCACGTAATGATGATGATGATGATGATCGTAGACATCTTCCTTCAAAACCTTAGGCGACTCTCGATCTTGCATCCAGTTGGCCATGTCAATGAAGCAAGGAGGACTGGTGGTGAACTTTTCATTATGCACATTCAAAACATAAAATTCAAAACAAAATGTAAAACAACAGATATTCACAGAGAGAGAGAGAGAGAGAGAGAGAGAGAGAGAGAGAGAGAGAGAGAGAGAAGAGAAGAGAAGAGAGAGAGAGACAGACAGAGACAGAGAAGAAAGACAGAAAGAGAGAGAGAAAGAACAGCTGAGAGAGGGAGAGAGAAAACAACTGAGACAGAGAGAGACAGAGACAGAGAAGAAAGACAGAAAGAGAGAGAGAGAGAGAGAGAGAGAAGAGAGAGAGAGAGAGAGAGAGAGAGACAGAGAGAGAACGGCTGAGACAGAGACAGAGAGAGATAGAAAGAGAGAGACACACAGACACAGAGACAGAGACAGAGAGAGATGCAGAGACAGAGACAAAGACAAAGAGACAGACAGACAGAGAAGAGATGGCAAATCAATCACACGGATCCATATTCGCATTGTGTACGTTCTCTTTATTTAAAATTTTCTGCTCCCATTTCCAGTTTTCCGGTTTAGTGTTACATCTTAAGAAAGAAACGGGAAATCCAAAAATTACTGAAATGACAATAGAATACACAGTACAATACATAATCTATATTTCATTAAAGAAGCACTCTCATACACGCGCGCGCGCGCGCGCGCACACACACACACACACACACACAAACATACAGAGACGTATACATGTTTTTAGGGCGAACATGAATACAATAGAGGGAAAAATAAGGGGTGGGGGTGGGGTGAAGGGGAACAGAATATCCGTCTATCAAAAAATGTCGCAATTTCTTCCCAGTCGACATGTAAAGGTAAAATAAAAATATAACCAAAAAATCTGTGATCGAAAGGAAAAAAAAATCATTACAACTCTAAAATCTAATTTCGAGTCAAAAACAGATCTATTCCGGTACAGATGAGTTCTGAAAACTTAAAAGAAGCAAGAGCAGACAATTCCATAGTCAGCAAAACAAAGTGACTACTGCACAAAACTTGCAGATTTTGTCAAAAATAAACATAAACAGGTGGGCGGGTGGTTAGCTCCATACATTATTACAGTACATTTATTACAGTACATTTACTACACTACACATCATACAATTAATGTTCAAGGAACCACAAGGATACATGTCTTTCAAGCCATTTATATATATATATTGTACTGCTCAGCGGGGAAAATGTTATCTACCTGAACATGTAAGGTACGGGTAACCACAGACTAACAGTTATGCAAAAGACATCGTTGGGGTTTGGAGTTTGTTCGAAAGGAATTCATTGCACTCGGATATATCCATATGCTTCCCACCGAAATCTGCCTGCAATTATCTACCAGACTCCGTGAACTTGGCAAAACCATATGCGCTGGCAAGTTCTTGAAATGGGAAATGGGCGGGGAGGGGGGGGAGGGGAGAGTAGGGGTCTATAAAACACTAAACTGACACTATCTGAATGATAGAAACATTAACCCTTTGATTCCCGCATCCTACTCACCAACTGCAAAAAATTAACCCTTTGACTCCCTCACCCTGTCCACCAGCTTCCCACGTGGCTCACCTGGGACTTCTATCTGTATGGTTCCATTAACATTAACTGTATGATGTGCACTGTAGTAAGTTATCACCTCACAAGTTGATATAGAGTTAGACTGATGACTGGTATTGAAGGTGGTGTGAATCAGCAACACCTGCGTTATGAGCATGGTGCTCTTACAGCTGAGATAATGGGCATCTACACACACACACACACACACACACACACACACACACACACACACACACACACACACAGAAACACACACACACACCACACACACACAAACACCACACACAAACACACAGAGAAACACACACACACACACAAACACACACAGAGAAACACACACACACACACAAACACCACACACACACACAAATAAACACAAGTACACACACACACGTACACACACACACACACACACACGGTCCGCCCGAAAGTTGAACCAACTACCCCTACACTACTATAAGCACTGCGCTGTAACTACTGAACTTATCGCTGGACAAATGTTTTTTCTTCTATTCTGAAGGTTCTGATATTTTTGTGACCACACCATTTACAAGTGGAAAAAATAAAACACAAAACACACAGCCATAAGATAATGTTCCTACACAGTTTTCACTAAACTGCTTTCTCAGTTGCGGAAAGAAACTGCTTTCTATAAAAACAACAAAGCAAGCAAAAACCAAACCCCCACCACAAAAAAGAAACAAACAAAAAAAAAAAACAACAAAAAATCGTGACAATGAAGAGACACATATTCGTCATCATCAGCATAAAAACAAAGCAGGGTTTTCTCGTTCTGTTTGTGCAGACAACAACAATTTTAGTCCGTTTAAAAAGTTTCTCATGTCACATAATGTAAGATGCAGAGCTCTGACGGGGGACGGGGGACGGGGGGGGGGGGGGGAACTGAAGAGGCCTGTATAACTGTAAAATAAGGCAAACACACGATGACTGTCACACAGACATATACAAAAAGGAGGTACCAGCGGGTTTGGTGGAGAAAGACGGGAAATGCACTTAGCTTGCTGCTAGCGTGTGACCGGCGATGTTTCGGACATCACGTGACTCTACTTTAACCCTTTGACTCCCGCATCCTGTCCATCAGCATCCTGTATTGTCAACCACGCTAGCGAAGCAAAAACGTGACCCTTCGACTCCCTCACCTTATCCGCCAGGTCCCTGCCGGAGTTAAAGGGTTAAGTTAATCCTTTGACTCCCTCACCTTATCCGCCAGCTTCCTATAGGGTGAGGGAGTCAAAGGGTTAAGTTTTTGCATCTGGCGGACAGGGTGCGGAAGTCAAAGGATTAAAACAAGAGTTCCTTTCATACCACAATCAAATCTATCAAGAGTTCCATTCACACCAGCTAATAAAGTTAACGTCCAATATACAGACCTATCACAATCAAATCTGTCAATATCGGTATATTTGTAATCAGTGTTTGACACCCCCCTGTCCTCTAGCACTGTGGTGGTGGGGATATAATCCCTTTGACTTCCCCCAACCTATCTTTACCTTCCATCAGCCTCCTGAAGCTGGAGGAAAGGGTGAGGGAGTCAAAGGCTTAAGCTTATGACCTATTCTTTCCGTTTCTCTCTCACACTGTAATCAAATTAACCGATAATGTTTACCAACAGATACAGACTTCCAAACCGCCAACACGAGGCATGCTTGGTTAAATCAACAACACTGAATCACACTTTATAACTCTTAATGTTTAGTCTATATAGGAATACAGCGATGACAAGTTTTTTATTTTCTATTTTTTTGAAATTTCTTTTGTAGTGATTAGCCCAGCTAGTCTACATCTAGGTCACTCAAACACAACGATTCAAGTTAACTCTTTTGTAGTGATTAGCCCAGCTAGTCTACATCTAGGTCACTCAAACACAACGATTCAAGTTAACTCTTTTGTACTGATTAGCCCAGCTAGTCTACATCTAGGTCACTCAAACACAACGATTCAAGTTAACTCTTTTGTACTGATTAGCTCAGCTAGTCTACATCTAGATCACTCAAACACAATGATTCAAGTTAACTCTTTTGTACTGATTAGCTCAGCTAGTCTACATCTAGGTCACTCAAACACAACGATTCAAGTTAACTCTTTTGTACTGATTAGCTCAGCTAGTCTACATCTAGGTCACTCAAACACAACGATTCAAGTTAACTCGGTCACAGCACACTCGCTTTGAATCTTATCACACAGACCGTGACACAATGAATATAATAGCAATAATAATGTGTATAACTGCATTAATATAAGATACTCGGTCACAGCACACATACTCTGAACCCTACTCCATTGACAGTGGCATAACGAACTCCGAACATTAATTCATTAACAGAACTCGCAAGTGACATAGTTGATCGCCAGTGCAGCCAATTTTCTAGTTGCGGCATATATTTATTTGTTTTTTTTGTTTTTTGTTTTTTTTTGGTAATGCAATCATTTGCGTTTATCGCACCGTGTCTCCATTACACTGTATTGTTAACCCAGGCGCTCTGTAACAGACCCTTCCAAAGGCGCCCACAATTAACAATAACAATGGAAAGTCCTTTCATACGTGTGCTGTGATGGAGTACACTTATACAAATATCACGCGCATGAGTAAACTTACACAAATACCAGGCGTATGAGTAATGTTATACAAATACCAGGCGTATGAGTAAACCTATACAAATATCAGTCATATTAACCCTTTGACTCCGTCACCTTATCCACCAACTGCAAAAACTTCATCCTTTGATTCTCTCACCGTCTCCACCAGCTTCCTGCAAGAAGCTAGTGGACAGGGTGAGGGAATCAAAAGGTTACGTTTGCAGGAATCTGGTGGTAGGGTAAGGGACTCAAAGGGTTAAGTTTTTGCTTTGCTAGCATGGTTGACACTGGAGGATGCTGATGGACAGGGTGCGGAAGTCAAAGGATTAACAAGCATTCAACGCCAGATGATCGTCCACAAGAACGGTACCTGATGTGAACACACAGAAGATGTGACCCAAGCGAGCAATTATCGAGGTTTACCTGCAAGAAGTATGTACCTGCCTCATCTATTCCTCTTTTGATACTTCCTTCTGACAGGTAACCCTTCTATGATTTGGTCTACCACAACCAAGAAATGTATCATCATCATAATAAACGTTTGTACATAGGACACAAAGCTTCAGAACTGTAGACAACATAACTATGTTAATATGACCTGTTACCATTGTTTTACGAAAATGAATGTTTATACAACTAATATTATATGAAACACATTAGTCGTACAGGTTTCTTCTGCAAACAACATCTTCAGCATAAGTTAAATGTGTTTTTCGAAATAGCAGTAAACAACATCCATTATTATCATTGTTAAAAAAAAGAACGTAAACTTAATGTTATGTGAAACATATTTTAACATTATGCAATATCATAGGTCCTCACTGTTGTTTGTAGTGAACAATGAAAATTAATATGAACTGAATGTTTAATAACGAAACAGAAAATCACAACTGCAATGAATATATATATATATATATATATATATATATATATATATATATTATATATATATATATGTATATATATATGTATATATATATATATATATAATATATATATATATATTATATATATATACATAATATATATATTATATATACATATATTTATATCTATCTATTATCTATCTATCTATCTATATCACTTTACCAGATTGTCTTACTCACTTGCTTCTGTTCTTTACTGCACTTACTGGTCATCATGACTTACGTGGGTTGGCACCTGAACTACAGTGGTGATAAAAACAACCTCAATCGTCCAAATAAAGATCCAAATCTAATTTTTTCATTGCAGGTAACTAAAACACACACACACACACACACACACACACACACACTCTCTCTCTCTCTCTCTCCCCTTCACACACACACACACACACACACACACACACACACACCCACCCACACACACACACACACACACACACTTCATGTCGATATTGCTTTTGCAAACTACTTCAGTGGCAGTTCTTCACACGAACCATGCAGGCCTACCATTTTCAACGTGTATGTGGTAATTCTCTTCACAATGCCTGGCATTTATTTCGTGTTCAGTATGAGATCAGACAGAATCTTTGAACCCTTAATCATGACAATAGACGTATCAACTGAGAAAAATCACTGTATCCATCTCTCATATTTCTCAATTGAGAGGGGAAAAACAAAACACACACGCACACACAAGCATATG
This sequence comes from Monoplex corrugatus, assembly GCA_030674185.1. Classification (NCBI taxonomy): domain Eukaryota; kingdom Metazoa; phylum Mollusca; class Gastropoda; order Littorinimorpha; family Ranellidae; genus Monoplex; species Monoplex corrugatus. The sequence goes on from CM060308.1 coordinate 57,255,126, forward strand.
CTGAACATGGAATATTAGTCAATTCATTATTTTCTAAACAAGTTTCAATATCAAACAAAAGAAGCAACAGAAAAAAAACAACAACCCCAAAACAGTCAGTATCACTGCTATTCAGAAGCAAAGAAAACCATCATTTTTTTTTTATCATTTAATTAACTTATCGGCACTGATTGACACAGTGTGTAAAACCAAAGTGAACACAAGGTCTGGTGACTTCTGACAATCAAAGATTAGACAAATCAACAGAAATCAGCACTGCCTGCGTTGATATACAAGCCAAATAATAGCAATTGTTATTGCTGTATATTGGATGGATCATAAGCATGACTTTATCTTTAAAAAAAAAGTACTGAAGTGTACTGACTGACTGACTGACACAGTACATTACTTGACACTGAAAACAATAAAATCATATAAAAACAAAATATTTAACAAAAGTGGAACATAATCTTAAGAACTCAGCCTACTTTTAGGCTTAAGCGTAGATATGTCAGCATCTATTCACATATCTAGAATTGAAATTCAATTTGGAATTTGCTCAAGAAAAATTCCATACATTCGAAATATACACATTAGAGGATTCCTTGGATCTTCGCAAAATCCTATGTGAGGACACAGTCATGAGGCTTATGGGTCTAGATGATTTTAAATCCAAAATGAAGCTGATAATTACACTATGATGAAAGCATTATACATGTAAATAGACAACCCGCAGACCACGTCATTCTTCAGGAATTCTCTTGGCCAGCATCTCTATTTCTAAATCTGGTCAAAGCAGTGTATACATATAAAGTTACAAATCACGACACTTGCTAAGCAAACAGAAGACTAAAAACCTCTACGATCTTCGTTTAACATGCACAAAATAAATGAACATTAAAAAAATCACGAAAGTTTTCAACCACAAACATGAAAAGTCTTAACAGCAAGAGTCAAACACTTGCTTAAACGTAATACCTGCAGCAGATTTTTTTTTGTCTTGAGTTTTTCACAAAGGTGAAGCAGCATGTATTGTCCAGACTATTTTCAGTGTATACGATTAAGCAGTAGCTAACGGCTCGGGTTATGGTTAAAATTAAACAGAACAGAACAAAACAAACAAACCATACACAAACAAACAAAAAGATTAGATTGTATAACACTGAACAAATATCAATGTTGGCTGTCTGATCTTCTTGCATACTTACTGTTCATAAATATTTCACAGGAACCAGAAAAAAACACGAAAAAAGAACTAAAACGCGTATTTAATACAATAAGACAAGACAAGCGCCTTAGTCTTTTTGTGTGTGTGTTTTTTTCTGGTTCCTGTTTGCTTGAAAGCGGGCAGTCACATTTGCTTTTGGATTAAACACTTCACATGCAGAAATGTTACGTCACTACCACTGCAAGACATGTAAGTCACTACAACTGTACAAGCACCGAACTCCTAATCTTTTTCACACTGATTATAACTTCTACCCTGCTTGAAAAACAAACAAGCAAATCAAACAGCTACCAATTAACCAACCAACCAAACAAACAACATACAGATACACACAAACAGACAAAAACAACAACAACAAACAAACATCATACAGATACACACAAACAAACAAAAACAACAACAACAACAACAATAAAAACCAGTCACCATGGTGCAGTGATTACCACGACAGATGACTGGAAAGTTGTCAGTTCGAATCCCATCCGTCGTGTTAAAATCATTGCTGGAATTTTCAGTCCCAACCGGCTCTTACTCAGATCTGAGTGTGCAGTGGGCTCCCTGGGAAGGCCGGGACCACACAGTCGAGTCTAATCCACATCGTGGATGCATCATTGAAAGTGTTGCTCAAATCTCCTGACCAACAACGCGTGTGTGTGTTATCTCTAGGGCCTGGTTGATGCCAGGATATATTATGGAAACAAGCCTACAGTACACCTTTGTCACACAGTCTCAATCCAGAATGGAATTCCACAGCACCATGATTATCATCTTCATCGTCATCACCATCATAGCACTGTGAAAAATGTCCCAGATTCTGTGGCCATTCATGTGGCGTAGGTAAAAAAGCAACATCAAAATCAGGTCACCATTCCCAATACTCTCGTCCCTTCTTCTTCACCCACAAAACACGTAGGCCTACAATGATTCTAATGAACACTATGGACCTTTATTTCATCCTGATTCACTTGACTTTGAGTGCAAAACAAAACGTGGGCAATATTGACCACAACATCATTGAAAATCTTGTAAACATTAACCAGCAGTAAAAATGGGGGATGTGGCACATAGGGACCTACTGGGGATGGTAATCCGACTTACAGTACACACAAAATAAAAATAAAAATATAATCATGAATTGTTTAGAACAAACATACTGCAGATCCTCCCACTGTAAGTAACACTGGTCTGACGTGTATATTTTCCACATCAAAATTATGATAAAACAACAACGAACAACTCAAACAGAAAGGCTTGCACAACGTAACGCTCTACTGAGATCTACGTTGTTTATCTAAAGTGCTACTGATTGAAACAAGTCGGCATGTACATTTCCCAATCATAATTTGGACCAAACAACGACAAAACAACATAAAACAGGAAGGTTTGTGCAGTTTCACTCTTTTAAGATCTGTATTTCTTGTCTCAACTGATACTGACTGAAACGACAACAGATTCATCAAAATTACAATGACATTACATTACAGTAAGGGTACATAAAACAGAAAGGCTTGAACAACGTAATACCTTACGAAAAACTCAAGTAATGCTGATTAAAAGAAGTCCAACCCAAATTCTAATACCAACGAGTAAGGGGAAGAGATTCCATCACAACAGCTTTATCACAGACAAACCAAAAAGGTCACAGTTATGGGGACACTAAACACAGACTGAGAGAGCAGCCTCAGCTAACTCCTTGAAAAACCACATTAGTTAAAGTCAAAATACACTGATATTGTGCCACACTGTCTGAAATCTCGCATGTAAGTTTACCTAAGTGTAAAAAGAAACCGCCAAGATTAATGGTGTAGTACAACTAATGTCAAATATCGATAAAATAATTTCATAATTAAATACTGTTTCTATCACACAACACAGAATCAGCTAGGTATTGCAAAAGCAAAAATATGAACTATGCCAGCTGGTATACTGTGAACATTTTTTGGAATGATAAAAGTCATCTCCTGCAGCTAAATATGTTGCATGTGCTCAGAAGTGCAGGGCTAATGTTGACTGTTTATGTTTGTTTCTTGCTTCTCTTCCTTTCTCTGTTTCTTGCTTGTTTCTACCACTGGGTTTACTGCCAGCATTTTCTTTTATCACGTTACTTCCTACTTGTTTTCATTAAAGGATCTTCTGGAGGCAGTTCTGAAATAGTAAGTAGGGTTGTTGTAAGCTATACTGGAGTAACAGCCTACTACTGACAAAGGCCCTGAATACTTCTGGCAAACCATTCCTAAGGCGCCCAAGCAAGGGCTACTGTGGTATTAGCATTAGCAGTACAGTATATTCTTAATAGCAGTACTGCATATTCTCAATAGCAGTACAGCATATTCTCAATAGCAGTACAGGATATTCTCAATAGCAGTACTGTATATTTCTCAAGTGCCAAGATAATAATGCAAGTATTAGCACATCTTAATGCGTTTTGTGCTTCTTAAAATAGCTATGTTATTTGCTTGTATGTTTATTTATCCAGTTTATTATTTTCAGCGTCTATACCATAGATTTTGTTCACCCATATTTTCCTATTTATTAAATACACCCATTTCTAGCATCTATACCATGGATTCACTTTACCATATTTTTCCATCATTATGTTAGGATACATTTTGCTGGACTGGCTGGCTCTGATAATAGCTGGCATTGAAGATCTAGAACAAACTAAAAAGGCTTCTTTTCAAACATCATACAGTCATCCTGCACAAAGAGAGAGAGAGAGAGAGAGAGAGAGAGAGAGAGAGAGAGAGAGAGAGAGAGAGAGAGAGAGAGAGAGAGAGAGAGAAAGAAAGAAAGAGAGAGAGAGACAGACAGACAGAGAGAGACAGAGACAGACAGACAGACAGAGAGAGAGAAAGCAATGCCCCTCAACTGAAAACAATGCCAATGTGCTTGTTTACAGATGATAGAAGCAAAAATACCAGTTCCTTCACATCCAGAACCTGATCTCAGACAGCCTTGATAGAGAAAGGCTACAACTCTGATGCATTATCAGCATACAGACAATAAAATTACAAAATAAAATTGTAAAACATATCACTTCCATCATATAACTATGTTAACAAGCTTTTGTTAGTTGCACAACACAAGTCATACAACATGTACTATATCATAAATGTATGCTGTTTTACACTCTTGGTGCATTTTTCGTCCTTACTGTAACAACCAATAACACATGAGTCATACAACATGTACTATATCGTAAATGTATGCTGTGTTACACTCTTGGTGCATTTTTCATCCTTACTGTAACAACCAATTACACATGAGTCATACAACATGTACTATATCATAAATGTATGCTGTGTTACACTCTTGGTGCATTTTTCATCCTTACTGTAACAACCAATAACACATGAGTCATACAACATGTACTATATCGTAAATGTATGCTGTGTTACACTCTTGGTGCATTTTTCATCCTTACTGTAACAACCAATTACACATGAGTCATACAACTGGTGCATTTTTCGTCCTTACTGTGACAACCAATAACATTTCATTAAAACAAAAACGTTGTAGAATGTCTATTACATAGTGAATACATTTGCGTTATCTTGTCAGGCCTTATACGACAATTTTGCAGACTTAATGAATGCACTGCATTTCCTATGTACGTTTTTGTGATAAAATCACCCACATATACACTAATAGAGCTGATGAATGCATGGCATTTCCTAAGACCTTTATTGTGTAAAATCACTCACACGTACACGAATACCTCCATTAAAAAACACTATAAAACAATAATAGAATACATCGCACAAAGAAGACCCCACTGGTGAAGAAAAGATATTTGGAAGTCTTTCATAATAATTCAATATTGGTAATAAATGATTCACATAGGTTTCATCAATTCATAGTTATTAATACTCTGCACATACACACACACACACACACACACACGTGTGAGTGTGTATGTATGTGTGTGTGTGTGTGTGTGTGTGTGTGTGTGTGTGTGTGTGTGTGTGTGTGTGTGTGTGGGTGTATGTAAGTGTGGGTGTATATGAAGGTATGCGATAGAGAAGAAGGAGGAAGGGAGAAGCAAGGCAGTGCAGGTGGGGTGTATAAAACTTAATTTTTTAAATACAATTTGTGAACATTCCACATAAATTTTTTAAATACAATTTGTGAACATTCCACATATTTTGCAATTCTAAAATAATAATGACAGTAGAAGTACATACTGATACAACATTAAATTTTATTAATACGAGAGTCACCTAGTAAACAGTGAAAATATGTTTATAAAAAGAAAAAAAAAAAAAGAAAAAGATAACGATCAGTTTCCATCTACATTCCTTTGATGTAACATCCCTTCTCTTATCAATGTTAGTACGAGGGTCATCCCATCTGTTAGAATGATTTGAAATGCCTGCTGCTGGGCAAACAGAGTTCATATGTTGTACCTGCTTGACCACCTTTACTTCGAATCATGGAGAGATTCAGTCACCCAATAAACAGTGAAAACATATTTGTAAAAGTTAAAAAAGATAACGATCAGTATCCATCTATATTCCTTTGATGTAACATCCCTTCTCTCATCAGTGTTAGTACGAGGCTCATCCTGTCTGTTAGAAAGGTTCGAAATGCCTGTTGCTAGGCAAGCAGAGTTCACATTTTATTAATTATGTTGTACCTGCTTGCCCACCTCCACTTCGAATCATAGAGAGGTTCTTTCAGCTTTGGGAATAGATCATTCTGAATGAGTCATATTTGGAGAATAGGCAGGGTGGGAGACTCGTATTTGGAAAATAAGTGGGGTATGGCAGAGCGTCCTATTAACATGACGTCGTAAGAGAGGTTACCATCTCTGCTTTGTAGCATGACTCCCTGTCATGTAATACTAATGGCAAATCATTTAACCCTTTGACTCCTGCGACATGTCCAGCAGTATCCCGCATTGTCAACCATGCTAGCAAAGCAAAAACTTAACTGTTTGACTCCTCCACCCTGTCCACAGCTACCTGCAAGAAGCTGGTGGATATGGCGAGGGAGTCAAAGGGTCAAGATTTTGCAGTTGGTGGATAGAGTGCGGGAGTCAAAAAAGAATGCTGTTCTTCAATGCTATATGTGGCCACGGCAATTGGAATGACTGTACTCAATGTAGCGTTACACTAAATGACCTCACAATATCTGCATTTGATTTCAATATTAGATCACAGAATATTTGAACCAGGTGTGTGTGAAGTTTCCGAGCACTGTCACGATTACATTTGGTGTTATTTGGACACTCGCTGTTTATTGGATGACCCTTGTACTAACACTGATGATAATAATAACCAGGCTTATTGACAATTACCAAAAACAACAAATTTCAAGGTTTCACAGCTGCACTTCGAGATTTTATTATAAAAATGTATTCTGTATAGCAGGAGTATTCAAATATCATCTGCTATAAAAGTAATCAACCCATAACTGATCATGACTGTAAACTTATCCTTTGTATAAAAGCAATACAACTGCAATAAACTACATCAACTTCATAACAATAATAACAGTAATATAATTATCATGAAGAATTTATATATCATGATATCCCGGGAAGAAGCTCCTAAGCATTTTACAGAAATAATAAAGACACAAATAAGTCAAAAACAATAAATCAATGATATAACCATTAAATGATATATGACATGAACACAAAACAATAGTATCATACGCTTATAATATGAGAACACTCTTCCATATGAATAATGCATATGTATAAACTAACACAACAAACATATGACAGAGATATGCAGGTACATAGACATATATATAAACAGACACAAACACCTACACAGGAACTAACACTGGTAAAAGCACATAAAAATTTATATAAAACAAAACGAAAATAGACATTCACAGTTAACTTTCACTCTTTCTCTGCCAGCTATGCTGGAAGTAAAATGTACAAGAAATTTTCAATAATTCTTATGTAAATCATATGTATATGAATGACTGAATTCCTGAGGAAAACAAAAACACATGATAAACTGTACCTTTTTAACATGAAAGGGGACAGCAAAGCAGCAGGACAGAAAGTTTGAGTTTGTTCAAGAGGGATTCATTCATTACTCCTGAACAGCACTTCTGATCCACCCAAATATGCCAGCAGTGATCTGACAGACTTCCTTAACTTGGAAAAAAAAAAAAGCATGGTCTTGAAATGGGGAGCTTGGGTAGGGTGGGTATAAGAACAGAAGCTATGAAACATTAACCTTTTAACTCCCTCATTCTATCTGCTTAACATCCCGCAATGTCAGCCATGACAGCAAAATCTTCACCCTTTCACTCCCTCATCCTATCCACCAGGATTAAGTTTCTGCAGCTGGTGGATAGGGTGCAAGAGTGAAACAGTTAAGGCAACATTATCAGAATGATTGGAGCATGAACTCTTTCATTCCCAACACCCTATCCACAAACATTTTGAATTTAACCCTTTCATTCCCCACCATCTCCATCAGCCTCAGGCTGTCAATCCTCTCACCCCCTCATCCTATCCACCAGCTTCCTAGTGGGCAGATAAAGGCGTAAAAGAGTTCACATGGGCAGCAAACAGACCAGGTTTTAAGTTGCAGGTTGGGATTAAACTTGGGACGTTGATCATACATCCACAGTTAGACCCTATCAACAGAACTTGCCAGCCTGTACAACCAGGGGTCTAAGTTATAACACCTCACCATCCGATGATTTATCAGGCCATGGGACAACCTTTACCTATACTACTTAGTCACATCAACATGCACAATAAATCAAATTAAAAGATATGTGGAAAGGGGAGACTGTTGGCATGGTAAAATAGTTTTTAGAACAAGTCAGTGGATGTATGTTTGGAATTAGTGTACATGCATGAGAATATCAATTACACAAATTAAAGATCCTGTACGTCATTTCAATGGCTAGCTTATGGAAACATGAAAACACCCAGTTATTAAAAATCATGTACGTCATTTCAATGGCTAGCTTATGGAAACATGAAAAACCCAGCATGCATGCCAACCACAGAGAGAGAATGTAGATTGTGAAGAAATGTACCACCTGCACAGAGAGGGGAAAAACAACATGCATACATACATTAAAAACAAATAAACAAACAAAGAAAAAAAAAAGGAAAAGAAAAAAGAAAGAAAGAACTTAAAAA
>CM060308.1:57268455-57278455 GCA_030674185.1 Monoplex corrugatus
AATGATTATACTGAGATTTGAATGATGATTGATACTCATGATAGACATGGCAATCAAGTGAATTTGCCCACACACATCTGCCTGGTGTGTGAGGGGTGGAGTTTTTCCATCTCCCAGACCAACATACATGCAGGCTTGCCAGTACCTAAACCCCCTTTCTGTTTACACACACACACACACACACAGTGCACACACACACATCTATCTATCTATCTATATCTATCTATATATATATACAAGTCAATGTCATGTGTGCATGACCATTGGTATTAGTTCAAAATAATCAGTAGATTATAAACCTACATTACTATTTTATGGTATATCAGAATCATTTAAAATCAATAATATCTCATGATTATGCTCAAATTTATCATAAATTTGAGCATAATCATGAGATATTTATATTGCGCTCTAACTTGAGCACCTAGTCACAACAGGAAAGCAGGAGGGAAAAAGAACGTCAGGTAGACCGAGGGAGAAAACTGTGGATGGACTTGCACAGTGGATGAAGGCAGACAGGGTGGGAAAAGTACTTGCAGCAATAAGGGTAGATTTATATGGAGGGCCATGATCGCCAACGCCATACGGCAGGGCACATGGTGATGATGATAATAATGCTCAAATATCAGCTCTCACTCTCAGGCTCGGCGATGTATGCATATAATATAATTTCAACAAACACTTGGACTCAAGACTGCGCATTGTTTTAAACATTGATCGACAATCACAAGCGTGACAAGGCACGGATTGTTTTTTTTTTATAAAAAAAGAAAAAAAAAAAGAAGAAAAAGGCAAAATGCTACCGTGATCGCAACATGCTATGCAATCAATAGCATAAAACAACGCTAGAAATAAAGTAGATCGAAATCATTCCCACTTGTCACTACGGGGAAAAAATCATTTTCAAGATAATGATGATCTAATTTTAAAAAGAACTGTACTAAGCCAAAGGCGGCTCAGGCCTACCTCTGGAGTGCTGTAATAAAGAAGATCGCAGTTTTTCAGCACAAAATATACACGCTTCCATTTCCGACTAAGCCTTGCTCTCTTCATTAAATATCCTTTGATTTCGTTTGGTTCCATTTCGCTGCCTGCATGACTGTCTGAGCGGTTGGACAAGCTATTTGTGTGACTGCCCGAAACAGAATCAGAGCAGGAAGCCATGTTGTCTGCTATGACGCACCTGTCAACATTGCCGATAAGTGGAACGCTATTTGTCGTGAATTACAAAGGTGTCCTTCTTGAATATTGTATGATTATTGAAGCGTTTAGAAAAGTACATATTTGCAATATGCAATGAACGTATCGTTTTATATATAACTTTTTGAAAGCATTGTATAAAAGTAATCAAGCAAATGCGTGTCTTTTACGACATAAATGCAAAGTAGCGAATCTGCGAAAAGGCATTGCAAATCACCTGTGCCTGTGCGGCTGTGTGCGTGTGTGTGTGTTGAGCGACTACTGATGGCTAACCGGTGGCTGTGAAGTTACTCACGACTTCTACCATTGACGTAATTGGACAGTATCTTTCCTTTCCTTGTGTCATGTCGCCAGCGGGCGTGTTTTGAGGCGTTGGCCAGGATTTCGCTGGATGCCGTTTTCTGGGGTGTCGCCGTAGCCTAGCCTTCAAGACAGCAGACGGCACATTGGCTGTGACGGATCGGCCTAGCCGTGCTGTCACAGACCCAGAACTGTGGCCTGAGAATTCGGCGCCTCCGCCCTACATTGACAACTGTGACTAGCGGTGTGGCTCAGACAGCTGCCGACTGTCAGAACAACACGCATGTGGGAAGATGTCGGAAGACGTGACCAGAGGAAGATGTGTCTTTTGGATGCAGATTGGATTTATGCGAGAGCAGGCAGTGGTGGACTCGGACATGTCGCTTCCAGCACTGAAGGAGATGGCGTGCCAGTTCGTTGATAGAAAGGTAAATGTGATTTGTTTTTGTCACGTCTGTTTTAAACTACAAATCAAGACTCCAAAATCCAGGATACTAAAATATCCAGTTTGATGTTTGACCAGTTGGGGATAGCATGTCGACCACGCCCATGCCTGAGCCATGGAGCTATTTCCTCTTTGACTAAAATAATTCTGGTTTTACTCTCGATCTCCCTGCCATTGCCACGGCTGCAATTCTGTTTGATAACAAAAGAAACCCTGATAAAATCTACAAGGAAATAATATTGTTATTGCTTTGATTTCTTTGAAAAATCAGTTCATAAGAACTTTTTGATATTCTGTTGGTCTGAGACTGCTTTAGATCTAGTTGCAACCCTTTGGTTTAGTGTATAGGCCTACTAAGCACTGTAACGTCTGATCTGTTCTGATTGTTTGGTTTAGTGTATAGGTCTACTAAGCATTGTAATGTCTGATTTGTTCTGATTGTTTGGTTTAATGTAAAGGTCTACTAAGCATTCTAAAGTCTGATCTGTTCTGATTGTTTGTTTGGTTTAGTGTATAGGTCTACTAAGCATTGTAATGTCTGATCTGTTCTGATTGTTTGTTTGGTTTTAGTGTATAGGTCTACTAAGCATTGTAATGTCTGATCTGTGCTGATTGTTTGGTTTTGTGTATCTAGGTCTTCTAAGCATTGTAATGTCTGATCTGTTCTGATTGTCTGTCTTTAAGTAAGTATAAAATAGCTGGACACTAGCGATAACAATAATAATAGGCACTTGTCAGATACTTTGGCCTAATCTGAACAGCCCTAAACACTGGGACATGTGGTTGATCTCCATGATCATTATCAGTGTGTGTGTGTGTGTGTGTGTGTGTGTGTGTGTGTGTGTGTGTGTGTGTGTGTGTGTGCTTCTTCCATGCTTGTTTTTGTACAATTTCTTGAAATATAGTTTATACTGATTCAGTGCAATATGAATGTGCCTGCATCCATGCATAAAAAAGAGTATTGTGTCTCAGTATGTGTGGCATAGTGCATATGTATGTGTTGTGCAGCATGTGTTTCATGTTTCTAAAGATACTACCATTTTAAAAAAAAAGATACATCTGTTGCAGAAAGATATCAGGGCCTAAATCAAATGATGCATTGTCACATTGTGATTGAATAGTTTGATATCTCTGTGGTGTGCAGTTCTTTTAGTATAATACAGTAGTCTCTTACTATTAGCCACAGTTGTCACTGAGAAACTGAAGAGCCGTATGTTCTTTGCCTCTAAGAAATACTGTGATTAGCAGATTAAGCTGGTAATGATATTTATCATATTATAGAGTGATAGACATATGTACTGTAAATTTTGTATAAAAAAACTGCTGTGAAATCCATTGCAGTTTCAAGTTGTTGAAACAACATTCTTTGATTAGATTGCAAACACTTCTACAGTGTCAGTGTTTTCATACTCTCTACCATAACTACTTTGTTGTTGTTGATGCTGGTGGGTTTTTATTTCTTTTTATTTTATTTTATATTTTTGGTTCATAGACACACCCATACTCTCAGATTCACACCCTATAGGCTGATGGGTTTGATTTATAATTGTTATCACTCTCATCTTCCCAGTTAGAAGGTCAGAGTCTGAACTTGTTTGGGTACCATCAAGTGGATAAGTAGCAGAGATCTTTTTTTATCTCCTAGATCAACAAACATGCAGACTGCTAGTGTCTGCATCCACTTTGTGTTTATTCATATGCAGTCAAAACATCTGTGTGCTCATTAATTCTTTTTGAATTACCTAGAATTGTAAACAGAAAACACAACACAAATTTTCATTATTGATCAGTTTAAACCATTTTCTTTCTTAAACTCAGTCACACACACAAAACTGTTATTTGTTAATGTTAATTTAGAATTAGATAATGCCCTTCCTTAACTCTACCAATACTATTCAATGTACCATGACTTTTGATGATCATATGTCAAGAAACTCAGTTACTGATGTTGTAAAAAGATGAAAACTAAAACAACCCACAAAATGCAAAAATTATGAAAATATGTGGGATAGTCTGTTACTCTGTTATACTATAAGTGTACTTGAGCTGAACATGTAATATATCACTGTCATTTTTTTTTGTCTTGCTAAGGGTGAGCAGAGACAGACCTGTAGGGGAGACAGAATGTCACTGTCAAGCCTGACATAGTATATGAGGAAGGCAAACAGGTATAAGTTTGTGGGGAGAGCAGAAGTGCCACATGATGGGTTGGGATTGGTGGCCCGGTCGAAAAAGATCCCGACATGAGATCTGCCCTACTGGATATATTTTTGTTTTGTGTGTTAATTAATCTATCAAGCAGTCAAGCAGCCTGTCAGCAGTTAATTAATGTACTTATATTTTTGTTTTTAAAATATCTAGTTTTTACACTGGCCCATTACCAGTTTTTAGAGCATCATGTTCTTAGCGCCAGGGTTGTGGATTCAATCCTCAGACAGACCACATATTTTTTAGTGGCATCAGTGCAAATGGAATTTATTCGGAGGACAGATATTTTATCTTGAGAACTGAAATTAAAACTTTAAACTCTTGAGTTGACACACAGAAGTCTATAGATTTATGTTTTCACATTTCACTTAATTTCAGTATTGAGATAAAAATGAGAACAAGGAAAATCAGTTGATATCATGTGCTGATAGCCAAAGTTCCGCCATCTTCCGTTTGAAAGGTTACTCAGTCACTGACTCAGAGTTTTTAGGCTTACTGTGAAGGTGACATTTCTGTCTCTGTTAAGACCCTTGTCATACCGCTAACCACAGTTGGAGGAGATAAAATTGTTGCCACCCTTGCAAACCTGCTCAGTCCTAGTTAAAGAAACAATTTTTTTGTTCTTATTCAATTTTCCTTGAATGCATACATGTATCCACATTATTTAGCCCACACTGTGCAGGTGGTATGTTGCTGCACAGTCTGCGTACTCCGTCTTTGTTGGGCATGCGTGCTGGATGTTTTCATTTCTCTGTAAACCACCAGTCACTGACTTGTCTTACAGGATCTTTAATGTATTTGTTGTTTTTTGTCAAGAAAGTTCACTAGCTGGTCTGCATACATGTTGACTTGGAAAATACCTGTAGAAAAAGAAATCTATAATAATTATAATAATTACAATATTTAGATAGCGCAAAATATTGATAAAATCAAATCTAAGCGCTTTCCCCAACCAGGTGGGAGGTATACCACTATTACCAGCAGGATCAGAATGAGTAACCATCTTTTATAAATGATAATTGTGACCATGATGATACAAGATGATCTCCTATGATTTGAAAAGTTCAACTTGCTGTGGTAAATTTATTATTAGTAGTATGTATCAGAAAACAGCAACCAGGGGCTGAGAAGTTATCCCAGTAAGAACAAACAGTATGACAATATGCTTGCCAGTTTAAAAACAAACAAAACAAAACAAAACAAAACAAAACAAAAAAACGGCAGATAAGCAGTCAACCAATCAATATGAATGTGCCTGCATCCATTCATATAAAAGAGTATTGTGTCTCCGGATGTGTGGCATGAATGCTCTATCAATCATAATGGGATCCTCTACAGTATGATCTCCAGATGAGTAGTATTTTGTTCCTTGATGAACTTGTTGGGTTTAGTGTTTATGGGAATCATTGGAGAGAAGAAAAACATCTAAAACACACTGTGTGCAGAACTTTTTAGAGCCTCCCAAGAAATAATCCATACCAAAAAGAAAAAAAGAAAAAGTCACCCTCCTATACCAGATTACCTTATAGTGGGCCCTCCTCAACCCCTACCTGTAAGAAAAGTTATTTTCAGGTGAAGGAAACGCGTCTTGAAGAAGACAAATTTAACACATTTTGCAAGCTGTACATCCATTTAGCTTCGGTAAGCAAAGGAAGCTACTCCAGCTTGTTTCCTCCTGACTACTGTACATTAGCGTGTCTGTTGAATTTAACCTGACGCATACCCTCCTGCCACCTCTCATCCCCCCCCCCCCCCTTTTTAAAAAAAAAACTTTTATTAAGAAAATTCAGTTTTTGTCTGCCCCATCTTGTTTGCCACCGCTATGTCATTGACCCCATCCTGCTTATTTTGGCTCTGGAAGACACCTTCACACTTGCCAAAACTGACCTCAAACCTTTCATACATTCCTTCACCTCTCTCTCTCTCTCTCTTTTTTCTCTCTGTGGGATTGTGTGTGTGTATGTGTGTGTGTGTGTGTGCGCGCGTGTGTGTGTGTGTGTGTGTGTGTGTGTGTGTGTGTGTGTGTGTGTTGTGTGTGTGTGTGTGTGTGTGCATGCGTGTGAGTGTGCGTGTGTGTATGTGTGTGTGTGTGTGTGTGTGTGTGCGCGCGCGTGCGTGTGTGTGCGTGTGTGTATTGGCTGTGGATTCTTTTCTTTGAAATATTACTGTTTGGTTGAACTGAATAATTTGTATCTATTGATAGTTGTGTTCCTTAGCTTCATATGCAATATCATTGTCAGCATAGAATGTGCCAAGAGCTCGCAAACTCAGGTCTGAACTTATTCAATAAGCCATTTTAGTTAGAGTGGTAAAGAATAGAAGGCTGAGTACATAATCTGCTTGAAATTTTCATAAGTTGAACTCAGAAAAATAAATTTTTAGTTTAACGTCTGTAGCAACTATAGTAATTGATGCGTGTACTTCACAATGTCAGCTAGATACACAGTACTAGCACTACTAGTGTACATCATAGGCAAGATTAGGATGTGAGCACATCATGCCCTATGGCAGTGTTCATGGTCACATCTGTCTGACTTAGATCTGATTGAAATGGGGTGGTTCAGCCATACAGCATCAGCACTGAAGGGCATACTTTTCAAAACAACATGTTTTCAAATAATACTGAAGCGGATCTGTTTTGTGATCGACTTATAAGTATGATTTATTTCAGGCTATTCAGATCTGTGGGAACAGTTTATGTTGAACTGGTTTAAATTTTCATCAAGTATGTGTAGTGTTTGTCTGTGTCATGTACTAGTGATGTTCAGATTCTGCAAGTATGTATTTATGTAAGGATTCAGGCATAGATGTTATTTATTATTACATTTTATATGTATACATTTGTATGCTTGTAATAGTATCTGCTGCATTTGTGAATTGCATTTTTACATGTATACATGTACATGTGTGTATATGAATGTATGACAATATTCATGCATGCATGAATGTGTATGTAGACATGCATACATGTGTATACGTACATGTACAATTTATAATCACATGTAATTTGATATTTTGAAATTATTTGATTTAAACAAATTAGATATAATATATTTTGTTGTTGTTGAAAAGTTGGTTGTGGAACTGGAAAATGCTGGAGGCGGATTTGACATGGGAACATCAGAAATGGCATTTGACATTTTTATAAATACAGTTGCAGGGTTTGCTGGAAAATGACTTGACCAAATTGCATACTTGTGCTTACAATCACACAAATAGTTTAGAATGTTTTCAAAATACATATACATCAGTTTGGAATGGACTGCCACATAGCTTCAAGATTACAGACACCCCAGAAAATGAAAATAGAACTAGTAAAATATTATGACAAGATGCGATGCCTAATACTTTGTTTGGGTCACTAGACC
Source organism: Monoplex corrugatus (assembly GCA_030674185.1). Lineage (NCBI taxonomy): Eukaryota > Metazoa > Mollusca > Gastropoda > Littorinimorpha > Ranellidae > Monoplex > Monoplex corrugatus. Next base: position 57,275,977 of record CM060308.1, read on the forward strand.
AGTGAAAGGTCCTGTGTGATTTATGGATTTATATATTAATTATTATATATTTGAGAGTACGAAGTCAGAGTTTAGGTTTACTGTGGCCTAGGCTGTAGAAATTACAAAGAACAGACTTCCGATAGAACATAGATAATCTGATGACAGGGACTGCAACAAAATCATGAATGTGCCAGACCAAGTGGGAAATAAACAAGCAAACAACAAACAAACAAACAAACAAACAAACAAACAAACAAACAAACAAACAAACAAACAAAAAAGCCTGAGTACTAATGTGGAGGCTATTTCAACCTGAAATATCTCAATGTGCATGAAATATTGTATTTGATTCTCATACTTTTTTTTCATTTGATCCTCATATATTTTCTCTTTTTTTAAATTGTACAGCGCGCACCCCTTCTTCTCCCCCCCCCCCCCCTCAGTTAAGTTTCATTTGTTTTCTGTGTTTCTGATCAGTGTGCCACAATTCTTCACTTTTTCTGCGCAGAAACTGGCCATTGTCCATTGAATCTTTGTACAGCCAATCAACACAGGGACTCTGGAGACTGTGCATAGGTTGATTGCTAATTTGTGCCGGCATCCATCGATCTGGTAAATTACTGCTGAGCCACTTTTCCTGTGTCTGACTGAGTCAGGGAACATTCATGTAGGGCAACATCAGGTTTATGTAATTTCATTGCTCATTCACAGTGGAAAAAGATTTTCTGTTGATCAATAGTATTTTTGATCAGGCCAACATGGACCTCAGCTGTTTGTGCTACCTGAAAGTGGTGTTTAGCATCTGTTCATGATAATGGCAAAAAATATTGTTTCATTGAAATGCTTTAGAAAACAGCAATAGCACAACCACAAACTTGCGTTCATGATCAGTTTACACTGATGCAGGCTTACACTGCAGTAACAATATTTAACATGAGTTATTGGCTTATGATGCTTTTTAATGGCATGTCACTGGTTGTGTGCTAGGCTCTGTACGCACATGTATGTATACATGCAACCAGTGTTTCACACACACACAACGACATATGCGTGTGCACGGACATGTACACCACAGCTGTACACACACACACACACACACACACAGCTGCACACACAGCTGTACACACACACACACACACACACACACACACGCACGCACGCACGCACGCACGCACGCACGCACGCACGCACGCACGCACGCACGCACGCGCACGCACGCACGCACGCACGCACGCACGCACACACAACGCCACGCACACCACACACACACACACACACACCGCATGCATGCACGCGTGCACACACACACAGAGCTTTACACACACACGCATACACATGCACACACACACTCACGCACGCACGCATGCATGCACGCACACACGCACACACACACACACACACACACACACACACACATGTTGAAATTATCATATTTCTGAGGCTTGAGTGTTACAACTGACACACACAAAATTGAACACGAGGAGGAAAAACAGATGGCAAATATTTAGATTAATCATGGTGTTTCATTAAACTTTGGCCCTTCATTTTGATTTTGTATAGATTTAGTTCTGTAGATGATGTGTGCACTAGTCAAGTGGGTAAAATGTCAGACTTCTGGTTTGAAGGTCTGGGGTTTGATCCTTCCATAGTGTCAGGGTACCTCCTGCCTGGTGGGTTAAGGTTGGATACTTTTTCTGTCTTCCAAGTCAGCATGTGTGCAGACCTGATAGTGATCGTGCCTAAATCCCTTTCATGTGTTTATAATTACATGCAGAACCTCTAATATGCACATATAGTGATCCTGTGTGTGTGTGTGTGTTGTGTGTGTGTGTGTGTGTGTGTGTGTGTGTGTGTGTGTGTGTGTGTGTGTGTGTGTGTGTGTGTGTGTGTATGTGTGTGTGCATGTGCGCGCGCGCGTGTGTGTGGGTGTGTGTACAACGACTTTTGGAAATATTTTACTACTCAGTATATATATATATATATATGTCTACTGAAGATGGAGTAAGCGCAGTGCAGCAACATACCACCAGCACAGTATGGGCAGAATAATGTGCATGCTCGCATCTGAGCAAAATCAAAATGCTTTAAAAGACAAGTAAGTTTTATGGACAGATTTACACAAAAAACAAACGAAAACCAGAATGATACAGTTAATTGATTTCATTTGTACTGGTCACTTATCTGGCCATCTCAGTCTGTTGGTGTGGTTTGGTTATTCGTTGTTGTTTCTCCCCCACCCACACTCCCATTCTCTCTCTCTCTCTCTCTCATTCTCTCTTTCTCTCCCTTTCTCTCTCTGTGTCTCTCTCTCTGTGTCTCTCTCTGTCTCTCTGTCTCTCTCTCTGTGTCTCTCTCTGTCTCTCTGTCTCTCTCTCTCTCTCTTTCTCTCTCATTCTTTCCTTTAAATGTATGCGTGTTGTTTGAACCACACTGTGCAGACATCATATTGCTGCACAGTCTGCATATTGTACTTTGGCAGGTGTGCATGCTGTGTATT
>CM060308.1:57283455-57293455 GCA_030674185.1 Monoplex corrugatus
TGGACCAATGATCAAATCAAGCTTGGTTGATTTCCACCAAAGTGAACCGGCAACAGTGCAGAGTCTACTGTTGGATGGCTCCATAGCAGCAAAGAGGGGCTTACTCCCTTTGATAGCAGCTCCTCTGGACTTCCTGGCTCTAGGACTTTGGTTAAGTGACCTTGGGTTTGTGAGGTGTACAGAAACCGATAGTAGTAGCACGGTAACGATGCCGCTAAAAAGCTAGCTGTTGGAGATCTGGCAACGGAAGAAAAAACAAAAATTGGGGGGTGGGGGTGGGGGTGGAAAGGAAAAGCGACGTAAGAGTAATAGCAATAATACGAATGAATAGATAGATAGATAAACAGATAGATATAGATAAATGAATAAATTAAAAAATGAATACACCAAAAAAGCATAAATAAAATAAAATTCTTTAAGAACGAAAGAAGAGGGAGACAGACAGACAGACTACAGACAGACAGAGAGAAAGAGAGAGTGAGAGAGAGAGAGAGAGAGAGGGAGAGAAAGAGAGAGAGAGAGAGAGAGAAAGAGAGAGAGAGTGAGAGAGAGAGAGAGAGGAATAGTGAACAACACTCATATGCACTCGAACACACACGCGCGCGCGTATGCACACGTTTGATTGCTATGATTGTGTGAAAAGAATGGACAAACCTCAGCAAATCCCCACAGTGATAAGACTCATTACGGAATTAAGAAAAAATTCATGATCTTAGAGCCTGTAAATAAATGTAAACTTGGATACGCGGCAATCAGTGGATTCATCATCATCATCAGGTGCCTTGCCGCATGGCGTTGGCGACCATGGACTTCCAACCATCTCTATCTCTCGTTGTCCCCAGCATCTCCCCCACCCTCTTCATCCTCAGCCACCTTGCAAGTCCGACCAGCATTCTCTCCCTGGGTCTACCCGGTGCTCTCTTTCCCTCCAGCTTTCCCGTTGTGACCAGGTGCTCGAAATCCCCCTTCCTCATAAAATGGCCTATAAATGTTGCTTGTCTTTTCCTAATCTTCCTTATCAGTGATCGACTTGTGTCTGCCTCCATCAAGACTGTCTCGTTTGTTTTCTTTGCTGTCCATGGTACTCTCAACATTCTTCTGAGAAACCACATCTCGGCTGCCTCAATCCTGCTCTGGCTTTGCTTGCTGACTGTCCACACCTCGCATCCGTACAACAGTATTGGTTCTATATAACATTCAAGGACTCTCTTTCTGATGTTAATTGATAGGCATTTGTTGGTAAGAATGCTTGTCATCTTCTTGAATGCTGTTTTGGCTTGGCTGATTCTGCCAGCTATTTCCGATGTGCATCTGCCGTCTGATGAAATGACCGTTCCCAGGTATTTGAACTTATTAACCTGTGTCAAGGTTGTGCCATTTGCTGTTATTTTGCATGAGGGGATTTCATGTCTTTTACTGATCACCATGACTTCAGTCTTCCTGCTGTTTAGTTCCAACCCCTTACCTTTGCTTTCTGTTTCTAGTATATTCACAAGGTTTTGTAGGTCCCTTTCATTTTCTGCAATTAGCACGTTGTCATCTGCGTACCGAATGTTGTTTATCATTTTCCCTCCAACCTTTAATCCAGGGTCTTCTTCTAGGTTTCTCATGTTTTCGCTATATAGTGTAAAACAGATCTGGTGACAAAACACAACCCTGTCTGACTCCTCTTTTGATGTTTTGAAAAGAGCTTATATTGTTTTCTATTCTCATTGCAGCTGTTCGTTCCCAGTACATATGTGGATTATGGTTTTTTATTTTTATTTATTTTTTAAATTTTTTATTATTATTGTTTTTTGTTTTTTGTAAGCAAGTTGTATGACTCACTCAGTTGGGAAATATTGCATTAACCAGTTGAGAAATCGTAGCTGACACGCACTCACACACACACACACACACACCACACACACACCACCACCACCACGCACGCACGCACGCACGCACGCACGCACGCACGCACGCACGCACGCACGCACGCACGCACGCACACAACACACACACACACACACACATACACACACACACGTTATGAAAAACAAAGAAAGAACTTGGCTGAATTAATGAATGGGCCCATGATGGCGAGAGTAATGTTACTATACTGTGGGTCAAATCTGACAAAGCAGTGAATGTCAAGTGGTGTTTTCCACCAAACAACTATGCTGAGAGAGAGAGAGAGAGAGAGAGAGAGAGAGAGAGAGAGAGAGAGAGAGAGAGAGAGAGAGAGAGAGAGAGAGAGAGAGAGATGAAAAGAAAAGGAAATGAAGAAAGGGAAAAAAAGGAGGGGGTGGGGAAGGATGAGTGGGAGTTTGAATGTAAGAAGGGGAACAATTACAATTAATAATTCAGAACAATGAATTAACAGTGTCAAATAATAACATACAGCAAGCAATTAACTCTTCATAACAATCTGTTAACAGGGGATCTGAGAATCAGCTGGACTACCGAAATAATATTATTTTTGTTGTGAAGGATATCGGGGGGGGGGGGGGGGGGGGGGGGAGAGAGAGAGAGAGAGAGAGAGGAGAGAGAGAGAGAGAGAGAGAGAGAGAGAGTCCTATTATTGCATGTAATTTTTTTTTACAAAAATATGACCTGTGTGTGTACATAACCTACTGTGGCATCTTACATCTATGTGGGACAGATTCACATTCAGAAAACTTCATCACTTGAGAGAAGAATACAATGCATTCATTGCCAGTCACATTCAAAACATGATTGAAAACATATAACAAGAACTTACAGACAACAAGCAAGCCAACAAAATCATTCACAGTACAGGCAACTCGCAGAACAGAAATTTATGTTTCATAATACAGCATGAAGACAGTTAAATTGTGATTATTGGTAAGAGCAAAACGATATTAGCGTGATTAGCGCTTGGCTTGGGACAGAAGACCAATCATTGAAGCACAAGTTCCTCCGTAGATACTTTATGGGGTAGTAGTCCTTCGTCTCTGTGGGTTCTACTTTAAAAAAAAAAGATGTATAGCTTAACCCTTTGACTCCCGTACCCTACCTACCAACTGCCAAAAACTTAACTTTTTGACTCCCTCACCCTATCCACGAGCTTCTTGCAGGAAGCTTTGGATAGGGTGAGGGAAATCAATGTGTTAAGTGTTTGCTCTGCTAGCGTGGCTGGCAATGCATGATGCTGGTGGACAGGGTGTGGGAGGCAAAGGGTTAAGATCCTTTAACGATGCAGTCATCTCTTAGAAACAGTCACGCAGATTCAACATTTGAGTCTTTGACTCCTTCACACTGTCAGTCAGCCCCGTACAGGAACATTAATCCGGACAGACTTACAGGAAGAGAAGGGAGACAGAGATAAATCGGTGATGCTACTGACCAGCTCTATCAATCTTCATGTTCTCCATTATGGAAGTCGGAACATGACTTCAGTACCGGACACCGTAAGCCACGGCCAGTTTTTGCCCTGTGAAGAGCTTGCTCATCAGGGGCTTGTTGCTTCTGCGTGGTTGCTGACTAGATGGAGGAGAAGAAGCAAACAAACAACACTACACCACCATCAAACAACAGGAAGAACAAAACGATTAGACACGAATGCCGGAACCATTTTTCTGGAAATGTTAGGATATGGGAGCAGAGCTAGAGGAGTGTATGTGTGTGCTTGTGCATGTTTGTCATCAGTTTGCTTTTAGACAACCAGCTATACTTTTCAAGAAATAGATGAAAAAGGCAAACCCCCAGAAACTACAAGAGTGTATCTGTGTGCTTGTGTGGGCGCGTGCAAACATCAGACAGCACGCATCTTTGCTACTACACGCAGGCCCACAAGGACATGTATAAATGTATAGGTTATACATGTACAGTTGCCTACGCACTAACAGGCTTGTGCCTTTTTTTGCTCAGTATGTTGAGAAGGGAAGAAGGGGACGAGGTATCAGATGAGGAGAGTAGGGACTCATATGTGGTAGTGGTGGTGATGTGTTTAGGTGAGTGTGTGTGTGTGTGTGTGTGTGTGTGTGTTTTGTTGTGTGTGTGTGTGTGGTGTGTGTGTGTGTGTGTGTGTGTGTGTGTGTGTGTGTGTGTGTGTGTGTGTGTGTGTGTGTGTGAGCGAACGAGAGAGAGTGAGTGAGTGAGTGAGAGAGAGAGAGAGAGAGAGAGAGAGAGAGAGAGAGAGAGAGAAGAGAGAGAGAGAGAGAGAGATGCTGTCCTGGCCTATTCAAAGTGTGCTTGAAAGTTTGTCGCCATAAATATGCCAGGCAGTGTTCATTTTTCTTAGTTTTTTTATTCACGCGTCCTGATGCCTGTAACATGATGAAAACAGAACGGGGAAGAAGGAAAGTAGGACAGATGCGAGCTGGTATGACGAAAGAAGAAAATGAAAAACAACCAGAGGGGGAAAAATCGCCTAGAACAAAATCCTTCATTTTCTTTCTTTCTTTCTTTTTTTTTTTTATTTTCAAGAAAAACGAATAGGGTTATTCTTGTTGTTCTTGTTGTTGTTTTTATTGTTGTTGTGTGTGTATGTGTGTGTGTGTGCGCGTATATTTGTGTGTGTGTGTGTGTGTGCGTGTGTGTGTGTGCGCGCGCGCGTGCGTGCGTGTCTTTTTCTTCCCTCTCTCTCTGTCTCTGTCTGTCTGTCCGTCCGTCTGCCTATCTGTCTGTCTGTCTGTCTGTCTGTCTGTCTGTCTGTCTGTCTGTCTGTCTCTCTCTCTCTCTCTCTCTCTCTTTCTCTCTGTTTCTGATTGTTTTTTTTATTTCGTGAAATTTATGATACAGAATATCTCCTCTTTCCTGTCACTCTCTTTATTTTTCTCTCGTTCCTTTGCTTCCTATCATTTTCTGCCTTGCTGGTCCATTCACCTGTATGTGTTCACTTGTAAAGTCTTACGTACATTGTCCCTCGATTGATAATTAGTTACACATATTAACTTTTAAGTGCATTTTTTGGCTCTAGGGAGTTGAGATATGCAGTAATTTTAGGTAATTTAAGCCCGTTTTTGTATATGTTTTAGTGTCCTTAGTTCTATTAAAATTTGTATTTAGGTTTGTTTTTTTAAATCCCCTGTGCGGTAAATTGGACGGAGTCGTCAACGCCAGGGGCATCTTCTTAGATTATTTGTGCGATTGCATTGATAAGTTGCTTAATTTTCTTTTTCCGTTTTTTTTTCCCTGTTTAAGTGTTATGTATGTTTTGAAACGGTTATAGCCCTGACATGGCTCTACGCAGTCGGCTGGGCTTTAAACAAACAAAAACAACAACAACAACAAAACAATATCACGGAAAGAATGTTTAGAAATTGAGGTTTATTTTTGACGTACCGCCTTGTGTGAAAAAAAGTTTATTATTTGAAGAACACGTTTATAATTGACGTAGTGTAACAAAGATTTTTTTTAATATGAAAAAAATAGTTGCTGACATAAAAGGAACAGATTTATTGTTGATAAAGTGTAAAAAAGGTTTATTATTGGCATATTGTGAAAAAAAAAAAAAAAGGTTTTATTGCCACAGTGTAAAAACGGGTTTATTTTTGACATAGTGTAAGGAAGATGAAATTTATGATTGGCATAGTTAAAAAAAAAAAAGAAGAAGACAGTGTAAAAAGAACATATCTATTGCTGTCATAGTGTAAGAAAGAAGTTTGTTATTGGCCTAGTGTAACAGAAAAGAGGGAGTAGGTATTGACATGACGTAAAAAGAACATTTATTGTTGACTTAGTATAAGAAAGAAGTTATTATTGGCATATGTAAAAATATTCGTTATTGGCATAGTGTAAAAAGAAAGATTATGCTTTTTCTTGATATAGAACGAAAAAGGAGAAATTTATTATTGACATAATGTAAAAGAAAATCTTATTGTTCGTACAGAATTTGACGAAAAAGAAGAAGCGTGTTATTGTCATAGAATTTGAAAAAAAGAAGAAAACGTATTCTTGTTATATCGAAAAATTAATGAAGAATTTCATTACTGACTTGTGTAATAAAGAAGAAATAACCGAGAAGAATTTTATTTTTCGCACAATGTAAAAAGAACAGTTCATTACCGACATAGTGTAAAAAGAAAAGTTTATAACTGACGTAGTGTTAGAAACGACGACGTGTATATTGACATAGTGTTTAAAAAAGTTTAGTTTTGACAAGGTGTGAAAAGGAAGTTTGTTACTGCCAAAGTATAACAAGAATTTATTATTGACGTAGTTTTAAGAAAGTTTATTTTTGATAAAGTGTAAGAAAAAAGTTTATCGACATAGTATAAAAAGAAGCGTTTGTTACTGATGTTGTATAAGTTTGAACTTTATTTTTATTGATACAGTATAAAAAGAAGAGATTTATTATTTACATTTGGCGACGGAAACTTTGTTAATTAATATCGTACAAAAAGAAGACATTTATCATTACTGACGAACTGAAAAGAAAAACTGCTGCTGCTGTATTTCTTGTATGTATGCCCATTGCTTTGACAACCCATATGTAAATCTATATCCTCCTCCTCCTCCTCCTCTTCTTCATCATCATAATCAATTACACGTAATGATCATTACTATTATTTATATTGTTGTTTTGATTACATTTTATATTTTTATGTTTTTGTCGGAAGGCATATTAGATGTTTTAACATACTTGTATTGTATAGGCGTATTGTTATAGAATACATTAAACTCATAATCCCACCATACATACGAAGTTAGTGGCAGTAACTATTTAGAGGCTGAACTTATTATCTAGATCAACACCACCAGCACCCTCCTCTTTCTGTCCCTCTGTCTGTCTGTCTCTATGTATGTCTATCTGTCTGTCTCTGTCTGTCTCTGTCTCTGTCTGTCTGTCTGTCTCTCTCAATGTGCTCACGTCACTACCCTCGAAAACATGATCGCATTCGTTTTCTTGTTGCTCCCTGTCTCTCTGTCTCTGTCTTTGTCTGTGTCTGGCTGTCTCTCTCTCTGTGTGTCTTTGTCTCTCTTTCTCTGTCTCTGTCTGTCTGTCTGTCCGTATCTCTCTCCCTCTCTCTGTGACTCTGTCTCTGTCTCTTTCTGTGTAGAGAGCTGTCTTTATCTTTGCCTCTGTCATAGCCTTTCTCTCTGACTCTGTCTCTGTCTCTGTCTGTCTGTCTCTCTTTGTTTCTCTGTCTGTCTGTTTGTCTGTCTGTCTGTGCGTCCGTTTGCTTTGCTCCTGTCCCCTCTGCACCTGACAGATGGGTGTGTGAAGGAGCAAGTGTTAATCACAGAACCTGATGTCATCTGGTCCGACTGGCGTGCAGTTAACTGCTGGGAAGGGATGGGGAAATAATAATGGCCTACATACAGTTTGAGTCAAGCTTGACACTAACACTACAGGCGCGCGCGCGCGCGCACACACACACACACACACACGCGCGCGTGCGCGCGCACACTCAGACACACAGACAGACACATACACACAGACAGACACATTCACACAGACACATACACATACACGCACATACACAAAGAGGGGGGGGGAGAGAGAGAGAGAGAGAGAGAGAGAGAGAGAGAGAGAGAGAGAGAGAGAGAGAGAGAGAGAGAGGATACACGCACACACACACATACAACACACACACTCGCACACACACACACACACACACACACACACACACACACACACACACACACACACACACACGTACACACACATGCACATTCTCTCTTTGTCTCTCTCTCTCTGTCTGTCTGTCTGTCTCTCTCTCTCTCTCTGACATCACACACACATAGATTGACGGACACACACACAGACGGACGCACACGTACATACACGCGCGCGCGCGCACACACACACACACACAAACACACACACACACACACACACACACACACACACACACACACACACACACACACACACACACACACTTGTTTTATAATTAACTCGGGATATTACCAACAATAATTAGAGAACAAATGTCCCACGTCACCTTCAGGTGTAGATCACAAAGGCATTGTCAGTTAAACAAATGGGCGGCAGTGTGATATCTATCTAATTGTCTGTATGTCTGTCAATTGTAGCAGATGCAAGCTGTCTTGTACTTAATTCTTTCATAGACAGGGAGCCAGTGTAGTTCCATCAATAAAGGGGTACAGGGCTGACGACCTGGAAAATAAGGCGAGTAGTGGAGTATTTACAGTGTACGAAAAGTAGTATCAGGACAGCCAGCGAGCAGAAAGTTACAGTAATCTGACTTTAAAAGGACACACGATGTGATAAAAACATTCTGATGGCATCTTCATAAAGAAACTTTTTGACTGGGTCTATCCTCGTAAGCCCATAGTAGCAAGTCCGACAGACTTTACTAACCTATTACAGACTGATAACTGGCAATCTGCTTGTCTGCTTGTCTGAGTGTCTGTCCATTTCTTCGCTGTTTTAAACCAGCTGGCAGTCTGCTGCCTCTTTGTCAGTTTGTCTGTCGCGTCTCTCTTGTTTTAACCCTTTGACTCCTGCACCCTGACCACTAGCGTCCTGCATTGTCAACCATACTAGCAAAACAAAAACTTAATCCTTTCACTCCCTCAAAATGTACACCAGTTTCCTGCAGGCAGCTGGTGGATAGGGTGAGGGAATCAAAGGTTTAGTTTTTGCAGGAAGCTGGCGGATAGGGTGAGGGAGTCAAAGGGTTAAGTTTTTGCCGTTGGTGGATAGGATGAGGGAGTCAAAGGGTGAAACTGTGAGCTGGCAGTCTGCCTGCCTGTTTGTCCGTCTGTCTTTTTCTACTGTTTCAAATTGGTAATCTGCCTGTCTGCTTGTCCATCTGTCTGCGTGTCCATCTGTCTGTCTGTCCGTCCGTCTGTCCTCTGTTGTAAACTGTCAGCTGGCAATCTGCTTGCTAGCTTGTCCGTCAGTCTATCCGTTTCTCCTCTACTTCAAACTGTTAACTGGCAGCCTGCCTGTTTGTTTATCTGTCTGTCTGTCTGTTCGTTTGACGTCGGTTTGGAAGCGTGGGCTGTGTGACAATCAGTGACTGAGTCTGTAGCGCCCAAACCTCTGTCCGTGTAGCGTTCATCATTCATTAACATTCACAGAAACCTGTTCAACTTGTCTGTTTGTTCTCTCTTTGATCTAAAGATGGGTTGTATGAATCATTTAGAGGCGTGTTTTCCATACATTTTGCTGTACTCGACAGGCGTATTCCAGTTAGGTTCATTTAAAAGCTTGTTTTGGAAGGAACTTTGCTGTGGTGGTGGTTTAGACTGTTTAGATTGGTTATTCAGATAGTGCTATTCACTTAAACGCATGTTCCAAGATAATTTTCTTTGCCTGAAAGAGTGTTTCAGGAAATGACGGTATTCATTTCAGAATAAGTTATTACTATTTATTTGTGCGTTTTAGAATAAGTTCAGTTACTCCTTTTTCTAATTTTTGCTTGTTTGTTATTGTGTAAAGACCTATTTTTGTAGATAGTTGAAATGTATCGAGTAAGTGATTGTAGTAATTTAAAAGAATATTCCACATGTCCATCGGAAGTCGTTTCCGCTTTATTAACAGAAATGTATCGCGTAGCTGATCCTTCTTCTCTTGCGCCGTCAGGTACCTGTTGCCGTGTTGGCCTGTCCGTTTCTCTGCTCTGGTGGTGCCCATGAAAGAGTGGTGTTAGGGTGTCCAGTTTTGTCTGGATGCATGGAGCGATAAGCTTAACCGTTTCACTCCCCACCCTAACCGTCAGCTGCAAAAATTTAACCCTTTCACTTATTCACCGTATCCACCAGCTTCCTGCAGGGGTTCACTTTTTGCTGTGCTGTCATGGCTGACAACACGGGGTGCTGACGGATAGGGTGAGGGAGTCAAAGGGTTAAGAAATGAACGACCGCAGAGAAGAGTTCGAGTTGTGTCCATCGTGGGGGAACAGACGGCTTACCTCAGGGTTGATATTCGCTTTGTTTCGCTTAATCCTTAGACTCCTGCGCTAAACACACAAACTGCAAAAACTTAACAAGGTGCAGGAGTCAAAGAGTTAACCTGCTAGCATCCTGCTTTGGCAGCCATGCTTATAACTGAACACTTTGATTCCCTCGCCCTATCCAACAG
>CM060308.1:57300955-57315955 GCA_030674185.1 Monoplex corrugatus
AAACGAAATCGACCTACCAATCAACATAGCAGCCAACGAACCAGTGAACCAACTTACAACCAAACGAACAACATGATATATCATTGTGAATATTATACAACAGAAAAGCTGGAGGGAAAGAGAGCAGCAGGTAGACCCAGGGAGGAAATATTGGACGGACTTGCAGTGTGGCTGAGGACAGAGAGGGTGGAAGATGTGCTTGCGGCAACAAGGGACAGATGCATATAGAGGACCATGATCTCCAACGCCATGTGGCAAGGCACTTGATGATGATGATGCTACAACAATAGAAACCAAGAAAGCGAAGTACCAGTGAGCAACCAAAATAACAGTGTAGTTTTTATTAACATTATACAGTACATAGAAACCAGCAAACCAGTAAACCACCCAACACAAGCCTTAGGTAAATTAAAATGAATAGATTAATATCCTGTATGAAAGAAGAAACACCAACGTTTGAAATGAACAAACAGAAACAATCAGACGACCGTGAGCCTTCACAAAATTAACAATAAATAATTAATCTGTATGAAAGGAGACACACGAACATTCGAAACAACAGTCAGACAAATAAAACTCGCTTCGAAACGAAATGAAACGAAACGAAACAAACAAAACAAAACAGAATGATTTTTCGATAATCCGCAATACAAAACAAAACGATTTTAAAATAATGTTGCCCACTTCCAAATACGTCCGCCTTTGGAAAGACACGCTTGTCTTGAAATGACACGCCAGTCTGTTGCTCATTGGAAGAAAACGAAGTAGAAATTGAATAAACGAATAGATAAAGAAATAGAATAAAATTGGAATAAGTTTACAAAACTGTCATCCTTTTTCTGCCTTTGCGAAGTAAGTAAATAAAATAAGTTAATAATATATAGATAAAACAGTCTCCCTTTTTTCCGACCATATCGAAGTATATACATAAAGTAAAAATAAAGAAAACCGTCGCCCGTCTTCCCGCCAGCTCTCGAAGTAACTCGTACTTGCTGTCAAACGCCAGACTGACTGACTGTCGATAATGTAAAGTGTTGGGCAAATGAAAGTATGGAGGGGCGTGGAAGATTGGGGGGTGTCCAAAAAGTCCAGTGTCTCTGTCTGTCTGTCCGTCTCTTTTTTTTTAATTATTTTATTCTCTCTTGCTGTTATTCTCTCTCTCTCTCTTGTCTCTTGTTCTCTCTTCTCTCTCTGTGTATATGTTTGTGTGTTTGTGATCATCCCTACATTGAAATAACAGACTGAAAGAGAGGTCAGGAGCAGTTGCCATGGAAGAATTGCAGACAGACAGCACTATGGACAGAACAATCAGAGATCGTGAGGTGGAGATCAGCGCGCTGTCAGGGCCATCAGTGTATGTACAGGGAATGCGTGCACACAGAATGAACCGACCACATCACTCGTTTAACCATTCCGCTTTTTGTTCCGCCAAACGTTTCTTAAACGTGACGTTTTACAAGATGTTTGGCCGTTTGCTGTGAAAACAGAAAGAATCGAAAAGACAGAAAAATGAGAAAGAAAAAAAAAAAAAAAGAAAGAAAGAAAGAAAGAAAGAAAGAAGAGAAAGAAAGTAAGAAACAAACAAACAACAAAAAGAAATTTAGGGGTGGGGGGAATGCAAACAAACAAAATTCAAGTTCAGCTGTTTCGAAATTAATGCACGAGAAATAAATGTGCGATTCGTATTTTTATAAACGCTGCAGAAGACAGCAGAGAAGGCAACAGACCAGGATAATAGCGAGTGAAATCCAAACGGCGACGACGTAGTCATTTTTTTTTTCTCTCGAGCTTGTTTTATTTGTTTTGTTTTGTTTGTTTGTTTTTTTTTGTTTCCTTAGTTTGTTTTTCGTTTTTTAGAGTGTAAAGACAGATATTTTTGGCAAAGCAGAATCAGTTGCATGAAATGCTTAAAACCCAATATACATGCATGCAAGACATACACATCTTCATCAAAGAAGCGACGACTATGACTGCCTGACAGCTCCGTGAGGCGATACGGGAACAACCACCGTGTACGATTATCTTTCTGTATACCGCCATTTCTGGAACGTCCGCCTGTGGACAAGACAGTTTACTAGCACCATGCAATGCATCTCAGCAGAATGCAACACCTTTAAGAAGAGCAGTTGAGTCATTGTGTGAACTGTGCAAACAGAACCAGTAATCTTTAACTTCTTTCCATAACCTTCTGGACGCCAAATAGACATTATCATCGCCATTATCATCATGTGCCCTGCCGCATGGCATTGGCGATCATGGCCCTCCATACGAATCTATCCTTTGTCGCTGCAAGTACATCTCCCACCCTCTTTGTCCTCAGCCACCCTGCAAGTCCGTCCGATATTTTCTCTCTGGGTCTATCTGGTGTTCTCTTTCCCTCCAGCTTTCCTGTTTTCACCAGGTGCAGAATTCTTTGTCCTCAGAAAATGTCCTATAAATGTTGTTTGTGTTTTCCTAATCTTGTTTATTAATGTACTTCTTGTGCCTGCCTCCTTCAAGACTATCTCGTTTGTTTTCTTTGCTGTTCATGGAACTCTCAACATTCTTCTTAGAAACCACATTTCAGTTGCCTCAGTTTTGTTGACTTAAAGTGTTGACTGTCCACGCCTCACAACCGTACAACAGTATCGGTTCTATATAACCTCAAGAACTCTCTTCCTTGATGAATGATAATAAACATGACATTCTGCATATATATATGCCATACACTACTGTGTTGCTAGCAGATCACTGAAACTGAAAGTACTCTTACTTATTTCTGTCCATCATGCTATTGGCAGGTGGGGCAGCAACGAAGGTTCTCGTCTTATGCCAAAGCACCATGACTCGGCGTAAACTAACTCTTTGACTCCCGCACCCTGCCCACCAGCATCCTGCATTGTCAGCAATGCTAGCAAAGCAGAAACTTAACCCTTTGACTCCCTCCCTATCCGGCTGATTGATAGGGTAAGGGAGTCGAAGAGTTACGTTTTTGCAGTTGGTGTCAAAAGGTTTTTCAAGACCTTTCCAGCGCATAGGGTTTTGCGCAGGCTCAGGAAGTCTGCCAGATAATTGCTGGCAGATTTGGGTGGAGCGCGTATGGAATTGTCTGAGTGCGATGGATCCTTCTTGAACAAATTCCAAACGGTTACGCACCAGCCTGGGAAGTGTGAAGTCCCGGATTCGATTCCCATTTGGACAATAAATGTTTTCCTCCCTCCCTCTCCCCTCTATCCCCCCTCATATTCACAAGACCTCAGTGATGGTTAGGATGCTAGCCTATCGGGTTCATCTTTTCTTCTTATGCACACAAGAGCTTCTACAAGCACTCCCTATGTCAGCACATACATTCACACAAACGTAAACCTGCCTAATAAAGGGAACGGATTTTTGCATGTGTGACTATTCTTTATCCCACCACAAAGGTAGCCATACTCCCATCTTTGGGGAGCTAAGAAGAGAGTTTGGAAGAAATACAAGTGAATGAGTGGAAGGCAGAAATAAGAAAGAGTTTGTGTGGAAAAGACAGCATGACAGGAAAGAGGAACCCCTAACCGCCTAACACTAGTAACAGTAAACTATTTAGTTCATGTGGTTCCAAAACAGGAGGGGACCATAATGTGTAATCATTATGTAATTTCTGCATATGCAGCACCCCACTCCAGGGGTCTTTAGGGTTAGATCGTTGTACTGAGGCCATGTATGCAGCATGCATCTAGCGGACGTAAAATATCCCTCGGTTGCAAAAAACAAAACAAAACAAAACAAAAGAAAACAAAAGAAACACACACACACAGACACACTCACACACAGACACACACACACACACACGCACCCCGAAAAACAACAACAACAAACAAATAAACAAAACTGATATGACAAGATTGTAGGAAAGTTCACATTCATAGAGAAACAAAAATACACGCGTACACGAAAGAAAGAAAGAAAGAAAGAAAGAAAGGGGGAAAAATGCTCAGCGGTACTACGGAGTCGTGATTTCCCTGGGGAGAGCAACCCTGCATTTTACGAAGAAGAAGCATGTTGTCACACACACACACTACCGCGCACCACACACACACACACACACACACACACACACACACACACACACACACACACACACACACACACACACACACACTCTGAAAGCGAGCGCTCTCACATTTTCACACTAATACACAACGCATATAACGCACACGCATTGATATAGTAACGCACAACACACACACACACACAGACACACACAACAGACACACAGACACCAACACACACACACACACACACACACACACACACGCACACGCACACGCACACACACACACATCTACTCCAATCCAGTTTGGTTTATGGAAAAAAAAACTTGGGGCCAATAGCATGCGGACATGCAGTTTCTTGTAATGCTACGCCCCTGGTGCCGAGTTGATCCATTATTGATTTGCCGTTGTTCATTGTTTCACTTCAGTCAGACTTGAGCTGGCTGTTCGTTTTTGTCCCTTGCTTTTTATCGTCTCCCATTTTCAATTCATTTTTTTAGGATCATTGCACTCAAGATTTTCTTTGTGCTCATCTTTTTTTTTCTTTCTTTCGTTTTTGTCCCATGCTTAATGCCACCTTAGTGGAGCAGAAGCTGGCACAGTTTACGACGCCATGATCATGGTGATGGTGATGAGGATGATAATCATGATACTATGGAGTTCCATCTAGGATTGAGACTGTGTGACAGGGCTGTACTCTACACTTACTATCATAATATATCCTGGCGTCAACAATCATGATACTATGAATTCCATCCAGGATTGAGACCGCGTGACAGGGCTGTGCTCTACACTTACTATCATAATATATCCTAGCGTCAACCAGGCCCAAGAGGTAAGACCTGCGGTTTGATCAGAAGATATGAGCAACACCCTCACATTGACGCATCCGTGCAGGGGATGAAACTCGATTGTGTGGTCCCAGTCTTCTCAATGAGTCCATAGCTCGCTCAAATCTGGGTAGGAGCCGTTTAGGGCCGAAAAATCCCACAATGATTTTTGACGGGGCTGATGGGAATTCGAACCCACAACCTTCCAGTCTGTATTCCTTTGCGCTAACCACTACACCACGGCGACTGGTTTCAAATGAGATAGGAACCAGAAAAACAGAAAAGTAATATCAGAATGCGTATTTTGTACAACAAATCAAGACAGACCAGTTGATGGAAGATTTGCGCCTGTTTTGTCTTGTATTCACCCTTTGACTTCCGCACCCTGATTACCACTATCCTGCATTGTTAACCATCCCAACAAAGCAAAAACTTAATCCTTTGATTCCCTCACCCTGCAGGAAGCTGGTGGATTGGGTGAGGGAATCAAAGGGTTACGTTTTTGCAGTTGGTGGATAGGGTGCGGGAGTCAAAGGGTTAAATACGCTTTCTAATTAGAACTACTTTTATATTTTTATGGTTCGTATTTGTTTGAATGCGGGCGGTCACACTTGTTTTGGATTTCAAAACGATAATTTGATCATCATCATCATCAAGTGCCTTGCCACATGGTGTTGGCGATCATGGCCTTCCATCTGTTTCTATCCCTTGGGGCCGCAAACACTCCTCCACCTTCTCTGTCTTCAGTCACTCTGCAAGCGTCAAAATTTTCTCCCTGGGTCTACCTGGTGCTCTCTTTCCCTGTCTTTTCCTAATCTTCCTTATGAATGATCTTTTTGTGTCTGCCTCCATCAAGACTGAGATAATTTGGTAGTGACAGGGAAATGCGTCACAATTTGCATGCGCGCGCGCGCGCGCGTGCGGCGCGCGGTGTGTGTGTGTGTGTGTGTGTGTGTGTGTGTGTGTGTGTGTGTGTGTGTGTGTGTGTGTGTGTGTGTAAAATAAAATTTGCAGAATTTGTCGGCAAAGACATCTGAGCTGTTAGTGGACGGAAATATTTACTTGACTTTGACTTTGTTCGACATATTCCTCCGGCTCTGTCGGTTGTATGGCAAAGCTTGGATCTCTGCAAATAAATTCTCTGTCCATTCAGTTGAGTTGTTAATCCATTTTACCCTTAAAGAGTCTACCAGATCACTACTAGCAGACTTTTAGTTATTTGTTTATTCATTTATTTTTTGAGCGAGTATAGAATTGGAGTATGGAGTGCTGGGAATCCCTAATTCCAAAAGTGCTATCAACTCATTTTTACGATGTTTGTTGTGTTGATAGGCCGAATGTCAGTTACGCAGATTTATATTTACATTTACTGAAGAAACTGCTCGAAATAGGGGCAGCCTTCACAGTACTTTTGGACAAGTAGCTTGTTAGAAAAATAAATCCTCCCAGAATAAACAGTACAGCGAGGTATGGATGTAGACCTGCTTACTTTGCTCTTCTTGTGGAGCTTTTAAGTTTGGATTGGGTGGGATTTTGAAAAGGAAAAAAATGTGCAGGGAAGAGTGAGAGTCCTAGTAGATTAATTATTAAAGAATTTCCTTTGTGTACTGCGGGTTGCTCTCATCAAGAAAGCCTGTCGCATAGTAAGGCGCAACCGGGTTTTTTTTCTTTGTTCCCTGTGGGACTAGGCTTGAATTATAGTGGGGTCGTTTAAGTTTGCTCAGAAAATTAAGTTGCCCCTGGCAAATATATGTTATAGTAAAAATAAAGGAGATACTGGTCCTAGAAAAATTCTCAGCTCTTTACGAACGTGTCACTGAATCCTTACCATAGCTACTTCATAACATAACAGGACGTTTTTATGGTGTTCGATACGCAGATGACACCATTCTAATTGCAGAAAATGAAAGGGACCTACAAAACCTTTTGAATATACTAGAAATAGAAAGCAAAGGTAAGGGGTTGGAACTAAACAGCAGGAAGACTGAAGTCATAGTGATCAGTAAAAAACATGAAATCCCCTCATGCAGGATAACAGCAAACTGCAGAACCTTGAGACTGGTTAATAAGTTTAAATACCTGGGAACGATCATTTCAACAGACGGCAGATGCACATCAGAAATAGCCGGCAGAATCGGCCAAGCCAAAACAACATTCAAGAAGATGAAAAGCATTCTTACCAAAAAATGCCTGTCAATTAACATCAGGAAGAGAGTTCTTGAATGTTATATAGAACCAATACTGTTATACGGTTGTGAGGCGTGGACAGTCAACAAGCAAAGCCAGAACAAGATTGAGGCAGCCGAGATATGGTTTCTAAGAAGAATATTGAGAGTTCCATGGACAGCAAAGAAAACAAACGAGACAGTATTGATGGAGGCAGACACAGGAAGATCATTCATAAGGAAGATTAGGAAAAGACAGGCAACATTTATAGGCCATTTTATTAGGAAAGGGGAATTGGAGCACACGGTCATAACGGGAAAGGTGGAGGGAAAGCGAGCACCAGGGAGAAGATGCTAAGGTGCTAGACGGACTTGCAGAATGGCTGAAGACAAAGAGGGTGGAAGAGATGCTTGAGGCAACAAGAGATAGAGACAGATGGAAGTCCATGATCGCCAACATCATGCGTCAAGGCACACTGATGATGATGATGATGAGGGGTGAAGGCCGGAAGTCATTTACGCCGACTTGAATTGCTCGTATTGAGGAAACGGATTACGAAACGGACAGCCTTCGCTATAGTGTTAAAAAACGTAGTACTCTATAAAGAATAATGAAGACTTGGGACTGAGCTTGCATAGAAACCGCAGAGTAAGCATGCTTGTCTGCTTTATTTGGCTGTTTGTGTCGAACTTAAGATTGGCGTTTGTTTTTCTTCTTGTTGTCGCAGACATGGTCATCTGAATGAAAGAGACTGCAAGCGTTCACGCAAACGGAAACTAGAAAGACACGAAGCAGGCATTACAACGCTACAGAAACTAGAAAGACACGAAACAGGCATTACAACGCTACATAAACTAGAAAGACACGAAACAGGCATTACAACGCTACAGAAACTAGAAAGACACGAAACAGGCATTACAACGCTACAGAAACTAGAAAGACACGAAACAGGCATTACAACGCTACAGAAACTAGAAAGATACGAAACAGGCATTACAACGCTACAGAAACTAGAAAGACACGAAACAGGCATTACAACGCTACAGAACAGAAAGAGTACGAAACAGGCATTAAACGCTACAGAAACTAGAGCACGAAAACAGGCAATACAACGCTACGAAACTAGAAAGACACGAAACAGGCATTACAACGCTACAGAAACTAGAAAGACACGAAACAGGCATTACAACGCTACAGAAACTAGAAAGACAACGAAACAGGCATTACAACGCTACAGAAACTAGAAAGACACGAAACAGGCATTACAACGCTACGAAACTAGAAAGACACGAAATTGGCATTACAACTCTACGGAAACTAGAAACACACGAAATTGCATTACAACTCTACGGAAACTAGAAACACACGAAATTGGCATTAGAACGCTTCTTTTATGAAGAAAGAAGACAGGTGCAAATTTTGTCCGACTGATCTTTGTCAAGCAAACACACACACGCGCACACACATCAGAACAAAACAAAAGACACACACACACACACACACACACACACACACACACACACACACACACACACACACACACACACACACACACACACACACACACACACACACACACACACACACACACACACACACACACACACGTATCAGAACAAAACAAAAGCTATCTACATTGAAGACACAAAACACCAAAAAGAAACAAAACTATTTGATGTCAGATAAATACAATACAGTAAATGAGGTGACTTCCCGGTTGATTCGTCGAGTGTTGAGACTCCAGCTTAACATTTAGTGAACTGTTGTTTTTGTCCTGATTTTTGTGAATTTGTCTCTGTGTTGTCTTTTATGTTCGCTTGACTAGGGCCAGTTAACCGAAACTTTGCGCCGGTCTTGTTCCGTAAAGTAAACTAAGCGTTCGTATGCCACTTTGATGTGTCGTAGTAGTAGTAGTAGTAGCTGAGGGCTGGCTCGTAGCCTAGGCCTTCTGGCCTTTTAACGCCCTATCTTTTTTGTTTTAAGCTTTCTTCTTCGGGGTCTGAAAAGCATGCCTTAATATTCATACTTGAGCAAATCTGCTTCAGTCTATTTTTTTAAATAAAATTTTGAATTCTGCGTCATCGTCCAGGAAATTTTTGAATTTGTTAATGCTGTTAGTAAATTTAATTTCAAAAGGAATTTTATTCCACAATTTAACAATTCTGTTAGAAAAACAAAATGCTCTTGTGTTAGTATATCTGTGTTTAACAAATATTTTACCTTCAGCATTCCTTGTTATACTAGCTTGTGGAAAGGAAAAAAATGTTTCAACTGATAGCTTATCCATCCCATTCATTATTTTGTATACCTGTATTAAATCCCCCCTAACCCTCCTACCTTTCAGTGAATGAAGTTTTAAAAACTTTAGCCTTTCTTCATAACTCATATTTTTACACTCTATAAGCAACCTAGTTGCCCTTCTTTGTACATTTTCAATCATTTTTGACTGTCTTATCAAATACGGATTCCAAACAACACTTGCGTATTCTAAATAATGTCGGTGGATTCTTTTTATCGACCAGGTAATTCATTGTTAGAGGTCTTTGTGTGTATTTGCTTTTTTTTGTCACGGACCTGGGCAGTTATCCCTTTCACTTCCACACCATGTTCACCAGGTTCTTTGCGATTGTTAGCGGTGGCACCAAAGACATCATAGAAAGTTCTATTCATAACGTCTGTAGGCGGCATCCGTACGCTATGGCTGGACGTTGGTGGATAGGATTCGGGAGCGAAAATGTTAAGTTTATCCCAAATCAGGTGATGAATTTCGGTACAGATGTCTTTTTTTGTTTGTTTGTTTGTTTGTGCTAGATCAAGACAGGTAACCATATTTGTGTTGGCTTTAATCCAAACTTCTTGTTATGCATGGATTCTTATTGAATACGTATCCGTAACAGTCGTTGCTTTTATTCGAGTTGTAGTAGTAGTAGTAGTAGTAGTATAGCTGAGGGCTGGCTCGTAGCCTAGGCCTTCTGGCCTTTTAACGCCCTATCTTTTTTGTTTTACGCTTTCTTCTTCGGGGTCTGAAAAGCATGCCTTAATATTCATACATCTACGCTGGTGAGAACAGAAATCATCTAAATCCAAAACAAGTGCGAGTGCCCGCGTTCAAGCAAGCAGGAACCGGAAAAACATGAAAAAAAAAAAAAAAAAAGAATCAGAACGCGTATTTAATACAGCCAGACAAGACAGTGCAAACGTTTCGGCCAAGTGGCTTTTGTCAAGCGTGAATGTAAGATCACAAACAAACGAACATCAAATAAAAAAAAAATAGGAGAAAAAGACTGAAACTTCCCTGCTGCTTCGTCCAGTGGGAGAAGAGGACTAAATGGAATCGTCATGGGTTTCGTGAGTAATGGTAAGAAATGGGGAGAGGGGAGGCAAATATGATGTCAGAGGGGAAGTGAGATGAATTCTGCAATTTGAAAAGTGGTCATGCCATATTTGTTTTGTTTTATCCTGAAAAGGGTCCAGGGCTAAAACTATGAAAACTATTATGCACTAGCTAAAAGTAGTTTTTTGGGAATGTAAAGTTCTTACTATTGAATAGTTGATACATATACATACAAACTCATACATGCTATACACATATATATATCAATTTATATGTATACATATACATATATACATACATATACATATGTGTATGTATATGCATACATACATATCAATACCTACACACATGTGAACAAATGGATACACATAAATGCCCACATAGATATAAAAGTAAGGGAAAATATAAGCATAGGATTCACTGAATGAAAAATATATAATCAAGAGATAAGGCTGATGTAAATGGATTGTGCCTAGTGCAACAAATCTAGTCTGACCTTGGACTGGGAAGAAAAACATCCTAAACCAACAGCCAAGGGGCTGAAGGGAAAACTGGAGTCCCCGGAGGAAAAAAAACCCTTAGTCAGACGCAGCTGGGCCTGTCTTGTGAAACGAGAATTAAAACATTTAAAAAAAGAAAAGGAGGGTGGGGGGTGGGGCATATGTACATCCGCAAAGCCAAGACCTCACTGAGATGGGAAAATGATGATAATATGGTCTGTTTTAATAATTTCAGCACATGGACTCAAGGGCACATTGAAAGAAGATTGTATGCATAAATTTATGCAAGCAGTATAAACATAAACTGTGTATGAAGGACAAGGAAATTAATACTTATAACCACCCAAGCGAACACACACACACACACACACACACACACACACACACACAACACACACACCACACACACACACACACACTTGACAATTGTCAAATATCCTCTTCACTCCTCCTCTACTAACCCCCCCCCCCCCAATTTTTTGTTTTGTTTTTTGTTTTGTCTAAAATCACTTTAGTGAATAGACATTAAATCGAAGACCACACACACACACACACACACAACACACACACACACACACACACACACACACACACCACACACCACACACACACACACACACACACACACACACACTTACACACACACACACGCACACACACACTACACCCACAACACACACACACACACACACACTTACACACACAACACTACACACACCACACACACACACTACACACACACACACACACATACACACACCACACACCGCACCACCACACACGCACCACGACCACCGCACAACGCACCACCACACCACACACCACACACACACACACACACACACACACAACGGTAAAAGTACATGCACAAAGAGCCATGTCCAGATAAAAGTACACGAAGTGGCATTTACTGAATGCTGTTGAGGAAATCAGTATGGTTGTCATTGAGACATGTGGATTGCTGTTCCAAGTTTATCTATGAGACGGGATTCTCTGTCTTTCCTATCTATGGTGTTGTTGGACAGAACCATCTAAACCGAATCTAATTCTTATGTACACGAGCTTGTAACTTCTCTTTTTACCATGGTTACATTTGTTCCCTTGGCTTGATTCAGCAACACCGTCCTCTTGAGTTCTCTCAAAAGTTGGAAAGGCTTTACATATTAGATCTCTCTCTCTCTCTCTCTTCTCTCTCTCTCTCTCTCTCTCTCTCTCTCTCTCTCTCTCTCTCTCTCAGTGTGTCTGTCTGTCTGCCTCTCTCTCAGTGTGTCTCTTTCTGTCTGTCCTGTCTGTCTCAAAAGTATTTCTACCTATTTTCTTCTAACAAAATTACGTTTCTATTGCATTGATCTAGCCAGCCAGAAGCAAAACGTTTGTTTTTGCAAATTTGACATTCAGCTGTGTGACCATGTTGAAGGGTATTTTATAGAAAGGTTTGGAAAACTTGGTGTCTGAATGTAACCAGTGCTTCGAGCGTATTACTTGATAAAATCTGGGGACTGGACAGACTCATTCAGCACACAGAAAAGACTTGGCGTGTTTGCATAGAAGTCTGTTCTGTGCTTCAATGAATCACAAGCTTTGTGGTCCATGGCGTATGAGTTTTATTACACACAGACATGCTGCACACGGAGGAAAGAAATTAGACACTGTGTCATCTTAACCTGATTGGCTGTGAAACGCTTTCCACAATAGGTACTACCCGCAGTTTTATGACAGGTAGACGAAAGAGGCTAAAGAACTGCTGAGTGGGCCGAAAGATTGCTCGTTTGACTTTGGGTTTGCTTTGTGTGATGGTGTGTGTGTGTGTGTGTGTGTGTGTGTGTGTGTGTGTGTGTGTGTGTGTGTGTGTGTGTGTGTGTGTGTGTGTGTGTGTGTGTGTGTGTACGCGAGGGCGCGCGTGTGTGTTTCTCTCTCTCTTTGTCTGTCTGTCTGTCTGTCTCCCTCTCTTTCTCTTCTCTCTCTCTCTCTTGTACTCTATGGAAAAACGTGTTCAGCCGTTTATTGTCAAAATTATGTTGTAACGATAAAAAATTCTTTGTTTTTGGCAAGACAGAAATAATATATATATATATATATATATATATATATATATATATATATATATATATATAAATTATATATATATATATATATATATATATATACGTTTACGACATATAGAACAAGTTTTTAAGTCCCGAAGGTAAAACCGAATAAACAAAAATAAATCAAGTACTTCCACTTTCTCTGTCTTGGATGGCAAATTGGCTGAGTGTTGATAGAACCGTGGACACAAGATTTTGTGTGTTGAGTTCAGTCCGAGCCTGTAGCATAAAAACTGGCCTGCGTGTTGTCCATCTTAATGCTGCAGTCACTCTGATTGAGTCGCTTTAACCCTTTGATTCCTGCACCCTATCCACCAACTGCAGAAACTTAACCTTTCACTCCCTAAGGAAGTCAAAGGTTTAAATTTTTGCTTTGCTAGCATGTTTGACAATGCAGGATGCTGATGGACATGGTGCGGGAGTCAAAGGGTTAAACTATACCATAGACGCTGTTTTTCTCCCCCTCTCCATTTCAGGATCTTGCCAGCGCATACGGTTTTGCACTCAAGGAGTCTGCTGATTACTAGAAGATCTGAGTGGAGCACGTATGGAATTGTCCATATGCAGTGAATCCTTCCTGTTTCAGTCTCAATTTCAGTTTCTCAAGATGACGTCTCCGCGCTCAGAATGAATTCCATATGCACTAACGTCACAAGTGCCACGTGATGGAGAAAATCCAGAATGATTACGGCACAAGCCTTAAGCCTGCACATAAACTCAAGAGCTGGCCAGATCCTGAGGTCCTGCCTAGATAGTTCGAATCCTTCCTCTGCACATTCCAAACTTTGAACTGTCTGTCTCATATACCTCCCATTGTGTGTAAGATAGGATTTCTAGGCTGTTCGTAGATTGTTTCCCCCCACCCCCCTTCCCAAGCCAAATCTTTGTTCAAGTGGGTAGTGACGTACTTGCATGGGTGGGCCTGGAAAGTGCATAGATTTCTCGTTTGGTTTGATAAGATTGGGTGAGGGGAAAGGGGAAGGAGAGAAAGTTTTCTTACCGATTTACAGTCCTACATATTTTAAGTCTTGTTTGATCTACTTAGCCAGGACAGGCACACTCAAAACGCTTCAAGTTTAAACGTGTATGATTCATTTTAAACTGTCACTGGTTAAAAGCCAGAACAAGATTGAGACAGCCCAGATGTGGTTTCTAAGAAGAATGTTGAGAGTTCCATGGACAGCAAAGAAAACAAACGAGACAGTCTTGATGGATGCAGACACAAGATCATTCATAATGAAGATTAGGTAAAGACAGGCAACATTTACAGGCCATTTTATGAGGAAAGGGGAATTAGAGCACCTGGTCACAATAGGAAAGCTGGAGGGAAAAAAGCACCAGGTAGACCCAGGGAGAAAATATTGGACGGACTTGCAGAGTGGCTGAGGACAGAGAGGGTGGAAGATGTGCATGCGGCAACAGGGACAGATGCATATGAAGGGCCATGATCGCCAACGCCATGTGGCAAGGCACTTGATGATGATGATGATGATGATGATGAAATGACTGGTTAAAACACTGTAGGGAAAAGAAAAGATGAAGAAAAAGAGATGGAAAATAATTTTCTGTTCTTTATGGGCTTTCCCTGTCTCTGTATGGGGGAATTGGGGATGAATGTGTGGGGACAGGTGTAGGGCTGTGTTACCTTGTCACTTTTACTGATAAAGCAATTGATTACAGTTATGTGGTGTTACCATTCTGTTGTGTTGCGTTCTTTAATTAAGCTCTTTCTCAGGGACTTCTGACAATATTTAAAATGTGTTTTCATTGTTTTCACAATCCACCATATCTTCGCTTCACGTCAAGTTTTATTTCAGCTCTAGTTTCTTCAGAGCCACAGTAACTATGAGAAATACATAATCTTGTGTGTTCTATTATATTTTTTTGGTATGAAAAGGGAGATAGTTAGAAGAATGGCTTCGTTGACAATGAGTAATACAAAATCAGTGTCTTCAGTAATATTCTTTTTTGTATAAAAAGGGAGCTTGTTGGAATGGCTTCATTGTCTTGTCTGGCTTTCCAGTTGATCACACGCTTCAGTTGAAAATCTGAATTCTGTGGCCACTCTGG
>CM060308.1:57323455-57333455 GCA_030674185.1 Monoplex corrugatus
GTGGCTTTCAACAATAAACGAGAGAGAGAGAGAGAGAGAGAGAGAGAGAGAGAGAGAGAGACAGACAGACAGAGACAGACAGACAGACAGACAGACAGACAGACAGACAGACAGACAGACAGACAGACAGACAGACAGACAGACAGACAGACAGACAGACAGACAGAGATTTGTCTCGATCTGACGCTATTGTCTTGAAGCTGTGTTACCCGTGTTTTATTGAGGACTGTCTGAAATTCTGTGTACACTGTCGGGAACTGAATGAGAAGACGACACGAGGCAAGAAACTTGTTGGCCAGAGATGAGTGTTATCAGCGCCTATCTTAAAATAATGTCTTCTCTAGTTTAGTGTTGTATTGTATATATCTTGTCACACAGATTTTTCGTGTGAAATACGACCTAATTCCACTGAGAAAACCACACCATCATAATGCAGTTTCACACACATTTTTCGTTTTCTTGATTTTTGTTTTGTTTGTTTTTGTTTGCAGTTATGTATTTTTATGATTTCAAATGGATTTTTTCCACAGAAGTATGCTAGGGAGAACTCCGTTGCTGCCTTCGTTTCTTTAACGAGTGCCTAGTGCATGCTGCTTATGGGACCTCGGGATCGTCTCATCCACAAAACAACAGTAAAAACAGAAACAAACAAACGACAATAACAGCCACGAGAAAAACAGCAATAGAACAATAATAGAAATAAAAAAAAAAAAACTTACAGAAACGAACAAATAAGTTGAAAAACAAACAAGAACAAGAACAGCAACAAAAATCAAGTAGCATCCAGACTACCAGTCAGGGGATGAGGGGGAACATTGCTTGTCCAACCGCGAATGAGTGGAGACCTGGGACTGTAGTTTTTATCACTGAGTCATCGTACTATCTTTAAGATATCTTGTGACAGTTCACCCAAATATTCTTTTTAAAATACCTTGTCACCAGCCCACTCAAACGTCCTCTTCAAAATACCTTGTCACGAAACACCCAAAACCGTAAGATAGATAATCATCGATACCAGCCCACCAAAATACCGTCATGAAAATATCTTTCCACAGAAGGTGGATCAGTGGCGTCAGTACATAATTATGGAGTTTATACCGAGCAGAGAGACACTATCCTGAGAAATGAAACTGAAACTTAAACTGCCACAGCATGCCGACATAGAAAAAACAAAACAAACAAACAAACAAACAAACAAACAAACAAACAAACAAACAACAACAACAACAACAAAAACAACAAAACCAATGCAGATTTAACGTGGAACATACACGATTTTAACACAAAACAGGCGCCGTATTTTGCAACTGTTAAAATGGAAACATGGTTGGATTTCTTTTCTACCACATTGTCAGTAACGAAACTCGACGATTTTTGAGCGGCTTTAGAAAGACCGACTTGTGTATCATGCTTTTATTTCACCTTTTTTTTTTTATGTTGTTGCTGCTGACTGTGCCTAGCAGATTCATGTGTACTTAACAGAGTAAACACTTCGTGCGTACGTGTGCTTCTTATTTATGGAGTGTCGGTGTTGTAGCCGTCTTTTGCTTATGGTAATAATAATGAAAGATGTATGTAGCGTAGCATCCTGGGGAAACAAGCTCATAAGCACCTTAAAGTTGTAAATAAACGATAAATGAATGATATAAGCATGATATAAAATAAAAGAGGAAAACGTAAATAAACGATAAATGAATGATATAAGCATGGTAAAACGTAAAAGAGGAAAACGTAAATAAACGATAAATGAATGGTATAGGCATGCTATAACATAGAATAGGAAACGAAAAACAGTGTTCGGTATCGTACGAGTTGACATGAGAAAAACGTTATTATATGCACGAACATGCACAGACCAGCACACAGACAGATGTAGACAGACACACAGATATGCAGGAACGTATGCACAGACATAAATAGACAAGGATTTACGCAGTGACTCATGTTGACGAACGCACATACACTGACGCAGACTTGCAAACAAAGCGATGGAACACACACAAACAGTATTTATGTAGGACAGTGCATGGTACGAATACAATACGAATAGGATGACTAACACTACTAATAGTATTGTTTATAGAGAGAAGTTTTTTTAGAGTTGTTTTAAAACTGGTGCTGCTGTTTTGTATTGTCGTTGCTTTTTGTCCGAAATAAATTCTGAAAAAAGTTTGACAGAAGAAAATGGGGTTAAAGACGAGTTAAATTGTTTCGTCAATTTTTCAAAATTATTTTTATTGTTTGGTTACGTGGTTCAGTAATTGCACAGGGATACTTGAAAGCCCCAAACTGCCCTAAGTGTTCATCCAAGCTGCTCATCCATTAGTTGACTGCAGTCTAATTCCAGGAAAAAATCTTTTGCAAGGAAATCTGCTTTTTGTCTGATTTGATTGTATCTTATTATGTAGAATGATTGTCTGTGTCGTGTTCTTTATCAAAAACTGCTAACAGACGCGAAAATAACTGGTATTCTTTACCCCTCATGCCATTGTCTGTGAGGAAATCGAGCAGCCCTGAGATTTCAAAACACCGACAAAGTGGACAAAACAATCATCGTGCGAGAATCAAGTAGCGTGATTTGATCATGGAAAGTGGCAAGGTCATTTTACCGGCTTCACCAAACAAAAGCTGACCGGCAAAACAAAATGTCTGGCATTTTCCTTTTTGTAGAGCAGTATTTTGTCGGTAATTACCGGTTTGCCAGAGGCTCGGTTGACGGAATGAAGAAGAGCTTCCGTCTTTCAGTCTGACGGCATAGGTTCCAGTCTATCAGGAGACGATCTTTGAGCGTGCAGGCTCCAGGCCATTCAAGCTGTAAATGTGTACTTTATGACCGTGGTCAGGGCTGGAAAACAGCGGGAGAGAAAGGTGATGGATGGATGGATGGATGGATGGACGGATGAATGGATGGACTTCCTGCCTCATAATGCTGGTTCTTAGGAAAGTTATGGTTTGTACCGCCGTGCTCCCTCTACGGCCTGTGTTTTGGTTACCTTGTTTACATGTTTTCGCGAACCAGAGAATCATGTAGGTCTCTCTGTCTGTCTGTCTGTCTGTCTGTCTTTGTCTCTCTGTCTCTGTCTGTCTGTCTATCTGTCTGTCTGTGTGTCTCTCTTTGTCTGTCTGTCTGTCTCTCGCTCTCTCTGTTTCTCTCTCTCTCAGTCAGTCTGTCTGTCTCTGTCTGTCTGTCTGTCTCTTTTTCTCTCTGTCTCTCTCTCTCTCTCTTCTTCTCTCTGTGTCTGTGTCTTCTTTGTGTCTCTGTCTGTCTGTCTCTCGCTCTCCCTCTGTTTCTTGTCTGTCTCTCTCTCGCCTCCTTGTTTCTGTGTTTCTCTCTCTCTCTCTCTTCTCTCTCCACTCTCTGTTTCTGTGTTTCTCTCTCTCTCTCTCCTCTCTCCTCTCCTGTTTCTGTGTTTCTCTCTCTCTCTCTCTCTCTCTACTCTCCTGTTTCTGTGTTTCTCTCTCTCTCTCTCTCCTCTCCTCTGTTTCTGTGTTTCTCCTCTCTCTCTCTCTCTCTCTTTCTCTCTCTCTCTCACTCTCCCTCTGTTTCTGTGTTTCTCTCTCTCTCTCTCCTCTCCCTCTGTTTCTGTGTTTCTCTCTCTCTCTCTCACTCTCCCTCTGTTTCTGTGTTTCTCTCTCTCTCTCTCTCTCTCCACTCTCCCTCTGTTTCTGTGTTTTCTCTCTCTCTCTCTCTCTCTCTCTCTCTCTCTCTCCCTCTGTTTCTGTGTTTCTCTCTCTCTCTCTCTCTCTCACTCTCCCTCTGTTTCTGTGTTTCTCTCTCTCTCTCTCTCTCTCACTCTCCCTCTGTTTCTGTGTTTCTCTCTCTCTCTCTCTCCTCTCCCTCTGTTCTGTGTTTCTCTCTCTCTCTCTCTCTCACTCTCCCTCTGTTTCTGTGTTTCTCTCTCTCTCTCTCTCTCTCTCACTCTCCCTCTGTTTCTGTGTTTCTCTCTCTCTCTCTCTCTCTCTCTCACTCTCCCTCTGTTTCTGTGTTTCTCTCTCTCTCTCTCTCTCACTCTCCCTCTGTTTCTGTGTTTCTCTCTCTCTCTCTCTCACTCTCCCTCTGTTTCTGTGTTTCTTCTCTCTCTCTCTCTCTCTCACTCTCCCTCTGTTTCTGTGTTTCTCTCTCTCTCTCACTCTCCCTCTGTTTCTGTGTTTCTCTCTCTCTCTCTCTCTCTCACTCTCCCTCTGTTTCTGTGTTTCTCTCTCTCTCTCTCCTCTCACTCTCTCCTCTCCCTCTGTTTCTGTGTTTCTCTCTCTCTCTCTCTCACTCTCCCTCTGTTTCTGTGTTTCTCTCTCTCTCTCTCTCACTCTCCCTCTGTTTCTGTGTTTCTCTCTCTCTCTCTCTCTCTCTCTCTCTCACTCTCCCTCTGTTTCTGTGTTTCTCTCTCTCTCTCTCTCTCTCTCTCTCTCCCTCTGTTTCTGTGTTTCTCTCTCTCTCTCTCTCTCTCTCTCTCTCCCACTCTCCTCTGTTTCTGTGTTTCTCTTCTCTCTCTCTCTCACTCTCCCTCTGTTTCTGTGTTTCTCTCTCTCTCTCTCTCTCACTCTCCCTCTGTTTCTGTGTTTCTCTCTCTCTCTCTCTCTCTCTCACTCTCCCTCTGTTTCTGTGTTTCTCTCTCTCTCTCTCTCTCTCTCTCTCCACTCTCCCTCTGTTTCTGTGTTTCTCTCTCTCTCTCTCTCTCTTCTCTCTCTCTCACTCTCCCTCTGTTTCTGTGTTTCTCTCTCTCTCTCTCTCTCTCTCTCTCCACTCTCCCTCTGTTTCTGTGTTTCTCTCTCTCTGTCTGTCTCTCTGTCTGTCTGTCTGTCTCTCTCTCTCTCTCTCGCTTCTCCTCTTTCTCTCTCTCTCTCTCTCTCTTTCATAGAGCCGAGTACTCAGGATCTGATATCTCAAGTTCAATCCCAACCTGCAGCATTAAATACTGACCTGCTGGCTGCCCATCTTAATGTGTTATCATTCTAGTGATGTCAGCGTAGTGTTTCATAGGTACCTCTCCTCGCTTCCCCATTTCAAGACCTTGCCAGAGATCAGGCTCATTAGGGCTTTCTAGTGGGATGCCAGGGGCTCTTTCGGTATAAATGGTGTCCCCACCTTCTGGAAAAATTTTGTGCTAGAAATTTCCTCTTTTCTGTCACTCTCTTTGTTTCTGCCTTGTTCCTTTGCTTTCTGTCATTTCTTCCTATCATTTTCTGCCTTGCTGATCCATTCACCTGTGTGTGTTCGATGAAGTCTTGCGTGCTTTTTCTTTGGATTGATAATTGGGTACATGTATTAAGTGCATTTTTGGATCTTGGGAGGTGAGATATTTTAGGTAATTTATGTCCGTTTTTATATATGTTTTTGGTGTCCTTAGAGTTAGATATGCTTAAATTTGTACTCAGGTGTGCTTTTTTAAATCCCCTGTGCGATAAATTGGACAGAGTGGTCAACGCCGGGGGTATGTCCTTACATTATATGTGCGAATACATTGATATGTGTATTTAATTTTCTTTTCTTTTTTTTCCTGTTGAAATTTTGTATGTTTTGATGACGTTATAGCCGTGAAATGGCTCTGCACAGTCGGCTGGACTTTAAGCAACAACAACAATAACAATAACAGGCTCATTAGGGTGAGCCTGCCATATGATTGCTTGCAGATTTGGGTAGAGCGCATGTGGAGTTGTCCAATTGCGACGAATCCCGGTTGAACAAACACCACACTCTAAAATCCGTGTGTTTCAGACTTCTTTTCAATTGATCCCTGTCAGTTTTTTTGATTCAGACTGTACCGATCGATGTTATACACGCGACATCTACTGTATATGACCGTATAGTCGCATACAGCACGGTGAGTTGTTCAGTCTTTGCTTTCTAATTGGCACAGTCGCCACTCTTGTTGAGATCAGAGGTATAAATAGAAACCTAGTGCGCGTTGTAGTGCGCGGAAAAGCCTATGAAGTCGGAAACTTCCAAGGAAGAATGAAGTGGTCACTGCACAAAACAACAACAACAAAAAACAAACAAAAACAAAGCAATAAAAAAAGAAGGAAGTGTGGGGAAGGGGATGGGTGTTGGGGATGCAGGAGAAATTGTGTTGTGTAGTTATTGTGCAGTTGGCCTTTCCGAGTTCAATATTAACGTTTGTGTTCATTTTATGAGCTGTACGCTACGCTTTCAATTGATGCACGGCAACGGACGTACGTGAGAGGAGAGAGAGAGAGAGGAGAGGGGGGGAGGGAGAGAGTGTGTGTTTCTGTGTGTCTGTGTCTGTGTGTGTGTGGGTGAGAGAGAGAGAGAGAGAGAGAGGAGAGAGAGAGAGAGAGAGAGAGAGAGAGAGAGAGAGAGAGAGAGGCGTTTTATTGGAATCTGGGTTATTCTGCAAACGACCAGGCATTAATAGGATCCGGAAATCGTCTACGAGATCTTGGAGTTATATTTTGATGGGTGTAACATAGCATCTTTGTAATCAAAGCGTGAGACGCTGAGCTCAGATCTGTTCATTTTTCAAACACCAGCGAAAGCATAGTCCAACATACTGAGAGATTTAACTCCGTTCTTTACCAAAGAACGCAGCAATGTTTTTGGCAGTTTCTGATACAGAATACTTACGTTTGACTTTTGGCAAAGATTTTCAACGAATTGATTTACGTACTGTGTGCTTGCTTGCCATCATGGAAGCCGGAGTGACGACGTAATCGTCTGTTCAGATCTTTGTGGAATCACTCATTAACATTCCAGCATCAGCGGACGATGCCAAGTCAGAATTACGGTAATACCCGTTACTTTAGAGTAGCCATGAGTCCGATAATGCGCGGAATTTTACTGGTTACTTGCCTTTACCCGTGCCCAGAGAAGGGTTAAGCTAGGTATTTTTTGTGTTTATTTACATCTGATTCTGCATTCAGAACGAATATTTGATCGTGTCTATTTACATCCGATTTTGCATTCAGAACGACCCAAAACTACAATGTATGTGTTTTGAACATTTCCATTGCTTGTTATACTACTGTTCTTTTTATTTTGATAGTAATAACCTTTATTGCTTTTCACAGTTAAAACCGAAAATCATGAATTCACAGGCCTAAGTGTACACGTTTTGAAAGATAATATACATGTATAACATGTACCTGTCTGTCTGTTGGATTGGCATGTCTTGATCTTTTGTGCCCACTCCTTTCACTTCTTCGTTATCTTGTCTTGTCATCAGGTTTTTTTGTTTTTGTTTTTGCCGTTTTTTTTTGGTTTTTTTTTTGAGGGTGGGGGGTGGAGGACAACCCATATCTGTTTGTTGAATTGGCATGTCTTGATCTTTTGTGTCCACTCCCTTGTTATCTTGTCATCGGTTTGTTTGTTTGTTTGTTTGTTTTGACACCTGTGCTGTCTGTTTGTTGAGTTGGCATGTCTTCATTTTTTGTGTCCACTTCGTTATTATCTTGTCTTGTCGTCGGTTTGTTTGTTTGTTTGTTTGTTTTGAGAACCTGTAGCTGTCTGTCTGTTGAATCAGCATGTCTTGATCTTTTGTGTCCATTCCTTATTATCTTGTCTTGTCATCGATTTTTTTTTTTCAATGTCAATCTCATTTCTACCTTCTGGTGCATTTGTTTACCATAACACTTTCCCATATCCCCTTTCCTGTCCCCACCGAAAAAGAACTCGCCTAGCAAGTCTTCGTATTCTTGTGCTTTTCAGACATACGCCCCCCCCCCCCCCCCCCCAACCCGCCCTGCACTGGAGACGGTAATTCAAGACATTTTCCATGTTGACTATAGTTTTCTTAGTACATTCTTTTATTTCAGTGCTTGCTTGGGTTGGTTTTATGGTATTTTGTTACGGTGTTGTACGTTTTATTTTTACGCCTGTGAAATTACACAGAAGTTTGCGAGGCCATAGGCACCATCTAAAAAATATCAGCTTAAGGACGGCACCTGTTGTTATTGTACAGTTTCTTATAAAGATGAATACGATTGGTTGTGAGTTGGGTTGGGGAATGGTGACGTGTTTTATGATGTTAAAGCCTGCGAGTACGAGTGCCTTTAAATTGCTTGGCTTTGACGTATGTTTGGCTTGGCAAACTTGAATGGTTCTTTGAATGTAAGGTCGGCTGGGATGTCAATAAAGATGAAATTGAAGTACGTAAGGTCCACTGGGATATAAACAGAGATTAAATATGAAATCGAAAAATTTACATTAAACATTGTTCATGTATATCTATCTCTTTTGTGAAATGAAATGAAATTTTGAATATTGAACTCTGTCCATTTGATTGAAAGGTGTCTCTCATGCTCACCTTCACACACTCACACGTACGTGCATATGCGCATACATACATGTGCACTCACATACATACATGTGCACTCACATACATACATGAGCATACACATAGACACATGTGCACATACATACACACATGTGCACACACATACACTCATGTACACACACATACGTAATGTGTGTGCAGTCGTGTGTGTTTGAATGCGAGCAAGCAAGGAAGTGCACTTTTGCTTGTGTATGCAGGTGCGTGCTTTCACATGTGTGCATATTATGATTATGTGCGAGGGAGAGGAAATATGATGTGAAAAAGAAGAAGAAAAGGAATAGCGGAAGAAGGAAATTGAAAAACTTTTATTGTTGTTTTCGGTTTGTTTTGGTTTGGTATTTTGTTTTGTTTTGTTTTGTTTTTCCAGTATAAGGCCATTGCCCCCAAAGAAGAAAGAAGACAAGAATAAAGAAAGAAAGGGAATAGGAATTGACAGAAAGAAAAAAAGAAAGAAAGAAAGAAACAAACAAACAAAGAAAAGGCTCACATGTTTCTCTGTGTATGTACGTCCGCGCTTGTGATTTTTTGAGTTTGAGAGTTTGAAATTTTGTTCAAGAGGATTCGTGGCACTTGGACACTTTCATACGCGCTCCACCCAGATCTGCCAGTAATTATACGATAGACTTCTTGAGCCTGTGCAAAACCCTATGCACTTGCAAGGTCTTGAAATAGGGAGGGCGTGTAGAGCGGAACAGAAACCTATGAAACATTATAGCTGACATCACCAGGCTGATGGAAGCATTAAACACCTTGTTTTCAAATCCAAAACAAGTGTAACTGCCTGCGGTCAAACAAACAGAACCAAAAAAAAACAACAAACAAACAAACAAACAAACAAAAAAAACAACAACAAAAAAAACGAAAACAGAATAGGAACACGTATTAAATACAACAAGACAAGATAAGATGTCATTTTAGTCAGTTTATTCCTTTTCTCACATTGGACGGAGCAGCAGGGAAGTCTTTTTCTCCTAATTTCTGTATCTGGTGTTTGTTTGTGATCTTACGCTTGAGAAAGGCCAGTTGACCGAAAATCTGCGCGGATGTCATTTTAGTCAGTTTATTCCTTTTCTCACACTGGAAGGAGCAGCAGGGAAGTTTGTTTTTTTCTCTTAATTTTTGTATCTGGTGTTTGTTTGTGATCTTACGCTTGACAAAGGCCAGCTGACCGAAAACTTGCGCCTGTCTTGTCTTGTATTAAATACGTTGTTTTGAGTATGTTTTCCCCCACTTTGCTCGTGTTTCTAGCTGTACACTTGTGAACTACAAACTTTGGTGAAATCAGTGCGTACATGTGTGCCTGTGTAATAAACAACATTTTCGTTCATTTCCTCTTCCCTTTGGTTATATGTCATTATTATTTATACTCTTTGACTTACTGCCGTCTACATGACTGTATTGATATATCTGTGCCTGTGTAATAAATAACATATTCGTTCATTTCCTCTTCCCTTTGGTTATATGTCATTATTGTACTCTTGACTTAGTGCCATTTTCATGACCGTACTCATGTACATCTGTGCCTGTGTAATAAACAACATTTTCGTTCATTTCCTCTTCCCTTCGCTCATATGTCATTATTATTTATACTCTTTGACTTACTGCCATTTACATGACTGTATTGATATATCTGTGCCTGTGTAATAAATAACATATTCGTTCATTTCCTCTTCCCTTTGGTTTCTTCTTATGTCATTATTATTTATACTCTT
>CM060308.1:57338455-57340955 GCA_030674185.1 Monoplex corrugatus
AACGCTGGGGGCATTTCCTTAGATTATGTGCGCGAATGCATTGATATGTATACTTAATTTTCTTTTCTTTTTCTTTTTATTCCTTGTTGAAGTAGTATGTTTAGAAACGGATTATAGCTCTGATATGGCTGTACGCAATCGGCTGGGCTTTAAACAAAAATAACAGTAACACTCAAGAAATCATGCGGGTTGTTGGTTGTTTTCGTAATTTTTTAGTTTGATCTTAGTATCAGGGCTATAATCCGTTTCTAAACATACTACTTCAACAAGGAAAAAAAAAAGAAAAGGAAATTAAGTACACATATCAATGCTTTTGCGCACCTAACCTAAAGAAATGCCTCTGGCATTGACCACTATGTCCAATTTATCACACAGGGGATTTAAAAATGCATATGGAGGGCCATGATCGCCAACCCCATGCGGCAGGGCACATGATGATGATGATGATGATGATGATCTATTATCTATATTATATGTATACTTTTATGGTGATAAGTGTATATATACTTGCGTGCGGATGAGCAGTTTTGTGGATGAGTGTGTAAATATTCTTGCCTTCTTAAGAAATTGTAATGGCGCTTGGAGCTCTCCAAGGGAACAAACGTCCTAAAATGTACTTTATTATTATTATTATTATCAGTCCCAATCCGCAATGTAAACACTGGCCTGTTCACAGCCCACCTTAAGCACACAATTCAGAGCATAGTTTAAAAAGTGTCCATTGCATTCAGGATCCATTGGCTCATTGCTGATCAGGTGATGTTATCTTTCTCGCGTGGACTGTGATTATGACCCATCATCATCATCATCATCATCATCATCATCATTATCATCATCATCAAGTGCCTTGCCACATGGCGTTGGCGATCATGGCCTTCCATATGCATCTATCCTTTGTTGCTGCAAGCACTTCCTCCATCCTCTCTGTCCTCAGCGACTCTGCAAGTCCGTCCAATATCTTTTCCCTGGGTCTACTTGGTGCTCTCTTTTCCTCTAGCTTTCCTGTTGTGACCAGGTGCTCCAATTCCCCTTTCCTCATAAAATGGCCTATAAATGTTGCCTGTGTGTGTTTTTTTCCCCTAATCTTCCTTATGAATGATCTTCTTGTGTCTGCTTCCATCAAGACTGTCTCGTTTGTTTTCTTTGCTGTCCATGGAACTGTCAACATTCTTCTTAGAAACCACATCTCAGCTGCCTCAATCTTGTTCTGGCTTTGCTTGTTGACTGTCCACGCCTCACAATCGTATAACATTATCGGTTCCATATAACGTTCAAGAACTCTCATTATGACCCATGGAGGAGAGGTAATTTCACATCATGAACATGGCGATCAGTTCCCTAGTCTCAGCCTGAGAGTGTGTTCTGGTATCTGTCGTTTTGTCGAGAAAGGACCATAATTTTTGTGCCTCATCTTCTGCGCCGTGTTAGTGGCATTGACTCCACGCCGCTCATTCCGGCTTCTCAACACACTATCAATTTCCTTAAGTTCTTTTAGTCGAGTCCAAGAGCAAGCAAGCCCATAGGAGCCAACGATGTCAAACTAGCCTAGGGGCCACCCACCAGAGGAGATACCGTATTGCTGCGGATCACTTCGGTGGAGTTTATGTGAAGTTTAACAGTGTCTGTTCTGATTCAGTTTACTGGCCTCTCTCACTCACCATGTCGATGCCTTGACTATTTTCAGTGTATTGGCCTCTCTCACTGACTTTGTCGATGCCTTGACTATTTTCAGTTTACTGGCCTCTCTCACTCACTATGTCAATACCTTGACTATTTTCAGTTTATTGGCCTCTCTCACTCACTATGTCGATGCCTTGACTATTTTCAGTTTACTGGCCTCTCTCACTCACCATGTCGATGCCTTGACTATTTTCAGTTTACTGGCCTCTCTCACTCACCATGTCGATGCCTTGACTATTTTCAGTTTACTGGCCTCTCTCACTCACTGTGTCGATGCCTTGACTATTTTCAGTTTACTGGCCTCTCTCACTCACTGTAGTCCAGATTGCCCTTGACTATTTTCAGTTTACTGGCCTCTCTCACTCACTATGTCGATGCCTTGACTATTTTCAGTTTACTGGCCTCTCTCACTCACTGTGTCGATGCCTTGACTATTTTCAGTTTACTGGCCTCTCTCACTCACTATGTCGATGCCTTGACTATTTTCAGTTTACTGGCCTCTCTCACTCACTGTGTCGATGCCTTGACTATTTTCAGTTTACTGGCCTCTCTCACTCACTATGTCGATGACTTGACTATTTTCAGTTTACTGGCCTCTCTCACTCACTATGTCGATGCCTTGACTATTTTCAGTGTCCAGAAGAACAAGAAAACCAATGTAAGTGCGTATTTGACAAAACAAGACAAAACAAGCGCAAATTTTCGGCCAACCGGCCTTTGTCAAGCGCAAACGCACGGTCACAAACAGACCACAAACACCAAACAATGGATAATAAAAACAAAAAACAAAAAACCGAAGATATATGAACTACATACACAC
>CM060308.1:57345955-57355955 GCA_030674185.1 Monoplex corrugatus
TTGAACAACCCAAATCAGGGACTCTCACAGTGGGCAAGGAAACCCTAGAGCACATCTCAGGGAAACATATTCCGATTCTCAGCGCGAGGCACCACTTGAAATCCAGAATCTGGTTTGGCCTGCAGCGCCAGAAGGAAAATTCAATACAACCACCAACACAGACCAACACCCACTGGATGAAGTGAAGAACGTAGTAAAGAAAGCCAGAGCCAAGTCAGCACCTGAACCAAACGGAATACCATACCTGCTCTACAAGAAATGCCCAAAAGTGCTCGAGTGGCTCCACAAGATGATTCGATCAGCATGGAGGAACCAGAAGATCAGCGACCAATGGATGAGAGCTGAAGGAGTGTACATTCCGAAGGAGCAGAACTCCAGCAGCATCAACCAGTTCAGGCCAATATCACTTCTGAACGTCGAGGGGAAAATCTTCTTCTCTGTTATGGCAGCAAGATTGACAAAATACCTGACTGAAAACAAGTATCTGGATATGTCAGTCCAAAGGGAGGCATACCAGGAATGCCTGGATGCTTGGAACATGCCACGTTGATTTGGGATGCCATCCAAAAAGCAAGAACAGACAAGAGAGACATTGTCGTAGTTTGGCTTGATCTGGCGAATGCATATGGATCAGTTCCACACGATATGATCCAGCTGGCTCTTGAAATGTATCACATCCCAGAAAACATCCGAACAATGCTGAGGAAGTATTTCTAAGGGTTCTCAATGCGGTTCTCTACCAAAGAATACACCACGGACTGGATAGACCTAGAGGTGGGCATTGCAATGGGCTGTGCAATCTCTCCCATACTGTTCGTGTTGGCAATGGAAGTCATCTTGAAAGCTGCAATGAAGAGTTCAGGTCCAGTGAATCTGGGAGATGGATACCAGATGCCTCCTCTGAAAGCTTTCATGGATGACACAACAGTCTTGTCCACGGATGAGGAAGAGACACACCAAATCTTAAAGCAGCTGGATGAGCTGATGGCCTCTTCAAGAATGAGGTTCAAACCAAAGAAATCCCGAAGTCTCTCACTGCGAAAAGGAAAAGTGGCAGATTCAGTAAAATTTCCATGGTAGCCAACCAAGCCATCCCCACTGTCACAGAAGAGCCAGTAAAAAGTCTCGGAAGATGGTATGATGACTCCCTGAAAGACACACAAAGGGAGTGAACCAAAAACAGCAGAAGAAGGCCTGAAGAAAATAGATAACTACGGACTGCCAGGCAAATACAAAGTCTGGTGTCTACAGTTCATGCTGATACCAAAGCTGCTGTGGCCACTGCTAATCTATGACATTTGCACCAGCACAGTGGAAGCAGTGGAAGCCAAAATCAACAAATACACAAGAAAATGGCTCGGTGTCCCACCTGGTCTCACTGATGTTGCATTCTACTGTCGTCAAGCAATGCTGAAGCTACCTCTCATATCCATAGTGGAGGAATACAAAGTTGGAAAATCAAGACTGTTGAGCATGCTGGAGGAATCGGAAGACAATATCGTGAGATCAGTTCAGCCAAAGCTGAGAACTGGCAGAAAATGGAAAGTCCAAGAGGCTGTAAACAATGCCAAGAGAAACCTCAGCATCAAAGAAATAATTGGACACACGCAAACCAACAGACAGGGACTGGGAGCAACAAAAATGCAGTGGTGGTCCAAAGCCAAAAGAAAGGAAAAAAGAGACATGATCATACAGGAGTTGAGGAAAGAAGAAGATGTCAAAAGAGTGCAGAAGGCAGTCCAGCAAGGTCAACAGGGGCAATGGACAACATGGGACAGTGCACTCCAAAGAAGTCTCAGCTGGAACGATATGTGGCACATGGCTCCTCTAAGGATAAGCTTCCTCCTCAGATCTGTATATGACCTGCTCCCCTCGAATGCAAACTTAGTGAAATGGGGGAAATCAGATGACCCAGCATGTCCGCTCTGTCAGAAGAAACAAACAGTGGAACATGTCCTAAGCTCTTGCAAAGTAGCGCTAGCCCAAGGAAGGTATACATGGAGGCACAACCAAGTTCTGAAAGTGATCACAGACGTGGTTAGCGAAAAAACCATGACCCCAAACGCACCAATTGCTATGACAACGTCCTACAAAGCAGGAGGGAAACAGGTCTGGCCCGAAATTGCTATGACAACCAGCACATTGCCAAAGGGTCTTCTGGATGGAGCAGTCGACTGGGAGTGTACAGCAGACCTCCCAGAGTGGAGAAATTACCCAGATGTCATCAGCAAGACAGGGATGAACCAGACATCGCTCTCCACTCTGACTCCTCGAAACAAGTGATTCTGATAGAACTCACTGTGCCATACGAAAGCAGAATGGAAGAAGCACATATCTACAAGACGAAATACGCGGTCTTGCAGCACCTGAAGAAAGCAGGTCTGCGGGTCAAAATCTTCGCCATAGAGGTCG
Organism: Monoplex corrugatus; assembly: GCA_030674185.1. NCBI lineage: Eukaryota > Metazoa > Mollusca > Gastropoda > Littorinimorpha > Ranellidae > Monoplex > Monoplex corrugatus. The sequence goes on from CM060308.1 coordinate 57,348,368, forward strand.
GGGCAAGAGGGTTTGTGGGCACCTCCGCTTATGATCTCATGAAACAACTCGCCATTTCTGGGAAGAAGAGGACTAGAGCCCTTAAAGCGATGGCAGAGGCAGCAGAAAGGAGCTCAAGCTGGATCTGGGCAAGGAGGAACCAAAAGTGAACTTCATAAGGATTAAATTCCCTACAGATGATGTGTGCCCCGTTAGCACATTGGTAAAACCGCGTACCGCAGTTCTGAAGCGCAGAATCCCCAGGTTCGCTCCCCGGCGTGGGAAAAAAAAAAAAAAAGACAACAGCAGAAGGGCATCCAGGAGTCATGACCTGGATGTGGCCCGGCCCCCCGAGAGTGTAAGGAGTTCAGGGCCGAAACACTTGTCTAAAGGGGGTTACTTCTCTGAAGACCTTCTGTTGTCTAGTCTCCCAAGAGTTTCTTTCTACCATGGACGTCTGACAGTATATATGTCATGGCCTTCTGACAGTATATTTGTCATGGCCTTCTGACAGTATATATGTCATGGCCTTTGACAGTAATTGATCATGGCTTCTGACAGTATATTTGTCATGGCTCTGACAGTATTTGTCATGGCCTTCTGACAGTATATTTGTCATGGCCTTCTGACAGTATATATGTCATGGACTTCTGACAGTATATATTCATGGACTTTGACAGTATATATCATGGACGTCTGACAGTATATATGTCATGGCCTTCTGACAGTATATTTGTCATGGCCGTCTGACAGTATATATGTCATGGACTTCTGACAGTATATATCATGGACGTCTTATAGTATATATGTCATGGATACAGTATTGGCATGGCTCTGACAGTATATGTGTCATGGTCTTCTGACAGTATATATGTCATGGCTTCTGACAGTATATATGTCATGGACGTCTGACAGTATATGTCATGGACGTCTGACAGTATATGTGTCATGGACGTTCTGACAGTATATGTGTCATGGACGTCTGACAGTATATATGTCATGGCTTCTGACAGTATATATGTCATGGCCTTCTGACAGTATATATGTCATGGCCTTCTGACATATATATGTCATGGACTTCTGAAAATGTTATATTAATGTCATGGCCTTCTGACAGTATATTGTCATTGGACGTCTGACAGTATGTATGTCATGGCCTTCTGACAGTATATATGTCATGGCTTCTGACAGTATTTGTCATGGCCTTCTGACAGTATATATGTCATGGCCTTCTGACAGTATATATGTCATGGACGTTCTGACAGTATTTTGTCATGGCTTCTGACAGTATATTTGTCATGGACATCTGACATTGTATTTGTCGGACTTCTGACAGTATATATGTCATGGCACTTCTGACAGTATGTATGTCATGGCGTCTGACAGTATATTTGTCATGGCCGTTCTGACAGTATATTGTTTGTCATGGCCTTCTGACAGTATATTTGTCATTGGACTTCTGAGACATTGTCATTTGTCAGTGGCCTTCTGACAGTATATATGTCATGGCCTTCTGACAGTATATATGTCATGGACTCTGACAGTATGTTGTCATGGCCTTCTGACAGTATATTATGTCATGGACGATCTGACATTGTATTTGTCAGGGACCTTCTGACAGTATATTTGTCATTGGCCTTCTGACAGTATGTATGTCATGGCCTTCTGACAGTATATATTGTCATGGACTTCTGACAGTATATTTGTTCATTGACTTTATTGTCATGGACTTCTGACAGTATATTTGTCATGGGACTTCTGACAGTATTTATGTCTTGGACGTCTGACAATATATATGTAAATACACACAACACACACACACACACACACACAAACACACACACACACACACACACACACACACACACACACACACACACACACACACACACACAATATATATATATATATGTCATTACTTCTGACAGTATTTACTTCTATTTTCACTGTTGTGACAGTCTGCCATTGGCCTCGTTTACGTCAGGTTTTATTTCATCTCATGCAAAGGTCACAGTGACCTTAATTAGTACAAAACTTAGATTATCGGTAATATTTTGTTGAATGAAAAGGGAGATTGTTAGAATGGCTGATCTTAGTTTTCTGCTCTTACCGCCCCTCACTCCCCATTCCCCTTTGTTTCATCTTTTTGTCTCATTTAATTCTCTTCCTTCCTCATCTGTCGTTTTGGCTCTGTGTGTGTTTGTCCGTCTTTTTGTCTGCCTGTCTGTCTGCTTGCCTGCTCTCCTGTGTCAGTATATCTATCAGTATATCTATCAGTTTTTATTATCTATTTATCTGTCTGTCTATGTATAACTATTTATCTGTGTATCTATCTAGCAGTATATCTGTGTATGTATCTATGTATCTATCTGTCTGTCTGTCTATATTTGTCTGTCTGCCTATCTATTTGTCTGTCTGCCTGTCTATCTATCTATCTATCTATCTATCTATCTATCTGTCTGTCTGTCTGTCTGTCTATCTATCTACCTATCTACCTGTCTGTCTGTCTGTCCGTCCGTCCGTCCGTCCATCCGTCCGTCCATCTGTCTGCTGCCTACCTGCCTGCACTGTCTGTCTGTCTGTTCTTTCGTCTTCTGTCTCTCTCTCTGTGTATGTGTGTGGGGTGTGTGTGTGTGTGTGTGTGTGTGTGTGTGTGTGTGTGTGTGTGTGTGTGTGTGTGTGTGTGTGTGTTTTCTTTTGTCCTTCATGTTCTTGTTACGCGCCTAGTCAGTCTCCGTTACGATTATTATCTTTTTTTTCTCTTGTTCTTTCCTTGCTTGTGTTGCATGCTGTATGTATTCTTCAGTTCGACTCCTTCATACGCTTCTTTCTGCTTCTTCCTCTCCGCCCTCATCTGCTCTCCCCTCCCAGCTTTCCATTTTCGAAACTTGTCCTATTGTTATGTATTGGTTGTCATTAATTTCGTCCTTTTTAGCTTCTTAAGATTTCTTTCTTCCTACAATGGTTTGTTTCGTCCTTTTTAACTTCCTAAGATTCCTGCCTCCATATAATCTGCCCCCACTTCCCAGCTGACCATTTACGAAGAGAAAAATTGTTGTGTGTTTCATTTTAATTTGTCGTCCAGTTAGCTCCTTTATTAAATTCCTTCCTCCCCCTTACCTTTGCTTTATCTATTTTACCTTTCCCCTAACCTTTGCTTTATTCCCCCCCCCCCAACCTTTGCTTTATATTTTTTCCGTCCCTCTAACCTTTGCTTTATTTTCCTTCCCCCTTACCTTTGCTTTATTATTTTACCCTTTCCCCTAACCTTTGCTTTATTTCCCTCCCTAACCTTTGCTTTGTTTATTTTCCCTCCCTCTAACCTTTGCTTTATTTATTTTCCCTCCCTCTAACCTTTGCTTTATTTATTTTACCTCCCTCTAACCTTTGCTTGTTTATTTTACCCTCCTCTAACCTTTGCTTTTTTATTTACCTCCTCTACTTTGCTTATTATTTTCCCTCCTCTAACTTTGCTTATTTATTTTCCCTCCTCTAACCTTTGCTTTATTTATTTTCCCTCCCTTCTAACCTTTGCTTTATTTTCATTCTACGCGTCCTCCTCTAACTTTGCTTTGTTTATTTCCCTCCTTCTAACCTTTGCTTTGTTTATTTTACCCTCCCTCTAACCTTTGCTTTGTTATTTTCCTCCTCTAACCTTTGCTTTATTTTTTTCCCTCCTCTAACCTTTGCTTGTTTTTCTCTCAACTTGCTTTTTATTTTACCCTCCTCTAACCTTTGCTTATTTATTTTACCCTCCTCTAACCTTTGCTTTTTATTGTACCCTCCCTTCTAACCTTTGCTTTATTTATTTTACCCTCCCTCTAACCTTTGCTTTTTTATTGTACCCTCCTTCTAACCTTTGCTTTATTATTTTTCCCTCCCCTAACCTTTGCTTTATTTATTTTACCCTCCATCTAACCTTTGCTTGTTTTATTTACCTCCTCTACCTTGCTTTTTATTTTCCCTTCTAACCTTTGCTTTATTTATTTCCCTCCTCTAACCTTTGCTTTATTTATTTACCCTCCCTCTAACCTTTGCTTTATTTATTTATCCTCCTTCTAACCTTTGCTTTATTTATTGTCCCTCCTCTAACTTTGCTTTGTTTATTTTCCTCCCTAACTTTGCTTTTTTATTTACCTTCCTCTAACCTTTTTTCTATTTTTGCCCTCCTCCTAACCTTTGCTTTGTTTATTTACCTTCCCTCTAACCTTTGCTTTATTTATTTTACCCTCCTCCCTTACTTTTGCCTTTATTTATTATTTACACTCCCCTAACCTTTGCTTTATTTATTTTACCCTCCCGAACTTTTGCTTTATTAATTTTACCCTCCTCTCCTTTACCTCTTGACTTTATTTATTTCCCCTCCCTCAAACCCTTTGTATGTTTATTTTACTCTCTCCCTAACCTTTGCTTTATTTATTTTACCTTTTCCCCTAACCTTTGCTTATTTATTTTACCTTCCCCTAACCTTTGCTTTATTTATTTTACCCTTTCCCCTAACCTTTGCTTTATTTTCCTCCTCTAACCTTTGCTTTATTCCCTCCACCCCCCCCCCCCCCCACACTAACTTTGCTGTATTTATTTTACCCTTCCCGTAATCTTTGCTTTATTTCCTCCCTAACCTGTGCTTTGTTTCCCCCTTAACCTTTGCTTTATTTCCCCCCTTACCTTTGCTGTATTTATTTACCCCCCCCCCCTAGCCATTGTTTTATTTATTTTACCCTCCCTCTAAGCTTTGCTTTATTTTGCCCTCCTTCTCCCCCCCCCCCCCGTCTAAATGCTACCACAATTTTGGGAGGGGGGGGGGGGGTGCCTGACATTACTTAAGCTCAGTTGGAAATTGCGTTACTCCCAGTTTGGATGTCTCGTAATTGTAACCTTTGAGAACCCACCCACCCCCTGACCTTGGAGATTCTGAGAATGAGGTTAAGAAGGAAGGAAATCGTGCTAGCGGTCGGTTGCTCCCCTTACTCATAAAAGCCTTCAACTCCTCCTCCTCCCTCGGGCTTTTCGACCTATGCATGGTGAATTCTGTGTCAAGACCTTGTCTTGTGTTATGAGTCTGTTTCACAGATACTTTGTGGTGTAGGATGTCTTGAGTAGTACACCCCCTTGACAAATACACATTGTTGAACATTCTGCACTTAAATCTCACAGTCACGCTCACGCCCGCCCGCACGCACGCACACACGCACACACACATACGCACGCACACATGCACACACACACACACACACAACACACACACACACACACACACTGAGAGAAAGAGAGAGAGAGAGAGAGAGAGAGAGAGAGAGGAGAGGGGGGTCTCTGAAGACATCTTTTTCAGCTATAATCTATGTGTATGAGAATGAATGTGTGTGTATGTGTTTGTGTGTGTGTGTGTGTGTGCGCGCGCGTGCGCGCGCGCGCGCGATGTGTATGTATATATATACGTGTGTGTGTGTGGATATGCATTTATGTATGTCTGTATTGCGTTATTATGTATGTGTGTGTTTGAATTTGCGAATGGTTGTATGTGTAGGTATAAAATTTTGTTGTACGGGAGAGAGGGGTTTGTTTTGATTGTTTGTTTGTTTGTTTGATTGATTGTTTGTTTGTTTCGATTGACATATGCAGTGGGTATGACATCATGATTGTTTTTTCGTTGCATCGTTAGCATTGTAATATAGTCTATCTGTTTTCATCATAGGAGTAGGGGCTGACACAATATGTATCTGTGTCACGTTTGCCTGTCTTTATCTCAAACTTCGTGAATCGCTTATTATACTTTAAGATGAGGCGTTGTACAAAGAGTGTCATCATTATTACACCACTGCGTGCTTTAGTTAACACACAGAAACGCGCGCGCGCGCACGCGCACGCATGCACGCACACCGCGCACACACTTACATACACACACGCGCACGCACGCTCACACACACACATACATACACACACACACTCTCTCTTTCTCTCTCTCTCCCTCCTCCCTCCCCCCCTCTCTCTCTCTCTCTCTCTCTCTGCGCGCGCGTAGTTAAAGACGTTAAATCAAAGAATGAACGAATGAACACACACATACACTGACTTATACACACACGCACGCACACACTTACACACACACACACACACACACACACACACACACACACACACACACACACACACACACACACACACACACACACACACAAATGGCTAATAGGTGGAGACTTTAATTTCCACTCCCCATTTTGGGAAAAGAACTGTTCTACTGTTACGAGCAAGCGTTTGGTAGAAAATATCGTTGATAGTTCGCTTTACCTTCTAAATGATGGTAGTGTCACTAGGATCCCTGATGTCTCCAAACACAGGGCGACAGCCATCGATTTGTCTCTGATATCACCAGAATTAGCACCATCCTGTACCTGGGAAACTCACAGAGACACTTTGGGAAGCGATCATCTACCTATCATCATAACCATAACTGACAAAAACATCAGGATGAAAGACAGCTCTCCTGATATTATTCCAAAATATAATTACAAGCGTGCAGATTGGTCCTTATTTCGAACTGCTCTTGCTAATCAGGATTACAGACATTATAAAAGTGAAAATGTAGACATTATGTTTTCTAAATTCCAAGAGTCAATTCTAGCCGCTGCAGACGTATCAATTCCGAAACTCAAAACTTCTAGATCGAATAATCGATTGGGTAATGTTTGGTGGACAGAGGCATGTGAGAAAGCAGTTCAATATAAAAGGGAGAAATTCAAAATCTACATCAAAAGCCGGAAACCTGAAGATCATGTAGAAATAAAAATGCTAACATCCAATGTAACAAAATCATCGCTGAAGCAAAGAAAGATTATTGGGCATCATTCTGCACAAAAGAAATTTAAGATTTCAAAGATTTCCATAAAGTCTGGACGAAAATCAATCAAATGAAGAATGGAACCAACTTACCTAGGTGTCCGATAATGATAGAAACATGTAACACATTTCCTTCAGACATGGACAAAGCAGAAACCTTTGTGGACTTATTTGCTAAAAACAGTAAAGTTGAAGGTTTATCTCCAGACTGCAAACATCACAGAGAAATGGAAGATAACAACTCAATCTACACTGATCCAATACCTCAGAATGATCTCTGGTTTAATTCTCCAATCACCTTAGAAGAGCTAAAAAACACAATACTGTTTCTACACAACAAAACGAGTTCGGTAGGTGTTGATGCAGTTTCGACTGAAATGATTAAACATCTCCTGAAAACTATCTTATTTTCCTACACAAAATTTTGCAGAAATGCTGGGTTAGCGGAACTGTACCACAAATCTGGCAAAAGTCTGTAGTTATACCGATATTAAAAGCAGGAAAATCGAAAACTGATAAAAACAGTTACAGACCCATTGCTTTGACGTCCCACACGAGCAAACTAATGGAAAGATTGATCTTAAACAGACTTTTACACTACTGTGATAAAAATAACGTTATTCCGGTAAACCATGCGGGTTTTAGAAAAGGGAGATCCGCAGTTGAACACCTGGTTAAACTTACGACTCAGATCAAACAACAGTTTGCCCGCAGAAAAAGTGTTTTAGCTACTTTCTTTGATGTAAAAAAAAGCTTACGATCAAGTTTGGCATAA
>CM060308.1:57360955-57395955 GCA_030674185.1 Monoplex corrugatus
CCTTGAATTATGTGTGAAGATTCATTGATATGTGTACCTAATATTCTTTTACATTTTTTTTACAGATTCAAAGAGGTGTTGAATCGGTTGTAGCCCTGATATGGCTCTGCGCAGTCGGTTTCGGATTCAGTTTCAGTTTCAGTTTCTCAAGATGATGTCTCCGCGCTCGGAATGAATTCTATATGCACTAACGTCACAGGTTCCATGTAATGGACAAGATCCAGAATGATCATGGCACGATCCCTAAGCCTGCATATAAACCCATGAACTGGACACGTCCTGAGGTCCTACCTGGCCTAGTCGGCTGGGTGATGGACAGTTATGGTAATGATAAGAATGACAACATGAAGCTGGATACTTTCGCTGTTGGTTGTATTGCTTGTATGGAGAGTGTTCTTGTGATGATTACCGTGGCAGTTTAGAATTTGAGATTTTTTTTTCCCAAGAGTGATTCATGGCACGCAAACAATTCCATATGCGTTTCTGCCAATCTGCCATCTGTTATATGGCACACTCCTTGAGCCTGCACAAAACCCGATGTGATGGCAAGATCTTGAAATGAATTGAGAGTGGGGGGACCCTAGGACCTATGAAACAGTAAGCTGATACCACCAGAAGGATTGAAGCGTTAACCCTTTGACTTCCACACCCTGTCCACCAGCATCCTGCATTGTCAACCGTGCTAGCAAAGCAAAAACTTTACCCTTTGACTCCCTCACCCTATCCACCACCTTCCTGCAGGAAGCTGGTGGATAGGATGAGGGAGTAAAAAGGGTTAAGTTTTTGCTTTTGGTGGATAGCGTGTGGGAGTCAAAGCGTTAAGATGGGTAGTGAACAGGCCACTGTGTATGTGGTGCCAGCTGAGATTGAACTGTAAGTCTCAGGTCTTCAGTTCACGATTCTATTACAACAATCAACCAGCCCGCATTGAATTCAAAAGTGGGTAGGAGCAATGAGCACTGCTCTTTTGATGAATTATAGGATGTGTTCGCCGCAGTGATTGATTTTCGCCCTAGTAATTACTGCGCATAGACACACGCACGCACGCACGCATACTCGATGGGCTCGTGCGCGCATGTACGCCAACTCGTGAAATAAATTATTGGAAGTGTTTTCTGTACTTGATTAATCCTGTTTTTAATTAATATTCACACATGTACGCGCACACACACATTTGAAATACATGCATGCGCGCATGCACGCACGCACGCACGCACCTACGCACACAGACACACCACACACACACACACTCTGTGTGTGTGTGTGTGTGTGTGTGTGTGTGTGTGTGTGTGTGTGTGTGTGTGTGTGTGTGTGTGTGTGTGTGTGAAAATTCAGCGCTCATTTCGACCGTATAAGCAATGTCCATTAATTGAAGGGAAGAATGAACGCACAGCAGTTAGTATGTGTTCGTTGTTCTTGTATTGTAATATTTATAGACGTATCTGTAGTTGTTGCTTCATTATTTAAAAAAATCGTTATTTAAGAATCAGTGACGTATTGTCGATTTAGCGACAAAACCGAGTATACACATGGGGTAAAGTGTAATTGGAGTAGGAGGAAAATTGTCAGTGTTATTGTCTTGTATTGTGTTCGATTTGTTTTAGTTTTACTTTTCTTTTTGAATTTATTTATTTATCAATTTATTTATTGTAATTTCTTGTATCGTGTTGTGATGTTTGTGATTCAGCTATGTGTACTTCCTCTTTACTATCTTCTTTTTCTTCTTCTTCTTCTGATGCAGTTTTCCAGGTTTTACAAGGGATCAGTAGATTTCATCTGATGTGATTATACGTCTGTTTTTCTTTAATTGCATTTTAGACCTGCAAGATTAAGTGTTGTCTTTTGTCTAAAACAAGTTGTTGTGGTGTTAGCCCTGATATGGCTCTAGTAGTTGGGAGGGCTATAAGCAATATGAACTTAAAACTCTTCTGTCTGTCATTGTCTCTGTCTGTCTGTCTCCTTTTTCGGTTTTTTTTTTTTTTTTTCGTTTTTCTTAAATGCTTCAAATATTACTTTAGAGATGTACATTCAGATATACTAGAATTTAGCGCAAATGCCGATCAGGGCAAAGAGTTTTACAAGACAAGACATTGTGAGGACGATTGCTGCTGCAGCTGTGGTGTATACTCGTGTATCGTATCGGAAATCAGAGCCGTCCTCCAGCGTGTATACATATTATGTTTGTGTGTACTGGCCTGCCAGCTCAACCGTGGACCCAACGGACATCACAATGCACGCCTTGTCCTCTGACCTCTAATATCTGTCTCTGTTTGTCTCTGTCTCTCCTCTGTCTCTGCCTTTCTGTCTCTCTCAGTTTGTCACTCTCCAGTCTTTTCATCAAGGAATTCGTTGTCTTGATTTTTTTGTTTCTCTCTCTGTCTCAATTTCCATGTTGCATTCTCTTATATAAATTCAGAAATATTTAGTGCCTGGCTAGTTCTTTGTCTCGGTCCTCCCCCCCCCCACCACCCCCACCTCAACCTTTTGTTTTGTTTTGTTTCTGTTTTCTCTGTCTGTGTCTGTGTCTCTGTCTGTCTGTCTGTCTCTCTCTCTCTCTCTCTCTTGTTCTCTATCTTGTTCTCTCTCTCTCTCTGAGTCTCTCTGTCTCTGTCTCTGTCTGTCTGTCTGTCTGTTTGTCTCTCTCTCTCTCTCTTTCTCTTCTCTCTCTCTCTCTCTCTCTCTCTCTCTCTCTCTCTCTCTCTCTGAGTCTCTCTCTCCATGTTGCATGCATTCTCATATAAGTTCAGAAATACTTCGTGCCTGGCTAGTTCTTTGTCTGCCGCCCCCCCCCCCTTTTTTTTTCTTTTTTGTTTTCTCTCTCTCTCTCTCTTTCTCTCTCTCTTCTCTCTGTTTCTCTTTTTGTTCTCTCCCTCTCTCTCTCTCTCTCTCTCTCTCTCTGTCCTTCTCTCTCTCTCTTTCCATGTTGCATTCTTATATAAATTCAAAAATACTTAGTGCCTGGTTCTCTGATGGATTAAATACTTTTTCAGTTAAGTTCTACAGATTACGACAGATGACAGAATTTTCATTGCACAGACTTTTGTGCGCGTACGAGCACATACTCACGCACATACAACGGCGTGCACTTTCTGCCCACTTCTCTCTCCTTCACACACGCATGCACTCATTCAGTCATAAACACAGACACACAGACACTCAGACACACAGACACACACACCCACACACACACTCACGCACACATACACACACACACAACGCACTCACACACACACACACACACGCACTCACACACACACACACACACACACACACACACACACACACACACACACACACACACACACACACACACACACAAACACTCTCTCTCTCTCTCTCAGTCAGTCACTCACTCAGTCACCGCGTACGCATGTGAAATCATAAACTATTTTGTCAGCTAACCACAACCAATATGTATCTCATAGCCCTCCCTATCTGGGTTCTTGTTGCAAACAAATTTTGTTTTGAGTTCACACACGCACGCACACACGCACACACATGCACGCACGCACGCGCGCGCACACACACACACACACACACACACACACACACACACACACACACACACACACACACACACACACACACACGTGTATCACTACTTCCTCAATGGCAACAACACACGATCGACATGCGATAGTACCAATGTACATAAAGGCATACAGACAGTTGATTTTTTTTGTCATTCTAGGTCAAAGGACAACCTGAAAGTATTGTTTGTGGCCGACTTGAGCAAAGATTTATGTCCTGGTTAACTGGTTTCCTCGAAAGACTTGTTTTTTGGGGTTAAGCTTTGTGACTTTGGCGTACCCCTTCCATTCCCCCTCTCCCTCCCTCCCTCCCTCCCTCTCTCTCTCTCTCTCTCTCTCTCCCACCTGCCCTTCTGTATGAATATATTATCTAGTAATGTACTTTTACTAGTGTAGGGATGTATGTGAAAGTGAAAAAGTGTAATTGTGCTTATTCCACTACCTTCGAAAATGAAGTGTTCTGTCTTTGTCTGTCTGTCTTTCTGTCTGTCTGTTTGTCTGACTGTCTTTCTCTCTCTCTCTCTCTTGGCTTCTAGTCAGTAACTTTTACCCTTGGAAAATAAAGTATCATTGTCATTGTCATTCTCTCTCTCTCTCTCTCTCTCTCTCCCTGTCTCTCGCTCTCTCTCTCTCTCTCTCTCCTCTCTCTCTCTCTCTCTCTCTCTTTTGGTGTTAAGGGATGACAAGTATTATTTCCGTATGTTTCCTTTTGTCTCTCACGCTTTTGTAAAGGGCATGACCCACTGGCATTTATGTAAAGTCAGTATTTTGTCACAACTCATTTATGACTTGTTTCACAATTTATGTGTGTGTGTTCTTTTTATACTTCAAGTTTGCGTGTAGAGAATCCAGGACTAGCTGTAAGACAGCTCCAATGGGACCTAGTGCTACAATCCTTGAGTAATAAAGTGTTCTGAAATCTGCTCTCTCCTCTGGTCTGTCTGTCTCTGTCTCTGTCTCTGTCTTTGTCTGTCTGTCTCTGTCTGCTCTCTCTCTGTCTGTCTGTCTCTCTGTCTGTCTGTGTGGGGCGTGCACGCGCGTGTGTGCATAATTGTGTGTGTGTTTGTGTCTGTGTGTTTATTTACATGAGTGTGTGTGTGTGTACATAGTTGTGTGTGCATAAGAGTAAGAGAAAGAAGAGGAGAGAGGGGGGGTGAGAGGAGAGAGAAAGAAGAGAGAGAGAGAGTGGTGTGTGTGTGTGTGTGTGTGTGTGTGTGTGTGTGTGTGTGTGTGTGTGTGTGTGTGTGTGTGTGTGTTGTGTGTGTGTGCAGAAATTTGGAAGCCTCACCATCCCTCGCCTTGAAAAACAAAACAAACAAAAAACACAACAAACGAACGAACAAGCAAAACATAATAACGAAGACACTACAACCCACCCAAACAGATTATCGGTCTTCTGTGCTAGGCACCGGAGCTTCAGTTTCAGTTTCTCAAGATAACCTGACCGTGTCTGGAAGAAATTCCATACACTTACGACACAGATACTGTGTGCTCATGGGAAGATCCAAACTAGTTAGTCATGGCAAGTGCCTTAACCCTTTGACTCCCGCACCCTGTCCACCAGCAACCTATATTGTCAACCATGCCAGTGAAGCGAAAAACTTAACCCTTTGATAGGTGAGGGAGTCAAGGGTTAAGTTTTGCTATAGGCGGGTAGGGTGCAGGAGTCACAGGGTTTAAGTCTTGTCATAGCCCCATGCGTTGGTAAGGTATTATTGAAGGTCCACCTAGCGTCTGGTGTTTTTTATCTTATATTTTATATCAGACTGTTTTTGGAACAGTCTAGGACGTATTGCAGTGAAATACGTATATCGGTCTGTAAATGTTTAAAGGAAACTGAAAACGGATGAAAGCGTCCAGTATAAACTATGTCTAATGCAGTGCCCACTGTCCTATACAATCACATCACAGAACTCACCCCCCAATCAGTACTCTCAGTGCAGCAATAGTTAATATTTTGATGGATGTTGCATTGAATTGTTGACATCAGAGTCACCCTGCACTGCCAAGCCGGATGACGAGTTGAATTAATGAAAAATAAGGCTGACTTCCATAACTTTGAATTCTTTAGTGTAAATGATTTCCGAGTCATATCTCTGCGATATTTGTATGTAAGAACGTAATAGTTTGGTGGTTGAGTCGTTAAAGATTCGCTGATGCACCCTTGTGAAAGGAGTAGGTGTATGCGAAGAGAAAGGGGAGAGAGAGAGAGAGAGAGAGAGAGAGAGAGAGAGAGGAGAGAGAGAGAGAGAGAGAGAGAGAGAGTTGTGTTGTGTTGTGTTGTGTTGTGTTGTGTTGTGTTGTGTTTTGTTGTTTTGTGTGTAGTGTGTTGTGTTGTGTTTTGTGTGTAGTGTGTGTGCGCGCTTCGTGTTGTGTTTTGTGTGTGTGTTTGTGTGTGGAGGATGGGGGTGGGGATGGGAAGGAAGGCGCGCGTACGTGTTGTAAATGGAATGGTGTTCGTGCGAGCGGGGGCGTGCGTGTATGTGTAGGCGTGCGTGAGCATGCACATGCCTACAAACATGCACTTGTGTGTACCGTGATGGGGTAAATGGATGTGTGAAGTTTGTGTGTAGTAACTTCTATGTCACTCTCTTTGTTTGTAGGGGAATCATTGTTATATGTGTGGTGTTGTGTGGTGGTGTGTGTGTGTGTGTGTGTGTGTGAGTGTGGTGTGGGCGTGTGGTGTGTGTGTGGGGTGCGTGTGCGTGCGTGCGTGCGTGTGTGTGTGTGTGTGAGTGTGTGGGTGTGTGTGTGTGTGTGTGTGTGTGTGTGTGTGTGTGTGTGTGTGTGTATGTTGTGTGTGTGTGTGATTGAGGGAGGCGTATGTGTGAATGTGTTTGTCTACGTGAAATATACAACAAAAAGTACAGTTGCGTATGAAAGAGCATGCACTGTGTCAACGCATGAAGAATTTGAACGCTGCGCAGGCAATTCTCTGTTTAAATACGGAATGTTTTAAACTTTTGTCCCAATGTAGTTGTCTTTCTGTATATGTATGTGTTTATGTACGCCCAGAAACACGGAATCCTAGTCTTTCCACAGAATTTCAGAACTCCGCCCATATCCTTGTCAGACTGCTGTCTTACGTAAGATAATTACCATGTCCTTCCAGAATAGTTGTAAACTTGAAATAAGTTTCGGGGGCTGCATTTTCAAGAAAACACGATTGCAAGGCAAGCACGTTTGTTTCCCCTCTCTTGGGGCTGATGTCTACACTATCTGCAATTGTATTACTTCCAGAATAGATCACGGCCCCAAAGTAAAGCCGACTTGCAAGTCGAGTTTTTCCTAAAGAAATCCAGGTACGGTGTTCCGAAAGCAAGAAGAAAAGAACGAGAAACAGTTTCCAAAATTCTGTGGCTGACACCAGTTGGGTGTGAAATGTTATCGAAAAATAAGAAATGTAAGGAGATGGCGTTTTCATTAGTGACGTATTTTGCTCCTTGCTGATTAAGGTCTATGTAACTGGTTGTTTGTGTACTTTATCGAAGAGGGAGAGACTTTAAGTTTTCACAGGGCGAGTGTTGTGAGGGTGTGTGGTATTCCTCACTTCTGTCTTACTGCTTTACCTTCCACAACCCTACACAGATACACATTTACAGCCGAGTTGACTGTGCACTACACACAATTTTTTTTAACTGGGTCATCGTGTCTTTAAAGATTTAAAAATATTTTCATAGACATCTATATATCTGTACAGTATGTCTTTTGTTGTGCTCACTTACATGATGCTTGTGGTGTTTTTACTTGAATTCCCGTTATTAATGACACATAAGACATTTTCCCGAACCTTTGATTGAAAATTTGTTTATGTATTTCACATCCTTTCATAAGGGGCTATGGCCTAAAAGAATAAATCGTCTGAATCTCTGTTTCAGTTTCAGTTTCATTTTCACTTTCTCAAGATAACGTCTCCACGCTTGGAATAAATTCCATATGCAATGAAGCCACAATCTGTGTGATGGTGAAGATCCAAAAAGATCATGACACAAACCTTAAGCCTGCACATAAGCCCATGCATGAGCTGGCCTATCTAGCCTGTGGGTTTTCCGTTTTATGCTTGTATTTGTCATTCTCTCTTTGGAACAGTCTTGGTTACGTTATAAGATTATATGTGTATCTGTATCTCATCCATGGGGATGCAAGGGGCTCTTTCAGTATAAATAGTATCCCCACTTTCTGGAAATTCTGTGCTAGAAATTACTCTTTTCTCTCCTTCTCTTTTTCTCTGCCTTGTTTCTTTGTTTTCTGTCATTTCTTCATATTATTTTCTGTCTTACTGGCCCATTCACCTGTACGTAATCACTCTTAGGATTGATAATTGGGTATATGCATTTAAGTGCATTTTTGGCTCTTGGGAAATGAGGTATCCGGAAGCAGTTTTAGATAATTTAGGCCTGTTTTTATGTATGTTTTACTGTCCTTATGTTTTAATTTGAATTCAGGTATGTTTTTTTAAATCCCCTGTGTGATAAATTGGACGGAATGGTCAACGCCAGGGGCATCTCCTTACATTATACGTGCGAATGCATTGATATACATTTCCTTTTGTCCTGTTGAATAATGTATGTTTTGAAGCGGTTATAGTCCTGATGTGGCTCAACGCTGTCGGCTGGGCTTAAAACAAAATAAGAGTAATAACAGCGAGCTTTTAAACAAAAATAATAATAATAACATAATAACAATATATGTATATAAATATATATATATATACATAGTAATAACATAATAACAATATATGTATATAAATATATATATATATATATATATATATACATAGACACACAGACACACACAGACACACACACACAGACACACACACACGCAGACATACACAGACAGACACACACACACATACATACACACACACACACACACACACACACACACACACACACACACACACACACACACACACACACACACACACACACACACACACACACACACACACACACACACACACACACACACACACTAAAATTGAGAAAAAGGCACTGAATGCAAACACAGCCAGCCATTCCTCGGCCGTCATACCCATCCATGCAAACCCTTGCAGTCAGACCGAATGGCGGGAGCTTCATGTTGACGCCGGCAAGGTCTCTTGAGGACCAGGTCGTGGCTGACAGCATGATGAACCGAATTGCTGAAACTAGTGAAAGATTTGGTTCCTGCACGTAACAGTTTTCCCGGGCGAGACTTTCTGTCCTCCAGTATGTAAACTGGGCTTCGTGTGTTTAGTGTCACATGGGCTTCGTGTGTTTAGTGTCACATGGGCTTCGTGTGTTTGGTGTCACATGGGCTTCGTGTGTTTAGTGTCACATGGGCTTCGTGTGTTTAGTGTCACATGGGCTTCGTGTGTTAGGTGTCACATGGGCTTCGTGTGTTTGGTGTCACATGGGCTTCGTGTGTTTGGTGTCACATGGTGTCTTTGTCCAAGACTTCGGTGTTTTGTGTCACATGGGCTTCGTGTGTTTCGGTGTCCATGACTTCGTGTTTTGGTGTCACATGAACTTCGTGTGTTTGGTGTCACATGGGCTTCGTGTGTTTGGTGTCACAGGCTTCGTGTGTTTGTGTCGCATAGGCTTCGTGTGTTTAGGTGTCGCATGGGCTTCGTGTGTTTGGTGTCACATGGGCTTCGTGTGTTTGGTGTCACATGGCTTCGTGTGTTTGGTGTCGCAAGAGCTTCGTGTGTTTAGTGTCACATGGGCTTCGTGTGTTTGGTGTCACATGGCTTCGTGTGTTTGGTGTCGCAAGAGCTTCGTGTGTTTAGGTGTCACATGGGTTTCGTGTTGTTCACTGGGCTTCGTGTGTTGTGTCACATGGGCTTCGTGTGTTTGGTGTCACATGGGCTTGTGTGTTTGGTGTCACATGGGCTTCGTGTGTTTGGTGTCGCAAGAGCTTCGTGTGTTTGGTGTCGCATGGGCTTCGTGTGTTTGGTATCTGCAGGGTGACGATGCACTGGACAGTCCCATTTGTATGTTGATTGGTTTGACAAGTAAGATTTGTGCTCCGTCCGTGCTCGTCTTGTTTGGTTGCTAAGGGTCATTATGAAGAGTGTAGTCCCATTGTCTGGCCGCGTGTGTTAACATGCACAGTCTTTTCTTTCAGTCACCTCTCTTGCTTCTCTGCTGTCATAGTTTTTAAGTCTTCTCTTTCTTGTCTTTTCTTCTTCTTCTTTTTCTTCTTCTTCTTCTTCTTCGTCGTCGTCTTCGTCGTCGTCTTTTTCTCTGTCTGTCTGTCTGCCTGTCTATCTGTCTCCCTTTCTCTCTGTCTCTCAGCCCGTCCTTTTCCCTCTGTCTGTCTGTCTGTGTCTCTTTATCTCTGTTTCTCTCTCTGTCTCTGTTTCTCTCTCTGTCTGTCTCTCTCTCTTTCTCTCTCTCTCTCTGTGTCTATTTCTATCTCTTTGTGTGTCTGTCTGTCTGTCTCTCTCTGTCTCTCATTGTTTCTGTCTCTGTATGTCTGTCTGTCTGTGTGTCTGTTTGTCTCTCTCTCTCTTTCTCTCTCTTTCTCTTTCTCTCTCTCTCTCTATCTATCTATCTATCTATCTATCTATCTATCTATCTATCTATCTATCTATCTATCTATCTATCTATCTATCTATCTTCATTTTCTCAGCACGACGTCTCTGCAACTCGGAACAAATCCCGTATACACTGATGCCACAGATACCATGTGATGGAGAAGATCCAAAATGACTGTACCATCAGCCATAAGCCCACACATAAACCCTTTGCACTGGCAAGGTCTTGAGGTTCCTACCTGTCCTCCTTCTCAGCGCTTAGATTTGATTTTTATCAAGATTTTGCGCTATATAAATATTGTAATTATTATTATTATTATTCGGTGGTGTGTAGTGAATTTTCTCTTTGGTTCTTTGAGTTTTCTTCTTTTCTGGTGAACTGCTTTGGGTGTCTGATTTTGGAACCATAACTGCAATAATATAGAATCAGAACGCGTATGCAATGCAAAAAGATTAGACAGGCGCAAATAATCGGTCATCTGGACTTTGTCAAAGATATTCTTCTTCTTCTTCTTTCTTCTTTCATCTGCCGCTGGTGCCCTTCGGCGTCGCGGGGAGACACAGACGTCTGTCTGCAGCAAGGCGGGAGGCTTGATAGAGTGACAGGTCATGGGCTCGCAGGGTGTCAGCCACGGAGTCGCTCCATCGTCTCCGTGGTCTACCTCTGGCTTTCCAGCCAGTGTATCTGGTGGTGTATGCCCGTAGGGCCGGTTGGTCGGGCGGCATTCTGGTGAGGTGACCAAACCACCTGATCCTTTGTTGTTCGACATGGTAGAGAATTGGTGTTAGTCCGACCATGTTTCTGATCACCTCATTCTTGATCTTGTCGCGTCTGGTCTTGTTGACAGCTTTTCTCAGGCAGCGCATTTCACATGTGACCAATTTTCTCTCTAAGGCTTTTGTTAGGGCCCATGTCTGACACTGGTATGTGAGTGTTGGAACGAAGATGGCGTTGATGAGTTTTGCCTAGGTGCTCACTGGGATGCTGGGATATTTCAGAAGGGGGGCGAGTTGGTAACTGACTGCGTTCGCTTTCTGGCATCTTGTTTCTATCTCTCTGTCCAATTTTCCATCTTCAGTGAAGAGGCTGCCAAGGTATTTAAATTCTTTGGTCTGTTTCAGCTGGGTGCCGTTGATGTTGATGTCCAGCTTTCCTGGATTTCTGCTGACAGACATAACTTCTGTTTTGTTGATACTGATCTTCATATCATACTTCTCGCAGCTTGTGTTGAGTTGGTCTGTGTGTTCTTGAAGAGCTGCTTTGTTCTGATTCATCAAGGACTGGTCGTCAGCAAATAATAGTTCGTTCAGGGCCTCCAGATCTGGATTGGCTTCCTTTGTAATCTGGTCCATGTAGATCACGAAGAGAAGGGGAGAGAGTACGCAGCCTTGCCTGACCCCTGATGTAACCGGGAACCAGTCCGATGTTCCACTGTCTGTTCGGACTGCGCTCCTACTGTTGGCATAGATTGCTCTGATGTTATCAAGCAACTGCCCCTTCACGTCGTACTGCTCCAGGATCTTCCAGAGCTTGTCTCTATTGACTCGGTCAAAAGCTTTTTCTTGATCAACGAATACTGTATGCAGGTCTTGGTTGTATTCGATGGCTCTTTCACACAGCTGTCGGAGTGCGAAAATGGCATCTGTGCACCCTCTTCCTTTCCGAAAGCCAAACTGGGCATTGCTCAGTAGGTGTTCTGCTTTGGCTCTTGTGCGCTGTTCCAAAATCTTTGCATACATTTTCCCTACATGGCTGAGAAGTGAAATGCCTCTGTATGTGCTGCAGTCTTTCTTGCTGCCCTTCTTCTTCCAAATTGGCACCACTATTGCATTTTGCCAGTCCATTGGTACTTTCCTCTCTTCCCATGCTTTCTGGAAGATGATGGTGAGCCACTTAACTCCCGTTTCTCCGCATGCAAGGATGGCTTCAGTTGTTATGCCATCATTGCCTGCTGCTTTGCCCTTTGGGCTGGTCTTAATTGCTTTTCGTGTTTCTGCTTCAAGGATTTGGGGCTCTAACTGGTCTTTATAGCGTGGTGAGAACTGGGAGCTGGAAGCCTGGACTCCAGATGGGTTTAAAAGGTCTTTAAAATAGTCTTCCCATCTTTTCAGAATTTCCTCTTCTTTGTGTAGTGCCTCTCCATTTGCATCATTCACTACTGTTGTTGGGTTGAATGGCTCATCTCTTACTCTCATCGTCTTCACACTTTTGAAAAATTCTCTTGGGGAGTTCTTGCAAATTTCACTTAACTTCTCTCCATAGGTCGCCCAAGATTTTTCTTTGGAGGCTTTCACAACACGTTTACTATGTCTTCTTGTGATTCTGTACTTGACGTAGTCCTCTTCTATCTTGGTCTTGACCCAAGCTTTATATAGCTGCTTCTTTTTCTTGATGGCTTCCTTCACCTCTTGGTTCCACCAGGCTGTAGCTTTCCTGTTTTTACCTCTACATTTCTTTGTCCCGCAAACTTCCCTTAAGGTGTTCAAGAGAGCTGGCTTGAAGGTGTCCCAGGCTTGTTCCATGATGAGGGGGGTTGTATCAATGGGGTCAAGTTTCACCTTGATAGCACTTTCAATCTGTTCTTGCACTTCTTTCTCTTCCAGTTTGAGGAGGTTGATCTTTTCAGGCTGGTTCTTCCTAGCAGTTGTTATTTTTTCCTTCTGAGTACTGGAGGCCAGAATGACAGGCCTGTGGTCAGTGTCAAGAACTAGAAATACACAATAATAGAATCAGCACGCGGGTTTAATGTAACAAAACAGACGACACAAATGTACAAATGTACGGCCAACTGTCCACTGTCAAGCGTATAAAAAATGGCAGCTTAAAGACACACACACACACACACACACACACACACACACAATCAATCAATCAATCAATCAATCAATCAATCAGTCACAGAGAGAGAGAGAGAGAGAGTCTTACTCAGTCAAAGATATTCAAAAGACAATAATAATAATAATAATAATAATAATAATAAATGCACAAAACTTGGTGAAAAAAATCACTAGAAGATTTCCCTGTCGTTTCATTGACCCGGAGAAAATGGCAGCTTAAAGACACACACACACACACACACACACACACACACACACACACACACACACACACACACACACACACACACACACACACACACACAATCAATCAATCAATCAATCAATCAATCAGTCACAGAGAGAGAGAGAGAGAGAGTCTTACTCAGTATTTCGTTAAGCAGAAGATAATGGCAGATATCTGCCATGTTCTCCTGCTTAACTCTTGCCATTTCCCCCTGCTCAGTCAAACAGCCAAACAGCAGTCAACAAGTTTTCTCCTATAAGTTTTATGCATGTATTCTTTTTTTTTATACGCTTGACAGTGGACAGTTGGCCGTACATTTGTACATTTGTGTCGTCCTGTTTTGTTACATTAAACCCGCGTGCTGATTCTATTATTGTGTATTTCTAGTTCTTGTTTGTTTGAACGGTAGAAGTCACTTTGGTGTCGATGTCTGATTTGGGATTTGAGTTGGGTCCTGCATTGTTCTACGTTCCTTCTGTTAATGGTTCATGTTTCTTGAAGTGCGAGTTGCTAATCTTGGTGAATTCTATTTCTTTTATGTCTGTCATCTTCTTTCTTTTTGTACTTTTGCGAACTTTTCTGTTCTGCATCTTTGTCTGCATCTGTGTCTCCCCCTTCCCAACCCCGAACCGCAGAAATTCTTCCTGTGCAATTTTTGGATATGGTTTTCTCAATATGCTTTAGTTTACCCTTTATTTAATAATGGTGTCTGTACACTTATATTATAAAAGCTAAGATCATAATGAAATGTAGGGTATTTGATCTTTGATTGCACAAACATTCAACACGATAAAAAGAAAAGAAAAAAAAGGGGGGTGGGAAGGGAACCATGATTTCAAAGCAACACATCTGTACCCCCTTCCGCCCCCCTCCAAAAATAGAAACCTCAACCTAACAACAAAACAAACTAACAAAAGAAAAACAAAACAAAATGGACACACACAAATTGATTAATGAATGAATGGATTGATTGATTGATTGGTTGGTTTGATTGATTTATTGATTGATTTGATCGATTGACTGACTATATAAACTGTATTGGTGATGGAGCGTTTGTGTTTGAATTTTTCAACTGTGTGATGTGGCTGACGAAAATCGAGTGACCTTTTTATTTATTTATTTATTTATTTATTTCTTATTCTTTGTTTTTATGCTTTTTTTTTCCTTTGGTGTGGTGCGATTAAATGTTCGCAAGTGTACAAAATCTGTGATTGTACGTAATGATGGTACTAACACCAGTAATGTGTCTGTGTGCTGCTACAGTTCCCGGAGCATCGGTTCTACAACCTGGTGGACAAGATCCTACTGTTCAAACATGATCCCTTCGATCCCAACGTGCTGCAGATCCTCAGCAACCCTGCAGACATCAAAGACAACAGTCTGTTGGAGGTGGTCCTGTCAGGTCTGTATACAACTTGAATTGTGCTCTCTTTGTTGTGGAGCTCTATTTCTGTGTCAGATGCAACATCTTCTGTCAAGAGTGCTGCGTGTGTGTGGAGCTCTGTGTCTGGTGCATTATTTTCTGTCAAGAGTACTGTGTGTGTGTGGAGCTCTATCTCTGTGTCTGCCACATTATCTTCTGTCAAGAGTGCTGTGTGTGTGGAACTCTGTGTCTGGTGCATTATCTTGTGTCAAGAGTGCTCTGTGTGTGCGTGGAGCTCTATTTCTGTGTCTGGTGCATTATCTTCTGTCAAGAGTGGTGTGTGTGTGGAGCTCTGTGTCTGGTGCATTATCTTCTGTCAAGAGTGGTGTGTGTGTGTGGAGCTGCGTGTCTGGCACATTATCTTCTGTCAGGAATACTGTGTGTGTGGAGCTCTGTATCTGGTCCATTATCTTCTGTCAAGTGTACTGTGTGTGTGTGTGTGGAGCTCTATTTCTGTGTCCGATGCATTATGTTCTGTCAAGAGTACTGTGTGTCTGCGTGGAGCTCTGTGTCTGGTACATTATCTTCTGTCAAGAGTACTCAGCGTGTGTGGAGTTCTATCTCCGTGTCTGGTACATTATCTTCTGTCAAGAGTACTGTGTACGTATGTGGAGCTCTGTGTCAGGTACATTATCTTCTGTCAAGTTTATTGTGTGTGGAGCTCTGTCCTTGTGTCTGGTACATTGTCTTCTGTCAAGAGTACTGAGTGTGTGTGTGTAGCTCTGTGTCTGGTGTATTATCTTCTGTCAAGAGTACTCTGGTGTGTGAGCTCTGTGTCTGGTACACTATCTTCTGTCAAGAATACTGTGTGTGTAGTGTGTGGAGCTCTGTCTTTGTGTCTGGTACGTTATCTTCTGTTAAGAGTACTCTGTGTGTGTGTGAGCTCTGTCTTTGTGTCTGGTACATTATCTTCTGTCATGAGTACTCTGCGTGTGTGGTGCTCTGTCTCTGTGTCTGGTACATTATCTTCTGTCAAGAGTACTCTGCGTGTGTGGAGCTCTGTCTTTGTGTCTGGTGCATTATCTTCTGTCAAGAGTACTCTGCGTGTGTGGAGCTCTTGTGTCTGGTCATTATCTTCTGTCAAGAGTGCTCGTGCGTGTGGAGCTATGTCTTTGTGTCTAGGTGCATTATCTTCTGTCAAGAGTACTTGTGTGTGGAGTTGTGTGTGTATAATCATTTTTCATATATATATTTATATTATTTATGTGTGTGTGTGTGTGGAGCTATGTCTTGTGTTGGTGCATTATCTTCTGTCAAGATACTTGGTGTGTGGAGCTTCTTGTGTCTGGTGCATTATCTTCTGTCAAGAGTATCTGTGGTTGTGTGGGAGCTCTGTGTCTGTTACATCATCTTCTGTCAAGAATGCTTGTGTGTGTGGAGCTATGTCTTTGTGTCTAGTACATTATCTTCTGTCAAGATACTTGGTGTGTGGGTATTCTGTGTCTGGTACATATATTTGTAGATATATATATTGATATGTGTATATATCTGTGTATGGTGATTATTTTGTCAGAGTATCTGTGTGTGTGTGTGTCGTGTCTTGTGTCTGGTACATTATCTTCTGTCAAGTACTACTCTGGTGTGGTGCGTCTCTGTGTCTGGTACATTATCTTCTGTCAAGACTACTCTATGTGTGTGTGTGTGAGCTCTGTGTCTGGTTACATATCTTCTGTCAAGACTACTCTGTGTGTGTGGTGCTCTGTCTCGTGTGTACATTATCTTCTGTCAGGAATACTCTGGTGTGTGGGCTACTTCTCTGTGTCTGGTACATTATCTTCTGTCAGGAATACTCTGCGTGTGTGGGCTTGTCTCTGTGTCTGGTCATTATCTTCTGTCAAGAGTACTCTGCGTGTGTGGAGCTCTTCTCTGTGTCTGGTACATTATCTTCTGTCAAGAGTACTGTGCGTGTGTGGAGCTGTATTTCTGTGTCTGATATATCATCCTCTGTACCTTAAAAATTCAAAATACTGTATTGCTCAAGGATCATAACATTATATCATACTGGACCTATTTTGCAAGTAGTCCTTGCTACACTACACATAACCGTAAAGACATAAAAGAGAAATGCGATACAATTGAGTTGTTCGTGTTTAAAGCAGTCTGATCACACAGATATGACCACAACAAATAATAAGAAATCTTTTTTCTGTAGCGCTATTCTACAGACTCATTTGGACTCATTGCGCATTACACATGATCAGCTTAGTGGTGCATGGAGAAGTCAAACTGTAAGGCATGCCTACCACATACGTCTGCATTGTTACACAGTCTGCATCTTTGGTGGGCTTGCATGCTGGATGTTTTCATGTTTCCCCAAGCCAGCCACTAACGTGACTTACAAACTCTTTAACGTGCCCATTCTGCATGCGTATGCATACACACGGAGGTTTGGGCACTGGCAGGTCTGCACACATGTTGACCTGGAAGATATCGAAAAATCTCCACCCTTCACCAACAAGGAGGAAGTGTCTAGGTGGGTCGAACCAGGACCTTGGAAATCTCATGTTTACCAGCTTGACTAGCGCGTCCATCGGACTCTGGGCTGACACTTGCGCAGGCCGGACGTATAATTATGTTGTGCTCTCTTTGTGTTTGTTTTAAAATAAAGTGTCTTCAACAAGCTTTTCCATTGTACTGTGAATTGTTTCTGTGACTGTTCGGCTCGAACGCAGGTCATGTGGAGATACGTCTGGTGAGCGATCTACGCAGTCAGTCAACTAATTTGTGTTTGTTTGTTTGTGTTGTGTGTGTTTTGTTGTGTGTGTGTGTGTGTGTGTGTGTATGTCTGTGTGTGTGTGTCTGTGTCTCTGTGTTTGTGTGTGTGTGTGTGTATGTTGTGTGTGTGTGTTGTGTTGTGTTGTGTGTGTTGTGCGCGGCGCGGCGTGTGTGTGTGTGTGTGTGTGTGTGTATATCTCTCTCTGTGTATGCGCACACGCGCGCGCGCTGCGTGTGTTTTGCGTCGCTCTCGCTCTCGTCTGTTGTGTGTGTTGTGTCTGTCTGTCTCTCTGTCTCTCTCTCTCTCTGCATTGTGTGTGTGTGTGTGTGTGTGTGTGTGTGTGTGTGTGTGTGTGTGTGTTGTGTGTGATTGTTTTGTGTGTGTGAAGAGAGAGAGAGAGAGAGAGAGAAGAAGGTGGGGGTTAAATTGCATGTATTGTGTGTGTGTGTGTGTGCGCGCGCGCGCGCGCGGTGTGTGTGCTCTGTGTGTTTGTGTGATTGTGTGTGTGTGTGTGTGTGTGTGTGTGAAAAGAGAGAGAGAGGGGGGGGTGAGAGGCTGAAAGAGGGGGGATGAGAGGCTGAAAGAGAGAGTGTGTATCTTTAGGAATATCAGTTCTTGCAGTCACAATCCACTGTATCATTCCTTGTAGCCCTTCTTCCCTCCCCTCCCTCCCCTCGTTATGGTAACGTCCTTGTGAACGTCTTCCTCACCCTGACGTCCAGTTCAATCCCAACTGGCAACATACAGTCTGGCCTTTCTGCTGCTCATCCTAATGCTCCAATCTCGTCTGCTTTCTCTCGCTTGCTCTCCCCATTTCATGACATTTTCAGAGAATAGGGTTTTGAACAGGCTGAAAGAGTTTGCCCGGATAATTACTTGCAGATTTGGCTGGAGTGCATATGGAGATTGTTCAAGTGTGATAGACCGCTCGTGAACTTACTCCAAAGTCCGGACTCATCACCTTCGTCCTGTCATCGCTTTACCTCAGATCAGAAACTTGTTATGTAGTCACTTAATGTATTATTTCTTGTACGAGCTGCATTCAGTCCAAGATGTGGAAATGATACAACCTGTGTGTGATCCCTTAAAAACACATGCTTGTTGTAATATCACTTAAGTGAATAGACATTAAGCCAAATGACCTTCACCACCACCACGTGGCTGGTCATTTTCTGTGCTGTTGGTTCATCGTCCTGGCAGCTGACCTTGAATTTCTCTGCAACAGCCTCGAGGTCGTTACGCACCTCTTCGTCTTCTTGTTTATTTATCTGGCGTTGAACAAAGCCATTGACTTCTTATATTGTCGTGAGAGATTTTTGTTGGAAAACACGTCACCCATTTGACCTGAGATCTTTCATGAGGTGGCATAGCCATTGACGTCATCACATTATTGTGAGATTTTATCTGTGTGAAGCAAAACCATTGACGTCACGGCGATGACGTGAGGTCTTTCCAGGGGGAAAGCAATGCCATTGACGTCACCGCAATTACCATGAAAACTTTGTAGAGGGAAGCAGTCATTGACGTCATGGCGATGACATAACGTCTTTTCGGTGGGAAACAACGTCATTGACGTCACGCTGATGGCGCGAGGTCTTTCCAAGTGAAGGCAAAACCGTTGACGTCACCGCGGTGACGTGAGATCTTTCTTTCGGAAAAACAAATAAAGTTACTGATCTGGCCAAGCTGCCATGTTCAAGGCTAAAACCACAGTCTATCAGAACTCAGTCTCAGCTGATGTCATGACGGCCAGAA
Source organism: Monoplex corrugatus (assembly GCA_030674185.1). NCBI lineage: Eukaryota > Metazoa > Mollusca > Gastropoda > Littorinimorpha > Ranellidae > Monoplex > Monoplex corrugatus. Next base: position 57,379,967 of record CM060308.1, read on the forward strand.
AGATTGCTGAAAATGTTCGTCCTTGAGAATATAAAGAGATTTTTTATTGTTAAGATCAGTATTGTTATACAGAACCCCATTTTTGTCAAATATTGATAATAGATCATCTTTCAGACAAATATTCGGAGATCTTGGTATGAATAAGTTTTTACTAAATCGTTGTAAATGAAAACGATTTGATCATGTTGAAGATTATATTACTGTTATCACCGCAAACACCTTGTATTTGCAACAGTGTAGTCATAGCAGTTATTTGTAATGGTTAAAATTTGATTGGTATTGACCACTGTTGTATGCAAGTAAAGAAATAAAAATCTTAATCAAAGTGACTGCCAGCGTTTAAGCAAATAGGAACTAGAAATACACAGAGAGAGGGGGGGAGAGAGAGAGAGGAGAGGGAGAGAGAGAGAAGAAAGAGAAGAGAAGAGAAGAGAGAGAAGAGAAGGAGAGAGAGAGAGAGAGAGAGAGAGAGAGAGAGAGAGAGAGAGAGAGAGAGAGAGAGAAATCAGAACGCATATATATTTAATAGAACAAAACAGGACAGAATTTGTGCTCATGGAACATGGATTGTTAAATGGTTATCAGATGAATATTTCATTGATAATGCTTTGAACAATCAGACAGGCTGCTGAAAATTGTAGGCAGCATTAACTAGAGTTTGTTTTTTCGCTCTCTATTTTGTGTCTTCCTGTCATCATTCTCTGTCGATCGTAGTTCTGGACCTTTCTTTTACCCCCTTCCGCCCTCACTACCACCCCCCCCCCCCCCTTTCCGTCCTCGTCTACCGCTGCTCCCCTGCAAAAACGTCTTGACATCTTAAGTATTCTGAAATGGCCCCTTTCTGACAGGTTCGCTTTTTGGACTCCAGAGGGCAAGAATTGAAGAGTTTTGCGTTTCAGGTGGTTTGGTTTTATATATATGCGTCTCAGTTTCTTTCAAAAAGGAGGGGAGGAATTCTTTCATATCGACTGGAAAGTGTGTGTGTGTGTGTGTGTGTGTGTGTGTGTGTGTGTGTGTGTGTGTGTGTGTGTGTGTGTGTGTGTGTGTGGTGTGGGGTGTGTATGTGTGTTGTATGTGTGTGGTGTGTGTGTGTGTGTGTGTGTGTGTGTGTGTGTGTGTGTGTGTGTGTGTGTGTGTGTGTGTGTGTGTGTGTGTGTGACAAAATCGTGTTAGAAGGGTTTTTGGATTCCATTGACTCAGTTCAATTCAATTCAGCACTCCTTATTTGAACCCTTTGACTCCCGAACCCTATCCATCAACAGCAAAAACTTAACCCTTTGCTACCTCACCCTGTCCACCAATACCTTTTCGAACCTCTCACTCTACCCACCAGCTTTCTTCGGGAAGCTGATGGATAGGGTGGGGGAATCAAAGGGTTAAGCTTTTTCTTTGCTAGCATAGTTGACAATGCAGGATGTTGGTGGGCAGGGTGTGGGAGTCAAGGGGTTAAACCACACATGAAAATCAAATTGTGCATACATACTGGCTTTTGCACCACACGCACATATTTCTCTTAGTACATAAAACACAACCAGAAACCTCTTATAGGATAGATAAAACGCCACAACAGACCAAGTCATCTACAACTGATGTTCAGCAAATGGATGGATCTTTTCCAAATTTGGGTCAGAGATGTGATTATTGAGGAGTCCTGAATGCATAAGTTTGGAACACATGTCGCCAATCTCAATGTCAGGGTCCTTAGGACCAAAATGAAGTGCCTGAAATCAGCACTTTTTGAGAATTTGTGTGATCAGTCCTCTTTCAGGACTTTCTGACTGTATTTACATTCTGTTTTCACTGTTCTAGACTGTCTTCCATTCTCCTGGCTTCACTCAAATTTTCCCCCCGTCTGGAAATTTTGTGCTAGAAATTTCGTCTTTTCTGTCCTTTTTGTTTGTTTGTTTGTTTTTGCCGTGATCATTTGCTTTCTTTCATTTCTTCCTTTATATTTTTTGTTTTTTTAACTTTATTTATGCTTATTTGGTTTTTCTTTTCTTTCTTCTTCTTCTTCTTCTTCTTCTTTATTTGCCTTGCCCTGGTTCAGTCACCTGTATGTATTCTATAAAAGCTGATACACTTTCCATTAAAATTGATAATTGGGTACACGCATTTTCGACTTCTTAGAAAATAGGATTTGCATAAGTTAGTTTAACTGATGTAAGCCTGTGTTTATGTGTGTTTCAGTGCATTTAGTCATGTTCATACATTTATATTCAGGTGATTTTTTTGTTATCCCTTTGATGATAAGTTGAACAGAATGGTCAACGTTAGGGATATATCCTTGGATTATTTGCGCAACTGCATTGAATTGTGTACTAAATCTTTTTTTTTTTTTTTCAGGCTTAATGAGGTAGTGTGTGTGTGTATTTCGAAACGCTTCAAGTTTAAACGTGTATGATTCATTTTAAACTGTCACTGGTTAAAAGCCAAACAAGATTGAGGCAGCTGAGATGTGTTTCTAAGAAGAATGTTTAGAGTTCCATGCACAGCAAAGAAAACAAATGAGACAGTCTTGATGAAGGCAGACACAAGAAGATCACTCATAAGGAAGATTAGGAAAAGACAGGCAACATTTATAGGCCATTTTATGAGGAAAGGGGATTTGGAGCACCTGGTCACAACAGGAAAGCTGGAGGAAAAGAGAGCACCAGTAGACCCAGGAAAAAATATTGGACGGACTTGCAGGATGGCTGAGGACAGAGATGGTGGAAGGTGTGCTTGCGGCAACAAGGATAGATAGGCCTACATTGGAGGGCCATGATCGCTAACGCCATGCGGCAGGGCACATGATGATGATGATGATGATGGTGAGGGTCAGGAACATATGTGGTGAATGGGACTGTACCATACGGATGCGTGTCCATGCCAGACAGGACCACAGTCTCCAGAACACAGTCTACAGTTCTGCCCGCTGTTCAGAAATAGAAGAAACGAACAGTGGCCAGATGGAGCGACTGTGGAAGAGCAGCTGTGGGGCGAAAACAGAGGATGTGATGATTACCACATATTTCATCCACATCACCGGACATACTGTTTGAGGCATGATTTATGTTCGAACGCAGATAAAATCATGTTTCATTTATTTTGTTTCGTTCAGTTCATTTCGATTTTGCTTGAGTCAACAGAACTCTGTTCATTCTGTTATGGATAACTAATGGTTATTTTGCATTTGTTATCCAGTGATCCCACCTCCGAAAACACACACACACGCACACACGCATACACTCACACAGGCACGCACCTACGCACGCACGCGTCACGCACAACACACGCACACTTCTTTTATTCATTTTGTTAACCAACCAACCAGATCAGTAAACAAAACACTCCTCGTCTTTTGTGGAAGAAGAAAAGTATGTTAGTTGTCAGGATTTAAAATTTTCTTCTCAGGATTTGTGTGTGTGTGTGTGTGTGTGTGTGTGTGTGTGTGGTGCGTGCGTGCTGTGTGTGTGTGTGTGTGTGTGTGTGTGTGTGTGTGTGTGTGTGTGTGTGTGTGCGTGTGTGTGTGTATGCAGTGAACAGACTAGAAGAGAGTGTAAATATGGTTTGAACCTTTGCTTAACATGCACCAATCCTCCACTTTCTTCCTTTGCCCTGTTCCCACTCGTCATCCCAAGGTTTTGATTTCCTTACTGTCATAAACTTAGTAATAGAAGAAGGAAGATGCAAGCATGACTTGATCTTTCGTGTTTTAGCAGCGTTGGCATTTTCCTCATACGAGCCGTCTTCATTGTGTTCAGCATGAAAAGAACACAAATGGTCGACGGCCTATAGGAATAGATGGGAAGGACGTAGGGGGGTTAGTGAGGAGAGGACGGCTGCACTAAGACTTTTCACTTACCGACATTGTAGAAACAGCTTGTTTCGTTAATGATGCCTCAGATGTTGAATACGTACCTCCTACTTCAACAACATCGCTGATGTATGTGGTCTGGGGATCCAGGAAGTCGCCCACAATATCTCTGTCGTGTGACCTGGAGAAGACATGTGACGTCGAGTGCGGTTTCTATCGTGATCCTGCGAAGGAAGAGGTGAGAGGTGAATGATGTTGAGTTTGAGGACGATGATAATGATGGACTCTTCTGTCCGTTCGACGGATGAGTAGGCATACTAGTCCTCATCTTGTAGTGGGATACAAGACCAGTCCTGTAGCACACGTTCTTCTGCAAGACTTGCGATCTTTGGGTCAGCATCTGCCGGTCTGTGTTCTGTTGAACAGCGGCTGTCCTGCGTTGTCCATGCTTGCTCTGTTATCAGATGGCACAGAGACATTTGGAAATAGCTTGTTCCAATAATATGTCCTAGAGTTTTCTTGTAGAACAGCTTTGCCCAGATTTTCTTGTAGAAACAGCTTTGCCATTGATTTTCTTGTGAAACAGCTTTGCCACAGATTTTCTTGTAGAAACAGCTTTGCCACAGATTTTCTTGTAGAAACAGCTTTGCCACATATTTTCTTGTAGAAACAGCTTTGTCCTGGGATTTTCTTGTTGAAACAGCTTTGCCACAGATTTTCTTGTAGAAACAGCTTTGCCATAGATTTTCTTGTAGAAACAGCTTTGCTTAGATTTTCTTGTAGAAACAGCTTTGCCATAGATTTTCTTGTAGAAACAGCTTTGCCACAGATTTTCTGTTGAAACAGCTTTGCCACAGATTTTCTTGTAGAAACAGCTCTGCCGCATATTTTCTGGTAGAAACAGCTTTGCCATAGATTTTCTTGTAGAGGCAGTTTTGCCGTATATTTTCTGGTAGAAACAGTTTTGCCACAGATTTTCTTGTAGAAACAGCTTTGCCATAATTTTCGTGTAGAAACAGCTTCGCCATTGATTTTCTTGAAGAAACAGCTTGTTCCAATTGTAGCAAATCCATGCAGCAAACGACTTGTTCCATCATTATGCCATGACAACGCTGCAGAAACACATTGCCATACATTAATTTGTAAACAGGTTTGCTCCATTAAGATGCCATAGATCACATGTAAAAATGTTTTGCTCCATTAAGGATGCCATAGATCACTTGTAAAAATGTTTTGCTCCATTAAGATACCATGATCACATGTAAAAATGTTTGCTCCATAAGGATACCATAGATCACAGTTTAAAAATGTTTTGCTCCTTAAAGATGCCAAGATCACATGTAAAAAGTTTGCTCCATTAAGATCCATAGTCACATGTAAAAATGTTTGCCCATTAAGGATGCATAGATTACATGAAAAATGTTTGTTCCATTAAGGATGCCATAGATCACTTGTAAAAATGTTTTGCTCCATTAAGGATGCCATAGATTACAGTAAAAAATGTTTGCCCATTAGGATGCATAGATCACTTGTAAAATGTTTTGCTCCATTAAGGATGCCATAGATTACATGTAAAAATGTTTTGCTCCATTAAGGATGCCATAGATCACATGTAAAAATGTTTTGCTCCATTAAGGATGCCATAGATACATGTAAAAATGTTTTGCTCCATTAAGGATGCCATAGATCACTTGTAAAAATGTTTTGCTCCATTAAGGATACCATAGATCACATGTAAAAATGTTTTGCTCCATTAAGGATACCATAGATCACATGTAAAAATGTTTTGTTCCATTAAGGATGCCAAAAATAACCTTGTAAAAAAACTGCTTGTTCCACCAGTGATACCGTAGATAACCTTGTACAAGCAGCTTCCCCCCCTGACATATGCCATGGGTTATATTGTAGGGGCTGCTTGTTTCATCTGTAATTTCTACAGATGATATTGTAGAAACTGCTTGCTCCATTAATGATGCAATTGATAACATTGTAGATTCACAGATTCCATCATTGGTGCCGTAGACAATTTTGCAGAAACAGCTTCCACCATTTAGAGGACGTCATAGATAACCTTGTACAAAATTATTCTAGTATATAACATTGCAGAATCAGAACCATTGTGGAAACGGCTTGTTCCGTTAATGATCGGTAGCCTTTCTATAACGGTAAAGAAAGAGAAAAAGAGGAGGGGGGAGGGGGGGAGCATAATTGCTACGACTATGCGTATAATGATGGCAGCAAAGAGCACAAACGACTGACTGTCTTGAGGGAATAGATCGCAAAGTCGTACGATTTTAGTGACGAGAGAGGAGCGCTGCACGGGGACTTTCTTCACTTAGCCACAGACAGCTGTAAGGTAGAAACAGTCTGTTCCATTCCTGATCTTTTAGCCTTTGTACACCAGGGAGAAGGAAGTTACTAGGCAGACAACAGACAGACAGACAGACAGACAGACAGCTTTAAACTTCAAAACACTTTATTATTCACGGATAGTGGTCTTTCAGCAAGTCCTCCTTGCATTTCGACACATATAATGTAAGCATAGAAAGAGAAGTCTGTTTGACCATGAGATTACAAAATGACTTGTCTGGAGGGAACAGGTGGGAGAAAAAAAGATGTTTGGGTTAAATTGAAGAGAGAGTAGATCCGAAAGACAGAAATTGCTTAAAGTGAAGAGGGAACATGTCTTAAAGCCATATGGGTTAAACTGAGGAAGGATTACGTCTGAAAGTCTAAAAGACAGAAGGGTTAGATTAGAGAGGCGATAGGTCTGAAAGTCAGAGGGGTTAAAATGTGAAACAATTAGGTCTGAAAGACACAGGGAATAAAATGAGGAGGAAATAGGTCTGAAAGGCAAACGGGTCAAAATGAGGAGGGAATAGGTCTGAAAAACGAAGGGGTTAAAGAGAAGACAGGTATGAAAGACATAGAGGTTAAAACGAGGAGAAAATATTTCTGAAAAACTGAATGGTTAAAATGAGGAGGGAATAGGTCTGAAGGGCAGAGGTGTTAAAATGAGGATAAAGTAGATGTGAACGACGGGTGGGTTAAAATGAGAAGGGAATAGATCTGAGAGACAGAGGATTTAAATTGAGGAGGGAATAGTTCTCAGAGACAGAGGGTTAAAGTGAGAGGGAAATATGGCTGAGAGACAGAGGGTTAAATTGAGACGAGAATACGGCTGAGAGGCAGAGATTAAAGTGAGAAGGAAATATGGCTGAGAGACGGAGGGTTCAAGTGAGAAGGGAATATGGCTCAGAGACAGAGGGTTAAAGTAAGAAGGGAATATGGCTCAGAGACAGAGGGTTAAAGTGAGAAGGAATTATTGCTGAGAGACAGACGGTTGAAGTGAGAATGGAATATGGCTGAGAGAAAGAGGGTTAAAGTGAGAAGGGAATATGGCTGAGAGACAGAGGGTTAAAGTGAGAAGGGAATATGGCTGAGAGACAGAGGGCTAAAGTGAGAAGGGAATATGGCTGAGAGACAGAGGGTTAAAGTGAGAAGGGAATTTGGCTGAGAGACAGAGAGTTAAAGTGAGAAGGGGAGAAATAGCTCTGAAAGACAATAGGTTAAAATGACGAAGGAATTGGTATGAAGACAGAGGGGGTAAAGTGAGGAGGACAAAGGTCTGACAGAAAGGTTAATGTGGGATAGAGAATAGATCTGAAAGACAAGGGGTTAAACTGACTAGAGAATAGGTCCAAAAGACAGAGACACAGGGATTAAAGTGAGGAGAGAATAGGTGTGAAAGACACAGGGGTTAAAATGAGGAGAGAAATAAAATAAATTGACCGTGACCCGCTCTGACTAAAGGTACAATAACTCGGGCGAGGCCTTCTGCTGCTGTGGGCTGAAAACTCTGAACAGGGACAATTTTGTCAATTTTGAGTTTTCTGCATTTTCATGCTCTATAACTACTTTTACACCATGTCCTAACACAATAAAGTCAAATTTAATCAATAAGTATATTTTTGTGTTTGTGTGTTTTAATGTGTGGTAAATGCTACTATCTGGCCAGTGAAAGCTGCCCAATCGCCCCATTTTGGTGATTAAAGTACGCTTTTCTTAAATGTATTTTTCTTTTTGTTTTTTGGATGGATGGACAATTAAGTAAACAAGGGAAGTATGGAATTTCAGCTGATTTGGTTGATATTTAATGCTTGTTGCTAAGGAGTTTCTGACCATATCCTTTCATTCAGCCCTATTCTCTTCAACACTGTTTTTCTCAAAATGGCTGACTTGACCCCTCTCATCTTTGAAAGCCCATAACTTTTTTGTTTTTGTAGCCGGAAACTCAACTTTAGTACCATTTGAAAGCTGAGATTCTAAACTTTATAGTGATACCATTACCTGAAAATGCCTAAACTGAGACCTATTGTGCTTTTTGTGAGAATGGTCATTTAAATGTGTGAGAGACAGAGGGGCTAACGTGATGAGGGAATAGGTCTCAAAGGCAAAGGGGTTAAAGCCATGAGGGAATAGGTGTAAAAGACTGCAGAGTTAAAGTGAAGAGGCCGAGTGAATATGTCTGAATGTTGTAGGTTGAATTGAGGAGGGAATGGATCTGAAAAACAGGGATTAAAGTGAGGGGAGAATAGGTCTGAAAGACACAGTGGGTTAACGTAAAGGAATTGGTCTGAATGTATGTATTCAGTTATGCTGGCTTGATATTTGTGCTTTATCAAGAATAAAAGTCAACCCATCAGTTTTCAGTGATTTCTTATTGTTTTATCGGAACATATCGAGCACACTCTGGGAAAAGGGCAAATGTTAACTTTGTAACCTTTCGCCTGCAGTCTGGCTTTCTAGATATAGATGGCACACTTAATCCCTCCCCTCCGTTTCCCTCCCCCTCCCCCTCCCTTTGTTTTCAGCGATGTTGAGATGAAAAGGGGTAGGGATCGGGGAGAACGGATTGCAAATTGTGTAACTACTATGAACTAGTCAAGAGACATGAAGGTTTGACGAGACTTACCTTTTGTTGTGGCTTTAACTTTCTCAGTTTAGCGTCTCTTTACTCGGAACAAATTCCGTTTGCGCCCACTCCACAAATGCCGTGTGATGGAACAAAGATCCGAAATGATCATGGCATAAATCTTAAAGTCTGTGCGTTCCCCCCTTGAGTGATGGTCGTAAAGTCACATGAAAAGGGCAGGATTGGGGAAAGACACACAAGAATTAGGTGTTGATGAGGTAACTAGTCCTGGGTGGGTGTTGACGTCATCTTACTGACGTAGGTGTTTTACCCTTTGACTGCCTCACTCTGTTCATCAGCGTCCTCTTAGGGAGGTGGTGGAAGCTGTGGGATGTGGCGAGGGGGATCAAAGGGTTAAGCCCTGATTAGCACCGGTTCAACAACCAGGCTCCAGCTCCTCTGTCTTTGATCCTGTTGCAAGAGTTATTAGGTGGTGGTGGTGGTGGTAGGGGTAATCATGTTGTGTGGTTACATGCGTGTAAGAGTGTAAAGTCATTGAGTTAGTGCTTACAATAGCTAGTGATTCAGTTCACAATTGGATTGTCATCGTCGAGAAGAGTGGGGTTTTGGACAGCGTGTATGTGTGTGTGTGTGGTGTGTGTGTGTGTGTGTGTGTGTGTGTGTGTGTGTGTGTGTGTGTGTGTGTGTGTGTGTGTAAGCGCGCTCAAATGTGTACATGTACGCACGTGTGCAACCACACATGTATTCGAGTACGTATATACACATGCGTGCGCGCGTGACAAAGATTGATTGTCTCTCATTGAAGAGCCAGTTGGTCAGTAACCCTGAAAAGCTTCCCAGCATGACGGACTTTTGAAGAATTATAAAAATGGCTTGATTGAACCAGTGGCCGTAGTGTAGTAGTTAGTGCAACGGACTTCCGACTGGAAGGTTGTGGATTGGAATCCCATCAGTCCCTTCAAAAATCATTGTGGGGTTTTTCGGCTCCTGCCGGTGGCCTTCGTGATGCTCCTACCCGGAGTTTAGCGTGCCGTGGGCTGATTGGGAAAACTGGTACCACACAGTCGAGTCTCATTCACTTCACGGATGCGTTATTGGGGATGTTGCTCAAATCTCCTGAACAACATTGCAGGTATCTCTATCTCGGGCCTGGTTGACGCCAGGATATATCAGATAGTAGCGAAGCGTTCAGCCCTGACACTCTGTTTCAATCCTAGATAGAACTCCATAGCATCATGGTTTCACCCGTATCATATCATCATCCATCATCATCGCATTGTGAAAACTGTGCTAGCTTCTGTGGCAGTTTAACCCTTTGACTGCCACACCTTATCCTTCAACGGCCAAAACTTAACCCTTTGATTCCCTCACCCTATCCACCAGCTTTCTGCAGGAGGAAGTGGTGGATAGCGTGAAGGAATCAAGGAGTTAGGTTTCTGCTTTGCTGGCATGGTTGGCACTGCAGGATGTTGGTGGGCAGGATGTGGGAGTCGAAGGATTAAAGTGGCGTAGAAAATTGGGGGGGGGGGGGGGGGAGAAAGAAAGGGGGGAAAAAGAAAAAAGTGAGCACAAAGAAAACTTCTCTCAGTCCGATGATCCTTGTAAAAAAAAAAATTGGCTTGATTTATTTTTCTCACAGCGTGGACTCCTCTTACGACCCGTCCGCTCTGTGACAGCTAAACAACACAACAGACTGTCGAAAGAAAAGGTCGGAAACAGAACATCACCGGAGAGAAGAGAAGTCCGGAAAGATTTGACGGGGAGGAGGATCTGTCTATAGATACAATAATAAATGAATGACTTGCCTGTGTAGCGGTGATGTTAACAAACCTGTATTGACGATGTGACAAACCGCTATTGTGAAGGGTTTAATGGACAGGTTTAGATTTCCAGCCAGGAACCCTTCAAGGAAAATAAATCGAACAACACTCAACATCAGGTTGGTTAGTTACATTGTTCACACGCTTAAGAAATTGGATTGTCTGTCCTTTCCGTGGTCTGAAAACCAGTTACGGTATGTTTAAAGAACATACGCACACACACGGAAGCAAACACACACACACACACACATCACACACACACACACACACACACACACACACACACACACACACACACACACACAACACACACACACACACTCACACACACACATGGAAACAACACACACACGCGCGCGCGCGTGCGCACGCACACACACACACACACACACACACACACACACACACACACACACACACACACACATATATATATATACACACACATACACACACACACACACACAGGAAACACCACACACACAGAGAAAACACACACACACACACACGGAAACAACACACACACATACACACTACCAACACCACCACCACCACCCAAAACCCAACCACTACCACCATCACCATCATCATCATCTTCATTACATATCACCACACCACACCACCACCACACCACCACCACCCACCCTCCAACAACTACCACTACCATCAGCGGAAAATCCTCAGCTTTAACGAACAGGAAAAATGACCTTCCCAAAAAAAAGAGTTGTTTGGGTATATGAGTGGGTCTTCTAAATAGTTTTCACTTGTGTTTGAGAAAAGTTGAAAACCGAGTTTGTTTTCCTCTAAATAGCCTTTCATCCATGAAACAAGATTTGTTATCAGCCATAATGCTATCATGTTCAGCTTTACCGAGAAACGGATCTGAGATGACTGATACGGTTGGCAGGGCATTAAACAATGTGAAGTGAAGTATGGCGTGACTGTTCTTTTTCCTTCTTCTTGATGTTATGATGGGTTTTTTGTTTTGTTTTTTTGTTTGTCATTCTGTTTTCAGAAGAAAAAAAAAATTCCTAAAAGAAAGCGGACGGAAGGAACTGTGACTTGACCGTTTTGTCTGCAACATTGTTTGGAACAAGTTTATGTTGTTATTACGGGTTTTGACTTTTGTCCCCCGCCCCTCCCAGCAGCGACAAATGAAAAGAAAAAAGCTTTCACACACACACAAAGCACATACACGCACGCGCGCTCCGCTCCCCCCCACCCCCACCCCTCCAATCCCCACCAGAACAAGAACAAACTTTATTTACGAGGATGTAAAAAAAACCCTTTCCCAAATAGAACTTACACTACACATACATGAATCAGCGTCGAGATAGAGAGATGGACAGATAAATGGAGATGCAACAACGTCTATTAAATAGGTTATATGCAGCAAGGATGATACAGCGTCTGTTAATGTAGACCTAGAATAGATCAGATGGAAAGGTCAGCTGTGATCATCATAAGTTCTTATCGATTTCTTGGAACACTGGTATGCTTACAGAAAGGGTAAAGGTCACTTTCAGTGTTTTAGCGTCCCAGACGTTGCAGGATTTGAAAGTTAACACAAACAGTGAGAGAGACCCCAAAACGATTCATGTTTAACCCTTTGACTCTCGCACCCTGTCCACCAGCATCCTACATTGTCAACCATGCTAGTAGAGCAAAAGCTTAACCCTTTGATTCCCTAACCCTATCCACTAGCTTCCTGTAAGAAGCTAGTGGATAGGGTGAAGGAATCAAAGGGTTAAGCTTTTGCTGTTGATCAGCAGGGTGCAGGAGTCAAAGGGTTAATCCAAGCCTGCAGCATGAAAAATTGTCCTTTTCCTGGTGGACGCCAGGATTTATCCTGATAGTAAGCGCAGAGCACAGCTCTGTCACGCAGTCTTTCCTAGGTGGAAAACCGTAGCATCATGATTATCATCCCGATCATCATCATCACCACCATCATCATCATCTTCTTCTTCTTCTTCTTCTTCTTCTTCTTCTTCTTCTTCTCTTCTTCTTCTTCTTCTTCTTCTTCTTCTTCTTCTTCTTCTTCTTCTTCTTCTTCTTCTTCTTCTTCTTCTTCTTCTTCTTCAAAATTGTCCCAGCTTCTTTGGCCAGTGGTCGAGGGGGGGGGGGGGACTGTCAGTAGGCTGCCCTACTTAGTGCTGCATTCATTCTGGTGGTGTCAACTGAGTGTTTCATCGGTCATCCTGCCCACATCCTTCCCCCTGTCCATTTCAAGGCCTGGCCAGCGTGTAGGTTTTGCGTAGGCTCAAGGAGTCTGCCAGATCATCACTGGCAGATTTGGATGGAGAGCATATCGAAATGTCAGAGTGCGATGAATCCCTCTGTATCAGATTTAATAATAACAGGCTGATAGCCAAGTGGTTAAGACTTCTGACATTGAATCAGAAGGTCTGAGTTTGAACCTGCCTGGGTAGCGCCTTGCAGATACAAGTTGGATGTTTTCAGTGTGTGTGTTGTGTGTGTGTGTGTGTGTGTGTGTGTGTGTGTGTGTGTGTGTGTGTGTGTGTGTGTGTGTGTGTGTGTGTGTGTGTGTGTGGATACCTCATATCAACCTGCAGGCCTGCAAGTGCATGAGCCCCCTAAGGGTGTATATAGACTCTCAGAACATAAATATGAACGTAAACCCATGTTAGTGTTCGGTTATGGAAACATGAAAATACTCAGCATGCATACCCACTGAAAGCGGGGTATGTAGACTGTGCAGCAGCATGTCGTCTGCATAGAGTGGACCAGGTAACGTGCACACACTCTCCGAGAAAAATATTGCTGAGAACGAGAGAAAAAGAGAGAGGAGGGGACAGAGAGAGAGAGAAAGAGGGAGAGAGAGAGAGAGAATGATGAGAAGAAGAAGAAGAATAAGAAGAACAAGAACAAGAACGAAGAAGAACCTGTCTTATCAGAAATAGTAAATAGCAATCGGATTTTTGTGTGGCTTTGTTTTGTGCTGTTCCATTTCTTGCGCCTCATAGTGGCCACAGATTCAGGAATAATTGTTCACGGTGTTACGATGGAAGTGGTAATCAGGATGCTATGGAGTTCCATGGAACAGTCATTCACAATGCTATGGTGATGATGGAGATGATGGAGATGCTAATCATGATACTACGGAGTTTCATTCTATACTCTATGCTTCAGCTACGGATTGGTATTGTATGACAAAGCTATACCTTATGCTTACTTTCTTAATATATCGTGGCGTTAACCAGGCCCGAGAGATTTAAACAACTGCAGTAATGGTCAGAAGATTTCAACAAATATCCTCAGTGACCCATCTGTAATGGGTTACAGCCTTTCCAGTCAGCCCCTAGCGCACTCAGATCTTGGTTAAAGCCGGTTGGGGCAGATGAATTAAACACAACAAACAAACAAACATTGGTTTTGACAGGACTGATAGGGATTCGAACCCACAACCCCGTCCAGTCGATTGTATGTCTCGCTGACCACTGCACCACGGTCACTGGTGGCAATAAGATTTGACCACCCAGTCACGGAAGAAGCGCTTATTGTTTCCGGTCAGCCGTTACCTGCTTCCTTGGTAAGTGCAACGTCAGTGCACAGGTGTTGGTAATCAGCACTGTCGTTAGGTATGCCAGCAGGTGAGGTGATGTCTGGTGCCTACAGGGAAGGGGGAAGAGGAACGAAGAGAAGCAGACAGTGCATTTATAGGTCGTGGGGGTCCAGGAGAAATGTCTGTGATCGTCAGATTGACACTTTTCCTTCCGTCCCCCGGGGGAACTTTGCGTATTTCTGTCTCTGTTTTTCTCTCGCTCTTTGTACCTGTCTGTCTTCTATCTGTCTGTCTGTCTGTTTGTCTGGTTCCCCCCCCCCCCTCCCCCCCCCCTGTTGTCTCCTTGTCCTGAATGTCGGTCAGTCTGCCCACCTCGCTCTCTCATCTCTCTGTCTCGCTCGCTCCTCTCTGTCTCTCTCTCTCTCTCTCTCTTTTTCTCCCCCCCCCCCCTTTCACTCTTTCTGGCTGTCGCTCTCTTGCTTGCTTTATCTCTCTGTCTCTGTCTCTGACTCTCTCGCTCACTTACTTTCTCTCTCTCTCTCTCCCTCCCTCCCTCCCTCCCTCCCTTCCGCTTTCTCCCTATCTCTGTCTCTGTCTTTCTGTCTGTCTCTCTCTCTCCCTCTCTCTCTCTCTGTTTATTTCTCTCTGTCTGTGTGTCTGTTTGTCTCTCTGTGTCTCTGTTTGTCTCTCTCTCTGTCTCTCTCTCTCTCTCTCTGTCTTCCACTCTCCCCCCCCCCCCCTTCCTTCTTCTTCTTCTCTCTCTCCAGGGAAAAGATGACCAAACGCTGTTGACGAACATTGCATTGTGTCGTTAACTTGACAGTTACACAATTAAAATCAATCAATCAGTCAGTCAGTTAATCAATCAACCAATCAATCAATCAATCAGTCAGTCAATCATTGTCTCACCCTCTCTCCTTCCGTGCCCCCTTGTATCTTTGTTTATCAGTGTGTCTGTGTCTTTCTGTCTATCAGCTTGTCTTCCCTTCTGTCTCCCTCTCTCCATCTGTCTTTACCGGCTTCTCTTATCAGTTTATTTAAGTGTCTTCACACGTTTATCAAATAGGCACGTTAAAGATCCTGTGAGTCACGTCAGTGGCTGGCCTATGGAAACATGAAAACATCCAGCATGCACGCCCACCAGAATCTGCTTTCATAGATAAAGAGAAAAGCTTACGCATACAAAAAAAGGCGCTGTATTGTGGCGACGTGCTCTCCTTAGAAGGGTGAGCAGGCTGAATATCACATGGTAAATCCACTGTGACCAAAAAGAGAGAGAGAAAGAAAGAAAGAGAGAAAGAGAAAGAAAGAAAGAAAGAAAGAAAGAAAGAAACAAAAACAAATATGACAACTTGAAAACTAGTCAGCTGGACAATAAACACCATGACATAAAGTGAAAGTTGGAAAATGTGATTCAGACAGTTGGTCATAGACTACACAAGGTAAGGGTAAATGCACACAGACACGTTCAGTGGCCCTGAATCTTGTGTAACACTCAGCAACTTCATCACACCGCTAGCGGAAGCACTGTATATTATGCATCAGTAGAGGAGGCCAATGTTGATTTATGAAAAGCATCTGGGCTTACTGAGGTCAGACAGGTGGGTGGTCCGTGATGGCTCGGTATGCATGGACAGGTGAGACTGACTGCTAATTAGCGGTAAGATAGGTAACTGCTGTCAGTTGTCATGCGTCAGGCACTATCGTGGATTGTGATGACTGTTGAGGAGGAGTCAAAGGCATGCTATCTGCAGTGCGGTTTTGTTGCTGTTGGTTTGTATGTTTGTTTGTATGTTTGTTTGTTGTTTGCTCCAGGCTGTGGTGGTCAGTGACTTCTCTGGAGCTGTAAGTTTAAAAGCGGAGATAGTTTTAAATCTTTGTAGTTTTAAATCTTTGAACTTTGTTGGTGCCAGG
>CM060308.1:57403455-57420955 GCA_030674185.1 Monoplex corrugatus
TTTGGTGGTTTTTGTTTGTTTGTTTGTTTTTGTTTTTTTGTTTTTTTTTATTGTTGTTTTTTTTTTAATCTTACATTCACGCTTGACAAAGGCCAGTTGGCCGAAAATGTGCGCCTGTCTTGTCTTGTTGTAGTAAATACACCCACTAAGGACGCCAGAATCCCATTGTCGACTTTCGTCCAAGCCGGACAGGGATTTTCTACCCCATCCCTTCAGCCAGACCTCGAATAGTGGTCCTGGGTGCTAGTCTCTTGGGTGAGGCTATAAAACCTACGTCTCTTTAGCAGCACGCCCTCAGTGTATGTTAAAAAAAATCAACAACAGGACAATGAGGTATTTGACTCTGGCTAGAGCGTAAGGAAATCCTCTTGAAAGAAAAGACAGAGGTAAGCAGAAAAAGAGTAAGAAAATGGGTGGCGCCGTACCGTGGCGTGGCGACTGTGACTGAAGGAACCTGTGGGTCGTTCGTTATGTTGTTTACAGTGGGAAGGCACGCCAGTGGGGCCCATGTGCTGAAAATGTGAAAGAAATACAAGGAATCGGACCGACTGAATAGGAATTTATTTATTTATTCATTCATTTATTTGCTGTATTAAAAGAAATACAATATCAGACAAACCGATTAGTAAGTTGTAATTTTATTTTGTTTTTTTTATTTATTTATTTATTTATTTATTTATTTATATTTATCATTTGATCGTTTATTAGTCTTGCTCATTGATATATATGTTTACTTTTCGTACAGTTCTTTCTCGGTTTATATGTTTCATGAAGAAGAAAAAGGGAAGCTATCAGAAGACGAGAGGACACGAATTACTGAATTAGTACTTTCACTTATCCAGACTACAGCCTGCCAGGTTAATTCCTGGCAAACTTAGGTACAGCGCATTTGGAATTGTCGAAGTGCGATGAATCCCTCTCGAACAAACTCTGATCCCGAGAGACAACGCCGACGATGAAAAAGAAACTTAACCGTGCAAACTTTCCCCGGTTTGCTGCTGCTGCTGCTCTCTCTCTCTCTCTCTCTCTCTCTCTCTCTCTCTCTCTCTCTCTCTCTCTCTCTCTCTCTCTCTCTCTCATACTCTCTCGCTCTGTGTGTGTTGTGTGTGTGTGTGTGTGTGTGTGTGCGTGCGCGCGCGCGCTTGTGTGTGTGTGTGTGTGTGTGTGCTTGTGTGCTTGCTTTCCTTACTGGGAGTTCAAAGTTTTGTTCAAGGAGGTCTCGTGGCACGCAGTCTGACAGTACCATATACACTCCACCCAAATCTTCCAGTGGTTGTCGTGCAGACTCATTGAGCCTGCGCAAAACCATCTGCGCTGGCAGGATCTTGAAATGGGCAGTGGGGAATGGAGGACGAGTACAGGGGGAAAGAGAGAGAGAGAGAACAGGATCTATGAAACGCTAAGCTGGCACCACCAGAATGATCAGAGCATTGATGAACGAAGAGGTTTCTTTGGTGTTGGTGGTCATGGTGATGATTCTTTCTTTTGTTGTTGTTGATGATGTTGTTGTTGATGTTGTTGTTGTTGATTTTGTTGCTGATGTTGTTGTTGTTGTTGTTGCGGGCTGGGACAGTGCTGGTGATATCAAGAGTCCATGGCTACACATGGCAGAATCAGCTAGCGAGACAGACCTAAAAAAAGAAAGAGAAAAGAAACAAAAAAAACAACAAAGAAAAACGAATGGCCCACCTCCGTTCTCAATACAGATCTTTACCCCTTTGGCTCCCGCACCCTAATTACCACCAGCATCCTACATTGTCAACCATGTTAGCAAAGCAAAAACTTAACCCTTTGATTCCCTCATCCCATCCACCAGCTTCCTGCAGGAAGCTGGTGGATAGGATGAGGGAGGAAATCAAAGGGTTAAGTTTTTGCAGTCGATGGATAGGGTGCGGGGGGAATCAAAGGGTTACTCAACCCACTAAGCTAATGGAGTACCCAAACTGACCTCTTCATTCGTGGTCTACTTTCCACAATAGACAGAGAATGGAAAATAATGCCGGAGAGGGGGATAAGAACGGAGACTTAGGGAAGTGGGAGGTGGAAGTTGTCAGATGAGGGAGGGTGGGGAGGAGGGAAGCCAGGAGCTGTACAGAAGTTTGTGAGGAGGCGGGGTAAGCCATAAGATGTCGTAGCTTTATGTACGAGTTAGCGGTCCTGGTTGGAGTGCCCTGTACGTATGCCATTTGGTTTGTATGACGATTGCTCTTCCCTCCTCCCCCCATCTCTCTCTTTCTCTGTCTGTCTCTCTATCTGTCTCCCTCCCTATCTCTCTCTCTCTCTCTTTCTCTGTCTCTATCTCTATCTCCCTCCCTATCTCTCTCTTTCTCTTTCTCTGTCTATCTCTGTCTCCCTCCCCCTCTCTCTCTTTCTCTGTCTTCCTCTCTATCTCCCTCTCTATCTATCTATCTATCTATCTATCTATCTATCTATCTACCTATCTATCTATCTATCTATCTATCTGTCTGTCCAGCTATCTCTGTCTCTCTCTATATCCCTCTCTCTGTCTCTCTGTCTTTGTCTCTCTCTCTCTTTCTGTCTGTCTGTCTGTCTATCTCTGTCTCTATCTTTCTAGCTATTTATGTATCTATCTTTGTCTCTCTGTGTGTCCCTCTCTCTGTCTCTGTCTCTCTCTCTGTTCCTCTCTCTCTCTGTCTCTAGCTCTGTTTCTCTCTCAGTCCCCCCCCCCTTCTCTCTGTCTCTCTATTTCTGTTTCTCTCTCTCTGTTTCTGTCTCTCTCTCTTTCACTGTCTCCCCCCCTCTCTCTTTCTCTCATTCTCTCTCTGTACGTGTGCGTATGTGTGTGTTTGAGAGAGAGATGCGAGTGTGTTCTTGTGTGACCTTTGCTGTCTCCTGCTGCTCTATTTTCAGGTTGTCTCTGTATGTTCTGTGGTGACATTTACTGTTCCCTTTTTCCTAATCGCCCTCCCCCCCTCTTCATCCATCTCCCTCTGTCACCACTACCCCCCCCCCCCCATGCTTTTTTTTTTTTTTTTTTTTTTTTTTTGGTGGAGGGAACAGAAAGGGTAGGAGAGGGTGAGTGTGATTCAGATCTACTCTTGCAGATTGTGTGTGTGTGTGCGTGCGTGTGTGTGTGTGTGCGCGTGCCTCTGTGCGTGTGTGTGTATGCGTGCGTGCGTGTGCGTGTGTGTGTGTGTGTGTGTATGAAAGAGAGAGAGAGTCAGTGATAGAAAGAAATGAGAGACAAGGAGGGGGAGGAAAAAGAATGAGAGAGAGAGACAGAGACAGAGAGACAGACACAGAGAGAAAGACAGAGAGAGACAGAGACAGAGAGCGAATGACAAATGAAGTCAGCGTACTCTACCAAGCGATGTGATATGTGTGTATGTGTGTGTGTGTGTGTGTGTGTGTGTGTGTGTGTGTGTGTGTGTGTGTGTGTGTGTGTAATGAGAGAGAGAGAGAGAGAGAGAGATGAAACTTTATATTTTCCAATTAAATAAAATAAATGTTCGCACATATTGTGTAACATTACAAATCTACTAGCCAGAAAGAGAGAGAGAGAGAGGACGTGAAGAAAGAAAGAAAGAAAGAGCGAGAAAAAAGAACAAAGTGAGCACGTGTCATTATGTGTGTGTGTGTGTGTGTGTGTGTGTGTGTGTGTGTGTGTGTGTGTGTGTGTGTATAAATATATACATATATATATATACATGCACACATGTGTGTATGTATGTGTGTGTGTGTGTGTGTGTGTGTGTGTGTGTGTGTGTGTATGTGTATATATACTACACGTCATTATTGAAGGGCCAGGAACGTTTTTGAGTCAATTTTTGAAAGGAGAAATAACCTATTTTCTCTTACTCTTTTCTCCAATTCGTTGCCGTAACTGAATGGATAAGAGCTCAGACAACATTGCAGTTTCCTTTTGGCACGTGTTTGGGGATTTGCCGATTTGCAATGGGCGGCCCAAGGAAGACAATTTCCACACGAAATTGTCGAATCTTCAGCAGGGTCTCTCTGACGACGCAGGCAAGGTAGCGACAAAATTCGCTTTGCACGTGCAAGGCAAGCCCTTTTTGAACACTACTCCAGCCAAAGTTGCCCGCAGACGAGGATAAAAAGGACCCGTTCTTGGTTCGTTTTAACCATGCTTGCAAGACGACGGATGACGGATGAGCAGCGGGGGAGAGCCCTCGCTCTGCTTGATGAAGGCCTAGCGCAGCGGGAAGTTGCTAGACGACTTGAAGTGTCGCATTCCACAATCCAGAGACTGCTGGAGCGCTTCAATGAGACTGGAGCAGTCCAGGAAAGGCGTCACACGGGTCGACCCAGAGTAACGACAAGACAGCAAGACCGCTACCTTGCCCTCTCCGTCCTGAGGGAAAGGGCATCCACTGCGGTGACCTTGAGGGGTCAGCTGAGGGACCCAACAGGTGCTAACATCAGCTGCAGCACGGTGAGAAGACGGCTACATGAGGCAAACTTGAGGTCACGGAGACCGGCCGTCCGACCCGTGCTGTCACCGGTCAACAGAGTGCGCCGCATGACCTGGGCCAGGGAGCACGTGACCTGGACAAGGCAACAGTGGGCCCGGGTCTTGTTTTCGGATGAGTCCAGGTTCACCCTGACCTTTAACGATGGCCGGGCTCGGGTGTGGCGACGTCAAGGGGAGAGGTTCGCTGACGCCACTGCCCAAGAGCATAACCGGTACGGCGGCGGGTCGGTGATGGTGTGGGGTGGCATGAGCCGTGGTACCCGGACCCCCCTGCTCCCCATTGACGGCATCCTGAACGGGGTCCGGTACCGGGACGAGGTTCTGGCGGCCGTGGCACTGCCTGCGCTTGTGGACCTTGGTCAAGGCGCCATCTTCCAGGACGACAATGCACCTGCGCATCGAGCACGCCTTGTGACCGACTTCCTGGAGCAGCATGAAGTCGTCCGTATGGCCTGGCCAGCGTGCTCACCTGACCTGAACCCAATTGAACACCTCTGGGATGTGCTCGGGAGGCGCATCAGGGACAACCACCCCCCACCGGGCACCCTGGCCAGGCTGGTCGACATCCTGCAGATCGAGTGGGCGGCCATCCCTCAGGACACACTCCGTACCCTTGTGGGGTCGATGCATCGGCGCTGTGAAGCATGCATCCAGGCTCGGGGCGGACACACGCGATATTGAAAACAGATTGGCCAAATCTGACACTTTCTGTTTTTTGAAAAGGGGGGGATGTTCCTTTAAATGCATGTGCTGTTCACTAATGGGTCATTGTGCTAATTTCTTTTTCCAAAACAGGTGTGGAAATGATGAAATAAAACATAGAATCAATTCTAAACATTGTCAATTATTTCAACTTAAAATTAGAGAGGAAGGAAGAAGTGGCCCTTAAATTATGATTAGGAGTATATGTGTGTGTGTGTGTGTGTGTGTGTGTGTGTGACACACTGGACTTCATTGACCGTGTTGTGGTGACGTTGACTTTTTGTCCCGTCCGCTTGGCTGAGTGGTCTCACGTCATTTGTCACTCTCTCTCTCTCTCTCTCTCTCTCTCTCTCTCTCTCTCTCTCTCTCTCTCTCCCCCTCTCTGCTCTCTGCTCTCTCTCTCTCTCTCTCTCTCTCCTCTCTGCTCTCTCTCTGTATATCAATCTGTCTGTCTGTCTCTCAGTCTGTCTGTCTCTGTCTGTCTCTGTCTGTCTGTCTCTGTCTGTCTGTCTGTCTGTCTCTGTCTCTCTCTCTCTCTCTCTCTCTCTCTCTCTCTCTCTCTCTCTCTCTCCCCCCTCGCTTGCTCGCTCGCTCGCGCGCTCGCGCTGTAGCTCCAGGATACCGTGGAGATTTTTTTCCCGTTATCTCAGATCATGCAGAACATGAACAGCCTGTGCATAAAAACCGCTTCGTGTGTATACGCATGGAAATTATCAAATATGTACGTTGTATGTGTATATACTCCTAATCATAATTTAAGGGCCACTTCTTCCTTCCTCTCTAATTTTAAGTTGAAATAATTGACAATGTTTAGAATTGATTCTATGTTTTATTTCATCATTTCCACACCTGTTTTGGAAAAAGAAATTAGCACAATGACCCATTAGTGAACAGCACATGCATTTAAAGGAACATCCCCCCCTTTTCAAAAAACAGAAAGTGTCAGATTTGGCCAATCTGTTTTCAATATCGCGTGTGTCCGCCCCGAGCCTGGATGCATGCTTCACAGCGCCGATGCATCGACCCCACAAGGGTACGGAGTGTGTCCTGAGGGATGGCCGCCCACTCGATCTGCAGGATGTCGACCAGCCTGGCCAGGGTGCCCGGTGGGGGGTGGTTGTCCCTGATGCGCCTCCCAAGCACATCCCAGAGGTGTTCAATTGGGTTCAGGTCAGGTGAGCACGCTGGCCAGGCCATACGGACGACTTCATGCTGCTCCAGGAAGTCGGTCACAAGGCGTGCTCGATGCGCAGGTGCATTGTCGTCCTGGAAGATGGCGCCTTGACCAAGGTCCACAAGCGCAGGCAGTGCCACGGCTGCCAGAACCTCGTCCCGGTACCGGACCCCGTTCAGGATGCCGTCAATGGGGAGCAGGGGGGTCCGGGTACCACGGCTCATGCCACCCCACACCATCACCGACCCGCCGCCGTACCGGTTATGCTCTTGGACAGTGGCGTCAGCGAACCTCTCCCCTTGACGTCGCCACACCCGAGCCCGGCCATCGTTAAAGGTCATGGTGAACCTGGACTCATCCGAAAACAAGACCCGGGCCCACTGTTGCCTTGTCCAGGTCACGTGCTCCCTGGCCCAGGTCATGCGGCGCACTCTGTTGACCGGTGACAGCACGGGTCGGACGGCCGGTCTCCGTGACCTCAAGTTTGCCTCATGTAGCCGTCTTCTCACCGTGCTGCAGCTGATGTTAGCACCTGTTGCGTCCCTCAGCTGACCCCTCAAGGTCACCGCAGTGGATGCCCTTTCCCTCAGGACGGAGAGGGCAAGGTAGCGGTCTTGCTGTCTTGGTCGTTACTCTGGGTCGACCCGTGTGACGCCTTTCCTGGACTGCTCCAGTCTCATTGAAGCGCTCCAGCAGTCTCTGGGTTGTGGAATGCGACACTTCAAGTCGTCTAGCAACTTCCCGCTGCGCTAGGCCTTCATCAAGCAGAGCGAGGGCTCTCCCCCGCTGCTCATCCGTCATCCGTCGTCTTGCAAGCATGGTTAAAACAACCAAGAACGGGTCCTTTTTATCCTCGTCTGTGGGCAACTTTTGCTGGAGTAGTGTTCAAAAAGGGCTTGCCTTGCACGTGCAAAGCGAATTTTGTCGCTACCTTGCCTGCGTCGTCAGAGAGACCCTGCTGAAGATTCGACAATTTCGTGTGGAAATTGTCTTCCTTGGGCCGCCCATTGCAAATCGGCAAATCCCCAAACACGTGCCAAAAGGAAACTGCAATGTTGTCTGAGCTCTTATCCATTCAGTTACTGCAACGAATTGGAGAAAAGAGTAAGAGAAAATAGGTTATTTCTCCTTTCAAAAATTGACTCAAAAAACGTTCCTGGCCCTTCAATAATGACGTGTAGTATATGTGTATATGTTTTTGTATGTATATGTATATATGTATGTATATATATATATATATATATATATATATATATATATATATATGTATATATATATATATATATACATATATACATACATGCGTGTGTGTGTGTATGTGTGTGTGTCCATTTTTTTTTTTACATCACTTTACTTGCCACTGAAGCTGGGGCCATTTTTGACAATGCTGTGATGATGGGAATGATAACCCTGATGCTGTAGCGTTCCATTCTGGATTGAGACCGCGTAATAGGGCTACACTCTACGCTTCTTTTCGTGATACATCCTGGCGTCAGCCAGGCCCGAGAGATACAAAAGACAAGAAAGTGACATGTACACACGATGACATTTAGACACGGTGACACAGACACGGTGACACGTAGACGTGCTCCCCGTAGCGCTGAAAAGAGCACTTATCAAAGCTAGACAGAACAAGAACAGTTGTTGTGAAGCAAAATTCCGCAACTCTCAAAACTTTGTTAAACGTAAGAATGAAGTTTTCAGCGACGAGAGTTGGGGGGGGGGGGGGTTGGAAGAAGGAACGGGGCAGAGGGGTGGCGAGAGAGGAAAAGGGGAAAGAGGAGGAGGAGGAGGAGGAAGAGGAAGCAGGGAGTTAAAAGGAACTTGTCACTGAAGGTCCGTCAAGTTGACGAGACGGGTCAAGTCACTTCCCGACATGTTGGGGTCTGATGGAATGCTTTCTGTCACCCGCCAGTCTCCCCCCCCCCTTCCCCTTCTCTCCCTCGTCTGTCTGTCTGTCTGTCTGTCCCTCTCTCTTTCTCTTTCGCTCTGTCTCTCCTCTCTCTCTCTCTCCTCTCTCTGTCTCTCTGCTCTCTCTGTCTCTCTGTCTGTATGTCTCTCTCTCTCACTCTCTCTCTCTCCCCTATCTCTCTTTTCTCCCTCTCCCCCTCTCTTCCTCTCTCTCCTCTCGTCCCTCCCTCTCTCTTTCCTTCCTATAAACATACATTCACGCACTCCCAACATAAAAATGGTCAGGCCCTACTACTGAGCTCCCTTTTACGACAAATGCGCATTCGTTCACAAACTCCTGGTAATACAGATGTCTAAGCCTTTTTATTAAGCATTTTATGCCATTTACACACACACATAGACGCACACACAGACACAGACGCATGCACACACGCGCACACACAATTACCGATAGCTGTGTAATAAGCCTTTTCTATGCCAGTCATACACGCGCACAAACACACACATGCATTCTCTGAACAGGAAAAATAGGCCATTCTTATAAATTCCCTGTACATGCCACTCACATACTAACACACACATGCACACCCGCGCGCGAGCTCTAAGATCCCATTATATGGAACACACACACTCATGAGCGTATGCGCATGCACGCACGCACCCACGTACGCACACACACACACAAACGCACACACGCGCACAAAACACACACACATACACTCACGCGCACAAACACACACACATACACTCACGCGCACATAACACACGCATGCACACTCTCACTGGACCTGTATTACAGCTAATCCTTGTTACTGTACCCTAATAAGCAAAGTACACATTTACCGAAAAGTTACAGGAAAAGAATATAAAGATACAGGTAATAGAACAACAGAATGATATACAATCGTTATAAAAATGTATTAAGAACAAACAATCAACTTAAAAGATGGATGAAGTATGCTGAAGTTAGATTACATTCATATGACAACGATGGCGTTGCTGGTTTGTGTCATTTTTCTTTTCCCACGATGCCTTTAAAAAGTAATCTTCATGTAAATGATGTTTATTAACAGTGAAACAGAATAAGCACATATAGCTATTTTCATGTTTATTTGTAATATGATCTTCGTTTCGTGACATGTAGTCACTCTGCTGAACATTAGAGCGGGGCAACTCTTTAGGGGTATTGTGCATCAGAGGCACACAGTGGCATTTCTTGTGCACTGTACTGTGACTCTCAGCCGTTTATTGTTTCATCTTTACAGTCTTTTGTGACTCAGACTTGAAACATGATAAGAGAAATTTAGGCATGCTATTGTTTATGAGGTATTATTTTATTGACTTTTGACGCTTGAAGGTCTGCATGAATATGTGGATTTAGGTATTTATAAGAAGAAGAAAAATATACGGAAAACAACCGGTTAGATATTGAACAGGAATGTAAACACGCCAGAGAATTGATCCGTAATGTACGCATGGATTTTCGTAAATTTATCTGTAATGTAAATGTTATGCATTATATTTATGTGAAAAAATGAAATAAAATTTTGAAGGAAAAAATCCGAAATGGCATATGCCCTGAGAAAACAAACAAAGAAACAAACAAACAAACAGAACAGGCCTCATAGAGAACCCAGTGCTAGCTGGTTTTATCGACAGTGGTGCGTCCCTTTCTTCCAAGTCCGAGTACTCACATGGAACTCGGTCGTCACAAATTGCCTTACTTTGAATCTTTTCTGCATCGTTCATTTTTGTCACTTGGCGATATTTAAGATCCCTTCATTGTTATGATTTATCAAATCAAAATGCATGAATGACAGTGCAGAACATAAAAATCAAAAGCACGTACAATTCTGAATGAAGTGTACTGGTACTCTCGCTTTCTGTGAGGTTGAAGTGCATAAAAATCAAAAGCCCGAAAAACCCTACGTGAAATGTATTGATATTCTTTATTTCTGCGATAAGAAGTCATGCCTGATAAATCTTATGCAGCTAATTTACTACTTCCCCTGGGCTGTTTGCACTGCAGATATCTATTTATACACAAACAGCTGAAGTACTCCGTCGGAGTTCGATGATCGACACCGAAATAAGAGACGCAACTCATCCTGTTGTATAGTGCTAATAAACCTGTCAAAGGAGGGTTGTGTCCCTTAGGCCTCGCTTCTCTCTCTCTCTCTCTCTCTCTCTCTCTCTCTTTCTGAATCTCTCTCTCTCTCTCTCTCACTCACTCACTCTTTGTATTCAAGATGAAATATTCAAAATGTCTTATTTCATTTTTTTAAAAAATCTTTATACGTTTTGATTCATGTGTAGAATCCTACTTTCATGTTCTTTTAGTATAAGTACATTGGCAACGACTGACATGTAAGTTGGTCTGTGTGGCCTATATGTCAAATTTAATTTAATTGTATTTCAGTTTCTATCTCAGCTTTCCCTACCAAAGCAGCGCACTCTCCAAAAACACAGAAAAGAAAAAAAAAACTGGTTTTGCACTAGATGGTTAATAAAACACACACACACACACACACACACACACACACACACACACACACCACACACACACACACACACACACACACACACACACACACACACACACACTTGCATGGCTTATGACGTGGATATATAATGGTTGTGGCCGTGATAAAATTAAATTTTGATACATTATAGTGGCCGAGATATAATTAAATTTGATACATTATAGTGGCCGAGGTGTAATTAGACGTAGATGCATTATAGTGGCCATGGTAAAATTAGATGTGGGTGCAATAAAGTTGTCGTGGTGTAGTTAGAGGTGGTACGTGATGGTGGCTGTTGTACATTTAGACATGGATACGTTGTGGTGGCCATAGTATAATTAGATGCAGATACTTCATAGTGGCAGTGGCATGATTAGATAAGGAAACATTACAGCAGCCTTATACGATCAGACATAAGATACAGTACAGTAGCTGTGGTGTAATTAAAAGTCGATCCATTACAGTGACCTTGGTATAATTAGATGCGGATGCTTTGTATTACAGGATGTAATTAGATTTTGATACATTGTAGTGTGTAGTATGATTAGATACAGATGTATTACATTGGCCGTGGTGTAAATAGACGTGGATACATTTTAGTGGGGTGATATAATTAGATGTTAATATATTGTAGTGATCGTGTATGATTAGAACAGTGATTAAGTGGTCGTGGTGTAAATAGACGAGGATACATTCTAGTGGGGGTGATATAATTAGATGTTAATATATTGTAGTGATCGTGATATGATTAGAGACAGTGCATTATAGTGGCGTGGTGTAAATAGACGAGGATACATTCTAGTGGGGGTGATATAATTAGATGTTAATATATTGTAGTGATCGTGATATGATTAGAGACAGTGCATTATAGTGGTCGTGGTGTAATTAGACGTGGATACGTGGATACATTATCGCGGTGGTAATATAATCAGATGTTGATACATTATAGTGGTTGTAGTGCCGTTAGATATGAATGCATTATAGTGGCCGTGGCACATTTAAATGTGGATACATGACAGTGACCATGGTATAATCAGACATGGATACATCATTGTTTAATTTATAAATTAGATGGAACACATTGTTTTAGCCATGGTATAATTAAACGTGAATGAATTTTGGTGGTTATGGTATAATTAGACGTAGATATATAGTGGGCGTGGTATAATTAGACATATTGTACACATGCGAAGCCTGGACAATCAGAAAGCAAAATCGAAACAAGGCTGAGGCAGCTGATATGTGATTTCTGAGAAAAATGTTGAGTTCCATGGACAAAAAAACACACACAAAAACAAACAAACAAACAAACAAAAAACCCACCACCACCACCCCCAAACACCAACAACAAAGAAAACAAAAAAGCAGAAACACGAGACGGTCTATCTAGAAAGAAGCAAACACATAAAGAAGAATAATGAACATTACGAAAAGACAATATTTAGAACATTTTATGAGGCAAGAGCTACTTGGGCACCCAGTCAGAAAAGGAAAGCTAGAGCACCAGGTAACCCCGGAACAACTATTTGACAGTTTTACAGAGTGGATGGGGACAGAAAGAGTAGGAGGAGCAAGAAAAGATAGATTCGTTTGGAGGGCCATCCAGTATGGCACATGATGATGACATTGTTGTTCCCTTAGTATAATTAAATGTAGATATATTATTATGGTCCAGCATAATTTGACGTAGATACATTACAGTGGCCGCGTAAAATTAAAACTTTCCTTCAGCCAAGCAATTACGAAACCTGGGAGTAAAGTACAGGCAATCTATCTACTACATGTATAGCGTTCCATACACCTATGCACGCCAAGGAAGCTTCTGGAACTCCAGAACTAATCAGCGGCCTGGGATTAAACACAGCTGGGTTTTACAGACATGATTATGTCTACGGTGATCGAAAAGCAGGTAGGGGTGGGGAGTGGAGCGTTGGTTTCGGGATCGAGGTAGGAGACACAAGGCACCGGGGTAAAAATGTTACCTAGAAAAAGGAGACATTAGTTATTCAACAGAAAACAATCGAGACAGTCTTGAAAGAGGCAAACACAAAAAGAACATAAATGAAGGAGATTAGGAAAAGACAAGCAACATTTAGAGGACATTTTATGAGGCAAGAGAAATTAGAGCTCCAGACACAACAGAAAAGCTGGAGGGAAAAAGAGCACCAGGTAGACCCTAGGGAGAAAACATTGGACGGACTTGCGGAGTGGATGAAGACTGAGAGGGTGGGAGATGCACTTGCAGCGACAAAAGATAAGATACGTATGATCGCCAGCGCCATGTGGCAGGGCACATGATGATGATGAGTTATTCACGATGAAGTCTTAATGAAGTCAAGGAAACAAAACAAGCCAAGTTTACTTTCGGATGAGACCATAAACTGAAGTTCCGTTTGCAACATGCATTTTGCGCATGTCAGAGAATCCATGGCAGTGGGAGAGTTTAATAAAAAAAAAAAAAAAATTAAAAAAAGCCACTTTCGTAGGTTAACATAACCATGCAAACAGAATGAAATATAAACAAATTGGTGGCGTTACACCATGGCTACATGCTATCTACATTCAGAGCAGCCCGAATTTACACGTTAATAAAATTCATTGTAACAAAATGAACAAAACATCTAATAAAAAATGTGAACAAAATAAATAGGGATGAACTCCGTTTTGTCTATGGGGAAAAAATCTATGACGTTTAAAATGAATTACAGTATGGGAAGGAGGGAGGGGTAGGAGTAGAGATGGGGGAAGATTCCAGAAAAAGTCGATTTTGCTTTGGAATAAAGATTTACGGGTAAAAACAAATGTCAGTTTCGTATAATGGAAAATTACATAAGGCGGGAAAAATCATACCAAGGAAAAGTCAACATGGAGGGGGGGGGGGGGGCGGAGGGGATGACAGTTTACATGACAGAAGAGGGTAGGAGGGGTGGAAAAGTGTGATTTTTGCCATTGGGAGCAGGGGCCTTTTTGTTAAAAATGAATAATTAAATAAATGTTTGAAACCACATTTTTTGTTGGGTAAACAGACGTAGTCAAGAGTTATGGAGTTGCTGTGGGGATGGGATTCAGTTACTCGAGAAAAACGTTACTCTGTGTGTACGTGTATGTGTGGAGTGTGTGTGTGTGTGTTTGTTGTGTGTGTGTTGTGTGTGTGTGTGTGTGTGTGTGTGTGTGTGTGTGTGTGTGTGTGTGTGTGTGTGTGTGTGTGTGTGTGTGTTTGCTTGTGTGTGTGAATGTTTTCTTGTGTGTGTTGTTTGTGAATTTGTCTGTGTGTAAGAGAAATAGACAGACAGACAGACAGACAGACAGAGAAAGAAAGAGAGAGAGAGAGAGTTACCAGATGAAAGAGACTGAAACGGCTGGTATAAAAATGAATATCTGCCGTCTTGATTCCGTTCTGAGAGTCTATTCTGGCACGTAAACCTCGATTTATAGTTGAACAGTGTGTGTGTGTGTGTGTGTGTGTGTGTGTGTGTGTGTGTGTGTGGTGTGTGTGTGTGTGTGTGTGTGTGTGATGTATGGTGTGTGTGTGTGTGGTGTGTGTGTGTGTGTGTGTGTGTGTGTGTGTGTGTGTGTGTGTGTGAAATCTTTCCATTTCTTGGCCCCATGGGTTTAATTTCATGCGACCCTTTTCCCCAGGTAACTTTAATTTCCAACAAGAAACATGGACACGCCTCTCCTGCTGTGTAGCCAGTGTCTGTACATGCACACACATAACACGAACGCACGCACGCCACACACGAACGCACGCACACACACGAACGCACACACACACACACACACACACACACACACACACACACACACACACACACACAACACACAACTTACTCTTCCTTCACAGACACACACACACGCACACACACACACTCTCTCTCTTCTCACACACCACACACACACACACACACACACACCACACACACACACACACACTTACTCTCTCCTTCACAGACACACACACACGCACACACACACACTCTCTCTCTTTCTCACACACACACACACACACACACAACACACACACACACACCACACCAACACACACACCTCTCTCTCTCTCTCTCTCTCTCGCACGCTCTCTCTCTCACTCGCTCTCTCTCTCTCTCTCTCTCTCTCTCTCCCACACACACACACACACACACACACACTCTCTCTCTCTCTCTCTCTCACACACACACACACACACACACAACACACACACACAAGACACACACACACACAGACACACACAGACACACACAGACACACACACACACACACACGCACGCACGCACGCACGCACGCACGCACAAAGCTAGAGAGATTGGTGATGGGGAGGGAGGGGGAAGAATTAACTGGCACTGCTTATTGCCGAATGCCACACGGTGGAGGGACATGACTGCTTGTTATAGCGGTGAAAGGGATTGATCGTTACAGCAGTGGAAGGGAGTGATCAGTGACAAATCATTAGCGGGCCTTGTCATGCCAGGCAGACAAAAGAGGATTTGCCCATCGGGTGACGGGGAGGGTGAACACCGGTCACCTGTTTTAACCCTTTCGCTCCTGTCGTTTGCAGCAGCGTCAGGTCTGGGTTTTTTGTTTTTTGTTTTTTTGTTTTTTTTCCGGTTGTCTCCACTATCCGTCGGGTTTCGATTTCAGTTTGGTGAAGGTTTTACTCTGCTTGTTGCTTGTCCTGTGTGTGCATTCTGTACTGCAACACGCATTGTTTGACATCTGCAATTTAAATTTTTTTAATTTTTTTATAGTAAACATGGAATTCCGTTGTTGGAAGCAGGTGGTTGCCTTTTTGTTTTTATGTCGTATTCTTTCTCTTTTTGTCTCGCTGTTTCTCTCTGTGTCTGTCTGTGTCTTTATGTCTGTCTGTGTGTGTGTGTGTGTGTGTGTGTGTGTGTGTGTGTGTGGTGTGTGTGTGTGTCTATCTCTCTCCTTTGTGTGTGTGTGTGTGTGAGAGAGAGAGAGAGAGAGAGAGAGAGAGAGAGCGAGAGAGAGAGCGTGTATGCACCAAGACACGAAGTTGTCCACTGTCAGTTGAAATGAAAAATGAAGTAACCAGTTGCTGTGGTGTAGTGATTAGCACAGCGGACTACCGACTGGAAGGCTGTGGTTCGAGTCCCCATCAGTCCCTTCGAACATCATTGTGGGATTTTTCGACTCCAACCGGATCCTTCCCAGAGTTGAGCGTGCTAAGGGCGCATTGGGAAGACTGGGACCACACAGTTGGGTCTCATCCATTTCGTGGATGCGTCATTGAAGGTGTTGCTCAAATTTTGACCAACACCTCGGGTGTCTGTATCTCTCGGGCCTGGTTGTCACCAGGATATTTTATGATAGTAAGCGTAGAGTACAGCCCAGCCACGCAGTCTCAATCCTAGATGGAACTCTTCAGGTCTATGTTTATCATCCTTATCGTCGTCGTCGTCGTCATCATCATCATTCATCATCATCATCATCATCATCATCATCATCATCATCATCATCATCATCATCACTTTTTAAAAACTGTGCCAGCTTCTGTGGCCATTGATGTAGTGTCGAAAAGTGGGACAACTGAAAAGAAAAAAGTGAGCACAAAAAAAGTCTCCCTAAGTGCGAGGATCCTTAAAAAATGAAAAAAAAATTGAACTTCACGGCCTGTGGTGTAGATAGTAGTATACAGACCAACTTTTATATCATGGGATGTTTTTAATAAGGATGCCAGTAGGCAGCAAGCAATTGCGTATGTGCTGGTCATTGTCGTATTGCTCGCCAAGGGTAAAAAAAAGTGATAGTTACAGCTGTTTTGGTCCACTAAGTGACCTCGTTGCATTTCTGTTACATAGTATTTCAAATTCTACAGTAAAACATGGGATAGTCTGTACAAGAAATGCCACAAAAATCATTAAAAATCCCGGTTATGAAATACTACAGGTCTTAATTAAGGCACTGTTTTACATAGATAGATGTATGTGCTCTTTTGTTTTGAAAGGGGTTAGGGCCTTTATCTCGGGGTAAAATATTTAATCCGGTTCGTAAGACTAAAGCAAACTTAACCCTAACTGTACATTCCATTCCATCTTTGAAGCAGAAGTGAACGTGGCAGGTAGCCATCAGTCTGCCTTTAAAGCACTGCAGGCTGGTGAAGTCTGGAATTGCTGTCTAACTTCATGCTTACCTCTTACAAGTTACTGACGGCCAATAGCACCGAGATACCAGTTAGTGGCGATCATCACCGTCTGCTGGTCTGGTCGTTAACAGAATCAGTGGAATAGCTACAGCATACTGCACTGTTCAGCTTCCAACATCCATGATTCTGAATGGCTACGGTATATTTATTGTATTATTCAGTTTCGTTAAGATACATTTTAGTGGCTACAGTGTATTGTGTTATTCAGTTTTGAGAGACTGGTTTCAAATGGCTACAAAATACAATTACATTATGCAATTTCGAAATGCTATGGTTTTTCATGTTTTGAGATTTGTCAAGAGCACAGCATTTGTTAGATGCACAGCTTCCCTTCCACGAGTATCGCCGATGAGGTATTGCAGCCGATCCAGGAGGGAGAGAAGCCGTCCATATGAGCTGGCACCAAACTACTCGTATCGGACAAAATCTATTTTGATCTGTCATTGCAGTCTCTGCGCCTATTACAACAAAACAACCGAATGGTCCAGCAAGGATATGTCATAGAGAAAGTCCGTTTACGTACACCTGTATACCCACACCTGGACTGAACAAGTCAGAAAGAGTTAAAGGTAATC
>CM060308.1:57438455-57443455 GCA_030674185.1 Monoplex corrugatus
GTAATAAAGGGATACAAAGTGTACCTCAGTATACAAAGTGTACCTCACTGAAAATCCCGTAACAAATATGTAAAATTGTAAGCTTGAGGAAAAAAAATTAAACTGTTCATAAAGATTTGTTTTAGTGTATAAGGATTGTTTGGTTTGCTGATTGGTTGGGGGGGTGGGGGGGGGGGGTGTTTGTTTGGGTTTCTGTTTTGTCTGTTAGATCAGTTTTTATTTGTTTGTTTGTTTTTTGTGGTTGTTTTTGTTTGTATTAGGGGTGGGTGGGTTTGTCTTTTTGTGTGCTTCAAGTTCAGGTTTTGTTGATTTTGTTATGATACGCTTTGTCTTATAGATCAGTTGTTTGTTGTTGTTGTTGTTTTGTGTTTTTTGTTTTTATTTGTTGTTGTTGTTGATTTTATGATTTATTTCGTTTTATATTTGCTGTCCACATTTGTACCACTACTGTGCAACTAATCCCAAGCGACACATTTCGGCCATTCAGCAGCCCCTCCCCCCCCCCCCCCCCGCGCCTACTTCCCCTCCCCCTTTCCATTTCCCCTTAACCCGTCATAAATGAGGCCATGTGAACAGGGAATGAAAGGCTACAGAATCTGGGACCATTTTTCACAATTTTTCACAATGCTGCGATGATGAGAATGGGGATGATAATGGTGATACTGTCAACTTCCATTTCTGATGGAGACTGCGTTACAGGGCTGTACTCTACGCTTACTTTTCATATGCCCCAAGTATCAACCAGACACGAGAGATAGAAACACCGACAGCGTTGGCCAGGAAATGTTAGCAGCACTGTTAAGTGACGCATCTATACAGTGGATGAGTTTTAACTGTGTGCTCCAAGCCTTTCCAACAAGCCCACAACATGCTTGATATCAAATATGAATCAAGATATGACTGCCAACATTCAGGCACTCAGGAATCAGAAAAACACAAAAATTGAATCAGAACGTATGTGTATTTAACTTAACAAAACAAGACAGCCAAGCATGCATTTTCGGCCAACTTGTCTTTGTAAACCTTATACAAAAGAACAAAGATAAATGCTTAATGGTAAAAAAACCCAACAACAACAGTAGACAGCTTCCCTGATGTGGTGTTAAACAGCAGAAAATGGCAGGTAGCCTCAAGATGGTTTAGACAATAGACAATTATTTGGACTTAAGAACTGATATACATGCTATATTCAGAAGCTTATTCTGATCACATATTTTTTTTCATACAATATCAATATGATTTAAATTTTTGCATGTATGAAATATGTCTTAAGAGATTGTCCTCAGCTAATGATACTTATTGTGTAATAGTGCATGGGCTATAAATCTTGTTCTCACACACTATGGGATGAACTTCCCTAATTTTTTGCCTACAAAATATAAAAGGTGTGAACTGGTACAAAGCTTTAAACAAACGGTGGATTTGCATGTATGATGTAAAATTGTCAAATGTGCTCTATCATGTTGTTCATGCTGTATCTGGCAGGCTGTGGGATGAACTTCCATAAGCGCTGTGCCTACAGGATACCCAACAACTGTGAACGTGTATGTATTACATGATGAATGTCGTCAGTTTTGCTGTATAGTTTTTACAGCTTTTTCATCTTTCTCCACTTTGCTGTATGTCCCAGACTATGGAATGCGTTATCTCTCAGACTGTGGAATGAACATCTCATGAACGTTGTGTTTACAGGAACGCCAGAGACTGTATGTATTCATACGATTCTGTTGTGTGTTTTCTGTCATATAATGTTTCTAGAGTCTCTTGTTCTGCTCTATCTGCAGGCTGTTGGACGGGTGGAATTCCTTAGTGGCTCTACGACTCCAAATGTGTATATAATGTGGTTATGTTGTCAGCTTGACTTTACTTTATCTGGCAGGCTGTGGGATGAACTTCCATAAGCACTGCGCCTACGTGACGCTCGACACCTGTACGCGTGTATGTATGATGTACTAGTGGCTTGGCTGTAGTTTCACTCCTAACCTCAGGAGAACTTATAATTCATAGTGCCTTTCAGGATCTCCAACCAGTGTCAGTTTGTGTGAGTGTCTATATACCATTGTCATCGGCTTGGCTGTACATTGTTCTCTTTGCTTTATCTGGCAGGCTGTGGGATGAACTTCCATAAGCGCTGTGCCTACAAGATACCCAACAACTGTGCACGCGACCGCTATCGCCGACACTCTTCCTCCAATCTGTCCTTCACTCTCCCCTCTAAAGCTGAAACACCCACGGACAATCATGTACAGGTCAGCCACGCTTGGAGTTAGTTACATAGTTAGAGCATAACCCTGCTGGAATGAATGAATTTGAGAACTCAACTGGCGCTTACCACTGTGTCAGCATAAATACTTTAGTGATAGCAGTTCTCAATTTTGAAGAAAAGCTTACAAGATCTAATCACAGTAGATACTTCTAACTAAAAATCTTTGACTTAATAGAAAAAAAAACAGTCTGCTGTTCTACATCTTATTGGTGATTAAAAATCTGCCGGTTCTAAATCTTATAGAATAAAAAATCTGCTGGTTCTGAATCTTATATAACAAAACTCTGCTGGTTCTAAATTTTATCTTATAAAAAATCTGCAGGTTCTAAATCTCATTCAAAACTGTAGATATTGTCTGGGGCAGCAACCCATACCAGCCCTCCACACCAAATCCCTCTTCCTCCTCAGGCACATTTCAGTGGCTAAAAATGCTGTAGTAGGTTAAATTATTACGACATATTAACAGCATTTTGCCGTAACAGAAATCTTCTGTCACATGTAATGTGTTCTGGTGGGTCCTGTCTTTTTAATGTAAAAGTTGCTTGGGATAAAGGTTGTAAGGGAATTTGTAAGTACTTTTATGTTCTGACTTTTGGAGAATGCCTTTCGTGTGCTGTTGTTCAGGAAATTACCACCTCTCATATTTTTTTGCATCTTTTTGAATTTGTGTTTGTGGCATGTATTTTGGCCAAAGATAATGTTTAAAGAAATAACAATAGTAGAAATACCATATGTGTAAGAAACCAGCTAATTAATGACAGCAGATATGATGGTATAGTGTTAGTTAATGCAAACGGTCATATTCCCAGCAGCAGGTATAGGTACTACCATTTATTTTATTCAGATGAACTGTTTCAATACTGTTTTCAATTTCTCATGAGTCAACATCAAAATTTGACTTAGATAACTAAGAAAACTTTAGACAATTAAACAATGTATTTGTAAACAAGCTCAAGTCCAATAAATCATAAGTACCTGATTATGAATGTTAGTTTAGAGAGAGAGAAAAGTGGGTGGAATCACACACATGTCAGAAAAAACTGTTAAATGGACTGTCTTTTAATGTTATGAAGATATAAGGAGTTTGTTCATCTTCAGATTCATTTGCACTTGCTTAGGTGTGCTTGCTTACTCGCTTTTTTTGCTTTTATGTCTTTTTTTTTTAACTTGTCTTCTTTGGTATTGTTACAGTTTTGAATCAGATTTGTATTTTACTACTTATCTGTAATGTGGAAGTCTACAAACTTTCATTCAGTTTTCCAGGATAAATTTTGTGTGTGCGTGTTGGTTTGCTGGTGCAGTTGTTGTTTTTGTTGTTGTTGTTTGTTTTACTCTTGTGTTGTATAGTCTTTGCCTGTTACTATACTATAAAGGTGTTCTTCATAATGATATTACTGTTATCACAGATGCTACATCTGAATATTTCTGGGCGCCACATATTTCAAATCAGAGCATCCAGTCATTGTAAATCTCTCTCTCTCTCTCTCTCTCTCTCTCTCTCTCTCTCTCTCTCTCTCTCTCTCCTCTCTCTCTCTCTCTCCTCTCTCTCTCTCTCTCTCTCCCACTCCTTCAACACCCCTCCCAACCACCCACACATGCCATTATATCAAACACAGGGAACTACTACTTGATCAGTTAAAGGTTTGAATTGTATGGACTGTACCCAAACTACCATATGATGTGGATCTGAAATTAATGTCTAGAATGATGTAGCCTGCATTATGAATCTATCTGTTAATGGACCCATACAGTCACCTGCCTGCATATCGTCATCATTGTACCCCACGCATTGCAAGAGCCACCCTGATAAAAGTCAGCTTAAGGATCACTGTGCTTCTTGCCATCAGTTCATGAATGATTGTGTTTCCACCCCTTTCTGCTATCATGTCCTCGTTAACATGAGTATTTAACTATTACGCAAATATGCGCACTGCTTAATAAACTTTATGAAATGACCAATAAAAGGGTTTCCAGACTGAAAAGATACTTGGAATTATTTGTAAGACCTGACAGAAACGAATTTACATCAACAGAATATAAGTTAGAGACCTGTGAGGAGTAAAGTTGAGACAGTATTTTAAGAAGAAATACACTCATGAACCAGCTTCAGTTTCTCCCAGGTGAATTCTCTTATTCTGAGACCTTCACAACACACGCAGTGTAACACAGAATGAGACTGAAAATTCATTTGAAAGGATCTGAACTTGATTGCTGAAATCCAGGCAAAATTATGGTATATCACCGAGTCTCCATAAAAAATAGATCGGAATGCAGTGAGCAGAAGCCAAGTAAGAGATGATATTATGCTCAGTCTCATAAACTGTAGTCATCAGGAGCACAGTTCTTAAGTTTCTCTGGAGTATGTTTATGACATAGTATGAGGAAAGCCAGAAAAGACCAAGTTATATGAAGCGAAGCCATGATAGCACAGATACAGTAACAAATGAAACTGTAGGTTCTATTGCCATAAGTTAATAAACCAAGCCAATAGGTTTGGGTTCAAAGTTGGTTGAATGGACCAGGTATTTAAG
Source organism: Monoplex corrugatus (assembly GCA_030674185.1). Lineage (NCBI taxonomy): Eukaryota > Metazoa > Mollusca > Gastropoda > Littorinimorpha > Ranellidae > Monoplex > Monoplex corrugatus. The sequence goes on from CM060308.1 coordinate 57,443,253, forward strand.
TGTCACTCCAGGATTACTGACACAGCACAGTTGCAGTTACTGAGAAATTTTCAATTCTTGCTTTGTTAACTAACTTTGTGTTTCAACATGCATACAGGCACTAAGCATGCAAGTACACCAACCCATGTATGTATAAACACGCACACTTATGCACTCAGCACGCTTTCACTCAAGCACAGATTGCATACTTGTATAATTGCACA
>CM060308.1:57448455-57503455 GCA_030674185.1 Monoplex corrugatus
GGTGGTCTTTGATTTAATGTCTATTCACTAAAGTGATTTTAGACCAAAAAAAAACAACAACAAAAAAACAACAAAAAACCACTTGGAAATGGTTAATTTTCAGGAAAAAGAAATGAACAAGAAAAACAAGACAAGAAAGAAAAATTCACAAATGACGTTATCATAAATAACGATTGAAACAGTAAACTTAGCTAACCATAACACTGAACATGAGAAGTAATGGCGCGTTAAAGATAATTCGCTATAGGACTTTTTGACAGGCTAACAAAAAATTCATATGTTAAGGATGGTGAGGCAAATATGTCAGAAACTGTCTTCGTTGATAACGTAGGTATATGTCGTTTTACTCGAACGCATGAAAGAATATGACTATGTGTAATCTTCTTTCCACACAAGCACACCACATTCCTGGTGTATTTTGTTTTGAAAGCATCAAGTTTCCACCTATACATAAGGGATTGTATACTTCTACTGGCAGGGAACCGCTTAGGTGTTTTGCTAATTTCAAAATTCATGTAACACTTTTCATACTTTTTCTGTTTATCTTGAAACTGCTTCCATACGTAGGCGTCCACTAAGGTATAACACTCATGCAATGAGAGGGAAAGTTGTATATGTTTTGAATCTGGTGAGCTCTTTGCCCCCCGTTTGGCAGCCCTATCAACCATATCATTGTAATGAAAAGAACTATGAGATGGTATCCAGCAGAAAGTAATATCAGTGCCTCTTAAGGATAAACTATTAATCAAGTGAGTAATTTCCAATATCATTTCAGATCTTGTTTGTAATTTTGATAATTCAAGAGCTTGAAGTACAGATTTTGAATCAACGCAAAAAAGTATCTGGGGAATTGTACTAGGAAGATTTATCATATAATTCAAAGCCATTAAGATTGCAAAGAGTTCTGCAGTAAAGACAGATTTATTAAGTCCTATATAGAAAGATTTCTCAATTTTGAGAGCAGGTATTAAAAACGCTGAGCCTGCTTGTCTTTCAATTATTGAACCATCAGTGTAAACTTTCAAGTGATCGGAATAAAAGTCTTCTATATGACATTTAACGTGACTTGCCAGTAAATTGATATTATCTTCTTTTTTTAAGTCAGTGTGGTGTACGTCAAATCGTGCTCTTTGGAGTTCCCAACTGGGTACTGGTGAAAACGAAGGTCTTAAAGTTACAGGACCTGTGTCTAAATCAATTCCAGAGCCTTTCATAACTTCAGCTGTAAATGTTGCAAGCGTGACCTGTGAGGATATTGATTTAGCTCTTTTTGGAAAGTCGGTATCTGATCTTACTTTTGTCTCTGTTTTGATGCTATTTTCTATGGTAGTGCTTCTTAACAGAAATTTAGTAGAAGCGACTTTCCTTTGTTCATCAAGTGGCAACAATTTGATTGCATTGTATGTGCGATGGCAACAGGCATGCATTGGAAGACCCAGCGCAAGTTTGAAACCTTTACAATCTATGCTCTGCAGTTTTGTGAGTAAGTGTTTTGGTGCACTGAAGAATATTTCTTGGGCATAGGTTAATTTAGATCTAATAAGCGATTTACTGAGATGAACAAGTGTTGATGCATCTTGTCCCCATATCTGTTTGCGAACTATTTTCAAGAAATTTAAACTTTTTTGAGCTTTTGTTAATAAGTATTCAATATGCTGATTCCAAGATAATTTGGCTGTAAGGAAAACCCCTAAGAATTTAATTGACTCATTATACTGAAGAAGAGTATCTCCCAGTTTGAACGTGGGAACATTTGCTGGGTTAGCTCCACTGTGAAACAAAACTATCTTTGTTTTTTCCACGGATAGATGCAGTCCATTTTCTACCATATATCGTGCTATTTTATCGAGTTCTAATTGATAACATTTACGCGTATAATTAAGACAGCGCAAAGGAGTTTTTCTTTTCATATTTACCTGCATCCACATGCATAAATCATCAGCATATTGAGCTAAAGTTACATGTTTAGAAATTTTACTGGGTAAGTCATGCAATAATATCATGAAGAGAAGGGGAGCAATAACGGATCCCTGAGGGATACCCATTTGAAGAAATCGTTTTGAAGAATACACATTTTCGATCCTCGTTTGAATTACACGGTCTTCTAAGAAGCATTGGACATAATCAAAAATGTGACCTGTTAGCCCAATACTTTTCAATTTGAGTAATAATCGGGAGTGCCATACCTGGTCGTATGCTTTAGTTATATCAAAAAATGTAGCTAAAACACATTGGCGTCTGGCAAATTGTTGTTTGATATTAGTGGTTAGCTTTGTTAGGAGTTCCACTGGTGACCTGCCTTTTCTAAACCCTGCCTGATTCACTGGTAATATGTTGTTCTTTTCACAGTAGTACATCAATCTCTTTAGAATTATTTTCTCCATAAGTTTACATATGTGCGATGTTAATGCAATTGGCCTATAGTTTTTCAAGTCAATATTGCATTTACCTGCTTTTAGTACAGGAACCACTATTGATTGTTTCCAATAGTCGGGCAGTTTGCCGCTATTCCAGCATTTTTTAAACATATTATGTAGCAAGATTAAAAAATTTTCTGGTAAATTTTTCAACATCTCATTGGAAATTGCATCAAATCCTACTGATGTCTTTTTATTTGGAATTGATTTAATGGCATCTTTTAATTCTTGGAGCGTGATTGGTGCATTTACATAGTGCGTATTATCTGGGACAGGATCCTTGTATGCGTCGGTCTTTTCTTCCTGTACCCTATAATTTCTACTAGAGGCAGGAAGTCCTTCTACTCGACAGACCTCAGCAAACATGTCTGCAAAAGCTTCTGCTTTCTCCTGTGAGCTAGGTAAAGGGTTGTTTTCTAGCTTTACTGGAATTGATGGCAACTTGATCCCTTTTTTCATTGTTTTCAGTTTTTCCCAAATCTTTTGCATATCTTTATGGTCACTTACTTCATATGTACAAAAAGATGTCCAATATTGTTCTTTAGCTTGTTCTATGACTCTGTTACAGTTTATGTTCGCACTTTTCATTGCCGTATGATTTTCAGGTGACCTATTAGCTATATATTGTTTGTATTTTTCTTTCTTTTCGTTGACTGCCTTTTCACAATCTTTATTCCACCAGACTTTTAGTTAATGGTGTGTGTGTATGTGTGTGTGTGTGTGTGTGTGTGTGTGTGTGTGTGTGTGTGTGTGCTTGCTTGCTTTCGGACTTGCATGCATGTGCGCGTGCATGCTTGTGTGTGTGTGTGTGTGTGTGTGTGTGTGTGTGTGTGTGTGTATGTGTTTGTGTGTGTGTGTGTGTGTGTGTGTGTGTGTGTGTGTGTGTGTGTGTGTGTGTGTGTGTGTGTGTGTGTGCATGCTCAACTACATAAGAAAGACTACACGTATGATTTATATTTGAGTCTGTATATGCTACTGCATACGACTTAAGCTCATTCATGCATACAAAAATGTGGACTTAATGTTTTTGGTTTGTTTGAGTGCTTGTTTTTATACTGTTTTTGTTCACTTTTATACTGATTTTCTTTTTTTTTTTTTTTCAGAACACACATCAGACTGAACTTCCTGTATGAATGTATTTGTTGTATTTCTTTGTTTATCATGATTTAAGTGCAAATATTTTTTCCCTTTTTCAGACTGCAAGTTCAACTGCCACAAGAAATGTGCCACCCAAGTTCCCAACGACTGTGCAGGGGAATTGTCCTACAATGTCTCAGAAGGTACAGTTGATAGCTATTTAGATTACAGTAGCTACAGTTGAAAGATGTTAATTGATATAGCCAGATGGTTAAAAAAAAAAGTTCATTGTAGTGTTGGGGAAAATTCTCATCTCTTACAGCATGGGCTCATTCATGGAGAATAGAAGCATAGAGGAGTAGTCACAAAAAAAAAAAACCCCAGTTTGGGCCTGCATCAATAAAACAATGCGCAGGCCTCTTGAAACTTCATTCATCTTTCCTTATGTATTTTGTTTATGTAGTTAGACACATTCATCATGGTTCTGTGATTGTACCGTTACAATCTGTGTTGACCATAACTACACAACAACACTGCTGGCTTCGTTAGATGATCTGAACCACATTTTTACATCACAATAGCTGACTTCAAAATATATTCTGGTCACATTTTAAAATCTTATCTGTTTCTCTTCAGAGTTAGAGAGTGTAGACTGTCGCTACCCATAATTAATCTTCCACGTTAGCCAATGTCATACTTGTTTTGACTTAAAGCCTCCTATCTGCAGAATCTGAAAGATAGCCTCACCTCAGCAGTGGCCCAAAGAAACTAGTACAAAGACTGATAAGTCATATGATACATTTTTTTTGACAGGCATGGTAGACAAGTAGGTAAACATTGGACTTTCCAGTTGCGTGGTCCTGGGTTCAATCTGCCTAGATACCTCTGCCTAGTGGCAAAAGGGTGTAGATTTTTTCCCAATCGCTCAAGTCAACATCTGTGCGAACCTGCCATGGCCTGAACCCCTTTTGTGCATATAGGCTTGCAGAATATCAGATATGCTTGTTAAAGATCCTGTAAATCATGTCAGTGACTGGCTTATGGAAACATGCAAACAACCAGCATGCACGGTCCATTAGATGCAGACTGTGCAACAACATAGTGAAATGTGGTCACCTTGCTGATAGCTCGAGTTCTCCATGCTTCATTAAAAAGTCTGTGTGTAATGCACAATGAGTCAAAATGAGTTTGTAGAATAGCATTATATGAAAACAGTCTATACTAATGATGATGATACCTTCCACACAGTGCAGAAACAGTCAGTCAATATGTATCAGTGTAACACACTTTCACCATAATTCAATATGTGTGTACTGATACACTGGTTGACTGTTACTTCCAAATGGCAAATGTTAATTTAATTTCACCAGTACGAAAACAGTATTGTGAGAGATTTTCATCCCCTCACATCAATACAATACAGTATAGTACAGTAAATGCAATACAATACAATACAGTACAATGCATTGTAATGCAGTATGATGCAGTACAATACAGTAGAGTGGCAACTTATTAATTCTTTAAAAGAACTGAGTATTTAAAGGACTAAACTGTTGTTTGGTGTAAAAACCTTTGTCTCTGTAAATTAATTTTTTTTTATAATGACTTAACCTCTGTTGTATATGATAAAAGCCATTGTCTTCTTTTGAGGGATGTATCTCCAAGAAAATCTCAAGGACGAATGACTGTCAAAGGATGGTCATCCATACCAGCAGATCCAGATACCTTTGTTCTTGTCAGTTCAATGATAATCACAGTTGAGTGGAGCTGTTACGATAACTTGAAGTAGATCAAAGAATTTTGCATCTGTTCAGAGGTATACATCAAGACTTACTGATTTATAAATCAGTTGTTGATATTTTCACCATGCTTCATTAATTCATACTTCTTCATGTTATGTTATGTATGGAATAATAAGTAGATGCCACTGTTGTTGGGAGATTACTAGTGTTTTCTGTCTTCACCAATACATCAAAGTTAGTCCAGGGCATTATTTTGTTTATTGATTCCTTGTATTTATTCATCACAGATCCACCAGGACCTTATACAATTGCCCTTGAGAGATAAAGTGTTTTTGAAAATTTGAAATTTAAATGTCCTTGAGTGATAAAGTGTTTTTGAACATTTGAAGTTTATTTATTCACTTCTGCTGCAGAAAAATTCAAGGGAGATAGTCTCAGTACAAGGGCGTTGTGCAGTCACAGAATCAGTTTTAGTTTTCTCAGGGGTTACTGTTTGTGATGATAACTTTGTATGCTATGGCGTCACAGATAAGACAGCATTTGTGCACTGTGGTGGTGACTTTATGTGCTTTAAGATCATAAATGCCATGTGATGGAGAAATGAAATATGTGTATGCATAAACATGAACCCTATGCGCCGGCAGGGTCTTAATTGGTTCTTTGGAGGGTTTGTTGCTGTTTTCAGTTGTTGTATTTTATTCAATTATATATATATATATGATTTGACATTTAAAGCTCAATATCTAGGATTGTTCAGGCTGTGCAAAGGCAAGAAAATTAGTTGCAGTGATTTGAACAAGGAAAGTCACCACAAAGCACCTTTTGACCCTGGCTCATATATATAATTTTATATAGATAGATAGATAGATAGATAGATAGATAGATAGATAGATAGAAGTTAGATAGATAGATATGTGTGTGTGTGTGTGTGTGTGTGTGTAGAGAGATAAATATAGAAAGATATATGTATATACATATAGATAGATAGGTAGGTAGGTAGGTAGGTAGGTAGGTAGATAGGTAAGTAGGTAGATAGATAGATAGATAGATAGATAGATAGATAGATAGATAGATAGATAGATAGATAGATAGATATAGATAGATACATACAGATACAGATACAGATACAGATACAGATATGAATAAGTGTGTGTGTGAACTAATGATTATCCTTGCCGTTGTTTGTTTTCACAGAGCAAGAGAGTATACTGGACACAGAGGTGTCCATTAACACAGACGAGTCTTACATACTTGATGCAGAGGAACCAGATGAGATCAGCACTAAGGATGAGGATGAGGACAATGTGGAAGACTTGGAGCAGAAGCCACCTCTCAGGTAAACTAACTACCACTCTGTTTTGTTTTGTTTGTATTGTATTGTTTGAGTTTTTATTTTCTTAGGTAAGTTTTTTATTTTTATGTTCCTGTTGTGTCCAGAACAAAGTTTTGTGTGAAACTTAGGTTTGCTTTGCATGGGGACAGATCATGACTTTTCACTTCATGTATTTAGATATTATTATTTTAGTATATTTTATACATAGTTTTGCTAAGGATACTTCCTTTGTCCATGTGATTACTTTTTATGCACCTGAACTGCATGCTGCGCAAGACCTCAGTTTTCCTATTTTCAGAAGAGAGGGGAAAAAAGATCATTGTTCAGTATGTAGTAGAAGGGGAGAAAATCCCTGCCTTAACCTGAGTTTAAAAATTGTTGAACCTCAGATCTTTCGCTTTCTAGGGCAGCTCTCTTACTACTGAGCCAAAGCCACATGAATAAAACAAGTGTAGTTTGTATGTGGCTGCTGTTACTAGTGACCAAAAAGAATTTTAGAGCTGAATATTGACTTTCCTGAAGACTTTGCAGTAGAAGGTACAGTATAACTGTGTTCATTTTGTTTGTTTGATTCTTGTTTGAAGAATGAGGCAACATCAGTGTGTGGACCTGGTAACCCCCCCCCCCAGACACACACACACACACACACACACCACATTCAATCTCTCCTCCTCCTCAACTGTGAATACGCATGTGTTTGTGCAAGTATTCATTCTTGTGTTTAATGTCTTTTCATTCTGAGTGATGTGTGTTGAGTATATGTGTGTGTTTGAACTTATTTTCATATGTGTGTGTATATATTGAAAACTTTGCTTGTCAAATGATTAGATATTTTCTTTATATATATATATACACACACACACGCACACACATATATATTTTTGTTTGTTTGTTTGTTTTTGTAGATTAGTGTTACTACCAGCTATTTTTGATTTCATGATATGATCTGTTTTTATTTTTGATGAACTGGCTGTGTTTATACTGCATCAGTCTGAAGGCCAGTGTATGTGTGTTTTTGTCGTTGTTGTCATTGTTTGTTTGGGTGCTACGTAAAGTGTAATGAGCATGCTTTCACATAGGCTATTTGCACTACAGAAATGGAATTATCATTGTTATTATTGATTATCATGGGATGGTGTGGTTGTGTGTGTGGTTTCTAGCCCCACAGAGAGCAGCAACATCCCACTGATGAGAGTGGTACAGTCCATCAAACACACCAAACGAGCTGGGTCCAAGACAATCAAAGAGGGGTGGATGGTGCATTTTACCGACAAGGACAAAACGGTGAGTGATGTCAATGTCAACCTGCAGTGAAGAGGACTTTTCTTTTCTTTGTTATTGTTTTTAAGTTTTCTGTTTGCTCGTTTCTGTCATGTTGTTTGTTTTGATTTTATTTAGAATTACTTTTCTGTTATTGTTATTTTCGTAAAAGTTTACTTGGTTATATTGTGGTGTTTGTTTTGAGTTTTGATTTTGTTTAGAAATTACTTTTCTGTCATTGTTATTTTCAGTAAAAGTTTACTTGGTTAGTTTGTAGCGTTTGTTTTGAGTTTTGATTTTGTTTAGAAATTACTTTTCTGTTATTGTTATTTTCGAAACATGTTTACTTGGTCAGTTTGCTGATAAGCATATTCATTGGTTCACTGGTTTCTATGTTGATTCATAGGTTGGTTGTTTGTTTCTTTGTGGGTTTGGACCTCCTTTAAATTAGTAGTTTTTGTTGTTGTTTTTTTGTGTGGTTTTTTTGTTACTTATTTCTTAAAGCGTACATTGCTGATTCGTATGATTTAATTTCTGACATTCATGTTTGCATTCCTTTACTAATCATACCAGATGGTTCTAAGTTTACTAAATTTAGAGCTTGACAGAAACTGTTTTCAGACAGTAACAAAAATAAATTATTCTCACCTGCAGTAGTCTTGCTGTTAAGACATACTTCAAGCTTCTTGAATCATGGTTGTTATGTATGGAATCAAAATTCCAAGTTGATCAGAAGTGTTTGTAGGTATTATGTGCAATAAAGACACTTCATGTTGACCAGTACTTTTTCAGCTACGGTTATGTGTGACATTGAAACTTTAAGTTGATCAGAAGTTTTCTTGAGTTGCTGTTGTTATGTGTGATGTTGAAACAGCGATTTGATAAGAATTTTTTAATTGTCTTGTATATGATGCTTTCAGAGAAGAAGACATTTATGGAGGCTGGACCCAAAAACAGTCACCCTCTTCGTGGATGAAAAATCTAGCCGTTATTATAAGGTATTTGTGAGAGTGATGTGTGAGAGGGGGGTGGGGGGTGGGAGGGGGTGCAAAGCAAAAGGGAGATAAAACTTGTTGCTGATGAGAGCTTATTAATTGTATTCATACTTGCTGTAAAAATTTGCAAAATGGTGAGATCTCTTCTTTTAAACCACCAGCTGCTGTGTTTTTTCATTGTCATAGCACGATTATATTGGAAATGACAGTTGTATATGTCAGAATTTCAGTGAGCACATCCCATAGTAGAAGAGGTTAGACAGGAATATTATTCAAGACAAAAAAGACAAAACAACAACAACAAAACAAACCAGGAAAACTGTTAATAAAAGCAAAGATCAGTAAGTAGTGTTGAGTATTTGGTCAGTGGTGAGGTATTATTGTTCTGGATTCCATCCAGCCCCTTGGGATGTTTTTGTTAATCTAGGTGATTTAAACTTCAAGGAAATGGGCTCTTTTTGGTAACAGGTGTTCATTTGTTCAGCTTATGCAGAAAACAGTACACTGTCTTATGAAAACTTCAATAAAAACAACTGTCTCCATAACAGGAGATTCCGCTGGACAGTATTACAGCCATCGAACCAGCCAAACCACAGAAGGGCGTGGACTACTCAAGGGCACCCCACGTCTTTGAAATTCACACAGCAGGAGGCTTGAGGTACTGCGTAGGTGAAGACCTCAGCTATGGCCACCAGGACTCCAACATTGTGGCTTCAGCAGAGAGCGGAAGCGGACTTGAACAGGCGAGGCATTGGGAACAAGCTCTGCGACAAGCTCTGATGCCTGTCACTCCCCAGTCCTCTGGTAACACCAAAGATAACGGTGAGTATGTGTGGGTGGGTGTCAGCTGCTGGCAGAGTGTGTGTGAAAGTTGATGATAAAACCATATTTTAAAGATTCTTTCCTGACCTTATCATTAAAAACTAATGTAAATTCTCACTTCCATGGACAAAATTGCAGTGTCTCACTAAATCATCACCCCCAAGACCAAAATCGCATTGACTGTAGGTGGGATTTTACATTGATTAAAAAAAAGGTTTATTTTCTTCAGCGGACATTGATGTGAGAAAATATATGGTTGGGTGGTTGGGCAAAATATACAGTTAGATATATCAATTGCCCATGCGTAAAGAGGGAGTTTATGGTATATGTATTTATGTAAAAGAGAGCCGAACAGCAAGTAAAAAAAAAAGTGCAATACATGGTTTGTGTGTATGAGTATTTTCTTGCTTTATCATTTATTTAATTGGGTATGTCAATCACCCATACGTAAAGAGGGAGTTTATTGTGAATATATATGTATAAGAGAACCAAACAGCAAGTAAAAGATAAAGGTACAATACATGGTTTGTGTGTATGAGCATTTTCTTGCTGTATCATTTATTTTTAAGGGGGAAGGATATGTGAATTACGTTGGTGAATATCTGTCCACAATGACTTGGAGGTTTTTTGATATACTGACGTATGAGAGTGCCACTAAGGTAGTGTGTAGAAGGTGAAATTTGGGTCTGTGATAGGAAGTACATATTATTTTAGATAAAGACCATAACTTAAGCGGTGAAGTCCTGTTGTGTTGCAAATTCAGTGATTGTCACTTCTGTGTGTGTGTGTGTGTGTGTGTGTGTGTGTGTGTGTGTGTGTGTGTGGTGTGTGTGTGTGTGTGTGTGTGTGTGTGTAAACCCAAGCACACTAATGTATGACCATGCGCGCACACACACACACACTCTCTCTCTCTCTCTCTCTCTCTCTCTCTCTCTCTCTCTCTCTCTCTCTCTCTCTCTCTCTCTTCTCTCTCTCTCTCTGCAGGCATTGAGATGGTCAGCTTAATTCATCTTCAGTGGGTTACCTTATTATAGAGGTAGGTAGAAGCCTGTTTCAGGGGTATGCTTGCTGGATTATCCATGATGTGGTGGACAGTATCGTTAAGTATTTATTTGATGTTCTGCCTGCATATACACTTAAAGGAAGTTTAGGCACTAGCAGGTCTGCATGTATTTTGACCTGGCCACCCTTTATCTATCAGGTGCGATCCAGGAAGATCAAATTCAGAAGTTGTGATTGGAAGTCCAACGTTCAGAAATCAAAAGGTAGTTACCACCTAATGGCAGTGATGCAGTGGCTACCACAACAGATTATCTACTGGAGGGTTGTGGGTTTAAACCCTAATCAGTCCTGTCAAAAAAATTGTGGATTTTTATGTCCTAACCAACTCCTGCCCAGATTTGAGCATGCTGTGGGCTTATTGAAAAGACTGAGACCACACAATCGAGTCTCATCCACTTCACAGATGTTTCGTTGAGGATACTGCTCAGAATCTCCTGACCAACACTGTGGGTATATGTATCTCTTTCACCTGGATGATGTTAGGTTATATTATGATACAAGTGTAGAGTACTGCCCTGTCTCACGTGTTTCAGTCCAGGATGAACTCCTAGCATCATGATTATCAGTTATCATCATCATCATCATCATAGCGTGGTAAAGTCTGTCTGAGCTCCTTTGGTGAGGTTGAAAATGACGCAAATGAAAAAAAGGTGAGCTCGAATTCATGTTGAGCCTTTTAAAAAAGAAGAAAAAGAAAGCAATCATTTTGTCACTGTTTCAGAAAACGCCTCACCAAACGATGACAACCAGCCAGACAAACAAGTGGACATAAGTCAGCTATATCAGATCTTTCCAGAAGATGTGTTGGGGTCTGGACAGTTTGGGATTGTTTATGGAGGTGAGTACATCTTTGTCTCAGTGGTGTTCATCCTGTCCCTTTCCTGGAACTTGGAGTTTGTGTTGGAGGGATTTATTGCACTCTGACGATTCCATATGCACTTCACCCAAATCCACCAGTAATTTTATGTGCCCGCACAAAAATACATGCTGGCAAGGTCTTGAATGGAAAGTAGGGGGAACTGAAATAATAAGCTGACACTACCAGAATGATTCAAGCGGTAAATGCTGACTGTGCATACCAGTTGTTGTGTTGCAAGTTGGATTGAACTTTGAGATGTCTGATCTTGAGTCCAGGGTTCCATCAGCAGAGCCAACCAGCAGGCCTGCCTGTGATCTACTTTATTGAGTTATTTTCAAATTTGTACAAAAGACATTTTATCACAAGAGTTAGTAGGGCAATGTTTCGGTTTCCCTGTGAGAGTTTTATCAAGCCAAGTGGTCGGCTCTGGGCTAGTCCTGTCTTTATCAGCTTGACAAAGGTCTCAAGAGGATCTGAAATGTGTCATCCTCAGCGTTCTGCAAGCTCATGTGAGAAAATTTCTTCCATACAAGACATAGCAAAGTTGCAAGTCGGTCTGCATTCTCAAAAATACTCAAGCTGCTGTCTGTGTGCTTCTGTTTGTTGCCACCCACCAGTCACTTTCTCACCCACCCTCCCGAGCCCAGGTGGTATTGATCCTACTGATAAGATTAGTGCCCTTATCTAGAAAATGACAAGTTTTTACCCCAAGTTGGGGCAGGGATCTTTCTCCCACCCCCCACCGTCATTCCCCTTTCACTTGGTTCAAGATGATGATCTGTATTCTGATAATGAGATGATAAACTGAAGTTCCTAGTGGGACATTTAGCATGTTAAATAACCCATGGCAACAGAGGATTTTAAAATTTGATTGTTGAAGATTAAAAGTCAGTTTGTGGTTGTGAACAGTAATGGTTCTGACATTTATTGTTTCTTGTCATATAACACTTATGGTTGATTTACTGGGATTTTTTTAAATGCAAAATCCTAATGAAAATATGAGGGAAAATTGTTGCAGTCCCTGCAAATACCTTGTTTACTGTGCGCAGGTCGTCATCGTAAAACCAATCGTGAGGTGGCCATCAAGGTCATTGACAAACTACGATTCCCCACCAAGCAGGAAGCACAACTCAAGACAGAAGTCGCCATTCTACAGGTGAGTTTTTGAATTGTACTTGAAAACAGGTTAATATTTATTGAAGTGTGATGCTGTAACCATGATGAGTGTAATCTGCTGTCTGTAACATCATCTAAATGTAATTGAATAACTTCATTTGATGACATAAGTTTGCAGGTACAGATATTTTTCAGCTTACCAGTGGTGTATGTTTGCATGTGCGTGTGTGTGTGTGTGCCTGTCTGTTAGCCTACTCTCAGGTTTTGATCCATAAGTCTTGCTTTGGTTTCCTGTCATCAATGTTCATGCCCTTATCTCAAGCTCAGTACAGTGTTACTAGAAGCCTGGTTGGCGTAGAGGTAAAGCTCCCACCTTACAGTCTGACTACATGAGTTTTGCTCATGGAAAGGTTATGCAAGCAACCTCTAGTATGCCCAGCAAGGGAGAAGAAACAGGCATTGTTATTGTAATGTTGGCTCTGAGAAAAGTTGAAGTCTCTGCCTCCTTGCTCTCCCACAACATCCGGTTCATGGTTGACCATCTTTACAAGAAATGTTACTTGTGGACTTTATCTGAAGTTTTAAAAAGAAACTCAGGATAAACTGAATATGGAATGAACTACTTTTAAACTTAAAAAGTATGCAGGAATATGTTTCGTCCAGGCATCTTGATTGCATTCTTGGTATATTTCTTTTGTTCCTTTGTCTGTTAAGAGTAAAATACAGTAATTCACAGAAACAACACCTTTACATTTTATGACAGTCATATTTTGACCTGTTTTCTTCTTTTAATCTCATAACAAGCATGGATGTTGGGGAGACTTGTTATTGTTAATGTTGTTTAAAGCCAAGCCGACTGCGTAGAACCATATCAGGCCTGTAACCGCTTCAAAACATAACTAAACTTCATCAGGAAAAAAGTAGAAAAGAAAATTAAGTACACACATCAATGCATTTGCACACATAATCTAAGGACACACCCCTGGCGTTGACCACTCCATCCAATTTATCGCACAGGGGATACAAAAAGCACACCTGAATACAAATTAAGCATACCTAAGGACACCATCACACAATCAGTTTGATGAGCCATGTAACAAAAATCCTGTTAAGAATAATCATGATGAGGACAAGGAATAGAATCAAAAGAGAAATAGCAGAAGAACAGTGTGGATTTGTGGAAGGGAAGGGAACTATTAATGCCATATACATCCTAAGAACTATCATAGAGAGGTCAAATGAGATGAATAAGGATTTGTATTTATGCATTGTTGACTACACCAAGGCTTTCGATCGGGTAAGACATTATGAATTGATCAACCAACTGGAGAGACTCAATGTTGATGGAAAAGATCTACGAATAATCAGAAATATGTACCTGGGAACAAACAGCTGCAATGAGAATAGAAAACAATGTAAGCTCTTTCCAAAATATCAAAAGAGGAGTCAGACAGGGTTGTGTTTTGTCACCAGATCTGTTTTCACTTTACAGTGAAAACATCATGAGAAACCTAGAAGAAGACCCTGGATTAAAGGTTGGAGGGAAAATGATAAACAACATTCGATATGCAGATGACACCGTGCTAATTGCAGAAAGTGAAAGAGACCTACAAAACCTTGTGAATATACTAGAAATAGAAAGCAAAGGTAAGGGACTGGAACTAAACAGCAGGAAGACTGAAGTCATGGTGATCAGTAAAAAACATGAAATCCCCTCATGCAAAATAACAGCAAATGGCACAACCTTGACACAGGTTGATAAATTCAAATACCTGGGAACGATCATTTCATCAGACGGCAGATGCACATCAGAAATAGCTGGCAGAATCGGCCAAGCCAAAACAGCATTCAAGAAGATGACAAGCATTCTTACCAACAAATGCCTATCAATTAACATCAGGAAGAGAGTTCTTGAATGTTATATAGAACCAATACTTTTGTACGGATGCGAGGCATGGACAGTCAACAAACAAAGCCAGAACAAGATTGAGGCAGCTGAGATGTGGTTTCTAAGAAGAATGTTGAGGGTTCCATGGACAGCAAAGAAAACAAACGAGACAGTCTTAATAGAGGCAGACACAAGTAGATCACTCATAAGGAAGGTTAGGAAAAGACAGGCAACATTTATAGACCATTTTATGAGGAAGGGGGATTTGTAGCACCTGGTCACAACGGGAAAGCTGGAGTAAAAAAGAGCACTGGGTAGACCCAGGGAGAAAATGCTGGACGGACTTGCAGAGTGGCTGGGGACGAGGAGGGTGGGGGAGATGCTAGGGGCAATGAGAGATAGAGGCAGATGGAAGTCCATGATCGCCAACGCCATGCGGCAGGGCACCTGATGATGATGATGAAGGACACCAAAACGTGTATAAAAACAGGCATAAATTATCTAAAATTGCTTCCGCATATCTCACCTCCCTAGAGCCAAAAGTCTACTCAATACAGGTACCCAATTATCAATCCTAAGAAAAAGTAGGTAAGACTTTATCGAACACATACAGGTGAATGAGCCATCAAGGCAGAAAATGATAGGTAAAAATGACAGAAAACAATGGAACAAGGCAGAAACAAAGAATGTGACAGAAAAGAGGAAATTTCTAGCACAGCATTTCCAGAAGGTGGGGATACTATTTATACTGAAAGAGCCCCTGGCATCCTCACGGGAGGAGTTGGGGAGACTGAAGTGATACAGCAGCAGACAGATCTACTCTCTGTGTCTCCGGGATACAGCAGCCACAAGCAGTTCAGGCATATTGGGTGGGTGGGGAGGCTGGTTTTGGCCTAGTCGATAAGGCACAGAGCACAACCTCAGGAAACGAGCAGATACAAATGTAAAGATGGTAAAGTAGAAGGGAAAAAAATAATACAGTGCGCATTGTCATGACGTGGTGGGTTTGTTTGTTTGTTTGTTTGTTCACCCTCACTCAGAAGGCTCTTTGTTTGTTTGTTTGTTTTTTAATATGAACACAACAATAGTAAAACCTGTAAGAATAGCTCAGTATACAAACAATGAAAGTACACATTGAATAATGTATGTCATAGGTGAGTAGTCTTTAAGTTTAGAAAATTTTATTAGGTGATTTGTTTGAACATACATATATTATGATAGGAATGTTTTGAACTTTCGTCATGGCATATGCACATAGTTCTTCATGCATTAATGAGTCTTGCTTTATCACTATGCAAACAAGAGCAACCTGCTGGAGTTACTAACATTTGGAATGTTTTAATTGTAGCAACAGAATTATGAATAAAATCACAGCTTGTGATCTTGACTTGGTGTTGTTTCAGAACCTGCATCACCCAGGTGTAGTGAACTTGGAACAGATGTTTGAAACACCAGAAAGGGTAGGTGCCATTTCTCTCCAACTGGACTTTTTTTCCCCCTGCTGTCTGAAAACTCATCATGGTGTTTTGTTAAACATGGCACCCATGTTTTGTTATTTCTAAACTTTCAATGTGTTGTTATGTTAAGTGGAATGGTGGTGGCCCAGAGCCCAAAGTGCTCACCTAGGAAGTGAGAGAAGCCAGAAGTTCAGTGTTCAAACCACACAGTTGGCCAATGACTTCTTTGCACAATGACTTCTCTCCTACATTCTCTACACTTTGAGAGGGTTTTTGTTTGTTTCTTTTCTTTTTGACTGGTTGAGTAATTGAAGTCATGTGTGCAACATGCACTTGTCCCAAGCAGAAGTACATAGAAACATCCACTCTGGTAGATAAACAACATCCAACAAAGCAAACATACTATACATACTTCTGCGATGGAATGTTTCAGAAAGTTGACCATGTTTACCTATGTTGGCTACCCACTGAAGACAAAGAGTGCAAACTGGGCAGCAATGTAGAAGGCTGCCTTCACAGTGTGGACCAGACAAACAGAATTACTTGTATGCACACATACATGTGTTGATTGTGTATGGTACAAGTACAGTGTGGACCAAACATCAAATAATATGCATATGGTAAAAACCTAGATATGGTTTTTGATTTTGACAAATATACTAGAGATTTTAGGGGGAAAAAATCCTCATTTTGCTGTGCAGTTGTGTAGATGGAAATCTAATCATAGCTACCACACCAAGTTTGAAAATACATTGTATGTATGTATATGTATATGTATATGTATATGTTTAGAAAGAGAGAGAGAGGTTGTAAAGTGTATGGTATTTATGGACACATGTGAATGCTGAAATGAAATTGTAATACTTTTCTATGCTATCTTTCTGTCATTTACTGTATGTGTCTGTTTCTGTCTTTGCATACATGTTTAGTACAATGGTAGACAGTAATCTCCATGTTTGTTTGTTTTTTTCAGAATTTATGCTTCTTTATATTTCATTATAATGTTATTTTTTTGTGACAGATATTTGTTGTGATGGAGAAGTTGAAAGGAGACATGTTGGAGATGATACTGTCCAGTCCCAAGGGCAGACTGAGTGAACGAGTCACAAAGTACCTCATTTACCAGGTCAGTACTCTTTTCTTTCTTTTTCCAATTTCAAAGGTATGGGACACTCCAGTATACAAGATACACTCTTCATTTTCTACGTAAAAGCTTGAAAAATTTTATTTGTAGTATGAGAAGCTTCTGCATACTTGGCAAAGTAGATGGTGTAATGCACGTCTTTTGTATAATGGACACTGATAGACCTGCACAGTAGTAGCCTACAAGTCATTTTTGCACATACAGAATAAAGTATCAACATTTGTGTCTCAATCAAGGTGACTGACGTGTTCAAACAAGTAGGAATCAGAAATACACAAAAGTAGAATCAGAGTGTGTATGTAGCATAACAAAATCAGACAGACACAAACATTAACCCTTTGAACCCAGCTGGCCGATGCGGCGGCCAGCGCGATTAATACCTCTGTACCCGGAAGGCCGCAGGAGCAGCCTGACATGTCCGGTTGACTTGGCCTGGTATGCGACCTACCGGCACCTACTCTCCTCTGCCACATCCTGTTTATATTACCAAATTCCAGACACCCTATACTTTCTTCCTGGCAAATTTTTAAGCATTAGAAGGATTTATTCTGAGACACCGGTTTTTGCTAGAATTTCTCTGAAAATACTCAGGGTTGAGGGTATCAGAGGTGTAGAAGTACTTAGGGCTGAAAGGGTTAAGCTAACTGACCTTTGTCAAATTTAGTGGAAAAAAACAATGGACAACTCTCGCTTGCTGTTTTTCCCACTAAATTTTGAGCGTGTATTGTTGTAAATTTTTTAGCCAGCTTACACAGTACTAAAAGTCTGTCATCTGTCTCACCTGTCAGTGTCATCAGGTTCAGCGTTGGCTGCTGCACTCGTTAACACCACCACTCCCATCCAAATGGCTCTGTCTTATTAACTTTTGTGGACAATTTCTTGCATATTGAGACCAATGATGTTGGTTATCTTCTCGATGTGTGAGATCGGAGATCTGCCTTTCTTTCTTTTTGCCTCAGTTTTTCTTTGAAAAATGGCTGCCATGAGGTCCATGTTCTTGCTACATGACACATGGCCAATGTATTTTAATCTTTTCTTGTTGATGTTTGCTAGTAATAGTAATTTTCTGATGGTATCAGGTTCTTTCAGGACACTTTCATCTTTGTGATGTTTATCCTACACCTAAAGAAAAGAGCAGAGAATTGGTTGCAACTAAAATTTCAATTTCATCCAGATAGACCCTCACCATCTTTCTGAAGCTGTAATCTCTCTTCAGTGTCTTGTGACTTACATTCCTGGCTGCAAAAATGGATCAGAAATGGAAATCTGGGGAAAAAAGTATACCGGTACATACAGGAAGTATAAAATTGAAGAACGTATTGCTAGATTTTAACCATGTCAAACAAAATATGAAGTTAAATGGCACCATTATGAGGCCGTGAAAATAGAAATGTGAAAACTGATACATATTTGGAATTTACTTGCTCACGAGCCACATAAAGAAGTATATTTGAAATATGTATTTTGCTGTGTTTTGACCTTATTCTTAATAAAGAAGTATATTTGAAATATGTATTTTGCTGTGTTATGACCTTATTCTTCTCACTGTACATATATTTTTACACTGTTGTGTCTATTTCTTAGCTAATGAGATCTGTTTTCCATTCATGCCCATCGTTCTTATATAATGTTTTACTCATAGCAAAGCTTGATTTTGTTGGAACACTACCTTCTCTTTCTCTAAAATGAGAAACTGGAGACAAGTGTCTTGGGTATGATACAAATTTACACAATGATTTTTGTATATAACATGATTGTGTTCAATGTATGACATTGTGATGAATAAGATATAAATTATATTTTTGTCCATTAAAGAAACTGACTAAACAAATTGAAGGGGAAAAAACAGCTTCTTTATGAAAATGGGTAACAAATAGAAATGTGGAGATTAAAAATAAACAGAAGAAATTAATTAACATTTCCATCCAGTAATGGTTAACAGATAGAGATGGTTGGAAGTCCATGGTCGCCAACGCCATGCGGCAGGGCACCTGATGATGATGATGAATGGTTAAACATTAGTATGTGTCCTTTTATATATACATACACAGATTTTACTGTCTATGTTGCTGTTGTTTTTCAGATCCTTATTGCCTTACGCCACCTACATTCCAAGAGCATTGTTCACTGTGACCTCAAGCCTGAGAACGTTTTGCTCTCCTCTGAAACGGCCTTTCCCCAGGTAGGTGATGTCTGCATGGCATCCCAGTGTATTGGATATCAACTTCTGAATGGTCAATACTCTGTCTATGCCATGTGAACAAACTGTCAGTGGGGTTGCGCATGTGTGTTAGAGTGTGTGTGTGTGTGTGTGTGTGTGGGTGTGTGTGGGTGTATGTGTGTGTGTGGTGGACTCAGAATTCATTTGTTATGAGAATACAAATGGGGCTTTAAGACACATACTGTTTGTATTCAGTGTACACAAAAGATTAATGCTTAATGATTTCACTTATCATATTATCATTGTTAGCATAAATGGGAACACAAAGGCATGAGTAATTAACCCTTCGACTCCCGCACCCTATTCACTGCAAAAACTTAACCTTTGACTCACTCACCCTACCCACTGGCTTTCAGCAGGAAGCTGGTGGATAGGGGAAGGAATCATAGGGTTAGTGTTTTGCTTTGCTAGCATAGTTGTCAATGCAGGAAGCTGGTGGACAGAGTGCAAGAGTCAAAGGGTTAAAAGTGGTATAGCTTTCCCGCATGCAGGCAGTCTTAGACATGTATTTGCAAATTATCATTGTCAAACATGCTACATGTGTCTGGCGTACTGTATGTAGAGCAACATATTGTTGAAGGTGTATGTTTTTCATGAATTTGTTTTCATTTTTAATCAGTTTCAATTGTGTTTTGTTGTGTCAGGTACAGTTCTTCAGAGAATAAAGTTCATTTTCAGAATAACACCACAATCTATGTTTTAAGTCTTCTCCAGGAATATATGTGCATCTCTGCGTGTTTCAGTTTGTAGGCATGTGCACTAATCTGAAGCTGGTCTTATGATTCACTTTGATTAGACATATTGATATCTGTTGCTGGTCTTATGATTCACTTTGATTAGACATATTGATATCTGTTGCTGGTCTTATGATTCACTTTGATTAGACATATTGATATCTGTTGCTGGTCTTATGATTCACTATGGTTAGACATATTGATATCTGTTGCTGGCCTTATGATTCACTATGGTTAGACATATTGATATCTATTGCTGGCCTTATGATTCACTTTGGTTAGACATATTGATATCTGTTGCTGGTCTTATGATTCACTATGGTTAGACATATTGATATCTATTGCTGGCCTTATGATTCACTTTGGTTAGACATATTGGTATCTATTGCTGGTCTTATGATTCACTTTGGTTAGACATATTGATATCTGTTGCTGGTCTTATGATTCACTTTGGTTAGACATATTGATATCTATTGCTGGTCTTATGATTCACTTTGGTTAGACATATTGATATCTATTGCTGGTCTTATGATTCACTATGGTTAGACATATTGATATCTATTGCTGGTCTTATGATTCACTATGGTTAGACATATTGATATCTATTGCTGGTCTTATGATTCACTTTGGTTAGACATATTGATATCTATTGCTGGTCTTATGATTCACTTTGGTTAGACATATTGATATCTATTGCTGGTCTTATGATTCACTTTGGTTAGACATATTGATATCTGTTGCTGGTCTTATGATTCACTATGGTTAGACATATTGATATCTGTTGCTGGTCTTATGATTCACTTTGGTTAGACATATTGATATCTATTGCTGGTCTTATGATTCACTTTGGTTAGACATATTGATATCTATTGCTAGCCTTATGATTCACTATGGTTAGACATATTGATATCTATTGCTGGTCTTATGATTCACTTTGGTTAGACATTGATATCTATTGCTGGTCTTATGATTCACTTTGGTTAGACATATTGATATCTATTGCTGGTCTTATGATTCACTTTGGTTAGACATATTGAAATCTATTGCTGGTCTTATGATTCACTTTGGTTAGACATATTGATATCTATTGCTGGTCTTATGATTCACTTTGGTTAGACATATTGATATCTATTGCTGGTCTTATGATTCACTATGGTTAGACATATTGATATCTGTTGCTGGTCTTATGATTCACTATGGTTAGACATATTGATATCTGTTGCTGGTCTTATGATTCACTATGGTTAGACATATTGATATCTATTGCTGGTCTTATGATTCACTTTGGTTAGACATATTGATATCTATTGCTGGTCTTATGATTCACTATGGTTAGACATATTGATATCTGTTGCTGGTCTTATGATTCACTATGGTTAGACATATTGATATCTGTTGCTGGTCTTATGATTCACTATGGTTAGACATATTGATATCTATTGCTGGTCTTATGATTCACTTTGGTTAGACATATTGATATCTATTGCTGGTCTTATGATTCACTTTGGTTAGACATATTGAAATCTATTGCTGGTCTTATGATTCACTTTGGTTAGACATATTGATATCTGTTGCTGGTCTTATGATTCACTTTGATTAGACATATTGATATCTATTGCTGGCCTTATGATTCACTTTGGTTAGACATATTGATATCTATTGCTGGCCTTATGATTCACTATGGTTAGACATATTGATATCTATTGCTGGTCTTATGATTCACTTTGGTTAGACATATTGGTATCTATTGCTGGTCTTATGATTTACTTTGGTTAGACATATTGATATCTGTTGCTGGTCTTATGATTCACTTTGGTTAGACATATTGATATCTATTGCTAGCCTTATGATTCACTATGGTTAGACATATTGATATCTATTAGGTGTGGTTCTTATTGGTAGTCCGTTGCAATTACATAGCTGCCAACCTTCCCGGATTCCCCAGGAATTTCTCAGATTTGAAAAACGATCCCGGATCTGTCAAAAAAATCCCGGATTTTGAAAATCTTGTGGAAAAACTTCTTTTTCATGCTTAAATATGCCAAGAGAGGCCATCTTTGTACTTTGAATTGGTGAAAAATCAACAGCTTCAGGGGGCGTTGCCCTTGACCCCACCAGGAGGACCTAAGCGGCCCCCCTGGACCCCCCAGCTGATGATTCCTGTTTTTTGAACTTCAAAGGTTGGCAGCTATGCAATTATAAGATGTGAAAACAGTATTGATGTATTTGTACTTTCCTTTTTATCCAGAAACAGATGTACTTGCTTTGCATTGTTTGCTTTTTCAGTACATACATCCATCTGTTTTTATTTAAAGTTGGGCTGATTGTTCCATGCATGATTCAGGCTAATGTTGGGAGAATCCGTGTGTGTGTGTGTGTGTGTGTGTGTGTGTGTGTGTGTGTGTGTGTGTGTGTGTGTATGTGTGTGTGTGTGTGTGTGTGTGTGTGTGTGTGTGTTTGTTCGTTCACATGATAAGGGAAAGAGAGTGCGCATTTATCATCAAAAGCTGAACAAATTTGAATGATCAGCTGTCATTCTGATCAGTATCGCCATCATCACCATAGTTTGATATTAATTTCTATGTACAGATGGTGTTTTTTACAGGTGAAACTGTGTGACTTTGGTTTTGCTCGCATCATCGGCGAGAAGTCATTCCGACGTTCTGTTGTGGGTACTCCAGCATATCTTGGTAAGTGATAATTGCAGTATGACCTTGAACAAGCAAAAGATCCCATGGCAAAGAGGGTTCTCCCGACAACATTGGGTGACAAACCCCCTGTCTTGGTAAATAGTTTGATTTTACCGTAGTTGTTTGAATTTGATTAATGTATTTCACTTTCTTGTTTTTTATGCTAAGCTATGACTAGCTGTAAGACAGGTCCAGTAGATTTCAATATGCTATCCTTGAGTAATAAAGAATTTTGAAGCTTGGAAAAAAGTTACTAACAGTCTTGGATTTATCTTTGTACTGATCTAATTTAAAATGTAACTAAATATTTTGATACCGTATATTTACAACGACAAAAAATCTACAAGTGTTATGGACCTCCTATGGGATGTAATTTTTTTACAGATAGTGGGTAAACTTGACATCAGAACATGTGTAAGACTTTTACAATAAACTCTTCTCCAAGTTGGTCAAAAGAATTTTAAGCAAGAAATGAAAGTGTTCCCCTTTGTTTAACAATTGTGAAGTTTCAGAAAATGAATAAGACTTTGCATCCAGCACCTTGTCCAAATAGGCTTTAAATAATTGTTTTCCTCCCTTTCATTCATTCCTCAGTTTAAAAGTGCTGAAGAGAAAAGGACATGATCAACCACCAGGCATGTGTAAAGAGGAATATTGTTATAACATTTGTTGAATTTAAGGGAATACATGGCAGAGAATATTATGATACTCATAGAATTTAAGGGAATACATAGAACTTATACTGAATAAATAATTAATATTTTCTTCACCTGTGTTACTGCACAGCTCCAGAAGTGCTGAAAAGAAAAGGATACAATCGCTCGTTAGACATGTGGTCAGTAGGGGTGGTGGTGTACGTCAGTCTCAGTGGCACCTTCCCCTTCAACGAGGATGAAGAAATAAGTGACCAGATACAAAACGCCGCCTTCATGTACCCTCCCAATCCATGGAAGGAAATCTCGCAGGAAGGTCAGATGTTATTTCACCTATGTTTTGTTCAAGTATGTTGTGATTGTTTCATTCTTTGTGATGAAAGCTGGGGTGTGTGTGCATGTGAGCCTCTGTGTGCATTCTTTTTAGATGTTCATGCCTTTGATTGTATAACATGGGTTTTTACAGGATTAACTCACTCGCTACGTACGATTATGCCCCTCGCTGTTCCCCTGATACGCACCATTTGTATAGGTAATGAGAAAAATTCTCATACAAACAAATGAAAACAGAGAGTTTTGAAATTTAGCAGGTCAAATATTAAAAGATTGGTGTACAAAATGCTGAAATTTAAACTGTCTAACCCTCATGGTTGCTGAGTAATGGTACAAGTAAAATTAGACATTTTCAGGTGAAAAATGTCTTACAAAATGCACAGTCAGGTCAATACATCAGTTTCGTCAGTCACATTTTCAATGAGATTTCATGAAATCTAATGTGCGCACACTCCACATGCACTGAAGTAAGAGATCGTGTTGAACAGCGCTGAGTTCTTGAGTATTGTTCAGCCATTTGCTTTTCCGTCGTCTGCTTCACTGCGGAGATAGTGGGTCGTGAACTTTGCACTGTCCGTACGCTAACTGCGTAGTACAGTGACCCCATGGCCTGAAATGAGACTAAGAATGACCAAAGAATCTATTTCTGGCTATTAGTTTCGGTTAACGGAAATACTGAAAGCCCACGGATTTTCAAAACTCAAGTCGGATTTCTCCAACGCTCGTACACAAGCGTTGTTGAGACATGATCGGGAAATCCCGATGCTTGTTGCGAGAAAGTTAACAAAATTGTAAGCTAGACTGATAATTTTAGTATGCTCCTGCGTGTAGTATTAGATTGTAATTTTAGCATGCTTTCATGTGTGGGAAAATATATCAGTCTGAAAGTTCTGGGCCTTGGAAGCTTGATCATTTTCCTGTTGATCATTGAATGTTTCCAAAACATCTTTGAAGTAAGTACTCGAGCACTAATATTCTGTTTACTAAAGTGGTTTTGGTTGGTTTGTGTTTTTGTTTTTTCTAGGTGTAGATTTACAAATGGTGTTAATATATCTGGTTTCAAGTTCCGGAATCAGTGTATGAAAAGTGATTCTTAAAATTAAAATTCAAGGAGTTTGTTCAGGAGGGATTTATCACATTTGGACAGTTCCTTATGTACTCCTCCCAAATGTGCCAGCAGTTATCTGGCAGACTTATTTAGCATGCCTAAACACTATGCACTAACAAGTTTTTGATATGGAGAGGGAAATGATGAAACACTGACACCACCAGAATGATTGGAGCATTGAAATGGACAGTAAACAAGCCGACCTTTATGTTGCAGGTGGGATTGAACTCAAAACATGAGATTTTGAGCCCATGGCTGTATATCAATTTAGCCTCTTTTTTTTATGTTCATGCTTAGTTTATTTTGTTTCAGGCATTGATCTGATCACCAATCTCCTGCAAGTGAAGCTGCGCAAACGGTTCACAGTGGACAAGTGTCTTATGCATGTTTTCCTCCAGGTAGGTACAGCTGCTCTGAATTTCTTTTCTTTTTCTTTCTCCATTAAGCCACATACGCTCTTGTCATTGTCATTGACAACAAGGAGTAAATAAATAAAACATAGGCATGCATTCTCAGCTGAAAGAAAAGGGAAGTAAGTTCATCTGTTTTTCTTTTTTCTTTTTTATAAACAAAGATTACTGAAACCTGAATGGTCCAGAATACTAGCATCCATTCTTTCATTATGACAGACTTATATCCCACATGATTTACCTCCCTTCAGCCCACCTCTTCCTGTCTGTGGATGATGCCTCATGCCTTCCTGTTTATGGATTATGCCCCATAAATTCCTGTCTGTGCATGATGCCCCACAAATTCTTGTCAATGGATGATGGCCCACTCCTTCCTGTCTGTGGATGATGCTCCATTTCTTCCTATCTATGCATGATGCCCACCCTTTCCTGTCTATGAAATATTGCCCACTCTTTCCTGTGTATAGATGATACCCCACTCCTTCCTATGGATGATGGCCCACTACTTCCTGTCTATGGATGATGCCCCACGCCTTCCTGTCTTTGGATGATGCCCACAAATTCCTGTCTGAGGATGATGCCCCACTCTTTCCTGTCTGTGGATGAAGCCCCACAAATTCCTGTCTGTGGATGATAGCCTACCCCTTCCTGTCTATGGATGATGCCCGACTTCATCCGGTCTGTGGATGATGCCCCACACCTTCCTGTCTGTGGATGATGCCCCACTCCTTCTTGTCTCACTCCTTCCTGTCTATGGATGATGGCCCTCTCCTTCCTGTCTATGGATGATGGTCCTTTCCTTCCTGTCTTTGGATGATGGCCCACTCCTTCCTGTCTATGGACAATGCCCTACTCCTTCCTGTCTATGGATGATGGCCCTTTCCTTCCTGTCTTTGGATGATGGCCCACTCCTTCCTGTCTATGGACAATTGCCCCACTCCTTCCTGTCTATGGACAATGCCCCACTCTTCCTTGTCTATGGATGATGGCCCTTTCCTTCCTGTCTTTGGATGATGGTCCACTCCTTCCTGTCTATGGACAATGCCCCACTCCTTCCTGTCTATGGATGATGCCCCACTCCTTCCTGTCTATGATGGATGATGCCCATTCTTTCCTGTCTATGGATGATGGCCCATCCTTCCTGTCTATGGACAATGCCCCACTCCTTCCTGTCTATGGATGATGCCCCACTCCTTCCTGTCTATGGACAATGCCACCACTCCTTCCTGTCTATGGATGATGGCCCACTCCTTCCTGTCTATGGATATGCCCAACTCCTTCCTGTCTATGGATGATGGCCCACTCCTTCCTGTCTTTGGATGATGCCCACTTCCTTCCTGTCTATGGATGATGGCCCACTCCTTCCTGTCTGTGGATGATGCCCCACTCCTTCCTGTCTATGGACAATGCCCCACTCCTTCCTGTCTATGGACTGATGCCCCACTCCTTCCTGTCTATGGATGATGGCCCACTCCTTCCTGTCTATGGATGATGCCCCACTCCTTCCTGTCTATGGACAATGCCCCACTCCTTCCTGTCTATGGATGATGGCCCACTCCTTCCTGTCTATGGTGACAATGCCCCACTCCTTCCTGTCTATGGATGATGGTCCACTCCTTCCTGTCTATGGATGATGCCCCACTCCTTCCTGTCTATGGACAATGCCCCACTCCTTCCTGTCTTTGGATGATGGCCCATCCTTCCTGTCTATGGACAATGCCCCACTCCTTCCTGTCTATGGATGATGCCCCACTCCTTCCTGTCTATGGATGATGGCCCACTCCTTCCTGTCTATGGATGATGCCCACTCCTTCCTGTCTATGGATGATGCCCCACTCCTTCCTGTCTATGGATGATGCCCAACTCCTTCCTGTCTATGGATGATGGCCCACTCCTTCCTGTCTTTGGATGATGCCCCATTCCTTCCTGTCTATGGATGATGGCCCACTCCTTCCTGTCTGTGGATGTGCCCCACTCCTTCCTGTCTATGGACAATGCCCCACTCCTTCCTGTCTATGGACAATGCCCCTCTACTCCTTCCTGTCTATGGATGATGGCCACTCCTTCCTGTCTATGGACATGCCATCCTTCCTGTTATGGATGATGCCCACTCCTTCCTGTCTATGGATGAATGCCCACTCCTTCCTGTCTATGGATGATGGCCCACTCCTTCCTGTCTATGGACAATGCCCCACTCCTTCCTGTCTATGGATGATGGCCCACTCCTTCCTGTCTATGGATCATGCCCCACACTCCTTCCTGTCTATGGACAATGCCCCACTCCTTCCTGTCTATGGATGATGGCCCACTCCTTCCTGTCTATGGATGATGCCCCACTCCTTCCTGTCTATGGATGATGGCCCACTCCTTCCTGTCTATGGATGATGCCCTTCCTTCCTGTCTATGGATGATGGCCCACTCCTTCCTGTCTATGGATGATGCCCCACTCCTTCCTGTCTATGGATGATGCCCCACTCCTTCCTGTCTATGGAATGGCCCACTCCTTCCTGTCTATGGATGATGCCCCATCCTTCCTGTCTATGGATGATGGCCCACTCTTTCCTGTCTGTGGATGTGTGCCCCATCTCCTTCCTGTCTATGGATAATGCCCCACTCCTTCCTGTCTATGGATGATGGCCCACTCCTTCCTGTCTATGGATGATGCCCCACTCTTCCTGTCTATGGATGTGCCCACTCCTTCCTGTCTATGGATGATGCCCCTCTCCTTCCTGTCTATGGATGATGGCCCCACTCCTTCCTGTCTATGGATGATGGCCCACCCCTTCCTGTCTATGGATGATGCCCCACTCTTCCTGTCTGTGGATGTGGCCCACTCCTTCCTGTCTGTGGATGATGGCCCACTCCTTCCTGTCTATGGATGATGGCCCACTCCTTCCTGTCTATGGATGATGCCCACTCCTTCCTGTCTGTGGATGATGCCCCACTCCTTCCTGTCTATGGATGATGGCCCCTCCTTCCTGTCTATGGATGATGGCCCACTCCTTCCTGTCTATGGATGATGGCCCACTCCTTCCTGTCTATGGATGATGGCCCACTCCTTCCTGTCTGTGGATGATGGCCCACTCCTTCCTGTCTTGGATGATGCCCACTCCTTCCTGTCTGTGGATGATGGCCCACTCCTTCCTGTCTATGGATGATGGCCCACTCCTTCCTGTCTGTGGATGATGCCCACTCCTTCCTGTCTATGTGTGCCCACTCCTTCCTGTCTATGGATGATGGCCCACTCCTTCCTGTCTGTGATGATGGCCACTCCTTCCTGTCTATGGATGATGCCCCTCCTTCCTGTCTGTGGATGATGGCCCACTCCTTCCTGTCTATGGATGATGCCCCATCCTTCCTGTCTTTAGATCTTACTTGGTCCATACAGTAATGCAGCATATAAACAGGGAGATATATATGTAGGCTTAGTTCATCAGAAATATCAACGATGATAACATGAAACCAAGACGGGTGATATTCCTCGAATACAAAGAGTATGCATGTCTAGCTTTGGACATTCAGATTTTAACCGACTGTTTTTTTTTTCAGTATTACATCAATTCATCAGTGATGTTTTTTAGTCATGTGCATCCTTTCAGTAAGTTAACTTTTCTTGTGTCTAGCCATTGGGATATTCAAATATTATCCAATTGATTTCTCTGTAGAATATTTGTGTCACAAAGTTGTTTTACCTTTTTTTGTTTTGTTTTGTTTTATTTTGTTTTGTTTGAAGTTTTAACTATGAAATGGAATCAGTAAGTTCTGATGATCATGTACCATTCTGCATTCTCAAAATATTTATTTTGGTTACCCTTTCACTCCCTCACCCTGTCCTCCAGTTTCCTGCAGGAAACAGGTGCAAAGAAATGGATATGGGAAAGGAGTGAAAGAGTTAACTAAATTTAGGGAGAATTCTGTTTATTTTCTGTTGGTGGTTTTGTTTGTTTTGGGGCAGTATTTTTGTTAGTACAATTTCTTTCTTTCTGACCACCAGGATTATCAGACTTGGGCAGACCTGCGAGTGCAGGAGACAGCAGTGGGCATGCGTTACTTGACTCATGAGTCTGACGATGAGCGGTGGGAGAAGTACCGGCGGGACCACAGCCTGAAGGTGTGGCAGGACCTGGGCCAGAAAGGTGTGAATGAGAAATACTCCTTCAGCAAATTCCGCGAGCGGCAGTCTGCTGCGGCTGCCGCTCGCTCCTGACGCCAAGCTTTGCCTGTTGTCCTGTGACAGTGTTATTCTGTTCTTTCATTTTTGTTTTTAAATGGTGTCAGCTTTGCTGCAGATTTTTTGTTTTCTGGCTATGGGTGAGTGTACTTTCTGAGGAAGAACTATTTTTTGTTGCGTGAGTGACCACTGGCTTGGGACGAATTTAAGTGTGCATATTTAGAGAAGAATGACTGATGTTGTGTGTGTGTTAATGTATGTGTGTGTATGAATGTGTGTTTAGCTCTTTTGTACATTCCTTTTGTAAATACATGTGTGTTGTAAGCAAGCATTGCTGTTGGTAAGGTTGTCTGTAAGTTTCAACTTTTACATTTTTCATCTGTGGTCTACCTATTTTTTTTTTTTTTTCCCCAATCATTTTTTGATTATGTAAAAATGTATTTTCAAAAGAATGCCCGTCAAAATAATGCAACAATAATAACGAGCAGCAGCAAGCTCTAAGCCTATGGTGTGCAAGAATTTCAGAATCACCAACTCTTTTCAACTCTTTCAACCATGACTACTGTCTCATGCGACAAAAAAATTATCTACTATAATGTCAAGAAGGTATATTTGAATGGGTGCCCTGTGGAAAGCTCAGGAGCATATAGCAACACATTCTCACCTCACATTGCTACACAATCACTTACGCGCACACGTGTATGTCCCCATGTGTGCACGCACACATACACGCACACACACACACACGCACGCACGCACTCACGCACACACACACACACTTCGTTTTTAAAGAGCTAACACCGTTTGTTGATATCTAACTGTTTTTGTTTTGTCCAGTCTTCCACCTTAATGAAAACACAAAGTAATTTCCATTTTCAGTGTGCACATTCTTTTCCCTTTTACATTATACCTAAAGAGTTGAAGTTTACAGACAGCCTTAATTTGATCAGTGTGCTTACAATGGTTTTCTTTTCCTGTGTTTGGTGTTTAGTGTTTTAATTTTGATTTTTGAATTCTTGGTTGTTGTCTTCCATAAGTTATTATTTTGTGGGGAGGGATAGGGAGATTTTTTGTGCTTGTGATACATTTTGGGGTAATACTTGGGTTCAAGTCCATCTGTAAAGGCTATAATACATTGTATTCAGTCAGTGATGCAAGTTGACAAAATGACATGATTGTATTCAGTCATATGAGTTGACAAAATAACATTACTTTCATTGATTTGAATATGGTCAGGCTCATGTCGCTTGAGTCAGTCACAAACCAAGGCCTTACGGAGCCAAGTTGTGTTTGTTTAAATCTGGCTTGACAAGATACAGCAGTCATCAGACCTTACAGAGCCAAGTTGTGTTTGTTTAAATCTGGCTTGACAAGATACAGCAGTCATCAGACCTTACAGAGCCAAGTTGTGTTTGTTTAAATCTGGCTTGACAAGATACAGCAGTCATCAGACCTTACAGAGCCAAGTTGTGTTTGTTTAAATCTGGCTTGACAAGATACAGCAGTCATCAGACCTTACAGAGCCAAGTTGTTTGTTTAAATCTGGCTTGACAAGATATAGCAGTCATCAGACCTTACAGAGCCAAGTTGTGTTTGTTTAAATCTGGCTTGACAACATACAGCAGTCATTAGACCTTACGGAGCCAATTGTGTTTGTTTAAATCTGGCTTGACAAGATACAGCAGTCATCAGACCTTACAGAGCCAAGTTGTGTTTGTTTAAATCTGGCGTGACAAGATACAGCAGTCATCAGATCTTACAGAGCCAAGTTGTGTTTGTTTAAATCTGGCGTGACAAGATACAGCAGTCATCAAATCAGAGTTGGCATTCATACTGTGTAAATGACTGACACAGTATAGCAGTGAAAATAAGTAATTGGTGGTGGTTCAATTTCCAGACAATTCTTTTGGTCAGTCTGTACCACTGCCACAGACCTGTGTAGGATGTGCAATGGCCAGAGTACAGTGATGCACACTGCTGAGAGAATCATTTCAGTCACAGAGTTAAGTGTGCAGGTGTGCATCAAGTGGTTAGGACACTGGTCTTCCAGTATGGAATGATTAGGTTTAAGTCTGTTCTGGTATCACCTTGTGGGTAAAGAGGAAGGAATTCTCAGATTGTCCAGGTCATACCTGCTGATGCCTGAACTCCTTTAGTATGTATGCTGCAGACATAATGTGCACATTAAAAATCCTGTTGGTGTTCAGTGGCTTTTGGAAACAGAAATACTCGACATGGGTATGCAGAAAATGGAGTATGATTGCTTCAGTGGCAGGGTAGAAAAACGGCCATACACATAAAATGTCACCTGTATCGGGAGTTGCAGCCTACAAGTGTGTGCAAACAGAAAAGGATAGAATAAATAAATAAAACACTATTAGAAATAATGAATTTATGATTAGAATTTATGACATGGGAGTTCAAAGTTTGGCATTTGTTCCTACTGGACAGGACATGCTGTAATCTATTCAAGGTGGCAATGGTTCCTGATGTACAGGACATGCCATAATCTATTCAAGTTGCAATGGTTCCTAATGCACAGGACATGCCATAGTCTGTTCAAAGTGGCAATGGTTTGTAATGTACAAGACATGCTGTAGTCCATTCAGATTGTGCTGGAACAACTGGACCAAAACAGTCAGCTTATGTAACTGAACCATACAGTGTAGTATAGTCTTAAGGTGTTAATAACAGTCACTGAGAATCAGACAGTGTAGTTTAGCCTTGAGGTGTTTGTGACAGTTGCTGAAAATGTGTATAGACTTGAAGCAACGATCAGTTTTGTTGGGTGGCCAGTTTCTTGGGTGACCGGCGTATTGTGTTGATGTATTGTACACTGCCTCTCTTGGTTGTTGTTGCCGTGTCTTTGTGAGCTTTTTGCATGCTTTGTCAATGCAGCTGACAAAAAATATGTTTTGATACAAACCAGTTTGTCTTGGAATTCTCAGATACAGATCAGTTTGTTTTGAGGTTTTCAGACGTTGATCAGTGTGTTTGGGAGTTTTTAACACAAAACAGCTTTTGGAAGTGTTGACAAGTGTGTTTAGACCAGAGTTCTGATTTTTTTTTCTTTTTTAAATGTTTACTGTATTTAGAGTTGTGCTAGCATTTAATCATTTAAGTATATACACAATTCTTATAATTCTTGTGTTGGAATAGTTAATGCTGTTTTCAAGGTTTGTGACATTTCTCTCTGATGTACAGATGTGTATGTGTGCTTGTGCAAGTGCACATGTGTTTGCACTGATATGTAACAAAATCAAGGGTGAACTAAGCATATAGTATGAAATAAGTGGTCACATCCTCAAGCATCTGTTATACGTCCTGCACTTACGTTGTTTGTTTTTCTATGAGATTAGGTTTTATATATATATATATTTTTTTCCCCTCATTAAATTTCTCATTCCATTGTAAATACTATGTGTTTAAATGTGGCTCTGTGTGTGTGTGTGTGTGTGTGTGTGTGTGTGTGTGTGTGTGTGTGTGTGTGTGGTGTGTGTGTGTGTGTGTCCATGCATGTGCATGCAGGCGGTAGAAGAGAGTCTTGGTAATCATCAGAGTAGTTTTGTCTTTTTGATACAAACATACATGTGTACACACAATGGAACATGTTTATAGTAATGCAAAAAGACCAAAATGAGTACTTGTACAAGACCTCCCACCCATCTATCAGCAGTTATGAGCAGATACCCTTCAGAAGTTTAAAAAAAGAATGTGATAATATACACAAAAGATATGTGAGAGTATAGCAGGAAAATCTTCTGAGAAGTAATCTTGGTATTCTTGTTTCAGATCACATCATTAATATTTGTTATGACACATCCCTACCATGGCTTTTATGTCTGCCCAAGCTAAACTGTCTTACACTACAGATTTTATGATTTGTTCTTACTCTGAAAGTGCTGCATTCCATTCCTGATTACTTGATTGATAATACCAAGTATTATGATCTATTACTCTAGATTTAGTTATTATGATTTTTCTCTGTAAAAGTATAAGATGAGTTATAAGATATAGCCACTCCCTTTCTACCCAGTGAATGAATGGTCAATCCCCAATTTTGAAATGAAATCTAAAAGCTTCCTAGTAAAAGGGCATTTCTGTGTATTGAGCACTGTCAAAATTGAGAAGAACAAGACTCTATCTAGAGTGGTAGCCTACAGGTTATTTTTGGATATATCATGTTAATATTTTGGGTTGCCAAGAAAGAAAATCAAAATGATAGAGTCAGCAGACTGTGGTATCTGTGATTTTTGTTTATGGTGATCTCTGATAACATATCAACTTAAGTTTATTTGCTGAACTGGCACCATCAGGTTTTTGTTGTTGTTGTTGTTGTTGTTGTTGCTATTTTAGACATGAACTGAAAAACTGTTCATCAGCTCTATCCAGTTATATAAGGCAATAGCATCTAAGTCCAGGAAAAAATATCTCCGAGTTCGTTATAGATTGGTAACACAGAGTATTACTATGTATCATACTGAATTTGGTGTACACTATCAAATTACATACAGTTTAGTACTTAGGTTGAAAAAGATAGAACTGTACTATGCAAGGAGAGCAATCTGAATTTCACATAGCCATATCTGTAGTGAAATACTGGTGGAGTGGGGGTAGACATTGGGAAAGGGGGAACGGAATCATGACTGTTGGATTCATTTAACCCTTTCACTCACTCATCTTATCCAGCAGCTGTCTTTAAGAATGTGGTGGATAGGATGAGCGAATGTAAAGGTTTAGTAATACAAGGTAACTGCTGCTTGAGCACAAACAAAACCACAAGACAAGATATTGTGGTTAAGACCATATATCCTGTAGCATTGTGAGAATATTTTGTACTTATGTGATAACAAAGAATGTGGATGAGGTTCCGTGTATGTGTGCGCAAGTGTTATTTGAGCAAGCAGCATCATAATTTCATCACTCATTACGCAGGTATTTCATGTTATTTTTTTTTGGGGTTGTTGTGCAGTGACATGACATTTGTTATAAATATTTTGTTCGTTTTTGTTTGTTTATGATTGTAAGTGATGTTTTGTCTTTGTTTGTTCACAGTGTGTTTTTATTGTACATTTTCTTTTCCACAAAATTGTCTAGCCTTTTTTGATGGGTCTGTCCGTCGATGTGTGCAGTTATAATGAAAATGGCCAATTTATCTGGAATTTGATGGTAGATTTTTAGTTTAACAACGCAAATATTTGCAATAACATTCTTAGTTTAACAGCATGTATGTTTGGAATAACTTGTGTACTGTGGGCACAAAACACCCAGAAGGCAGCTTGTTTATAATTAGATTTTAGTAATGTTGTGCATGTTGAAACCTAGAGGAAAGTGTTTATTTGTGTAGTTGTGGGGTGTTAGTGTATATTATATATTTTTTTAATTTATTTATTCGTTTTATTTTTTTATAATCTAAAGATGCCTTACAGTGAAGATCACTCAAGGGTGTTTTAAACAATGTATGTAGTGTGTGTATATCTGGAATATTCAGTTTTGAAAATGTGGTACTCTGCCTTCACATTTGATGTTTGCGTTTGATACCTGGTCATTTGACACAGTAGATTGTTATGTACAGAATGACTGGTTGTACATTATTAACTTTATCTGTGCTTATTTTGTGGCCTGTTATAGAGGCAGATGAGATGGCAGTAAGCTGATTTCATATCTGGTGGTTCTGTGCCTCCTTCTGTGTCTGCAGATGTTCAGCCCATTCCTTTGTTGTGATATTGCCTATTTATCTTTCAGATTTCACATACATTACCTTGTCCCACTTTGCATAAAATCAGCATTACTTAGCTTTTTCAAGCCTTACAAATACAGACCAGATCCAAGAGACACACACACATACACACACACACACACACACACACACCACACACACACACACACACACACACACACACACACACACACACACACACAGAGAAAATTCAATGTGTGCTTCTATTACTTCTTTCCCATAAGCACTTTTTTCCCTACCCTCCCATTTTCAGCTAAGTCAGTTTCAAAATAATTCTTTGCTATTTCAATGATCAGTCATTTGATCTTCATATGTTTGAGGGTGATGTCATGTTGACATTTGCCTTAAGCAGGCTGTATATGAGATAGTTGGGAGACACAGCAAGGCAGCCTTCAATACCTGAAACTTTTATAGTCACAACTGTCTTCTACCATGTTCCCATTTTCCTCTGTGTTGGGACACAGGCCATTTTTAACTGTTTTCCTATTTTTCTTTTGTGGTGTGCCCAGGCATATGTGTCTTATACACCACTGTCATCTCCCCTCTTGTGAAAGTACAGCCTGGTCCACTCATGTTGTCAGTACTGATCATTGGTCTTCCCTCTTTTTCTAGCTGCTCTTGTTGTTCTCACATGGGCAGTTTTAGCTAGGTCATTACTTTTGTATTATGACTTTTTTCCATTTTAACATCCGTCTATTTCTTGTCAGTGAATCTTCTCTTCCTCTCTTTCTAGTTGCTCTTGTTGTTCTACATGGGCAGTTTTAGCTAGGTCATTACTTTTGTATCATAACTTTTTCCATTTTACCACCCACCTATTTCTTGTCAGTGATTTTTTATCTTTAAAATGATCCAAAGGCTTGCTAGATTTTGCCATGGACTTCAAAGTTGCTACAGTAGGCTTTGCATAAGATGCCAAAGAGTTTGCATAGCATCTCTTTTCCATGTTTGATCCCTCTCCAGAAATTTGCCACCAGAGTCCATGTTTTCTGTTACCCTCCCCCCTCCCCCACCCCAAAAAAAAGAAGAAAGACTGATACATTAAATTCTGTTGAGAGTCTCAGCACTGGGGAAGACGTTTTTGTTCTTGCAGACTAGTGTGAGGCTTGTGTTCTAGCAGAGTTGTCTGCTTGATGTTTAAGCTACTGTTTATCAACCAGAGTAAGTAAAACTTCATGCTGTTCTGCAGATGCAGCGGCACTCACAGGCTACCTCTGTGAAACTTGCAGTGTACAGCATGGAAATCAGCAACTAGAACAAAAGGCTCAAAAGCTGATTGTTGTAGTTGTTGATTTCCATACCCTATGCTACACCAGTTTCACAGAGGAAGCCTATCAAGCTGGTCAGTTCTCATTCTTCTCCCTTGCTGGATCATTAGAGCCCATCACAAATCACAAGGTTGTCAAGGTAATGGCTGTTGACCTCTTGTGTGCATTCAGTATATTCATCATGACTGGTCCAGGGAAATGTTTAAAATATGTCAGTGAGAGGGGTTATGTCTTTTGGTGGTCTAGTGTCAGTAAGAGGGGTTATGTCTTTTGGTGGTCTAGTGTCAGTAAGAGGGGTTATGTCTTTTGGTGGTCTAGTGTCAGTAAGAGGGGTTATGTCTTTTGGTGGTCTAGTGTCAGTGAGAGGGGTTATGTCTTTTGGTGGTCTAGTGTCAGTAAGAGGGGTTATGTCTTTTGGCGGTCTAGTGTCAGTAAGAGGGGTTATGTCTTTTGGTGGTCTAGTGTCAGTGAGAGGGGTTATGTCTTTTGGTGGTCTAGTGTCAGTAAGAGGGGTTATGTCTTTTGGTGGTCTAGTGTCAGTAAGAGGGGTTATGTCTTTTGGTGGTCTAGTGTCAGTGAGAGGGGTTATGTCTTTTGGTGGTCTAGTGTCAGTGAGAGGGGTTATGTCTTTTGGTGTGTTATGTCAGTAAGAGGGGTTATGTCTTTTGGCGGTCTAGTGTCAGTAGAGGGGTTATGTCTTTTGGTGGTCTAGTGTCAGTGAGAGGGGTTATGTCTTTTGGTGGTCTGATGTCAGTAAGAGGGGTTATGTCTTTTGGCGGTCTAGTGTCAGTAAGAGGGGTTATGTCTTTTGGCGGTCTAGTGTCAGTGAGAGGGGTTATGTCTTTTGGTGGTCTGATGTCAGTGAGAGGGGTTATGTCTTTTGGTGGTCTGATGTCAGTAAGAGGGGTTATGTCTTTTGGTGGTCTGATGTCAGTGAGAGGGGTTATGTCTTTTGGCGGTCTGATGTCAGTAAGAGGGGTTATGTCTTTTGGTGGTCTGATGTCAGTGAGAGGGGTTATGTCTTTTGGCGGTCTGATGTCAGTAGAGGGGTTATGTCTTTTGGTGGTCTGATGTCAGTGAGAGGGGTTATGTCTTTTGGTGGTCTGATGTCAGTAGAGGGGTTATGTCTTTTGGTGGTCTGATGTCAGTGAGAGGGGTTATGTCTTTTGGTGGTCTAGTGTCAGTAAGAGGGCTTATGTCTTTTGGTGGTCTGAGTGTCAGTGAAGAGGGTTATGTCTTTTGGTGGTCTGATGTCAGTGAGAGAGGGATATCTGTTTGCATCATGTCATGTGTGTGCAGCCATTCCATAATAGCTGCCATTCTTTTTGGGACTGCAGTCATGTTGTCATTTGTGTGAGGCTGCAACTAATACCATGCTTTTGTGGTCTTCTAGACTACTTGCTATTTCTCCTTTCCAGTGCTGTTCAAGTCTATAAAGATACTGTAGTTTTGTTGATGTCTTGTATATTTTACACAGACATTTGAAATTAAAATTATTTTGTTATAAAGATCACTTTCAACATGATTTTGCTGTAATGAATGTTAAACTGGAGGGGTCTGTCATTTTAACATAGTACTAGTAGTGCATTACATGTTGTGTTTATTTTCTTATCACGGATTGGGTCCATGGTGAAGATCACTTTCCTTTCTGCCAGATGTGTATGTAGACTGAAGGATTGAAGTTACAGGTTTTCCGTTAGCCTGGTAGAAAGAAAATCAGAGTAAAATCATTGATAAAATTGATGACATTATAATTTTAAATGCATAATACTATCTGTTGAGAAGTTACTGTTGAGTATTTCTGCTGATGCATTGAAGAATGATGCTGTATTCAGATATAGTGGACCAAAGCATTGTGATATTGCACAACAGTACAGTTATAAAATGTAACAAGATTTTCTCTCTGGCTTCTTCATTCAAAATCATACTGAATAGAGATATTGACAGTACTCTCCGTCAATTTGATACTGAAACAGTTTCAAATGCACAAATGGGAAGATTGACAAATTTAAGCTTATGGATTCATCTCATGCTACACAGTGATTATTCCATGCTGTTAATGCTCACCAATTTGATGTTAGCACTTAAATAGTTGTGTCCAATGCAAATCATTTGTTTAACATTTTTCACGAGTTTGATTTTCTAAAAAGGAATCAGAAAAAAAAAAATAGACTCAACATGCATATTTATTTTTTCAAGACAATACATGTTGTATTAAATACATGTTCTGATTGTGTTTTTGTACTTTTGTTTGCTTGAAAGTGGGTGGTCAATTTTGCTTTGGAATTTGTATAAAGGGTTGCATATAGGCCTTATGTAGTGTTGAGATGTACTTTGACCCAGAGGTTAACATTTTTACTGAGTCTGGCTGAGCTCAGTATTATTATGATCTGTCTGGAAACCAGTGAACATACCTTTTACGTTTCTCACAGCTTGAAACAGTCATCAGTGGAGTTGTACATGTTTGAATGTGATTTCATTTAGAAAGCCGCATGTATGTTTCAAATACATTAGAGTCATATAGCGTTTTATTACATTTACAGGTCCTGTTAAAAGTGAGCTGGTTTTTTAGCTGATTTAAACAACTCTCTAGCTGTGAAATGTTTATGAAATTTTATGTTTTGAAGAGCTGATCTTACAATGAAATGCTAGCAGTTTTGATACCTTTCTGTGAGTATTGTGTCTGTTAATCATCCCGAACTGTACATATTCAGCTAACAGTGTGTCATTGAGGAAGTGTTGTATGTTTTCGACTGTTTTTAGTGGGCATCATTTGTTTTTCATTACATTTTTTTACCAGTTTGTGAGTAAAAGCTTGGTATAACTATATGATTAACTCATTTATGAAAGATACCGGCATAGCCTGCTGATTTTGAATGTTGAGATTGTTTGGTTATATGACTAAGAGAATGTATTTCTCTGCATTTTGGAAAAGCTGAAATGTGAAACTCACCTTTGAGATGAATGAAAATTGCTAATGTCTTCATCTATTCATTAATTTCAATCACTGAAGCGAGCTCATATTATTCTTATGTGGCTGCTACTTACGAATATCAAGAATATAATAATGATTGAAATTTCTCATATGCCCTGTCTGTATTAGCTGAAATTATAACACTGATTTCTGAGACATTTAATAGAAACACTTACTTAGTGTGTGTCAGCATATGTAAGCAATCACCACTTTGTTCAGTGGTTGTGTGAGTGTCACTGATGGTTTATGTCAGTCAGGGTGAGGAAGAGTTCATGTGCAGATTTACCTATACTGGTCACACGACTTAACTGTTCCATGCAGTTTTCAACAAAAAAAATGACAATCTGTCTCAAGCACAGTTCTTTTCTCAGTGTAAATAGCCCTGAGTGCCTTCACAGCAGAGAATGAAGAGTAGGAATATTGCTTGCATGTATGTGATTACTGAAGTTAGTGATTAAATACAAATTGGAGATAAGTATGCAAGGATGAGGAATATACACTTACTTGTTTGTTATACTGTTATTGAAACTTTTATGAAAGTTAGTGATAAATTATACAGGAAATTTGTGATAATCACTTAATTTTCAGTTATTAATTTATATTATTGTTTATGAAATTAAAAGCTAGTGATAAGTGTGCACAGTTGAATACTTTTAAATGTCATTTTTGCTTGTCTCTATGTTCCTTTGAAAGGTAATGACAAACATTCAGGAAAAAAATCAGTTAAGCAGTTTGTTTTATTTCCCGTACTGTTTGTGATAATGGGCTTAACACAACTTGTGTTGACAAAGAGGTCAACAAGTTATGGCAGCATGTTTTCTGCAATAGGCCCAAAACATAGTTGGGGCCTATGACTTCCACTTCGAAAATCTAGAACCATTTTTCTGCTATATAAGTTGAGACTTTAAAACAAAGTTTGAATAGTCTTGAAAGTAAATGTTGTCGTTTTTTATTAAGCAATGGCTGACAGAACTTCCGTGACCAAATATACCTTTGTATCTGAATGGAGAGAGACAGAGACAGAGAGAGAGAGAAACCAGGAGTATGCAGCATGAGTGTAAAATTCAGTTCTTAAGGTGGATTCTGAATCTTGTTGCTTAACAAAATTACTTCTTCTATCCAAATGATGAAAACCATTTTGTGAAAATGGCTGCCTCATCGGTTTCTAACCTGAAAAGGCTGTAACTGGTGTTTGTGGAAATGTACATCTGCAAATCTTATATAACATGGAAGCTCAGAAACTGGAGTTTTCAATAATGTCAAAATCTACCGACAACTAAATCAGACTTATTGACCCTTTGTCAGAGCAGGTCACAAAAGACTACTCTCTGTTGACCGCAGTACTCTTGAGTGTCACAGTACAATGTTCTCCAGTGAATTGTGAACTAGTCAGTATGATAAATATTTTTGTCTGTGTCGCAGGGGGTGGGTATGTGAATGACACCGATTTTATGTACAGACTTTTTACCCCCAAATTGTACACTCTGCATTTGTTTGTGTTATACATACCTACGCTTTTTTCAAGCTAGTGTTCACTTTGACTTTATCGTATGATGTGTTTCATTTCTGGCTTATTTTGTTATCAGCAAAGAGTTGCAATCAATGTACATGCATGAGTGTGCCTTGTGAATTTTGTTTTTTTAAATGCAGCCATTGCCTTGTGTACATACAGCTTGTCATAATAGTCATCAGTACCATTGGTACAATGTCACACATAGAGGTTAAGATAATCACTTTACTGTAATTTATCACTGGTACTCATAGAATATCACAGACTATATTTACATTCTGTTCAACATCACGTACTGATTTCATAATCATTTGAATGTTTGTGCTGTATAGAGAATTCGTAGTCATGTGGGATTGTAAACTTGTCATTTTGTCAGCATTGCTCTTTGATTTGCATAACAGACTGAGCTTGTAATCATCAGTCTTCACTTTGCATAACAGAAATGATTTTATAATCAATTTTATATTCATCATCTCATTTAAACATTATTCTAAAATCTGTATAATATGGCACTTTTTATGTCGCTTAACATATTCAAATTTTTGGCACCATTATTTAAAATGTTTTAACGTCATCATATAAAAGAAATGTATGATCTGGTATCACAATACTGATTGCATATTTACAACTGAGGGTCAGCCTGTAAACTTATAGTAAGTATATTGTAATGATAAGAAAATGATATACATATATATATATATCCTATGCACATGTTTTTAATGTAACAGCTGAACAGTTTGAGGAGTTTGTTCTTTGTCTCTTTTCCTTTCTTTTTTCTTTTCTTTTGTGCATTTAGTTGGATTTTGTGTGTGTGTGTGTGTGTGTGTGTGTGTGTGTGTGTGTGTGTGTGTGTGTGTGTTTTCCCCCCACCCCTTTTTACTGATTTCATCTATCTTTTACTCTTCAGTTTTGGGTTATACAAGAACTTTTTTCCTCTTTCTTTTCTCTTTTTTTCAAATATCACAATGACACAAAAAATGTAACATATTTCAAGAAGGGTTTCTCGGTTTTATTTATCTTTTTATTTACTGTTATCATTTTTTTAATTGACTGACCTGTTTTCATATTATTTATGTATTTATCATATGCTTATCTAAATCCAGTCGCATTAGATTTGATGCATTACAATCCAAACACACTTATTTGCTTTGAAATATGTCACATACCTACAGTATATGTTTTGAGCAGAAAAGGCTTAGTCAGAGCTAATACATGTTTACCTATGTACCAACATAACCCCTCAATATTAGCAGGCAAACCAAATTTAATAATGAACATTGCTGGACCCCTCAAAATTAGGAGATAAACCAAATTCATTGATGAATATTTCTAGACTCCTCAAAACTAGCAGGCATCTTTCACATTCTGTCTTAGCTTCGTAAAGACAGTGTGACTATTTAAGGCAGATAAAGAATGGTCATACTTATGAAAAATCTGCTCCTTCTGCTAGGTAGATAGGTTTTATGAATTTGTATACTTAGAATTGTTGTGTGAATTTATAGACATAGGTCTGGAGTGCTTACAGGAGCTGTAGCGTGCGTAAGAAGAAGAAGCAGGCAAACCAGACTTACTGATATTGCTATTGAAACAATTTGGGCTGTGTTGTAGTGAAATGTATCTCTCTATCTACGTCTCATCAATGTCTCCACATACCTACTCCCTACCCTTCACTCCACCCCAAAAAAAACCCAAGCGCATGATCTGGAAGCTGCTGTCAAGTAGTTAGGACAGAGTTATGAACCGCCCACGTGTTGGCAAGCCTGTGTCCCCACACAACAGAAAAATCCCACTTTCTCCCACAAAGCACCACCTCCTTTGCCTCCACCCACTGTATTGGGTCCTCACCATCAACATCACAAGTCCTCCTACTTCATGGAAATCTCCAAGAACACCACTAACCCGACCACAAAGCACACAAATCCTCATCATTAGTCCACCAGAACAGAACACCTACATCCCATTAAAGTTGCACCCCCCATCCCCTCAGCCCACCCTCCCTAACCCGAAAGACAAATGTGTAGGTTCATAACAGGCTCCCACACTCCTGTTTCGCTTACCACAAATCATCTGTCCCTACTTAACTGTAAAAAAAAAAAAAAGAAATTTATTTGAACCTCTCTTTGTGATAAATCTGTACAGATAAAATGAATTCAGTTAAAAATGGA
This sequence comes from Monoplex corrugatus, assembly GCA_030674185.1. Lineage (NCBI taxonomy): Eukaryota > Metazoa > Mollusca > Gastropoda > Littorinimorpha > Ranellidae > Monoplex > Monoplex corrugatus. The sequence continues at coordinate 57,491,602 of CM060308.1, forward strand.
TGAAACCACATAGACCCCTCAAAACTAGCAACTGAAACTAATTAATTCATAATTACTTGCTACATATGTCCTGCAACTATGCACACAAAAATTATACAGTTGAAACAGCATTTCACTTCAGTTTAATTCAGCAGTCCTTTCTTGTCAGATTAACTCATATCATATTGACAAATACATTTTTTCTTCCTTCGTTTATATTTGTATCAGACATAATGGCCAGAAAAAAAAGAGAGAACAGAGAGAGGTTAATAGTGATATGCACACAGTTATTTTTTTTTCCTCCATTTTATTTTTTAACTTTATTTACCTACTTGTCTTACTGATCAGTATGCTATCAGTACAGAGGGCCGCATTGAAGAGCCTCCAGTCCTGTAGCTGTCTGTTCTGTTAGGTTAGAAAGCAAGTACTAAGCATGTGTGTTTGTACTGATATCACCATTGTGCAGTTATTTCAATCATGCCCATTTTCGTTGGCATCTGCTATCACTTGATAAACTAACTCTGAGCTTGTTATGACAGGAATATGTCAGTAATCGAGACAGGGTCATTTATGTTTGTTTTTGTGTTTAAATATAAAGTGCGTATGCAGAAAATCATGAGGATGTCTTTTGTGGCCTTTTAACATGTTGGGACACAATTTTACTTGCATAGGAGAAACAAGATGTTTGGACTATTGTAATGTTGTTGTTGTTTTATCTTACAGGGAGTTAAGACCATTATTATACAAGTTATAGGTTAGGAACAGACTGTTGACTGACTGAGACTGTTCTAAAGGTTTTATACTATGTAAGTCACTGAGGGTTTTTCATTATGAATTGAAACAAGGTCAGTATGCATTTTGGTCAGTATGCACAGAAATCTCAGATGGGTCAAAGGTGGAGATTAAAAGCTGCAGCCATCATTCTGGGATTTTTTCTCTAAGCATTAGCCAAATACATCTGAGACTGTCAGTGTGGCGCAAGTATATTAAATTCTTATATTGTTATAATAGCAATTTTGTGTGTATTGCTATACAGTTATAATGATTCAAGAGACAGTGTGTTTTGGATTTTAACATGTTTCATATTTCAATATGCATAATATCTAGAAGGCCATTTACACTGCAGCCTGGTTGGATTTGACTATGACACATGTACTTGGTTGTCACGTTTAATCTGGAAGCGTACATTTTAAATCTCTCTTCAGAATGTCTAAACATTGAATGTTTAGTTTAGATGTAAAAGCTCTGTGTGTGTGTGGGGGGGGGGGGGGGGGGAGGGGGGGGTGAACAAAATGTGTCAGTAAAAATTTCTCAGCTGTTTAGGGATGGTCTTCACCAAATTTGGACAACAAAGTCCAACCGAATAGAAAATTGCAAATACATGCATACAATTAAATGAAATAAGCAGGGCCATGAAATAAGCGGGACCCACAGTTATGATTACTGTGCCCCCAAAATGTCACACTCTTTGACAGTTTTGTTTTGTTTTATTTCATCAGTATGTCTTTACTCAATTTTAGTCTCATGTTTAAAGTGTGAAGGAGTTTGAACTTTGTAAATTATAATTTCAAAGACACTTAGGGGGTTTCTATATCACAACAATGTGAAATATGTAGGAGCAGTTGTTGTTGTTTTTTTGTCGTTGTTCCATAAACTGTATGAGAATGAACAAACTAGCTGTCATGTGTCTCTGTCATGGCAGTGAAAGGATGTTCTGTGTTGGAGATAATTATGCATGAAGACCAGTTGATGTCAAGCAAAACTGGCCAGGTTTTAATATCGCGGTGATGAAAGACGTATGAAACAAACAAATGAAACAGTAAACACCAAGAAACATGACTGTCTATTTGAGTATCTGTCTCTGATGCCTTTTGTGTGGTTATTGTTGTCTACCAGACAAAAGAGGTTATCAGCATGGCTAGACCATCTTTTAATTTGTTTCTTTTTGAAAAATATGACCAAACCTGCTGAGACCTGTCCCAGCCCTACCATTAGACAGTATTCAGTTTCAGTATAAATTTGGATTCAGTGCTTAATACCCGGAAGTGCCCCAATTTGGTCTCAACCTTAAACATACTTTAATTCAAGGGTAAACCCAGGTACACATATTCATACAGATTCATGCAAGAGTAAATGGCCTCTTTAGAATAAAAGAGATAAACACATCAAAAGAATTGTCCGTTGAATGTGATTCAATGAATGTTTGGTCTTCTTGTTGAGAGGACATTAGGAGTTTTGGGGGTGGGGGGGTGGGGGGGGGGGGTGCTCAACAGAGATTATGGTGGGGGATGATGATGTTTGTTGTTTTTAAACCTGTGCCAGCTGCTGCTCTGATTTGTCAGACAATGCTCTTTTTATTGTTATTCTGGAGTAATAAATAATTCTGTTGAACTACTCTTTCTTTCTCTTTTGTGGTGTATTCATTTACTGTTTGTGGCGCACTTGCATTTTTGCAATGTTTTTTTCTTTTTATACCTTTTTCGGTGTCTCTCCAGTCACCCTTCATCTTGATGATATTTATCCTGCTGAGCTTTCAGTGTTGTTTTTTTCCTTGAATTTTCTCCACTGATTTATGTACATACAATTTTCACTGTAAGTATACTGCTTTGCTTAGTGTCTGTTTATTTTGTATACCTGTGTGTTGTTGTTTCTTAAAACTTCTTTCAGTTCCTTATTTTCGCTGTTGTATATACATTTGTATGCACGAAAGTATTTACTGCAGTAATAAAGGAGGGGGGGGGGGGGGAGTAAATGTGTTTTGATTAAACAAGGACAAAGGATGACCATAACAGCTACCTTCTCCTTTACTTCTTATCGGAGTCAGAGACTATATCAGTCATTGCTGTCTCATTCATTTCTTCTCACTACATAATGGTATGACTATTCTGGCTCCTTTTTCAAGTAAGAATGTCAATCGGTGCTTAGATTGTCAATCAGTGCTTTCGTTGTCTTCGTTTCTTTTCACTTCATTTTATAATGTTATGACTTCCAGCATTTTTAGAATGGATCGATCTGCATAGAGAACTAGTATAAAACAAATATAGAAAGAAAAAAAAAAGGGGGGGGGGGGGGAAACTGTATCGTCTGCTGCTCCAAGACTGGGGAATGGATGCCTAAGTATTCTCTTTTCATTTTACAGGGCTTTGTAATCCTTGCTTTCTGTATCCTCAATGTGAATTGGGAGCCGTCAGTCATTGTTTTATTTAGTCTAAAGGAGAGTCAAAGTTCTAATTCATACGTCCTGTGTGAACTAGAGTGAAATAAATTTTGTAGAATCTGACAGGATTAGAGTAGTCCAGGATTATTGTTATGCCTTCATTTACAAAACTCGGGTGCGCTCTCTCTCTCTCTCTCTCTCTCTCTCTCTCTCTCTCTCTCTCTCTCTCTCTCTCTCTCTCTCTCTCTCTCTCTCTCTTCTCTCTCTCACTCACTCACTCACTCACTCACTCACATATACACACACACGCACGCGCGCGCGCACACACACACACATACACACAAAACCACACACACTGAACACATACACATACTGACGCATGTGCATTGTCTGATATTACAGTGAGAAAAAACATTAAATTAAAGAAGGAACACATGTGCATGCTCACATGCATGCATGAATATTACTGATAAATAAATATAGCCTTAGAAATAAAAGCACACACTCGCCCTGTTTCCACAAGCAGATCCCTCTTCCGTGTCTACATGATTATTGTAACTGTTGGAAGCTTGAACGAAATGAAACCAAGGTGATGGTTTTAAGTGGACGAAATAGTCCACATGATATGTCTTTTATTATGAACAGGAACATTTTGAAATTGCAAATGCTTTCAAATACTAGGGACAGAATTTGGTCGGACTGGTAAATATACTGAAACTTCAAAAACAAATCTGGAACAGAGAAACAGTTACCAGATATTTATGTTTTTCCTTTGGTTAAATTTGGATGCCTCTGTCACAATCTTAAGACTGAATTAGGTAATGGGGACACTTATTCGGCGCCAAATCTTGACATACAAATCAAATCAAAGCACATATTCTCATCATTCACCAAAGCACCCACTGGCAACGGCAAAAGGGTACAACACACACAAACCTGGAGGGAGAGGACAAGAGAGGAGTAGGACGAAAGGGTACACTTCTAGCACACTGTGTTGATTTTGTACGAAATTTTTGGAGAAACAGCCAACCACTGGAGAAAGTGAAGCAAGGGGATGACATGATCATGTGCCTATTCTTATAAAGGGTAAGACGGGCCGCAGAATTCCATAGGGAGGATGGTAAATACAAGAGAAAATAACAAACTGACCTGATATAGGCTTACCAAGAACGACTTCAGAGGTTTCAAATGACAGAGCAGGAGAGGGGAAATAGTGAATGAAAGAGAGACAAGATTCAACATCTTTTTTAAACAACAGTGATTCCACCACCATGAGAGGCTCAAAGGAAGGAAGAGAGTTCGTAACCAGGAGATGTTAGTTGTTTGATTTTTGGCCAAGTCTCTGTCAGAAAAATCAAAGTCGTTTTCAAAAATGAAGTCGGATATGCAATCATTTTTTTCATCACTACACACACACACACACACACACACACACACACACACACACACACACACACACACACACACACACACACACACACAGCACTGAACAAAATACATACTGTAAAATTTCACAGAAAACACAACTAGATGGCAACACTGTGCAGTGAGGCGGTGGGGGGGGGGGGGGATATGGAAAAGAGTCAAAACAGGACATCCAGGTGGTTTTGGAATCAATAAATGAAACTGCAAAACTTTTTCTTTTGGTAGACGCAAAGGGGCAGATAGACAAAGCAGAGTATGTCAGTGTTGTGATCTCAATGCCTTAAGCGATGAGTTTCATTTTACTTTCCATGTTGTAAATTCCGTGTTGACCGAGAGAAGTTTATTCCACAAAAATACCTGTCGGTCAGATCAATGTTCTAATCGTGTATCTATATTTCTGATAGCTTAAAAAACTGAAATCAGCAAAATCTGTCATATTTTCTAAAACTGTGTAGTCATCTTCGAACATTTAAGTTTTTAAATGTATTCTGTATTCAGTCAAATAAGTTCCTTCTGCTTTTTGTTAGATGACGAACACGTTGGATTTTCATTTATTTTTTGTTATCCTTCATGCCCCCTTTGGGGTTGAAGGATCATACAATGAAACACTGTGTGTGTACGTACGTGGATGTGCGCATGTAGATGGGTTTAAAGCTATTAGATCAGTCATAATTCTCTACAGGCTTTGCTTTAAAAAGGTCGGATTTCTGACAGATGATACATATATACGTAGAACAATATATGTATATAATACTATTCAGTAGTCAATATGTAAAACTACGCAATGCACCGACAGGAGAAAAAAAACAACATAACTTCTCTCATAGCTTCTGTACGAGGCAGTACGCTGCACCGTATCTATGGAACAGATTTGGTGTTCATGACACTCGTATATCCATAACTGTATGGAAGCTAAAAGCAACGCAGTAAAGTCCAATTGCAGTTGATTCTCAAGGAAACAAAACGAAGTCCCACACAGGAGCTAGAATCTTTGCACAGTTCACATAACAGTCAGGGCTTTTGCGTAGTCCAGTAGCTACACTGCCCATGTAAGTCGATCACGTCAGATAGTGTCTGACCATCTGAACCGATACGTATTATGTTCCCATTCATAACTGAGGATTTTCAAAGCCAGAACAAGATTATGACGCGATCTAATGCTTTAGCATTTGGTGTCATTGAGATAGAGCTTATTTGAAAATGAATGTTAATAAGTAAAGACATGCACAAGTGCACACACATTATTGTCATTTCTCAGATTCTTTTAAGCCTCATAACTGTAAGGAGATGATTGTTGTTTAGGTACGAATTGAACTCGTATTCACTGGTCATCATCATCATCAAGTGCCTTGCCACATGGCGTTGGCGATCATGGCCTTCCATCTGTTTCTGTTCCTTGTTGCCTCAAGCACCTCCTCCACCCTCTTTGTCTTCAGCCACTCTGCAAGTCCGTCCAATATCTTCTCCCTGGGTCTACCTGGTGCTCTCTTTCCCTCCAGCTTTCCTGTTGTGACCAGGTGCTCCAATTCCCCTTTCCTCATAAAATGACCTATCAATGTTGTCTGTCTTTTCCTGATCTTCCTTAAGAATGATCTTCTTGTGTCTGAATCCATCAAGACTGTCTGGTTTGTTTTCTTTGCTTTCCATGGAACTCTCAACATTCTTCTTGGAAACCACATCTCGGCTGCCTCAATCTTGTTCTGGCTTTGCTTGTTGACTGTCCACGCCTCACAACCGTATAACTTTATCGGTTCTATATAACATTCAAGAATTCTCTTCCTGATGTTAATTGATAGGCATCTGTGTGTAAGAACGCTTTTCATCTTCTTGAATGCCGTTTTGGCTTGGCCTATTCTGTTGGCTATTCACTGGTAACAACCCAAAAAGTCTTGAAACTGATATGGACAAATTTTTGCCTGAAAATCCGATTCAAGAATCAATAATACTAGAACCATACAGCTGCGTCACATCTACTTTATGGATGCGTCAGGAAAGGTTTTACTCAAATTTCATGACTAATACTGCAGGTATCTGTGTCTCTTAGGCCTGGTTGACACCAGGATACAATGACAGAAAGCGTAAAGTACAGCTGTGTCACGTGGTCTCAATCCGAAGTGGAACTCTTTAGCATCACCAATATCATCCCTGTCGATATCTTAACACTGTGAAAAAAATGTCCCAGATTATCTGGTCCTTAATACCCGTCTGCTCCCATGATGGCCTCAGTTTCTGTGGGGTTTGAGGTATGTTGGACTGATGAGACCAGCGTCGTGAGGGAGTGACACAGAGGTGGTACAGGAGGTTGGGCAACCACCACCCCCACCCCCATCCCCAAAGAGGAGACAGAGACAGACAGACAGACAGACAGACAGAGAGAGAGGGAGAGAGAGAGAGATCATCTATTGATTTCTGTTCCCAAGTTGTATACATTTTTGTTGTTTCTTTTCGTTTTCAGGTTCGTGATGGAGAGCTCGCTCTTACTTGTAAACTTTATGTGCCATTGTTTTATCAAAGTAGCTTCTATAACATTAGTTTCTTGCTGAAATTGCAGTGCTTAACATTAATCGCCATCAAGTCTGAAGAAGAGAAATTGTGGAACTTGGGAAGGGGGATTGAGGGTATAAATGTGTCTCAGTCTCTGTTTGTCCTTCTTTCCCCCTCTCTCTCCGACATACACGTACATACACACAGACACACTCGCATTAACCTATATTCATTCACACATGCATACACGCATTCTCTCTCTCTCTCTCTTTCTCTCTCTCTCCTCTCTCTCTCTCTCTCACCACACACACACACATACACACTCACACACCACAACACAATCACTCTACACACACACACACACACTCTCTCTCTCTCTCTCATACACACAGACGCATGCGTGCACACACACATACACACTAACACACACACTCTCTATCATATACACGCACACACACACTCACAAACACACACACACACACACACACACACACACACACACACACACACACACACACATACACAACACACACACATTGTCACACACACATGGCAAACAACAACTATTAATGACAGCTACTGTTCAGGTGACGATGTACAAGGTAAACCACAAATCAGGAATGCGACTAGATTTCGAAAAGCATAAAGCAGCGGCACGATTTTGGTTAAAAAGGAGCTCTGGAATGCAAGAGATAAATAAATACAATGTTGTTTTGTATCTATCCATCCATCCATCCATCCATCCATCTATCTATCCATCCATCCATCCATCCATCCATCCATCCATCCATCCATCCATCTATCTATATCTATCTATTTCTTTCTTTCTATCTGTCTGTCTGTTTGTTTGTTTGTTTGTTTGTTTGTTTGTTTTTTGTAGTTACATCGTAGTAACCCATGTTATGAAATTACAAAGTGCATCCTACTTGGCATTGTATCTACACATCACTGACAACACATACACAACACGTAATTACTGCACTCGCCGCAACGCAGGCATACATTTTCACACAACATAGAAACACAATTTATCTGATTCATTTCCCGAAACTTTATGGCAAAATACACACACCAAAAAGTCCGTTAGGATATAAGGTTCAGTTACGATTTTCTGGATGTAAAAACAACGGTTGTTGTTGTTTTTGTTTTTTTTTTTTTTTCTTTTTTTTTGTTGTTGTTGTTTTTTTTGGGGGGTGGTTGTTCTTTGTTGTTGTCGTTCTTCTTCTTGTCGTGTTTTTTTATACCATCCTTTCACCTCACGCACACATACAACATAACTATGAAATGTGGAATGGAGTTAAACAGACATTTTTATAGGCAAAACGTAACTGAATAAACACTGAATGCAACACGATGATTCGCACCCGCACATTCACCTACTCCTCTCCCCTCTTACACATACACCATAATAAGATAAACAAAATAATGGTGAAAGCAACCACAGGATAACGAATATCGACATTATAAACATCTACGCCAACGTGCATCTCCACAACACACAGTTTCAGTATCAGTTTCTCAAGATGACGTCTCTGCGCTCGGAATAAATTCCGTATGCACTAACGCCACAGGCGTCGTGTGATGAAGAAGATCCAGAATGATTATGGCACAAGCCTTAAGCCTGCATATAAACACGTGAGCTGGCCAGGTCCTGAGATCGTACCTATCCTATATATTTATGGGTTTTGTATTTTATACTAGTATTGTATCAGTCTTTTACTGAAACAGTCTTGACTACACACAATACACTACACCTACGCATATAGCCTAGTTGGTCCATCGACAGAATGACAAAGAAAGAGAGAGAGACAAAAAAACAAAAAACAAAAATGCCAAGCACATGGCTTACGCGGACGAATGGCTTATACCATGCTCATTTTGGATCTTCCCCATTACACGGCATCTGTAGTGTCAGTGCATATGGAATTTATTCCAAGCACGGAGATACAATCCTGAAATTTTTTGAAAAACTGAAACTCCTGTCCATTCTTTCCCATCTCAACCCCACCCCATCTCCAGCCGGAAGGTCCCGGATTCAATACTCATAGACACCCCCGCCTGGTGGGTTTATATCATTAAACGTGGGACACAGCTCTTTACAAATGAAGTGTGTGTGTGTGTGTGTGTGTGTGTGTGTGTGTGTGTGTGTGTGTGTGTGTGTGTGTGTGTGTGTGTGTGTGTGTGTGTATGCGTGTGCGTGCGCGCGTGTGTCTGTGTCTGTGTCTCTGTCTGTATCTGTGTGCTTAAATACAGAATTTTGAATGTTCCAAGTGTGCAGATATCAAGCATCACGAAACAGCAAAAATGTATAGACACTTTTAAAATTGTTTGACCATTTCACCGAAAATACAGCAGACTTACGCCCCGCCCCCCACCCCACTCCCCAACAACCACACACACAATGTGTAAGAAATAGTAAGAAGATCGCACTTAAAGAAGACTTGCACTACAGTTTCTGATCCATTACAATCACGACTAACCTCAACCTTTTGGTTTTGTTTGTCTCTCTTCCTCAGGGGACTACTAGTTCCATCGAAGCTGAACAACCTGAAGACATCCAGGACAGCACCATTTTTGGACCTTGTAAGACTCATGCAGTAACTGACTGGCAGTGTCTTCGTCCTGGTGTCTGGACGAGCGACTGGCTGAGGCACAACTGTTTTACCAACACAGTAATGATAAACGATTTGACATCTGTAGGGCGGTGGTTGGTCTAATTGCTGTACGTCCTTTCTGGCTTGAAGGCAAATATCCGAGATGTAGGTGTTTACAGTAAATACAATAGTTTTTAGTTTATATTTTGTCTTTATATACGCCAGACGGTGTGGTGTGCTGGACTTGATAAGAATTCCCACGGTTATAGTTAATAACTGTCGTACATTAACTGCTGCAGAGTTGTAGGGTTGTAGTAAAAGTTTGCCCAAATGGAAAAGGATAACCAACGCTGTCATATTTTATTGAAATCATGCTGACCAACGTCCCCTCCACCCATTTCTTTCACTTCCTTCTACCCTCCCTCTCCCAGCCTGAGCAATGAAGTGAGACTTGATGGCTTTTAATACCGCTGTTTTTACAGTGCCTGGCTTTTTACGATAAAACGCGATCGTACATAACTAAAGTATCATGAATTTGCTTTTTTTTCATTTATGGTGTGATATTGTGCTGGCTTGACCACCTAACGGTTTCCAGGCAACCAGCCCTTTATATGTAGTTGGTTACCTCTATCTTGAGCTTTTTTGATTAAAACATAGCATGAACAGAAATTTGAATATTCATGAACTTGTAATATGTACACAACTAATAAATAAACAACAGGATATTTAACACCAAGATGCTGCAGCATCATTACAATGTTGATTTTGAGTGTAAACTTACTAAAAAAAAATGTTAAAAAGGTGTAATTAAAAGAGAAAGGTGCGGAAAAAAGATTCGTGTAAATTTAATTTTTTTTACATGAATTCCAAGACGTCAGCAGAAATCGAACGTAGTTGTTAGGCAGCGCTGAGGTATTGTAATGCTTAAAAACCAGTAAATTTGTCATCACATGACAATGGATAAGTAACTACACTACGTTCCTAAGGCGCGTGATCAACCTGTTAATACTGTTAAGCAATATCCTGGTAATGCAGTAATAAAGCAATTTATTTATCTATTCATCGTTTGTTTATTGCTGCTGTCGTTACAGACGAAACAGCCTCATATTCTACATTCAGAGCTGAGGTAATAGACTGTAATCTTTGAGGTAATGGAATTATACAGTGCATCTCTGCAATATTTGTGTTTATCTTGGGCTGATGCTGATTGTCAGATATTACCTACGGTCGTCTATGGCTATAATTAAACATGGCGACTTTTGCTAGTAGAAGCGCATTTGACAATTTGGAACCAAGTGTATTTTCGTGTCAGAACTGATATGAAGGCTGAACTTCTGTTGAAATATAAATGTAGTTTCCCCTAAGACAACCAATCCAATACATTAAACTTGACACCAACCAGTCACACTACAATTACATAAACCAGTCAGTCGCATTATTGTACCTAACCAAAGCAGTTAGATATACTACATTTTTCTTCGATTATTACTCACACTGCAAATAAGTGAAGAACAAGTCAGTTATTGAACAAGAACAGAGATACAAGCAAACAAGTCGTGAACATTTCACGCAATAGCACTAAGAAAGTGCCGGCTAGGTTTGTTGAATTTTTTGCCCACAAATTACATCTAAGATCAGAAGACCAAAATGATAATTTTGATGAACTCCAGAGAATGTTTAAAGATCGAACTGATAATTATAGAAAGCTTATTCACGAAAAGGAACAGTAGTTTACTCCATCCCAAAAATGAACTCGAAATGTTTGGAAATATCAAACAATGGCGTTAATTTTTTGTCATATGAAAGACTTAGTTTATACATATTGAGTACACACAAGATAATCTTCATTCACATCACTATCACCAGTCACGTGGCAAACACGTTAACACATCAAACTGATGACTGCGAGGTAAGTGGTTCAAATTCGATCACTCGAGATCAAACCAGCATTTCTCGGCCTCAACTCCTAACTAGAGTTGAGTGAGTCGGGGACTATTTTGAAAGGCTGGGACCAAACGGTAAAGTGTAGTCCACTTCGTGGAATTGTCACTGACAGTGTTGCTGAAAGTTCTCGACCAACACTATAGGTGTTATATCCTCAGGGCCGTCTGACACAAGGATTACTACTATGGGAAAAAAACATCGTAGAGTACTGCTCTGTCACAATTATTCAATTCACAATGGAACTTCACGATATATTACTATCATCTCCATT
>CM060308.1:57508455-57513455 GCA_030674185.1 Monoplex corrugatus
ATGACTGGGCCCGAATGGATCATGCAGCTCACGGACAGCCCCCGTTTGCTTGATGAAATGATTATCGAGTGGCGTCGGAAGCGTGGGAGGTGATTGTCCGGAGAGTGGCGAGGCACTGGGGCTTTGGGTCCCACCTGCACCCTCGTGATGTTTTTTGTTAATTGAGCGCAAAATCGAGTGTTTTCGCTAGAATGAATATAAAACTAATGTAACTTTAAGATTCAGCTCTGACGTGTAATTGATCAAACACTATATGACCAGATTAAAACTTATTAAACAAGATTCAGATCTGACTTTAAATAGGTCAAGTTCATTTATGTAGGCTTTTTCAAAATGACCTTGATAATGGTTTGCCTTTGTTCTTAATGATGCAATAGCTCAATGGCTAGAGAATTGGATCCCAAAGGCCAAGGTTAAGCACATTCGAGCGTGGTTGCCAAACAGATGAGTGACCAGTCTCATGCCCTGGCTTGAACACATTGCCCTATTCAATCCTGCTGTAAATAAATATCTGGTTCTCTAGCAGCGAAGGACAGATGGGTACCGCTATGAGTATCTGGTTCTCTAGTGGCAAAGGATAGATTAATATCACTGTGAGTATCAGGCCTCATAGCAGTGAAGGATAGTTACGCACCACTGTAAGTATCTGGTATCTAACAGTGACAGATAGATGGGCACAACCGTGAGTATCTGGTCTTCTGGTACCGAAGGACCGATGTGCACCACTATGAGTATCTGGTCTTCTAGTAGCGAGGACCGATGTGCACCACTATGAGTATCTGGTCTTCTAGTAGCGAAGGACCGATGTGCACCACTGAGTATCTGGTCTTCTAGTAGCGATGGACCGATGTGCACCACTATGAGTATCTGGTCTTCTAGTAGCGAAGGACCGATGTGCACCACTATGAGTATCTGGTCTTCTAGTAGCGAAGGACCGATGTGCACCACTGAGTATCTGGTCTTCTAGTAGCGATGGACCGATGTGCACCACTATGAGTATCTGGTCTTCTAGTAGCGATGGACCGATGTGCACCACTATGAGTATCTGGTCTTCTAGTAGCGAAGGACCGATGTGCACCACTATGAGTATCTGGACCTGCTAGTAGCGAAGGACCGATGTGCACCATGTACCAGTACGAGTATCTGGTCTTCTAGTAGCGAAGGACCGATGTGCACCACTATGAGTATCTGGACCTGCTAGTAGCGAAGGACCGATGTGCACCATGTACCACTAAGAGTATCTGGTCCGAAGGACCGATGTGCACCACTATGAGTATCTGGTCTTCTAGTAGCGATGGACAATGTCACACTAGAGTATCTGGTCTTCTAGTAGCGATGGACCAATGTGCACCACTATGAGTATCTGGTCTTCTAGTAGCGAAGGACTGATGTGCACCACTATGAGTATCTGGTCTTCTAGTAGCGAAGGACTGGTGTACACCGCCATGAGTATCTGGTCTTCTAGTAGCAAAGGACTGGTGTATACCGCCATGAGTATCTGGTCTTCTAGTAGCAAAGGACTGGTGTACACCACCATGAGTATCTGGTCTTCTAGTAGCAAAGGACTGGTGTACACCACCATGAGTATCTGGTCTGCTAGTAGCAAAGGACTGGTGTACACCGCCATGAGTATCTGGTCTTCTAGTAGCAAAGGACTGGTGTACACCGCCATGAGTATCTGGTCTTCTAGTAGCAAAGGACTGGTGTACACCGCCATGAATATCTGGTCTTCTAGTAGCGTGTATAGATGGGCACCACAATGAGTATCTGGTCCTCTAGTAGCGTAGTATAGATGGGCACCACTATGAGTATCTGGTCCTCTAGTAGCGTAGTATAGATGGGCACCACAATGAGTATCTGGTCCTCTAGAGCGTAGTATAGATGGGCACCACAATGAGTATCTGGTCCTCTAGTAGCGTAGTATGGATGGGCACCACAATGAGTATCTGGTCCTCTAGTAACGTAGTATAGATGGGCACCACAATGAGTATCTGGTCCTCTAGAGCGTAGTATAGATGGGCACCACAATGAGTATCTGGTCCTCTAGTAGCGTAGTATGGATGGGCACCACTATGAGTAACCGGTCCCCTATTGGCGAACGATAGATGGGCACCACTATGAGTATCTGGTCCTCTAGTGGCGAACGATAGATGGGCACAACTATGAGGATCTATACCTTTAGCAGTGAAAGATAGATGGGCAGCATTATATATCACTCTAGAAGTGAATAATGTTAATAGACAGACACCATTATGAGTATGTCTTTTTACCAGTGAAGAATAGATGAGCACCGTTATTAATATCTGTCCTTTAACAGTGAAGAATAGATGAGCACCGTTATTAATATCTGTCCTTTAACAGTGAAGAATAGATGAGCACCGTTATTAATATCTGTCCTTTAACAGTGAAGAATAGATGAGCACCGTTATTAATATCTGTCCTTTAACAGTGAAGAATAGATGAGCACCGTTATTAATATCTGTCCTTTAACAGTGAAGGATAGATGGAAACCGCTATAGTATCTGTTCCTACAGCAGTGAAGAATAGATGGGCACTGCTATGAATACCTGTCCCTTCTGCAGTGAAGAATAGATGGGCACTGCTATGAATACCTGTCCCTTCTGCAGTGAGGAATAGATGGGCACTGCTATGAATACCTGTCCCTTCTGCAGTGAAGAATAGATGGGCACTGCTATGAATACCTGTCCCTTCTGCAGTGAGGAATAGATGGGCACTGCTATGAATACCTGTCCCTTCTGCAGTGAGGAATAGATGGGCACTGCTCTCAGTACCTGTCCCTTTAGCAGAGACAGACAGATGGACACCACTATGATTACCTGTTCCTATAGAAGTGAAGAAAAGATGGGCACCGCTATGAGTGCCCGTCCCTTTAGCGGGATTAGTGGCTGCAGCGATAAGCACTGGCTCTGCAGCAATAAAAGATAGATGGGCACTGCTATGACTATCTGGCCCTCTAGTAGCTAAGGATAGATGGGCACAGCTATGAGTTCCCACCCTCTGGTAGAGAAGGATAGGCGGGTACCGTCATGAGAATCTGGTCCTGTAGCAAATGAAAAATACATGTAGATGGGTACCGTTAAGGCTGATACCTAATGCCTCGGACATAACACCTTGTCCCTATCGATCTCTGGTTATAGGAGAGAAGCCTTGCCTTTCACCTTTGTTAATAGGTTGAACTGTGTCAATCAGACTCGAAACACTATGTATAATATGGTAAAAATAACCTGAAATCACACAACACACACACGCGCACGCCACACACACACACACACACACACGCACACACGCACGCACGCACGCGCACACACACACATACACACACTCATTCTCTCACTCACTCACGCGCACGTGCATAAAGAGATGATAATAGTCATGTGTTTAAGTAATAATTCAAAATCTTTAAAACACGTTTGGTGCAATGAGAACATCTTTTCTTAACAAATATACAAGTACAATAATCAAGACAGAAGCCAAGACTGGCAAAATTTATGACTTATTTTTACTGAATACAATATATCAGAATACAACACATTACAATTCCATTTAGTTCACTTCAACTTTTTTTTTATTTGTCTGCGTTAGGAAATTACATGTGGCTCGCACCACACGTACGTGTACTTAAAACTCAAATCTATCCTGAAACATGAAATTGAAAAATACGTATAATTGCATTTAAAAAATTATATGTAAATGAAGGTAAAGAATAAGGGGCAAAATAATACCTTGACGTTTTTCCCAGAATACTCTATCCTAGTAGATCCCAGTCACAGTGGCGAACTAGTGCAACAGACTGATGACTTCATGGTAGGAGGTTCAAAACCGCATTTTTTTCCCTCTCTCCTCAATCGGTTCCCACCTGGGTTGACAATGATGTGGGCTCAGTGGGAAGACTTGGAGCACGCAGTCGAGTCTTATCTATTTTACGGATGCGTCAAGAAGAAGGGTGTCACTCAAATTTTCCTGACCACTACCACGAGTGTCTGCCTCTCTCGGGCCCTGCTGACGCCATGATATATTATGAAAGGAAGCGTAAGCAGACTACTTTCCTGTTATGCAATCTCAATCACAAACGTACCTTCATAGCAATATCATTAGCAACTCCATTCTCATCTGCCATCCTAAAATTGCAGTGTCTCAGATAATGCGACCCTTCATATTTTATACCCATGATTGACCTCGGTTGCAGTGGGTTTAGAGGTATGTTGGAGAACCGAAATCAGGAGGCGTGTGTGTGAAGGGGGTGGTGGTTAAGACAGATAGGTGTACAAAAATAGAGCACGAAAATCTTATAGAAATTTTTCGAAAATTGATGGAGGGCTCTGAGTGGGCTTTACTCCTTCTCTCTGATTGTGTTATGGTACAATGTGTTGTACTGAAGTGTTACTGTATTGCATTGTATTGTATTGCATTGTTTTGTGCCGTAACATATCGTATTGTACAAATGTCCACGTAACATATCGTATTGTACAAATGTCCGTTTTAAAACGTCTACGACCAAGACAATATCCATGCATACCGTTCGTTCTTGCTGAAAGGACTTCCAAACCAATCGCCTCATATACAGCCTCTGGCAGTCTTTTACTGATTTCATTACCTCAGCTCATAGACGTGGCAGCCATTTGTAAGGAAGCCGTACTTCCAATGGACAAGTTCAGCCCTGCTTGCATTGCGTCTGGTGGGTAAAAGTGGAGTTGTTTTTTTCCGATATCCCAGATTAAGATATGTGGCAGATCTGCTCTTGTCTAAACTTTTACGTGTATATATACGCACGCAGATCATCAAATACGCAAATCAAAGATCCCGTAATCTTGTCAGTGTTCGGTAGAAATCAAAAGACACCCAGCAAACACAGGACCGAAAACGGAGCGTCACTGCCTTAAAGACAGAATGCGAAAGATTACAACGGCAACAAAAAAGAAGAAGAAAGAAAAACCACAGCCATACGCGCAAAAGCCCACCTGTATGTATTCGAGTGCACA
>CM060308.1:57518455-57593455 GCA_030674185.1 Monoplex corrugatus
TGAAACCACCATAGGCATTCTGCTTGACAAATTATTAACAGTTTTATATTTCTTTTTCCAAGATGGCATTGCATCAATCGGATAATTCCATATGCATTAGCACCACAACTGTCATGTAACGAAAGGACCCACATTAACTATAGCATACACCATAAGCCTGCGCATAAACTCTACGCGCTGACAAGGCCTTACGGCTCAACCCGACTTGTGGATTCTATAGTTTTGTACTGTAGATGGGAATTTTTATTTGGTTGGTTGACTGGTTGCCTGGCTGACAGGAAATTTTGTTTGGTTGGTTGGTTGGTTGGCTGACTGACTGATTGGACGGTTGGTTGGTCGGTCGGTTGGTTGGTTGGTTGGTTGGTTGGTTGGTTGGTTGGTTGGTTGGCCTCTCTTTCTCTCTGTATGGATATCTCTCTCTATACATATGTTTATATTTTTATATATATATATGTATATATACATATATATATATATATATATATATATATATATATATATATATATATATATATATATATATATATATATATATATATATATGTCCTCTGTCCCTCTCCCTCCCTTTCGATCTCTTTTCAGTGCATCGTTTTGTTGTTTGTTTGTTTGTTTCCCTGTTTTTGACAAGGCAGTGCCGTGGGTTTATTCGTTGTTTGCTTTTTTGCGTTTGTGTTTATAAGCAAAAGTGGAACTTTCAACAGAATTTTGCCTGGGACAAATATTTTTTAGCTGTGGAATCTTTAACGTAATCTGAATTCATGTTACACATGTGAACTCAATTTACTGTCCCGTGCGAAAGACTAGCATCCAGACCACCACTAAAGCTTTAGTGGAGGGGGTGGGGGAAGGAGAGAAAATCTCTGCCCTGCAGGGAATCAAACCCAGGTCTTCTCGCTTCCCAGAGATGCTTTAACCAGCAGCATCATGCACTCTACCTTGTGGAGTTGTAAACAGACAAGCTGGAAGGTATACCAACACTGATATGCATATCAACAAGCTGTCTACAAATGTCACCCACAGAAAATAAGAATGGGAGCAAACCTATGCAGTTGCAGAGCATTAGTAGTAATAGTAGTAGGCGACCTGAAGTCCCACAGAACCAGTTGGGTTAGTGTTCTTGAGCAACGTCTCTAGTGACAGTGAAACAATGTCTATGGTAGCTGTAAAGTTCCACATGGGAAAGGCACATTATTTTCATCATCATCATCATCATCATCATCATCATCATAACTAAATTACGAATGATCAAATCATTATTTCACTATCTTCACTGTTCATTGTGTTCGACTCGCCTACCTTTCACGTCTCCGCACAGCAAAGAACAATAAAGCCATGAGAGTTGTGTGCCTTAAACCTGTCATTTCAAATTAAACGTCCTGATTTTATTTTCTCTGTGTGAACACTGCTCCCTGAGCGTCTTTGTGCTGATCGATGTGTCATTTATTGTCGGTGTGCTGGTGATCACTATGGATAATAAACTATGTTCCGTCTCCATGTGTCTGTGTGTGTTAGTGTGTGCGTGTGTGTAGATGTGTGTCAGTGTGTGTGCGTTTGTGTGTATGTATGTGTGTGTGCGCAAGCGCGTTTGTGCCTGTGGGCGCGCGCGGGCACGCGCGTGTGTGTGTATGTGTGTGTATGTGTGTGTGTGTGTCTGTGTGCACGCGCGTTCGCTTGTGCGAGTAACTATGCTGAACAGTTAAGTCATTCAAATTAACCAACACAGTCTATGGTTTAAAGAAAACAAGATTATCATTTGTGTTCACAAAGTTTAACATTACACTGATCACACAGATATACACTATCTTTAATACACTTTCACACATTGAACGGAAACGTTAACGCTGCAGATAGAAACTTATCGGACTTGTCAAATAAATGTAATACATTTTTACTGCATCATTCTCAGAAACAAAATTCGAATGACATATCATTCAAAGTTCACAACCTTCAGTATTGCATCACTTGAAAAACTCAACGGCATTGTAAAATTATGGTTATACAATACCAATTATCTCTCTTTACTAAAAACATTCAGCATAAAAACATTCAAAAATGTCTCATAATTGTTAATCGTGCATTACGCCATGCCCGTTGAGAATTTGAAATTTGTCCGGGAGAGCACATTAAAGTCCCTTCTGTCGATGACAGAAACGAAGAACACATTATAAGAAAGAACATCGAAGGACTACCCGTGATGGAAGATGAAGTCAGAGCAGCATTGCAAAAGATGAAACTGGGAAAAGCCCCAGGACAAGACAATATTACTACAGTGGAAACCTGATATAACAGGGATGATGGGACCAAATCAAAATCCCTGTTATATCAGATCCCTGTTATATCAGATATCAAGGGAAATAAGGACTGATCAACTAACTCTTGATAAACAGTAGATCTAGGCCTAGATCTGGTCTGGTGTAAGTGTGCAGTAAGCTTACAAACTGAATGATGGCGCAGTCAGTCACTGACTCAGTGGCCTCAGGCCTACACGCTTGCGCGCGCATCACGCTCGCATTGCGAAGCGTTCTTTCAGTGTACAGTACACAGTATACCAAGGCTAGCCTAGATCTAGATCTAGGCCTACTGCGTGGCGTGCTGAGTCTAGGCCTAGGCCTTTCTGCTGCAGAGCCCGTCTCGGCATCCCTGCTATAACCGATCGAGCCCTCTTGTCTCCCTGTTATTGCCGATAAGTTTTAATAGAGACAAAGAGGAAGAAAAAATGGGGATTGAAAAAAGCCCTGTTATATCCGGATTCCTGTTATAACCGGTCCTGTTATAAATGGTTTCCACTGTACAAAAATGATTAAGGCCCTAGATGAATTTCGTATTGAAAAAATGACAGTCCTCCTAAATGAAATTTATGGTATGGTATCAGAAAAATCCCCAAAGATATGTCAAAATCAACTGTATTGCACTTCCAAAGAAAGTATGGGCAACAGAATGCGAACTTCATCGTAATCTGTTTGATGAGTCATGTAACAAAAATTCTATTAAGAATAATCATGATGAGGACAAGGAATAGAATCAAAAGAGAAATAGGAGAAGAACAGTGTGGATTTCTCAGAGGAAAAGGAACTATTAATGCTATATATATCCTAAGAACTCTCATAGAGAGGCCAGTCGAGTTGATTAAGGAATTATATTTATGTTTTGTTGATTATACCCAGACTTTTGATCGGGTAAGACATGAAAAATAAATCAGCTAACTAGAAAGGTTCAATGTTGATGGAAAAGATCTAAAAATAGTCAGAAATATGTATTGGAAACGAACAGCTGCAATGAGAATAGAAAACAATATAACAGTATAAGCTCTTTCCAAAACACTAAAAGAGGGGTCAGGCAGGGTTGTGTTCTGTCACCAGATTTGTTTTCATTTTACAGCGAAACCATTACGAGGAACCTAGATAATGCCTTGGGATAAAGATTGGAGGAAAAATATAAAAAAAAATCTTCGTTACGCTGATGATATCGTTCTAATTGCAAAAAATGAAAAAGACCTATACAATCTTGTGAATCCAATAGAAATAGAAAGCTAAAATAAAAGGCTTGGGGTTAAATAACAAGAAAACAGAAATCATGGTAATCAGTAAAAAAAAAAAAAAAAAAAAAAAAAAAAAAGAAAACCCCTCATGCAAAATATCAGCAAATGGCACAACCTTGAGATAGGTTGGTAAGTATGAATATCTGGGAACGGTCATCTCACCAGACGGCAGATGCACATCAGAAATAGCCAGCAGAATCAGCCAGGCTAAAAAAGTATTCAAGAAGATGAAAAGTGTTCTTACCAACAAATGCCTATCAATTAACATCAGGAAGAGAGTTCTTCAGTGTTGATAGAAATACAGTTCCATGGAAAGCAAAGAAAACAAACGAGACAGTCTTGAAGGAGGCAGACACAGGACGAACATTACCAAAGAAGATCAGGAAAAGACAAGCAAAATTTATAGGACATTTTTATGAAGCAAGAAAAATTAGAGCACCTAGTCACAACAGGAAAGCTGGAAGGAAAGAGAGCACCAGGTAGACCCAGGGAGAAAATATTGGACGGACTTGCAGAGTTGCTTAGGACAGAGAAGGTGGGAGATGTACTTGCAGCGCCGACAAGGGATAGATTCGTATGGAGGGCCATGATCGCCAACGCCATGATGACGATGATGAATATCAATAATGATTATTTATAAGGTGCTAAATCTTGATGTAAGTCAGATCAAAGCGGACACTCTCATCGCTAACCCAAACATTCATCCCTCCAAGGGATGGAAAAGTGCTAGGAGAAGAGTGGGTAGGCTGTCCCATAGTCCTGACCTCTTAGATGTGTGACGTGGACAGACGTCAATATATTTTTCTCAAGGTCAGTATTATGAGAGCAATGCCCTTTTCCTATCCGTTCCTGAGACGGGGCAATGGGGGGAAAGGAGAAATAACACACACACACGCACACACACGCACGCACGCACATACACACCGCGTACCGATGAACACACACAGACTTACACACACACACACACACACACACACACACACACACACACACACACACACACACACACACACACACACCGATGAATACACACACACACATACACATGCATGCATGCACACACACACACACACACACACACACACACAAACACACAAAGTGCACGCGCGCACGCACATACACGCGCACACACACATACGCGCACACACACATACACCCACGCACACGCATACGCACAGACACACACACACAAACCGATGAACACACACAAACATACACACACACACACCGATGAACAATACTGAAAAAAATTTAAGCGATCTGTCATCATCACCGAGTCAACAACAAGCGCGTCTGTCAGTCTGTCAGTGATTTGGTCCCGGAAATATGTCACGCATACAATTCAGTTCAATTGCATAGGACACAGTAAATCAAGTGTTGGTTTTCATGGGACGCCGAAGGACAAAACACAGTAATAATAATAATGATGATAATAATAATAATAATAACAACAATAATAATACTAATACTGGTGGTGGTGGTGGTGGTGGTGGTGGTGGTGGTGGTGGTGGTGGTGGTGATGATGATGATGATGGTAGTGATGATGATGATGATGATGATGATGATGATGATATGATAAATGGTACAATTTTACAAGATTTTTGTCTAAAAATCGGGGAGGGAGGGAGGTGCGTCCTGTAAACAGGAATACCTTGTAGCCCGGAAATTACAATAAAAAGGACAAACGATTCCTGCGTTTTGATCTTATGATGAAGACAAAGGCCACTAAATGATTAAATCGTATTCTGATGGAGTAAAAATGAAAAATAAACAGGTGGATGCTTGTTAACAGCGATTGCTCAATATGTTCGAGCAAGAAGACTCTAAAATTGTGTGTGTTACATGGTCAGAGGAGTTGAAACTTGAATTTCCCGTAATGTATTCCGAACAAACGCAATTAAATCTGTTTGGGTTGATGCTGATGATAATAAGAAACTTAAGCTGCAGCCTGATTTTCAGAACCGAAACAGAACTTTTGTTTACTTCAACTCCCAGGCTCTGTCATGATTGACGATCTGCTATAAAAGTTTACACTCAATGTAAAAATGGTATGTTGGGACTGAATTCGACCAGTATTGACGGGAAAGAACAATCAAAGCTAAAGGCCTGTTTGGCATAGTTAGGAGCCTTCCTATCGGTGCCTGGCTGTGTAGGTTCGAGTCCAGATTGAGGAAACCTTTGTGCACGCAAAATCCTGTCCACAATTTAGGGTTGGAGAAGGTGAAAATAACCAAGCAGAAGAGATGGATACCGCCATCATGATGCGCGCTCCGATAAAAGTTAAAAATCTCAACCCTCTCAATCCCCTGGAACCTTACGTTTATTGGACAACTTTCGTCTTAAGTCACAACTGTGTGCAAGACTTTAACTACTTTGCTCAAAGAAAACATGTTCCACCTATCAGACAAAGTGAAGTAAATGATCTGAAAGCAAATACCGAGGAGTTTCTCTGCAGCCAAAGTGGGTTTGTTTGTTTGTTTGTTTGTTGTTTGTTTGTTTGTTTGTTTGTTTGTTGTTGTTGTTGTTTTGTGGTGGTTTGTTTTTGTTTTGTTTAGTTTCTTTCAGATCAAGATTAAAATATGTTAAATTCAGATGACGCATTCATGTTGTTATAGATGTTTCAAATAAAGAAACAATGTGTTTTGTTGCATGAGCGATGACATAGAAGCGGTACTACACGAGGAACTTGAAAAAGACTACATGCTGAAAATTACATCAACAGTTCATGGTTTTCCAAACACACACACACACAAACAAACAAACGGCACATGCACAGTATGTTTCCACTCTCTACGTCCCTCTCTTCACCAAACTCCCACTACGATTTAATTTGTTTTGGCGACTTGCCAGGCAGCAGACGTAGATTAATTCGTTGAACAGGGTCGTCATCACTCCAAATGGAATCTTGATCTCAGTTTACAAGCGATGATTGATTAATGTAGGGATGTCACCGAACCAGTCACGTAAAACATTGTGCTACAATTTTTTCGCAACATAGTTTAATTAATGTGTACTGACCTAAATCTTACCCAATAAACGTAAGGTCGAAAGAGAGTGATATGGTAGAGATCTTAACTATTCTCTTGGCCAGCATTGAGGCTGGCGTTATCTCATCTCCCTCCCTGCTTTACCTTTCCCAATCCTAAACATGGTTAGATACCCATTCACAGCTGTTTGGACAGGAGGCTGCATGCCTGGCCTTTTTTCTCGAACGGAGGTTCTCACCCGTGCAAACCCTTGTACTCAGATTGGAAGTCGGAAGTTCTTCGTCTGCAAATAGCGTGTAAATGTGTGCAATATCCTCTAACCAATCAACTGCAACATGACAGCCCCTGTTCGTCAGGTTTCAACCGACAGAGCAGCGGTGACGCAGTCATGTTGTTAGTACTCTAACAAGTCTATACTGTTGAGTGTCATGCAGTTTGCGAATAGCGCCGATTTCTTGTCTTATGTTGACACTTCTTGACTGCGACATTTCGTTCTCTGCGGTGTTCAAGTACATGCCATTTCTTGTCTACAGTGTACGTCTTGGAAGTCTGAGATTCGGAACAAATTCGTTTTTGAATTATAAACTTCTTTGACATCCGTGATTTGGAACAGAATAGCATTTCCAGGGTATAATTCTTCAACGCCTGATATTGAGATTTGAGACTTTCGCCTCTCCAAACTTCGACATGTGAGATCTTTTAGTATAATCAACAATTTAAACCAGAACGTTTTTCCTGACCTGTTGACCGCCTTATTAAGTGCACCATGTTGGAGATGAGAATTGCATGCTTCATGGCTGTCTTGACAACTGGTATGATCTCTCTCTTGTGTCTCTCTCTCTCTCTGTCTCTGTCTGTCTGTCTGTCTCTCTCTCTCCTCCTCCTCTCTCATCCAGCCTCCCTTCCCCTCTCTCTCCGCCCCCCCCCCCCTGTCTCTCGGTCTACCCTCCCCTCCCTCTGTTTACCTTCTAAAATTCATACATAACTTGAAAAAAAGTTTAAAATGCTGATGAAAATATCTGATACTATGAACTAGACAAAGACTCCTCTGTCTTTCTCTCTCTGTCTCTGTCTCTGTCTGTCTCTCTCTGTATCTTTCTCTCTCTGTGTGCGGCGCGCGCGCGCTGGTGTTGTGTGTGTGTGTGTGTGTGTGTGTGTGTGTGTGTGTGTGTGTGTGTTGTGAACTTATCCATCAGAGTACTGAAATATTGGAGTCATTTCCTCCATCGGATCAGAACATATTATCAAGACAAACATGTCTGATGTTGTGACTGATGAATAAAAACGACAAAATCGTCAGATAAACAGGATTTGACGAATTTTACACTGAAGTGGATTTTCATTTATATACGACAATTTCATTTATATACGACAATCAATGTGATGAAAACATTTTCGGATAATTTTTATACAGCGATTCTCAACAATGCTGGCTCAGAATGTTTTTCGACATTGAGAGAGAGAGCCTCTTGCAAAGATCTCTTTGAAGGGTTGTACTCGTTCACAGTTAAAGATTTATTTTCTGTTTGATCTTAACGTTGTCCTAAATCAGACTTACCTTTTGCTCACTGAACAATAATATTTATAAAACGTACGTCTTTTGAAAATCCCCTATACTTTCAAACATACTTTCCCTTGACCCAAGGGCGAATAATTTGAGCACCACAGATGATTTTTTGACGGAGGTTTTGCTTCATTTCTCTGTATTCTTTGCAGTTACCGAGTATAACTGAAATGTCTGTGTCCACCTTATGATGTTTGTCCCTTCAACCATACTCTGGTCTGTATCTCTCTCTGCCTCCTGGCATTGTACCCTGCAGTATGGCCTTCCAAAGCCAGACGATCTGGTAGTATGACCGAATTATATTATTTTTGGTTTTCAGCAACAGCCAGAAGATCATAATGAGATCCAGTGGCTATGTAATCATATTTTGAATTTCATTTATGACATGCTCAGAATAAAATATGTATGATATCTTCTAAAACCACCTAATTTCCATGGCCTGGATTCTTTTCACCTTTGAAGTTCACTGTTTGACAATTATGCAAGAAACTGACACTGAAATGAAGCGCATCACTAAAGAATATGTTCTTGCCTTTCCCGATGTGCTTAAGTCATGTGAGTACAACTGATGGCACTACCCTGGCTATGGTTTTGAGCCTTTTTTGAATCTGGAAACTATTTCAAACCTCTGTCCATTGACTTCAATGTCAAAACTAATACAACTAGCGTTAGTAATCATCACTTCCGTCCTCTTTGTATTAATTTCCATGCCGCAAGCTCTTGAGTGTAATTTCCAGGCGCGGAAGCAAGTTGTAATTTGTTTTCTTTCCAAGACAACCTGCCACTGTCGTCAACAAAATGAAGACTTGCAACATAATAGGTTCAAGAACGCTGATGAAGAGGGTAGTGGTTAAAGTCACTTCTCTGTCAAACTCCTATCATTGTTCTTAACCAATTCCTGATGTAGTCATTGCTAAGGTACTGGTTACTTTTCATATGTGTGTTCAGTGACGATAAAAATGGGACAGATGTTACACTTGCTCACAGTCGTCAATAACGCTACAACCAAATCCTGTCAAAGGCTTTTTTGAAGTCCACAAAGACGTAGTAAAAATCTGCTTTGTTATGCCACTATCCTTTACTTTCTCCATCCCTCTTCCCTTTTCTACAAATTTATTTTGACAATATACATACATTTATGATTCACTCACTTGCTTCCCATGTTTTTATGCTAACAATTCATGATGGTGGTAATGACAAAGTTTTGTCTGTCTGTGTGTCTGTCTTTGTGTCTGTTTGTGTGTCTGTCTGTTTTAACATAGGCTCGTTTACGTCTCCCTTCCTCCCACACTACACACACTAATTACTACTCTTCTACATCGTCTCTCGTTCTGTCTCTCTCAAATTACAACAAATGCTGTTACTCTTAATTTTCTTGTGTATTATGTCTAATAATGTTAATTTACTGATGTATTTCTTTTTCAGTCAATCTAGTGCTTGGCAGGTATGTACATTAGCAACATCAACTTTGAAAAATGGCCGTTAGCTAATAACTTCAAGCGTTGGAAAATGATGCGTCATTGTCACTGGTCTACCCGTATCACCACTCTGCTCTATGAATCCTTTCCTTTGTATGTTTGAAATTTGTTTTTACAATACATTTTCATTTCATTTGTTTAGAAATAAATTTCTCTTTTATGTCTTTATATTTATGTTACATGTGTAGTGTGTGTTGTGTTACATGCGTAGTGTAGCGAGGACTAGCTGTAAGACAGGTCGATAAGACCAAACATTACCGTGCTTGAGTTATAAAGTGTTTCGAAGCTTGCACTTTGGTGTAACATTTTCAGCATGGGGCTTCAATGTGCTCAATAATACCTTCAACATGACCTTGCTTGTGTCACAGATGAGGATTACTGTGCCGTAGTTTTGGCAAAAATGAATGTTTCCTTTCTTTGGAAGAGTGATGACCAGGTACTGTGCCTACAGTACATGTATATGGGCCATTCTCCTATCTGCTTGATCCTGTTGCAGATGCTTGTAAGTGCCTGCATTACGGTGTCATCCCTGCCTGAATCAGTTATGCTGGGATGTTGCTCATTCCAACAGGTTTTCCTTTTTCGTTTGTTTCACTGCTATACCTCTTTTCCTCTTCTTACAGTACTGAATGACTAACAATCTCAGTAGAATATGGCCAGTTCAGTACTAAAGGGTCTCCTGTGATTCTGTGGTTTTACAGCTTTAAGCAGTGCTCTGTCCTTTGTTCAGGATCTCCTGCTCTTTAATAAAGAATCTCCATTCTTTGTTCTGGATGGTGGAAACTCTGCCCTGTTTGACAGCGGTTAGGTCTTTTTTTTTTTAACTGGTATGCCTTCTTGTTACGTCTGTTCTGATCCTTTTCTGTTTCTTTACGCTGGTCTTTTACTTCTCTTTTGCTTTTTTAACGCCTTTCGGGTACTGTTATTTACTTGTTTGCATTTTCAGTTTTTCCACGTTAAGCTGATCTTCTCTTTTGCTTTTTTTACGCTTTTCAGATATTTGATTTACTTTTTTGCATTTTCAGCTCTTCCACTTTTATTTTCCTTAGATTTTTATTTCCTTGACGTGTTCCAGGAGGCACGTATGTCATCAGTACCCCACAGTTCCTTCTATGGGCAATGTTTGCCATGGATCTTCGGGAATATTTCCAATATTGTTGTGTTGAGGTGGGGTATTGTGTCTACATCTGCATCTGGGTCTTCAGTACTGAGAATGAACAATGGTGCATGTTTGCCTTATTTCTTTGTTTGGAAGGATTCTGACACTGTAAGGTTTTTGAGTCTTTCCAGGTGGACCTTTGTTTGTCTGCACTTTGGCCAGGTGATCTTTCTGAAATGTAGATGAAACCACTTCTTCAATAAAGCATGGTAACTTCTAATGTCCACTCCTGGACAAACGCAATGTTATACAAAGGCTTATCATTAATGTTAACAGTATCATCATCATCATCATCATTATCATTATTATTATTGTTGTTGTTGCTGTTATTGTTGTTATTACTATTAAAAGTATTATACATAATTATTATTACCACTCTAGAAATCTATATTTACCAAAGAAACATTATAGATTTTAAGAAACATCTATTGTTTTTAATAAATCTGGTGTTAAAGTATTGTTTCTTTGTAGTCCATCCTCTCAACATTTTTTAACCTGTCCACTCATATTCTCATGGGTGTCGAGGAGACAGATAGTTCACCGTCTGCAACGACTGGAAAGCCTAAAGAGTAGAAACGCCATGTGATGTCAACATCTCTTTTTATTTCATCGACCCAGGTCTTCCATGAACTGCCTCTCGCTTCAAATTCATATAGCTTTTTGCTGTATGCTTATCGAGCCAGCTGGTCAGATTGCATATTGATAATGCTGCATTCTTGACATGACATCCAAAACAACAAGCTGTAAAATATTGCACAAGTGACCAACTACCATACAAAAGTGAAACAGACAATCAACAATTAGCCAACTTTCTTGACTGGTAAACTTTCTGATTCACTGAAACTAAAGTAAAAGTAAGAAAGCATAATTTGGCACTTTTACAGTGACTTTTTTAAAATTACTTTTTCAGCCTCAATGATTCAATACGGCTTCCAATGTTGCAACAATGTTGTTGACATGGCGCGTGCAGTCAGCTGTGTCCCGAAACTCCGCAAGGAAATGGATGAACTACTCAGTAAGTATGAGTGTAATTACGTTGTCTTACAGGCCGAGAGGATAGATATTAGCTTCAAAACTATTTAAGAATGACAGTATCTGTCCAAAAGAAGAACATCAAGAGTAAAACTATTAAAGAATGATATTATGTCTCGAAGACTGATATCATAGTAAAAAAAATTGTTGAAGAATGATATTTTGTCCAGAGGTTAGAAATCAGAGTGAAAACTATTTCTAATGGTTGCTATGTCCCGAGGAAGATAGAGTAAAAACTTTTTAAGAATGAAACTCTGTTCAGAGGATAGATGTCAAAGAGAAAACTTCAAAGAATGATACTATGGCCAAAAAATAGACATAAAAAATGAAAACTTTTACAGACTGACCCCATGTCCACAGGACAGTTGTCAGATGAAAACTATTTAAAAATGATATTATGTCCAAAGAAAAAATATCAGACTGAAACTGCTTAAGAGTGACACTACGTCCCCGTAATTTACGCAAACAACTGCTCGAATGTTATTATCTAAATGAATTGAAACTATAGATGTTTACTGTAATGTTACTTTCATTGTTATCGTTTTATCGCAGCTACACAAAATTTTTCTCATGGCAATTATAGTAGTAGTAACAATACAAAAAGCTAAAGATGTCACATCTACCAACATTAATTTAAGCGTAGTAGTAGTAGTAGCAACGGCAATCGCAAGAGCAGTAAGAGTAATGGTGATGGTGGTTTTATGAAACTAACGGTATCAATCAGATTATAATAAAAGAGGAACAGTAAACACTTTTACTAATACTACTACTATTCTTACTGCAGCTGCTACTACTACTACCACCACTACTTCTACTTCTGGTATACAATTCATGGTTGTTTAGATTATCGTGATCATTATCATCATCACAATCATCATCATTGTCATCATCATGTACCATAACTATTACTGTTCCAACCCACACGTTGAAGTAAACGACTTACAAACACACGACAAGTCATTCGTATTTTCTTCAGATGTATCAGAAAGACAAAAGAATGTGTAGCTCAGTTGGTTAAAGCACCTACTCGAGAAACCAGAGGTCTAGGTTTAGTCGGACAGTGTTTTCCCCCTTTCACCAAATCATGGGAGTAGTCTGGGTGCTAGTCTTCCAAATGAGACGAAATACGGAGGTCCCGTATGCAGCATGTACTTAACGCATGCACAAGATCCAACGACAACAAAAGATCCTGACAGAATCATGAGAAAATTTGCTTTCACAGATGAACAAAAATACACTTATTCGAAATTAGGGGGGGAATGAAAGGGGAAAAGACGGGTGTCGCTGTACTACGGCAACGTGCTTTTCTTGGGGAGAGCAACCTGCATTTCACACAAAAATAATTCCGTTGTTACAAATAGCAAAACAAAGCAAAGGATCACGAACACGAATCCAATCCAGTACAAAACATACCGACAACGCCACCAGGAATATACTATCGCAGCGTAGTACAATGCATATGAAATCATTCGCATTCAACAACATTTTATGAGCATGAGAAAACTTAAACATTACGTCTATAAATATTAGACTTCATCATCATCAGCAGCAGCAGCTCCAACTACCACCACCATCATCATCATCGTCATCATTCGCTTTTCCTCTCTCTCTCTCTTTCTCTGTCCCTCTCTCCCCCCTCCCCTTTCCTACCTCTCAGAGTCTTTTTGTAAGCAAATCATTCCACCGTATCTTCTAGTCAATTCTAAATCAGGTGCCCTGCCGCATGGTGTTGGCGATCATGGACTTCGTCTGTCTCTATCTCTTGTTGCCCCAAGCATCTCCTCCACCCTCCTCGTTTTCAACCGCTCTGCAAGTCCGTCTAGCATTTTCTCCCTGGGTCTACCTGGTGCTCTCTTTCCCTCCAGCTTTCCTTTGTGACCAGGTGCTCCAAATCCCCCTTCCTCATAAAATGGCCTAAAAATGTTGCCTGTCTTTTCCTTATCTTCCTTATGAATGATCTACTTGTGTCTGCCTCCATGGAGATTGTCTCCTTTGTTTTCTTTGCTGTCCATGGAAATCTCAACATTCTTCTTAGAAACCACATCTCGGCTGCCTCAATCTTGTTCTGGCTTTGCTTGTTGACTGTCCACGCCTCACATCCGTACAACAGTATTGGTTCTATATAACATTCAAGAACTCTCTTCCTGATGTTAATTGATAGGTATTTGTTGGTAAGAGTGCTTTTCATCTTCTTGAATGCTGTTTTGGCTTGGCCGATTCTGCTGGCTATTTCTGATGTGCATCTGCCGTCTGATGAAATGACCGTTCCCAGGTATTTGAACTTATCAACCTGTGTCAAGATTGTGCCATTTGCTGTTATTTTGCAGGAGGGGATTTCATGTTTTTTACTGATCACCATGACTTCAGTCTTCCTGCTGTTTAGTTCCAGCCCCTTTCCTTTGCTTTCTATTTCTAGTATATTCACAAGGTTTTGTAGGTCCCTTTCATTTTCTGCAATTAGCACGGTGTCATCTGTGTATCGAATGTTGTTTATCATTTTCCCTCCAACCTTTAATCCAGGGTCTTCTTCTAAGTTTCTCATGTGTGCGTGCGTGTGTGTGCGTGCGTGCGTGCGTGCGTGCTTGCGTGTGTGTCTGCTTCAGCGCTTAGATTTGATTTTATCAAAATTTTGCGCTATATAAATATTGTAATTATTATTATTATTATAAGTTTTTGCTGTAAAGTGAAAACAGATCTGGTGACAAAACACAACCCTGTCTGACTCCTCTTTTGATGTTTTGGAAAGAGTTTATATTGTTTTCTATTCTCATTGCTGCTGTTTGTTCCCAGTACATATTCCTGATTATTCGTAGATCTTTTCCATCAACATGGAGTCTCTCCAGTTGGTAGATCAATTCTTCATATCTTACCCGATCGAAAGCCTTGGTATAGTCAACAAAGCATAAATAAAAATCCTTATTCATCTCAACTGACCTCTCTATGATAGTTCTTATGATGTATATGGCATTAATAGTTCCTGTCTCTTCCGTAAATCCACACTGTTCATCTGCTGTTTCTCTTTTGATTCTATTCCTTGTCCTCATCATGATTATTCTTAACAGGATTTTTGTTACATGACTCATCAAAATGATTGTGCGATGGAGATCTTTGGAAGTGCAATGAAAATTGATTTTGACATATCTTTGGGGATTTTTCCAGTGTCGTAAATTTCATTTAGGAGGACTGTTATTTTTACTATGCCAAATTCCTCCAGGGCTTCAATCATCTCTGTAGTAATGTTGTCTGGTCCTGGGGCTTTTCCTGATTTCATCGTTTTCAGTGCTGCTCTAACTTCGTCTTTCATTATGGGTGGTCCTTCAAAGTTCGTTTTTATAATGTGTTCTTCGTTTCTGTCATCCTCAAAAAGGTCTTTAATGTACTCTCCCATCTGTCTAATATTTTGTCTTTTTCCATGCTGAGCGTGCCATCTTTCGATTTTAAGCAACCAGTTGATGTGCATGTATTTTTACTGTGGACAATTTCTTCAATTCGTCTGTACATACCCTGGGGATCCGTTTTGTGTCGTCTTCTATTTCTTTGCATTTTGTTTTCAGCCAAGCTTCCTTAGCTTCATTGCACCTATTCCTGATTTCTTTGTTTTTCTTCCTATATATCTCCTCGTTTCTCTTTGCTTTCCTCCTTTCCTCCATCAAGCCCAAAATTTCATTAGCCATCCAGTTCTTTTTTGCTTTTCTATCTGCCTTAGGGATTTCTTCACAAGCTTCATTTATCGAATTTCTCAACTTTGTCCAGTGTTCCTCACTGTCACCAACGTCTTCCAGAGCACTGAATTTGTTTTGAACATGTACATTAAATTTTTTACGTATCACTTCATCTGTCTTTAAGAGTCCAAGATTTAGTTTGATGTTGCTTTTGGTCTGTTTCCTTTTCCTTAATTTCAGCCTAAATCTTCCCACTACAGGATTGTGGTCACTGTTGCAGTCTGCGCCTGGTAGTGTTTTTGCTGACAGTAAAGCTATTAGGCTGCTCAAACCAGGTGTTTCTTACTATGAACTCATTCATCTGTGCCCATTCTACAAGTTTCCCTCCCCTTTCATTTTGTGTACCAAGGCCATGAGGTCCAACTATATCCTCCACCCTATCCTGCCCCACTTTAGCATTAAAATCTCCCATTATGATTGTAACTTCTTGTGATTTACATTGGACCTTGGCCATCTCTAATACTTTGTAGAAGTTGTCGATGTCTTCCTGAATACTTGCGGGTGTTGGTGCATACACCTGAATGATGTTGATATAAAATGGTTTGCTTCCCAATTTGACCAGCAAAACTCTTTCGGACACAGCCCAGTATCCCCTAACTGCTTTTGATTTGTCTTTGTCCATTATGGTGCCTACTCCTCTTTCATGTGAATTACCACCAGAGTATATCACTGTATATTCTCCTGATGTTATTATGCCTGCCCGCTTCCATCTCAGTCCCCCTAGTCCTAAAATACTAATGTTAAGCCTTTCCAGTGTGTGCATTACCATTCAATCATGAACTTTTTCTCTTTTCCAGATATTCTGGAGCAGAAACAGTCTAATGCTTCTGAACAGCTGCTTCTGGTGGTCAAGGAAGGACGCCGCTTAGACCAGAGAATTGAAAAATTAGGTACGGAGATTCTTTCAACTGCAATATCAGATCAACAAGTCGTCATCCATCGGGGTAGTTTTAAACGTAGTTCTCGCTATCGTACCTACCTACAAATTCACACACACACGTCATATATATGTGTGTGTGTGTACATATATATATATATATATATATATATATATATATATATATATTATATATATGTGTGTGTGTGTGTGTGTGTGTGTGTGTGTGTGTGTGTGTGTGTGTGTCGTACAGATGAGGCTGAGGAAATGGGAAGAAGACCATGGGTATTTAAGTTTGGGGAGTGGTCAAAGGAATATAAACGAGAGAGACAGTGACAGAAACAGAGACAGACAAACATAGAGACATAGGCAGAGACAGAGTGAGAGACAGAGAGACAGAGAGAGAGAGACAGACAGACACAGAGAGAGAGAGAGAGAGAGAGTTCAGACTTTAGTTTAGTATTACTGTTTCGCTGCAACTATCTCACATTATTGACGCTTAGTTAATATGGAATTTGACATAAGCAAGCAATTTTTGTAATTTTATTCATCTACTGCTTCAGTTTTGATAAATTGAGAAAACCTACTGTGCTTTCCACATTAGTAGTATATCATTTTGTTTTCGACCCTTGCCGATCCTGAACCCGGAAGTAAGTCATAACTTGGGTCAGGTCATGGTCAGTCACTACATCAGGTCAAGGTTTAAAAATATAAGTCTCAATTACGAGACGGAATTAATGATTGGTTAGATCAGGCCAATGTAAGTTCTGATGATTAATGACAGACCAGAGTATAAAACACAGAGGTCGTTGACTCGAGATTTACCATCACTAGGTTCTATTATCATCGAGGAGACTGGGTCCGTCATTAGGTACCATTATTGTTTGGGCTAATTTTGGTAAATGGATTATTTGGTGGTGTCAGGCAACGAGTCTAACTAACAAGTTTTACAAAGTGCGAAACTCGTCTTTGGTTTCGAAGCACTGGACTCTTTGTTGTTGTTAATGTTCGCTTTTGTCGTCTGTTGTCTTTTTAAAAGCTTTCTCTTGTTTTGTTTTGTCTTTTAGACCAGACAGTTTATTTTGTTGAGTAGCAGTATGTTCTGTTTGTTTGTTTGTTTGTTTGTTTGTTTATTTATTTATTTGTTTGCTTGTTTGTTTAATTCTGTTTTGTTTTGTTTTGTTTGTTGTCTTATTTCATAGTCGGTCTTTGTCAATATTTTATATCTACATTGCGTCATACAAATCAAACTCTACATGCATTGAAGTGCTTTTTAACAAAGATTTCTGATTTAGCAACAACAACAAAAAAAGAAATGAGAAAGAGATGATTTTGGTAAACATACCCAATTAAACTACTGATAATTTTACTCAGATCCGATACAAACCATAAATGAGTGTGAAAACTACAACGCATTTGCAATAGGTGACTGGAACCTTGGTCATGATCTTGTGATTTGACTGTGATGACTATAAACATGTCAACAGTCTAAAAGCCAAGCAAATAAATGAAAAGAATGGTGTTAGATTTTAACCTAACTGATATCTGGAGAGAAATAATCGAGAAAGCAGTGACAGAGCTATGTTTTGTCCCCATATCTATTTGATGTTTATTTTAAATTCACATTTAAATAGTCACAACAGCTTGAGGGCTTTACTGTCAACGAGATGAACATCAACAACCTCGGCTAATGAAATTGGACAAATTGATGGATAACAACAGAGATTAAAGACATTACAGTGGTGCTGGTATTTCAGATAAGCGATAAACCGAGGTCAACACACACTCGGTGCACATTAAAGATTCTACAAAAACAAAAGAGCTGTTTCGAGCAAATCTGATTTATTTTATGTAAACAGATTTACGCGCATATAGAAAAAGGTAAAGCTGCACTCTCTCAAAAACGTGGAATGGCCTAAATTTCAAGCGGCAAATCAGTTGTCAACACTCACACACACACACACACACACACACACACACACACACACACACACACACACACACACACACACACACACACAAACAGACACACACATACACACACACACACACACACACACACACACACACACACACACACACACACACACAACACACACACACACACACACACACACACACTAGTACACGCGAGTAAATTGCATTCTCTATTACGTTCCCTACATACTATCAGATAGGTTAAAATCTAACACCACTGTTTCCAATAATTGCTTGGCTTTTAGACAGTTGACATGTTTATAGTAATCGCAGTCAAATCACAAGATCCTGACCAAGATTCCAGTCACTCATTGCAATTGATTGTAGTTTTCACACTCATTGATGGCCTGCATAAGACCTGAGTAAAACCGAAGATTATCGCTAGTATGACTGGATACGTTAACCAATATGACATCTTTCTCATTTCTTTTTTGATTTTTTAATCTTGATTTGATTTTAGATTCAAAATTATTGTGTTGGATTTGAGAAGTTCTATACAACATGGGAAATAATTCTCAAGAGTTGTGTCCTTTGATTATATTATAAAAATTCTCCCTGCTTCCCTCTTATTTCTTTGGTATTACCTATATGCCTTGGAAGCAACCATGTATATGTTCTGTCTTGTCTATGTGTGTGTGTTTGGTCAGTTCAAAAATAAAAGACTATGTCAATCTTGAACATAAGACCAATATATTGTATGTATTTCTCTCCTCTCTTATAGTTGTGTGTAGGGTAGTTGCAGAGTATAAAGGTAGGCTTGGGCGCTCCTTTTTTGAGGAGTGTTCTGAGCTTGCTGTTTTTGTACTTTGTGTCTGCTTCTGTGCTAGCTGAATGGGTAGCGTAAGTTGTGTTGGATTTGAGAAGTTCTATACAACATGGGAGATAATTCTCAAGAGTTGTGTCCTTTGATTATATTATAAAAATTCTCCCTGCTTCCCTCATTTCTTTGGTATTACCTATATGCCTTGGAAGCAACCATGTATATGTTCTGTCTTGTCTATGTGTGTGTGTTTGGTCAGTTCAAAAATAAAAGACTATGTCAATCTTGAACATAAGACCAATATATTGTATGTATTTCTCTCCTCTCTCATAGTTGTGTGTAGGGTAGTTGCAGAGTATAAAGGTAGGCTTGGGCGCTCCTTTTTTGAGGAGTGTTCTGAGCTTGCTGTTTTTGTACTTTATGTCTTATTCTGTGCTAGCTGAATGGGTAGCGTAAGCTGTGTTGGATTTGAGAAGTTCTATACAACATGGGAGATAATTCTCAAGAGTTGTGTCCTTTGATTATATTATAAAAATTCTCCCTGCTTCCCTCATTTCTTTGGTATTACCTATATGCCTTGGAAGCAACCATGTATATGTTCTGTCTTGTCTATGTGTGTGTGTTTGGTCAGTTCAAAAATAAAAGACTATGTCAATCTTGAACATAAGACCAATATATTGTATGTATTTCTCTCCTCTCTCATAGTTGTGTGTAGGGTAGTTGCAGAGTATAAAAGTAGGCTTGGGCGCTCCTTTTTTGAGGAGTGTTCTGAGCTTGCTATTTTTGTACTTTGTGTCTGCTTCTGTGCTAGCTGAATGGGTAACGTAAGCTGTGTTGGATTTGAGAAGTTCTATACAACATGGGAGATAATTCTCAAGAGTTGTGTCCTTTGATTATATTATAAAAATTCTCCCTGCTTCCCTCTTATTTCTTTGGTATTACCTATATGCCTTGGAAGCAACCATGTATATGTTCTGTCTTGTCTATGTATGTGTGTTTGGTCAGTTCAAAAATAAAAGACTATGTCAATCTTGAACATAAGACCAATATATTGTATGTATTTCTCTCCTCTCTCATAGTTGTGTGTAGGGTAGTTGCAGAGTATAAAGGTAGGCTTGGGCGCTCCTTTTTGGAGGAGTGTTCTGAGCTTGCTGTTTTTGTACTTTGTGTCTGCATCTGTGCTAGCTGAATGAGTAACGTAAGCTGTGTTGGATTTGAGAAGTTCTATACAACATGGGAGATAATTCTCAAGAGTTGTGTCCTTTGATTATATTATAAAAATTCTCCCTGCTTCCCTCTTATTTCTTTGGTATTACCTATATGCCTTGGAAGCAACCATGTATATGTTCTGTCTTGTCTATGTGTGTGTGTTTGGTCAGTTCAAAAATAAAAGACTATGTCAATCTTGAACATAAGACCAATATATTGTATGTATTTCTCTCCTCTCTCATAGTTGTGTGTTGGGTAGTTGCAGAGTATAAAGGTAGGCTTGGGCGCTCCTTTTTTTAGGAGTGTTCTGAGCTTGCTGTTTTTGTACTTTGTGTCTGCTTCTGTGCTATCTGAATGGGTAGCGTAAGCTGTGTTGGATTTGAGAAGTTCTATACAACATGGGAGATAATTCTCAAGAGTTGTGTCCTTTGATTATATTATAAAAATTATTGTTAAAAAGCAACACAAGGCCCCTAGAGTTTGATTTTAAAAATTGACAGTCAGTGACCAACTACAAAATAAGACACACGTTTGTCACTGCCAGTTCCCCCAAAAGGGTTATTTCACTGGCAAAAATGAATAATTATAATAAAAAACAGACGAATATACATCGTTTACTCAACAAAATAAACTGCCTCGTCTAAAATACAAAACAAAACAAGATTTAAAAAAACAGAAGACAAAAACGAACCAAAAAAAAGTCCCATGCTTCTAAAGCATATGATGTGTTTCGCACTGTGTAAAACTCGTTAGTTAAACACGTTGCCTGACAAAACCAAATAGTCCATTTACCAAAATTACCCCAAACAGAAATAGTACCTAATGACGGGCCCTGTTCTCTAGATGATAATAGAACCTAATGATGGCAAATCTCGAGTCAACGACCTCTGTGTTTTATGCTTTGGTCAATTATTAATCATTGAAATTTACCTCAGCCTGGTCTAACCAATCATTAATTAATTCCGTATCGTAATTGAGAATTCAATGGTTCTGAACTTTGACCTGATTTAATGACTGACCATGACCTGCCCAAGGTATGACGTTACTTCTGGGTTCAGGGTCCACAAGGGTCGAAACAACATGATATACTACTGACAAAAGTTTTTCGGCAATGTGTACCCCAGGTATACACTATTCAGAAACACTATATATATATATACATCTGAAAATCACTTAAGATAAAGTCTTCATAACTGGCGTTTTTGGCATGTTTGGCGGCTTCATAAAAAAAAATAAAATAAAATAAAATAAAAAACAGCACTTGCACCAACACTCAAGCTCTGTGGAGGGTGAGGAGAGAAAAGTCCCTGTCAGGGCGGATTTCTCACATGCCAGGTGGACGAGATGTTCTTATTCATGGCTGAATATGATTATGTGTCAACAGATCAGGATGACTGTCAATCCAATCCTTGCCAGAACGGCGGCACATGTATTAATCATCTCATCAATTATACCTGTGTGTGCCTTCCGGGATTTTCTGGAAATCACTGTGAATATGGTAAGAAATGTCTGCTTCGGAGTTCATTACGTTTATGCTGTAATTTGTCATTATTTTGGCATTGTTATACTCTTTTTTTTTTGTCGATCACAATAACCCGGTAAATTAATAACCACTCGTTTCTTCAACTTATATTAAGGTATTAAATTCACGGTCATCCTCAAACAGTGGACAGGTCCAATTTTTAAATGACTTAAGTTCCTCATTCACGTCTTTTCAGTAACATATAATACAATACGTTTCTTTTAATCTAAAATCAGAAAAATTAGGAGTACGAAATTCACTAGACTTAGACTATGTATACTTTTCTCTCAATTAAGTAAAGTGTATGCTCAAAGCGATCACAAAATAAATTATTTGAAAAAAACAAAAAAACACGCCTCTATTTAAATATGCTTTTCATCTCATAAAACCTTTCCACATTAAGAGTATCATCAGGCAAGTTACAAGTCAAGTAAATGTAAGCATGCAGCGACAACATCAGTGTAAAAGCAAACAGTAAATAGACAAAGGGAAAAGCAGCCAACGTCATGGCTAACACATTCCTTAAAGAAAGCAACCCACAGATACAACCATATCAGAAAAGCACCATAGATTATCTACACATCAAATAGATAAAAACAAATTTACAACATCAGAACCAAAATGCATCCATGATATCTAAATCATTGTAACAGAACTGAAAAATGCTAACAGAAGGCCAAAAATAAAGAAAGCACCTGGAAAGGATAAGGTCACCAATGAGATGATTCAATTTCTTGAATCCAAGGCAAGACTAACACTACCAGAGCATTACGACCAATTGTGGAACAGTGGCATTTCCTCCACTGTTAGGAAACAAAGCGTTATTTCTTATCCTGAAGAAATGGGAAAAACCAACAAAGCAAATTAAAGAAGCATCAGCCTACTAAGCTCTCTAGGTATGGCTCTGATACAGATTATCGACAAGAGACTCGTGTGTCATCTCGAATGCAAGAAACTGATTTCCAAAGGGCAGACAGCTTTAAGGAAGAATCAGAGCAGCAAATATCATTTAGCCTATCTTATCCAAGAATTCGAAAATGTCATCCGAGAAAAAATGCAACTGTCGCTGTCTTAGTCTTAAGCCTTCAGCAATGTCTGGAAGGAGACGCTTCTGAATTTGCTGAACCAAGGGTGGCAGGCAAGATGTATACCTGCATCCAGAGCTACCTAATACGGTAAACCAAAGGCCAGACTGGATGGGAGACAATGAGTGACCTAATCAAGATCAGATTAGGCTCCGAAAGGGTGGTATCAGTTAACCAAGGCTTCTGTCGTTTTCATCGAAGACATCACACAAAGACTGTCAAGACAGTCCAGAAAGCTCTATATTCAGACCACCTTGCGGCCTGGAGTGCTGCAGGAAAAATTTCAACTGATACTATTTGTGCTCAGAAATGAGCAGAGGATTGGCTCGTCACCATCAATACAGTAAAACCCTAGCCACTTGCTTTTCCCTCTCTAGCACAAAGGAAGTTTTTCAGCTTATCACTGGCAAGAAGATAGGACAGGAAGATACGCCAACTGACCCATCTTGATGTTATGCTTGAAAAGTGGTTCCTTGGAATCCACACATTCGAGATATGGGGCAGAAAAACCACCACTACAATACGACTTCGTGCTCTTGCCTGTATGTCATGACCCAATTTGGGGTCACAATCATCAAGAAAAACAGGTCACTGAAATTGGTGCATGTTTGCTAACAACTTAGTTTACATTTCATATATCAAACTTCACTGAAACCATACTCTGTTTTCATGCTTGGTAAGTATCTATCGATATTCAACTTTTTGAACTCAGCAGCCGAAATGATATCCCCTCCCAAGGTTAATTTTTTTTTTAATTAATTTATTACACAATCAGGACGAAATTTCGATCCTTCAAGTACTAAGATAGATAACTCAGTGACTGAGTGACAAAAGATTAGTAGTCACTGAGTGACAAAATATTAGAGAGACCACTTAATCAGTTAATAACAACGGTTTGTGCTTAAACGTTAACAAAAATTGCACTCACGAATTTTTACGAATTTATACCACTAATACCGTGCTCTTTGGGTATCCACAAACGAACATGATTTACAGACTGAAAGGGATGGCTCGATCACTGTCTACAATCATCAACAGTTAGTCACATATATCCAAACAATAGCTGTATTTCTTTCAGTTTTACTCTGTTCCATCTACCACTTTTGCCTACATGATTACATACTCGGCTGTTTAAATTTCTTTACCTAAGGAACGTTTGAGAAGAAGGGAAAATAATTGAAATGTGGTGATTCTGCTTTATTCGCGGTAAGAACAAAATGATACAAATAGACTATTGTTTTGATATTGTACACTGGTATCTGATTCTGCCATATTCAGTGAATGAAATGTGTAATACGATCACTATCTGTTCCTGTTGGTCTTGGTTAGCTTTCTTCGTTTAAGTCTTTCTCAAGACAAAATGTTTTGCTCACACCACCCGACCATTAATCAAAATAAGCCAATGGGAGTGTAATCGGCCGTGCAGCAAAACATTTCATATGAGAAAGACATAATTAACCAATTGAAAGCTAACCCAGGAGTGACTGAAACAGATTCAAAGTATCTTCCGCTTTGTTTTGTTCTACTTTATTATACAGTCTTTATAAGCATTTGATCGATTATCGTTCTTAATGATCCGAATATAATGCCGAATGCCTAAATTCAATGTTTAACTTTGACATTGCCTTCTGCCTTTTTTCGTATGCGTTAATGGCTTTCTCCTGTCCGTTCTGATAATCTGAATATATTTTGCTGAAACCACCTTAAGATACTTAATATAAAAGTGTTAACTTTTTGTTTTCTTCAGTTGAATATGCTTGTGGAAAAGCCCAGAATCTTTCTTATCTAAGTGGAGTGGCGCCTTTCCCGCTTTTCGGACGTCTGCCAACAGAAGTATACTGTGACCAAGATGCAGATGACGGAAGATGGACAGTATGTATTATTTGTGCTACATAACATTATTTAAAAGGCGTCCATTACTTTTGTCCAGTGAGAAGTTCACAGTATTTTGCATTGCTGAGGAGGGAGGGAGGAAATAATGTCAAAGCAAAAATATTCACAGAGAGAGAGAAGAGAGAGAGAGAGAGAGAGAGAGAGAGAGAGAGAGAGAATGGAGGGGGAGGACGATTTCAGACTTCGGACTTCAGAATACTTTATTAGCATTAGGTTCCATTGGACATGTCTTCCGGCCAGAGAGAGAGAGAGACTGAAAGAGAAAGATAGAGAGAGAGAGAGGAAAATCTTAAATTTCCCTAGTACACACTTGTTTTTTTTTTAAGAGAATGTAGACAGTACACTGTATATTGCTTGAGATAGTTTTTGTAAGTATACCCAAACTTCAGTGTTTCATTGTTTCCTCAGAATAAATCATACTTTGTCATAAGCGAAGAAACAATATCTACATTAATAAGGAAAAAGACGATAATGTTTCACTAGAACATAATATAATCTTATATTCCAATTTGTTCATCAGGAGAGGAGATCATGTTTGGATTTTTTTCTGTGATATATTGGATTTTCCTATGGGTCTAACTGGCCTCCAGAAACTGGCGCGGGTCTTCATGTGGGACAGAACACCGATCCAGGAGGCACATGTTCTTCCATGGGCACTGCATGAGGAGTCCTGCAGTCCTGGGTTCAGCTTCTGCCAGTCCTGTCCCTCTTCTTTTGAATAGCAGCTACTCTGTTCTGTTCTGTTTTGTACTGTTCAAATGTGACTGTGCCCTGCATGCGC
This sequence comes from Monoplex corrugatus, assembly GCA_030674185.1. Taxonomy (NCBI): domain Eukaryota; kingdom Metazoa; phylum Mollusca; class Gastropoda; order Littorinimorpha; family Ranellidae; genus Monoplex; species Monoplex corrugatus. The sequence continues at coordinate 57,544,040 of CM060308.1, forward strand.
TGCTGTCACCACCATTGCTCTGTTATTGGTAGTGTTAATACCACAGCTGATGAGGCCAGCCTTCAGAGTATCCTTGTATCGTCTTAGTCGTCTTTCTTGGTCATAGTATCCTACTTTCCTACTTAAACATCTGTACTGACGGATTTCGGGGATGAAGTCGTCTTCTATACGGACAGAGTGCCCCGTCAAACTTAAGGTTGTACACTAGATCTTGCCACATGATGTTGCAGATCTTACGCAGACATCTTTGGTGGAAGTGTATTAATTATTAATGTCACTTGTGCCATTAATAGATTGCCCAAATCTCGTACCAGTGCAGCAGAGCACTCAGGTCCATTGCTCTGTACATAATTATCTTTGTGACGAGCCTGATGTCAAAGTTTTACAAAAATCTCTTGGTAAGCTTTCCAAAGGCAAAGCTAGCCTTGGAGATGCGCAGTATCACCTCTGCGTCAAATATTTCCATTGCTGTTCATAGTAATGCTCAAGTGTAGCTGCAGAACCTGTCTACAGTCTTGATTTCTTGGTTGTTTATGACAATGGGAAGAAACGAAGAAACAGAAATCTGAAATGGTGTTGGCTGAAACAAGCCTCTGTCTCGCTGAGGCCAACTGTGAGGCAAAGCGCTTGCAGACCGTAGCAACTTTTTAATGATGCACTGGATATCGTCGTGTAAGTGTGCAGCTAATGCACTGTCACCTGCGAAGAGAAATTCCTGCAGGACGGCTTTGAGCATTTTGATTCTGGCTTAAAGTGTTCACAGGTTAAATTGTTTTCTGTCCCAGTCCAAACTGGATGTTCATCTCCCATTCAAAGTTTCTGAATGCATGAATCAACACTGCTGAAATGAAGAAGAGAAACGAGGGGGCGCTAGGACGCATCCCTGCTAAATTCCATTTGACATCAAGAATGTTCAAACGGTCCCCATTTTCTTGCGCCCAGGTCAGCAAGCTGTTATGGAAAAAAAGCAACCAGTGAGACTGGTTGCTGAGAGCAACCAATTTTTCATAGTATCTCAAAAAAACCCTTAATTAACAATGTCGAATGCCTGTGTCAGATATACAAGCACCATGTGGAACCTATGTGCCTACGATACTCTCTTGCAGCTGGCGTATTATGTCGCTCGCGCTTTCTCCATCACCAGATCCATACTGAAACTCTAGACTGATGCACTCATCTTCATGTGTGACCCTGTTAAGGATGATTCTGGCAAGATCTTTCCCACAATGCACAAGATGGATAACCTACAATGATGATCACAAGAGATTTTATCGCTTCTCTGACAGATAGACTGATACAGTGTTTTCAGCTTCTCCAGGAGCATATCACCCACATTCATGTAGATACCTGCAGGAATATCATCAGCTCATGTTACATTCCCACCAGGCGAAGTTTGCTTCAGGGCTTGGCGATCTCGGCACTGGAGGGTGGGTCTGCCAGATATTCTTTCATGTGGGAGAGTGCTGCAATGGTGACATTGGATGCTGCTGACTTGCCTGTTTAGCAGTGTGTTATGTGCTGAACCCAGCTTGTTAGCTCTCTCTCTGTCAGCAACTAGGAATTGTTAGAGGTATGGAGGACTGTTGAGCCAGAAGCCTTTGGTCCGTACACTGTGTGATGGCCATCATGAGAGTGACTCCACATCATAGGCATTAGCTGCTGCGTGGAGTTCTGTAGGTTTCATCTTTCGCAGATTTCGCTGTACAAGATTTTGTTTTGTTAATTGGTATTTTTTGCCTTTTTCCCCCAGGTATAGTCGCTGAAGTGTTTCTTTTGAGTAGTGTGGAGTCTGTCAATAAGCCTGCTGATTTTCTCACCACATTCATCAAAACAGTCCCTGTGTATACGTTTTACAAAATCCAGGGTGTCAGTCGCTGTGCTATAGGTACAGTCCTTGGAGGTTTTCCGTTATAGCTGTACATTCTCTCCCACAAGCTTAATGTCTTCAGCTTCTCTGCGGCTTTTCTTGAAAGGGTGTCTTTGCTGGTATGTAGACTGGAGACAGTCAACTTGGGCAGGTCTTGTTTTCCGAGATTACAGGTCATTCAACTTGTTGGATCTATGATTTAACTGGCTGCCAGCGTCTTCCTGTCGCATGATGACATGATCCAGCATGTGCCATAACATGGAATGTGTTCTTCTGCTGTTGCTGATGCTGAGTACACAGTGACAGCTGATCAGTCTCTCAGAGCTGCATTTTCTAGTGCCGTGACATTTGAGGACGTTTGGGCCAGGTGGTAGAATCCACTCCCACGTGAGCGTTGAAGTCTTCATGAAAGATGAGTTAGTCTTTGCTGCTGACTGTGGCAATGATGTCGGTTGAGCTTTTCACAGGAGGGTTCTTTTGACATTATCTGGATTTGTCATTTGGGTGTAAGCACTAATGACTGTGTCAAAGCATTCTTTTATTTACTGTAAATGTAGGGTAATCAAGAGATCGTTGACATCAAGGGCAGGCTTTCCGGTGTCCTTGTAAACTTGGTGCGAATAGGAATTTTGACAAGAGCGGTGCTCGGAGAATCTTCGAGCTTTACAACGCAGTAAATATAGCCTCCCCGGAATTTCTCGATCTGGGTTTCTATGGCAAGTTTGATCTCACTCAGGGCAGTTACCCCAATCTTATAAAGATCCAACATCGTGTGGTATTCGACGTTGTTTGCCTCTCTGGTTTATCACATTTGCCCAGCATAGTTTGGAAATTCCATGCTCCAAAAGTTAGGTTTATTGCTGTTCTTGTTGTTATTCCGTTGTTCGTTTTGTTGTTGTTGGGGATTATTTTTTACGTCTGTTGACCTCAAGGTTGGATGAACCAGCATGCGCGGCCATCTGCCACGTGTAAATGAGGGAAGTTTTCCTCACTGACGGTATCATCTCTTTGAAAAGAGCAATGCTCGCAGTTCTGATGACCCGGCAGATGCAGGTGTCTGCCAAGTATAAATGAGAGATGCTTTGTTTCATCTCTCTGAGGAGAGCAGTGATTTCAATGGAAAAGACTGCACTGTGGCTCTGAATGGATATGCGCACCGCATCGTTCAACAGCCACAGAGTCACAGCTAGACTTCCAGCAGCATCTTCTGCCTGTCCCTATCACCATTTCTCCACTGCCGCAGAACTATATTGTACGAGTACTGGTTGGTTGGGTGCCTTGTTGTGTCGGCTTCCTTGTATGTCTGTGATGTATACAAAATCAAACAGGCAAACAAAGAGGAAAAAAATCCAAACACTTAGACACTGCGAAGACTGTAAACAAAAGAAGATGGACCTCGTAATTGTCGAGGAGATAGTATATTTTTCTCTCTCTCTCTCTCTCTCTCTCTCTCTCTCTCTCTCTCTCTCTCTCTCTCTCTCTCTCTCTTCTTTCTTTCTTTCTCTCTCTCGTTCTCTCACCTCACACACACACACACACACACACACACACACACACACACACACACACTTTTGCAAAAAGATTTCTCAATTGTTTAAAGATTTATGGTTCATTTTCCCCATATGATATCAGATGGATAACTGTTCATTTATTACTATTTATCATCCTTAGGTTATTCAGCGTCGCATGGACGACTCTGTGGATTTCTTCAGAAGCTGGAAAGAATATCAAAGAGGTTTTGGGATGTTAACTGGCAGTTACTGGATAGGTGAGAATCAACTGTCTTCATCGTTGACATAGAGAGAGAGAGAAGAAAGAAAAAAAGAGAGAGAGAGAGAGATACATATACGGATGCAGAGATATAAGATAGATACAGATAGATACATAGATAGAGACCATGGAAAGACGACAACTAATACTTATCACAGGCATGACACAATCAAATACATAAATGCCAGAAAAACCCACCAGTCAAGCTGATAAAAGCTTTGTCAAACCAGTTACCACAGAAAGATATTCTTCCAAGAGCACCCAAAAAAAACAACAACAACAAAACACGACTGATATTTGAAATCAACTTCGTGATGTCGTTTACAAAACTGCACTTTCTATCTTTAGGAAACAACAAGGCAAAACCAAAGACTGGCCACCTGTAATGAGTTTATAAAGGAGAATCGTGATGTTTTTTTGTTTCTTTCAAGAGGCAATTCAGTGCATGAAACCACACTGCCTTCCATGATGCAAGAAGCAAGGTGCATACGCGCAGTGGACTGCTCTGTGTTGTGTAAACGACTTTAGCTAAAGTTTTGTTTTCGAAAACAGTAATCGGCAGACGTGAGCAACATCAGTGTGTGTGTTTGTGCATGCGTGTGTGCGTGCGTGCGTGTGTGCGTGCGTGCGTGTGTGCGTGCGTGCAGGTCAAATATTTTTTTAATGTGCAACTTATTTGTAATGTGTATTCAAAATCATATAAAACAGTATTACTGTAATTAAGGCGCTCTTTATTATTACTGGACATTATCACTTAGGTGTAGCGATGCATGTTTTTTTTTCTTTCATAAAATGTCCAAGTACCTGACTTTTAAAGTAGCTGAAATGTTTCCTTTTTTGCTTGTTTGTTTTTAATTTGCTTGCTTGGTTTTTTCTTTTCTTTTTTTTTTTGTTTTTTTTTTTGGTTGTTGCCTGTTTCTGTGTTTTTTGTTTGTTTGTTTGTTTGTTTGTTTGTTTGTTTGTTTGTTTGTTTGTTTGTTTATGTTTGTTTGTTTGTCATATATGATAAGGGCATCGCAGATTTAGTGGTACAGTCAAGATTTTTTTTTGCAATGATATCATGATGACGCTAGCAATGGGATGATAATTATGATGGTAAGGGGTAACATTTAGATAAGACTGTGTGACAGGGCTTTAAGCTTAATATCATAATGTATCCCTGTGTCAACAAGGCCCGAGAGATACAGACACCTGCGGTATTGTAAGAAATTTTTAATTTTTATTATCAATGGCGCATCCATGAAGTAAATGAGACCCGAATGAGTAGTTCCAATTTCTGTTACGAGCCCATACAACGTCCGACTCTATATACGAGCTAGCTGGGGCCGACAAATCCAGCAATCCACAATCAGTTTTAAAGGAATGACGGGATTCAAACTCATAATCTTCTAGTCGTTTATCTGTAGTGCTAACTACTGCAGCATGGCGACTGGTATGATCAGAGACCTTGTACGGCTTTCCTCAATTTGAAAAGTCTACAATCACCTTTATGATTAAAGAAGAGTTAGAAAAAAAATTACAAGGCTGCGTCAGCGAGAATATTACCTGGGCTTAATATACACAATTTAAAAAATGAACGGAACATAAAGATAACAGTATAAACAAACTTGTTTTATTTGTCAGATATCAAAGAAAGGCAAACTTATCAGGATGTTAAGCATTACAACAATGGAATGGTCAGGGTTGCATGGTGTACGTTGACAACAACAAACTGAGTCCATGAAGATTTATGTGTGTTAATCCATAGGCCTTGAGGCTCTGCACGCACTGACATCATTATGGAGCATGGAGTTGAGAGTGGACCTCGAAATGTGGAATGGCACAAAAGGACACTGCAGGATTTCTGAATTTTCTGTCAGTGACAGCAGTGACAACTATCGACTGAAAGTCAGTCGTGATGCGACTGATTGCAGTATTGGTAAGTACATTTAAAATGTTTCCTAAACCAACCAGGTTAAATATTAAAAACAGAATTATTAAAGTTTCCTTACAGCTTAGCTTTTATTACAAAGCTTAAACAAGTCATTGTATCAAAAGTGTAGACATAAAACGAATGTACAAAAAGGAAAAACTATGTCTGCTAAATTTGGAAAGGAAGAACAGTCCAGATGATAGTATCATCGACAAAAAAAATGTTAGAAACCGCATTTGATATAACAAAACAAAATGAATATTGGGCATAAAATATCACAGCGTACGAAAACGACGTAATACAAAAACTACGTAATACTGAAACAATGTAATACAAACAGAAAGCAATCACTGGAGTAATAAGAAATCTCAATCAAAGTGACTATAAGCGTTCAAGTAAATACGAATAATAAATAAACAAAAATGAGTCAGAACGCGTATCTGATATAATGCGACAAGACAAGAGAGATGCAAATTTTCAGCCTATTGGCCTTTGTCAAACGTAAACAAAAGACAAACAAAATACCCATAGCTTGAAAGAAAAACCAACATTTCAACTTTCACAATGTTACATTCAGCAGAGCTGAAATACAGACACAACACATTTGTATAGGAAAAGGTTGTTGTGGAAACAGTTTCATCTTGCCCCGTGATTCCATGATAATGAGCACTGATAAGCTTTCTTTTCCTAATCTTCGTTTTCAATGATCTTCTTGTGTCTGCCTCCATCAAGACTGTCAACTTTGTTTTCTTTGCTGTCCATGGAACTCTCAACATTCTTCTTAGAAACCTCATTTCAGCTGCCTCAATCTTGTTCTGGTTTGCGTTTTGACAGTCCACATCTGACAACCTTATAACAGTATCGGTTCTATATAACATTCAAGAACTCTCTTCTTGGTGTTATTTGATAGGCATTTGTTGCTAAGACCGCTCTTCATCTTCTTAAATGCTGTTTTGGCTTGGCCGATTATGCTGGCTATTTCTGATGTGCATCTGCCATCTGGTTAGATGACCGTTCCCAGATATTTAAACTTAGCAACCTGTCTCAAAGTTGTGCCATCGCTATTATTTTGCATGACGGGATTCCATGTTTTTTACTGCTTAAAATGACTTCAGCCTTCTTTCTATTTTCCTCCAAACTTTTATCCCAGGGCATTCGTCAAGGTTTCTCATGATGGTTTTGCTGTAAAATGAAAGCAAATCTCGTGACAGGACACAACCCTGCCTGACCCCTCTTGATATTTTGGAAAGAGCATATATTGTTTTCTATTCTCATTTCTGCTGTTTGTTCCTAATACACATTTCTGATTATTCGTAGATCTTTTCCATTAACATTGACTCTTTCTAGTTGGTTGATCAATTCTTCATGTCTTACCCGATCGAAAGTCTTGGTATAATCGACAAAGCATAAATATATATCCTTAGTCAACTCGATTGACCTCTCTACGATATTCTTAGGATGTATATGGCACTAATAGTTCACTTCCCTTCCACAAATCCACACTGTTCTTCTGCTATTTTTCTTTTGATTCTGTTCCTTGTCCTCATCGTGATTATTCCTAATAGGATTTTTGTTACATGACTCGTCATGCTGATTGTTCGATGGAGTTCGCATTTTATAGCCACTGTTTTCTTTGGAAGTGCAATGAAAATTGATTTTGACACATCTTTGGGGATGTTTCCGGTGTCATAAATTCAATTTAAGAGGACTGTTATTTTTTCAATATCGAATTCCTCCAGGGCTTCAATCATCTCTGTAGTTGTATTTTCTGGTCCTGGGGCTTTTCCTGCTTTCACCTTTTTCAGTACTTCTCTAACTTCATCTTTCGTTATGAGTGGTCCTTCAACGTCCTTTCTTATAATGTGTTCTTCGTTTCTGTCATCGTTAAAAAGGTCTCTAATGTACTCTCTCCATCTGTTTAATATTGTCTTTTTCCATGATAAGCGTACCATCTTTCGATTTTAAGCAACCAGTTGATGTGCATGTCTTTTTCCTGGGGGGCAATTTCTTCAGTTCTTCTGAATATATCCTGAGGATCTGTTCTGTGTCGGTCTTCTATTTCTTTGCATTTTGTTTTCAACCGAGCTTCCTGAGCTTCATTGCATCTATTCCTGATTTCTTTGTTTATCTTCCTGTGTCTTTCCTCCTTTCCCTTCCTCCGTTCTTCTGTCAAGCCTATAATTTCCTTTGTCATCCAGTTCTCTTCTGCTTTTCTATCTACTCCAGGGATTTCTTCACAAGCTTCATTTATCGAGTTTCTCAACTTTGTCCATTGTTCCTCACTGTCACCAGCGTCTTCCAGGGCACTGAAGTTGTTTTGAACATGTACGTTAAATTTTTCACGGGTCGCTTCATCTGTCTAAGATTTAGTTCGATGTTACTTTTGGTCTGTTTTCTTTTCTTTAGTTTCAGCCTAAATATTCGCATTACATGATTGCGCCTGGCAGTGTTCTTGCTGTCAGCAAAGAATTTTTAATTTTTTTATTTATCAGGATGTAGTCAATTCGATTTTTAGTATTATCTCCTGAACTCATCCATGTCCATTTTCTTCTATTAGGCTGCTCAAACCAGGTGTTTCCCACTATGAACTCATTCATCTGTGCCCATTCCACAAGTTTCTCTCCCCTTTCATTTCGTGCACCATGGCCATGAGGTCCAACTTTATCCTCCACCCTTTCCTGTCCCACTTTAGCATTAAAATCTCCCATTATTATTGTAACTTCTTGTGATTTGCCTTGAGCCTTGGCCATCTCTAATACTTCATAGAAATTGTTGGTGCATACACCTGGATGATATTGATATCAAATGATTACTGTTGAGTCTGAAACTAGCTCAACTACCTATGCTGATATATTTTGTGGTGTGAGCATACGGCTGAAGCATTAATCACCGTCACGTTTTGTAGTGGCAATGCCTATATGACTAAATAGACGAAGTGTGTTCCCTCGTGGAGGAAATCAAGGTATGTGACCACGAGAATGGTGGTTTATAAATACTTAACCTCTATAAATACCGTCGATGTTTGTACAGCAACATAAAAAAGTGACTGGGAAAGGACAGATGACATTGCAATAAACATATAAGTGCAAACATACAAGTGCGTACATTGCACACACACACACACACACACACACAGAGAGAGAGAGAGAGAGAGAGAGAGAGAGAGAGAGAGATAGAGAGAGAAAACACACACACACAAAGAAACACACACACAGAAACACACACACATAACACACACGCGCGCGCACACACACATAACACACACGCGCGTGCACGCACGCACACATATTCCTGTTTTTAGAGAATTCATTTAAATGGAGGGCTTTTTATTCAATGACTGGGCGTAAAAAGAGTTTTTCAGAACGGTTTCATCATACTGTTATTATTAGTATTACATTTGGTCGAGCAACCGGTTACATGATTGTATCATCATAACTGAACACAGCTTTTGATACAAATCATTTGTATTAAAGAACACGTGTGTTAGTGTGTAGAAACAGCATCATGATAAATAATGCAGGAGAGTCAAAATGATAGCATGTGGGCTTACAATCATCACAACACAGTGATTTTACAGGTACTATCAATAATGCTTGTGGTGTGTCTCCATTGATGCTTGTGCTGTGTCCTCGTCACTGCTTGTGGTGTGTTTCCATTGATGCCTGTGTTCTGTCCCCATTTAATGCTTTTGATGTGTCCCCAGGGAACAGTATGGCTTATCATAATGGTATGCAGTTCTCCACAAAGGACATGGACAATACGCCTGACAAAGGGAACTGTGCCAGTGTTTTCAGTGGAGCATGGTGGTACCGCAGCTACAAGAATGATTTCTGCTATAGCTCCAATCTTAATGGGCTTTTATTGAAAAGGCGAATAGTGAATCAGGAATTAACTGGTTTACTTGGAATGATGGTGAATTCGTTACATACACGCTGAAATTTACCGAGATGAAAGTAAGACCCCTGTTGTTTGTAGGCCCCTACTAGTTCTGCACAGAAAAATCCAAATTCATTCTATTGTGGGCCATATGCCATGAAATCCAGGTCTTGAATCCTTATGAAACATTCTCAGACGAGACATTGCGTATATTAATGGATTATTTTAGTGATGTTTAGTAGTGTAGGCTACAGAACATAATTAGTTGATCCATTATGACAATGAAGGTAAAGGTTTTCTCATAACCCTGCAGTTGTAGCAGTGTGAGGTGGTAGATATCAACTTTCCCGGAAGCAGCATTATGAAGGTGGTGCCTATATCCCTTCCTCCGCTGCTTTACCCTTCCCTAACTAGGAAGACAAAAACATAGCTGGGTAGAATGGAGACTGCACGCACATATAAAGTTTCCCGGTACGGCCGTGATTCGCATCCTTGCAAACTCGTGAAGACAGAGTGGAATACGAGCGCTGCACCTCTGCGCCAACGGGGTCTCCTTCTGATGATATTAGTCTCTTATTAACACGAAGCCCGAATTACAGCGGGCCACAGTAGCTCAGTTGGTTTGAGCGTCAGATTCACATGCTAATGGTTGTGGGTGATGAAAATGTGGAGGGGTGGGGGTGTTCATGATAATGACCTGGAGTTACAATCGGTTCAAGACTCTTCGAGAATGTTGTCTCTTATGCATCTTTTTATACTATATTCTGGTGTCAATCTAACCCAAAGAAAATGGACACTTGCTGTGTTGTTCAGAAAATCTGGGCAACCACATCAGAACTGCACCCATAAAGTCAGCGCAGTCTTCCAGACGGAGCTCCTATTTCCAATTCTATGTCGGAGTTAGTCCAAACTAACATAAAATAACATAAAAAGAAACTATAACGTTCAGAGGTTCCACTACCATGTTTCTAAAAGCTTACTGCTGGCTTTGAGAAAAAATAGTTTTTGTTGCTTGTTAAACGACTTGTCATTGTCCATAAGTTGCGCCCCCTTCCCCCCTTGTTTTTGCCTCAATCCAATTCCCCACAATGTATATGAACCCATCTTCAATGTGTATATCACATCCATCTTCTGTGACATCGGCAATTTTAATGTAGTCTTTTAACAACACTTGTAGTGGTGCGTCTGGATTTTAATGTTGATTTACTGTATGTGTTTCGGGCAATGCTAACAATAATTGATACTTCAAGTCAACTTCTCTCTCTCTCTCCCCTCTCTCTCTCTCTCTCTCTCTCTCTCTCTCTCTCTCTCTCTCTCTCTCTCTCTCTCTCTCTCCCCTCCCTTATCTCTCTTTATTTTTTATCCATTCTTTACTTTTCTTCCTTTTTTCTGTCTTTCTCTCCCATTTTCTTTTTTCTTTTTTTGGCGCATGTGTTTATGTATATATGTGCATATGCGCTCGTTTGTGTGTGTGTGTGTGTATCTGTGTGTCTGTCTGTGTGTCTGTGTGTATGAGTGCTTGTGCGCCCGTGCGTTTATGTTTGTATAATCTATGTGTGTTCAGGGCTTCATCTTTTGTGACTGTGATGGCATGTCTGTGATTTTGTGTGACTTAGTGTATATATTGTGATCACAAATAATCTCCTGTACGAGGTTTTACAATACATGTACATAACCTATTTTCTGACTGACTATAAAGATGGACAGGCTTACATTTGCGTTGAAGGTTTTCCACTCCTCTCTCTCTCTCTCTGCCTTTATTCATTCTCTTTCAACACACACAACACACACACACACACACACACACACACACACACACACACACACACACACACACACACTATATATAATATATATAAAGTATATATATAATATAATATATATATGTGTGTTGTGTATTATAATACATATATATATATATCATATATATATATGTGTGTATGTGATTGTGTGTGTGTGTGTGTTATACATATATATATATATGTGTGTGTGTGTTTGTGTGTGTGTGTATATATATATATTCCACGACACCGTGTGATCGATTTTGAATCATTGATGTATTTTCATGTTGTTCAATAAATTGATCTATATTCATTATTTGATGTATCCATTTAGCATAGAAATGGCTTGAATTATGCATAAACCCAGACTTTCCCAACCCCCTGGATTGTTTGCATCGTGGCCCAGGACCAATGTACAGTAAACCTCAGTAAACATCAATTCTCTCTCTGTCTGTCTCTCTGTCTCTCTCTCTCTTTCTCTCTCTTTCTTCCTTCTCTCTCTCAAACAACAATGTACTCTAGTACTTTAACAGCGGAACACAAATGGTGAAAGTTATTTTTCATATGAATTCCCATTCCAGTCTTGACTTTATGTACATATGACTTGTAAATGTGAAAGCACACTTATGAATGTAGATTATTTCTGTGTATCATAAAAAGGCAATGTTTATATTGATATGATTGTCGAGATGTCAAATAATCATGCTGCTTATGAATTTGTACCCCGTCATGAGGGGGTAATGGCCTATTGTATGAATAAAGCATCAGATGTCTGAACTCTCTCTCTCTCTCTCTCTCTCTCTCTCTCTCTCTCTCTCTCTCTCTCTCTCTATCTATCTATCTATCTATCTGTACGTATCTATCTGTCTGTCTGTCTGTCTGTGTCTCACTGTTCATATGTCCGTCTGTCTATCTATCATCTATCTATCATATCTATCTATCTATCTATTCTTTATCTCACATCAGTGGACTGCAGCATGAAGGAACTGACTGATTAATTCATTAAAACCGAATGATATGATTGAGGAGGAGGAATCATGGTCAAGAACACAAAGGCCCAAAAGGTTCGAAAACTTCTGGAGTTGTGTGGACAGCACTTTCTCAGGACCTTTTCGAATATTCACATTCTGTTTTCACATACTAGGTAGACTGTTTCATATCGATTGGACGGAAAGAGGTATCTATCTCTTTGTCCATCAAAAATTGTGTGAGCAAGATTTATTCAGCTGTTTAATTTAATTTAATTACAATATTTATATAGCGCAAAATCTTGATAAAATCAATTCTAAGCACTGAAACAGACACACACGCACGCACGCAGCACGTACGCACGCATACACACGCACGCACACACACACACACACACACACACACACACACACACACACACACACACACACACACGCATGGCTACAATTGGGGAGAAAGAATAACAGCAATAAAAGCAAGAATAAAAGCAATGGAAAACCACAGAGAGCACACCATACACAATTATATATTATAACAATGTGATTCCCTTCCGAGCGGAGACAGGCTGCAGAGGGGCGGGGGGGGGGGGGTGGGGGTTGAGTGAGGTTAGGATTTTATGCAGAGGAGAAAAGGTGAGTTTTGAGAGCGGACTTGAAGGAGACAAAAGTAGGTTGCTGACGGACTGAGAGAGGAAGTTTGTTCCAGGAGAATGGACCAGAAACAGAGAAGGCTCGTGGACCATAGGTATTGAGCTTAGTGCGTGGAAAGCGAAAAGTCAGAGGATCGGAGGCAGAGCGGAGGGTACGTGAGGGAACATAGATCTCAAGTAGGCTTGACAGGTAATCGGGGGCTGCGTTATTGAGGCTTTTGTAGCACATGGTGTCTAGTTTGTACTGTATGCGCTTTGATACAGGGAGCCAGTGAAGTTGTGCCAGGAGAGGAGATATGTGGTCAGCTTTTTTTCTTTTTGAGTACAAGGCGTACAGCATTGTTTTGAATGCGCTGTAGGATGTGAATGGTGGAGGCAGGAAGACCAGACAGGAGTGAATTGCAATAGTCAATGCGAGACATTATGAAGGAGAGAACGAGTTTTGCAGTTGTTTCCACAGAGAGATACTTCCTGATCAGGCTTATACGATGGAGATGATAGTAGCAGGATCTGGCAGTTTGAGAAACAAAGTTGTTCATGGAGAGGGTAGAGTCAATGCAGACACCAAGGTTTTTAGCTGAATCAGAAATTGGGACTGATGTGTTACATAATGGGAGAGAAAGAGGAGGCAGCTGAGAAAGTTTCTGACGGGTGTCAATGAGGATAGCTTCTGTCTTGTCGTCATTAAGCTGAAGTCTATTGTGTGTCATCCAGTTCTTAATGTCCGAGTAACACTCAGTGGTGCGAGTCAACAGGCGCTGTATACTATCAGGTGAGTCACTGTCTTGAAGTTGGGTGTCATCAGCATAGAAGTGGTGTTTTATAGAGTGGGAGTTGATGATGGTGGACAGGGGGGAGGTGTAAAGAGTGAAAAGAACAGGGCCAAGGAAGATCCTTGTGGAACACCACAGGTCAGGTATGCAGGTTGAGAGAAAGTGCCATTGATGAGAACAGTTTGTTTTCTGTTTAATAGATATGAAGTGAACCAGGAGAGAGCAATGTCAGAGATGCCAAAAGTATGATGAAGTCTAGAAAGGAGAATACCATGGTCAACGGTATCAAAGGCTGCAGACAGATCAAGGAATGTGAGGAGAGAGACTTTGCCAGTATCAGTTGCAAGGAGGAGACTGTCGAGAATGTGTAGTAGGGCAGTTTCAGTGCTATGGCACTGGTGGTAGGCTGACTGGAAAGGATTGACGAGATTGTTGGCAGACAAGTGAGAGTTCAGCTGGTTGAGGACGACTTTTTCAAGGAGTTTTGACAAGAAAGAGAGATTAGAGATAGGCTGGTAATTTTTCAGTTCATTTGGGTCTAAATTGTGTTTCTTGAGGAGAGGGTGAACAATAGCAGACTTGAAAGAATCTGGGACAGTTCCAGTTTGAAGAGAAGTGTTGATGATGTCAGTGATGAATGGGAGGAGAGTAGGGAGACAGTCGGAGTAGAGAGAACCTGGAAGAGGATCCAGTTCGCAGGTTTTGAACGACATGGATCTGATTGTGTTGAAAATTTCTTCTTGTGAGACTGGGGTAAAAGTAGTAAGAGGTGTGCCAGAGAAGGAAGGGTCAGGTGGGCATGGTTGACAGGATGTCCTGTCAAGCCTGTCACGAAGAGTTTGTATTTTGGTGGTGAAATACTTGGAGAATACAGATGGGAGTTCTTCATTTGTATGTTTTGTTGGGAGAGGTAAATCTTTTCGTGTGCCAAGGAGATGATTTATGGTTGTAAAGAGTTCTCTTGAAGAAGAGGCATTCAGGATTTTGGTTTGGAAATAGCTTGTTTTTGCTGATGCAATGAGGGTGGATACTTTTGTTTTAGAGGCTTGGAAAAGTTGCCTATGTACAGTGAGTTTGGATTTGCGCCAGCGGCGCTCTGCTCTGCGGCGGGCACGTTTTGCACAGGCAATCTCATGAGTGAGCCAGGGGGTAGGGGCGGTCAGGTACAAGACAGGTTGTGGCTGGAGCATATGTGTCCAGAAGATGGTGGAGAGTAGTATAGAATTCATCAGCAAGGTTATGTGACTTTTCAGAAAGGAGACAGAAGGTGAAGGCGGCACCAGCAGGACGGAAGGTGAAGGCGGTACTATCAGGATAGAAGGCGAAGGTGAAGATGGCAGAGGAGGAGACGAAGTTTGCAGCAGCGAGGTCGAGGGCAGGGGCAGTGGAGGAGACGAAGAAGCAGAAGACGAAAAGTGGCGTCGGGCAGGAGGCAGGTTGTGTCAAAGACGGTGGAGACGTCCACCACGACAGGATCGCGCAGTGCGGGGCTTAGGACACAGCCCCAGTGTTCGTATGCGCTGGTAGACGCCTCCACCGAGGTAGCACTTGCTGTGTTTAAAAAGTGTCAGTCCAATTTGTTTTATAAAAGACGGGTCCATAATTGCGAGCCAGTCAGGAGAGGAAGATACTTGCAGGTTGGTGTGTGGGTTGGTCAGTTCACAACACTTAAAACCAGAGAACACAAAGGTTTGGGAAAGCTGTAGCGTTGGGCGAACACAGTAGGCTAAAATGTAAACACAGTTCACAAATAAAATATCCGACTTGAGCGGCTGAATTAAAATGATGAAAAGTAGGTATAAAAACTTTAAAATCAGATTATCTGGTAAAATATTCAAAATTTTAAAAAAATATTTACATCACCGTGTGTCAGGATTTAAAAGCAACAAACTGATACAAAATTCAATGCAAAAAATCAAATAGAACCACGATAAAATCACTGTAAAACACCACACACAATTTTGCTGCCTGATGGCGCGACATCTACTCATGAAACAACTAAAACTATGCCTTTTTAACGCTCAGTCAAACACACACACACACACACACACACACACATATGTTTATAGATGGATCTTTATAGGGAGAAGTGCGTGCTTGTGTGTGTGTGTGTGTGTGTCCTTGTGTGTCTGTGTTTCTGCCCCTGATGAAAATATATTAGCAGATTTTCACTGTGTGGATCTTTACCAAATTCACACCAAACTTGTGGACCGTTGTAGGTCGCGAAAGCATAGGTTTAGCAAGAAGGAGGCCAATATCAAGGTCACAATGGCAAAAAAAAAAAAAAAAAAAAAAAAAAATGTCTAAAATAAGCACGACTCGAAGGAGGTGTATGAACAACACTCCATTGGAAATTGATCCAAATATCTTCAATCTGCTTTCTTAAATGTGTGAGTCTGCAATTTTCCTCGCGATTCCCAAAGTATTATTTTGACAAAACATCCCCCGGGTCATAACATCCAATTGCTGTGTCAATTTCACCTGTTAGTTCTTTATTGTTTCCTTTACACGATCGTTTAGCGAATTCTTCATCTTTGTAAAAAAGGCTGGAATTAAACCTTGCTAATTTACTAGAATCAAAACTGATTCTTTGCGTGACATAACAATGATTTTTGGCGATTCACATATTAATTAGATTTATTGAGTAGCATAAGAGTAAAGATGAAGTATTTGGATAGAAAACTTGTTTGTTACAATATTAGCATTATATTCCTTTTCTGTCCTTTCAACGACATAAAACACACACACAACACACACACACACAACACACACACACACACACACACACACACACACACACACACACAGGGGGACGGGGGGGGGGGGAGTGAAGGAGACAGAGAGACAAGGAGAGACACACAGAGAGACATAAACAGAGAGACAGACAGAGAGAGACAAGGACAGGCAGACATGAAAAGAGAAACGGAAAGAGACACATTAAGAGAGAGGGAGGGAGGGAGGGAGAGAGAGAGAGAGCCAGACAGACCGACAGACAGACATCGCTTACACACAGACAGGTTTCAGTGATACCCTGAATTTTTACCGACTAAATTTTTACCGAGCTATGTATGACACTGAAGACAAAAGAAAACTGCGCAAGGTTTTTGTGGAAGGTGTGGGCCTTCTGTCAAGCCCCTCTGACACCACCATCATGGTGCTGTAAACCGTGTAAGAGGTCGATACGTCATGATAATATTGACTGTTTTTCGTAATACTCGTCTTGCAAACAGCTGCATTCTAAGCGTCACTACGGATTCTATTTCCCACTCCGCCATCAACATCTTGTCAAATCCATCGTTCTTTCAAACCAATACGGACAAGACACCCAGCCATTCACGGATTTTTTGTATTTACCATTCAGTTGCTAAATGATCATTTAATCAACAACACATTTTTAAGTAGATGCATCATTTACCATCAATCACTGTTAACTATCAAAACTTACAATCAGCTCAACAATATAAAGAGATTGATCGATTGATCGATAGGTATGTATCTATGTATGTATGTATGTATGTATGTATGTATGAATGTATGTATGTATTATGTGTATGTATATAATACATATATGCATATATATATATATATACATACATATACATATGTAGGTGCATGTATGCACATACTTATGTACATGTATATGATGCATATCCGCTTTTGTGGTTGTATTCATATGTCACTGTAACACGAAAAGCATTCAAACAAGTTCTAAACAACAAAAACAAAATGATTTTGAACAGAAAATCAGGAAATCCTTACGTAATTTTTTTTTACAGCACAAAGTTTTACAGGACCCCACCTGCAATACACTGTTTTGTACGAGACAACAACACAAACTTACACTTCCTGTCTCATTCTCTTGTCACCCCTACATTAAGCACGTGCCAGTATTACTACTCGAACCCTAAACTGTGAATTTATGCAGCTGCACATAACACTACTTTTGTTAAATTGACTTCCTACCTTTCACGAAGTTTGATGTACTGATAATACGGAGCTCTCTCTCTCTCTCTCTCTCTTTCTCTCTCTCTCCCCTTCTTCTTCTTCTTCCCTTTCTCTCTCTCTCTCTCTCTCTCTCTCTCTCTCTCACACACACACACACACGCACGCACGCACGCACAATTACGTGATACATATTAACTACTTCAAGCGTAGGCGGCCTACTTACCTAATGCATATACACACATATAACATGCCCAACATTTTCAGAAGAAGGAACTACAATTGGACGGTCACCACGGTACAGCAATATACCCACCGCGTCAGTGCCAAAGCCATGTATCGTCAACCCTCCTGCATGGCCCACAGTGCTGAAAGATGACAGAGTGATTTGGACAAGCTGTTAGATGTCTATACTGCAAGTCTAAGAAAGATCATCCACACCTTGTGGCCTTCAAACCAGGACCTTCTAGCCGGCTACAACCAAGAGAATGTCTGCTGGTATTGTACACAATGTTTAGAGACAGACAGAACATGTGTTGAGATGCGATAGGGGTTCTATAATAAAAACTGCTCTCCACTAGACACTGGAAGGGGAATGCAAAATGGACGACCAAACTGAAGGCAGAGACGAAGAATGATACTGAGCATGAGGGTAGAGGCAAGACCGAAAACATGGTCAACACATATACATGTGAAAGAGTTTCACTGCTATCCTGCATACCAGAGAGCGTAATGGTTAGTAAGTAATGACCTGAATATTCCTAAAGTTTTCAATTTATTTTTCTACCACGCCACATGCTTCTCATAGTTTAGTTTAAGATCTATCCTGAACAAGGTCTGGTATCTTCCAGTGTACATTAATCACATTCTGGACCCATCAGGTCCAATTACACAAAAATACAAGCACAGGCACATGCACACAAGCACGCACATGCTCGCGTGCATACACACAGAATACGTACACAAGCACAAAACGCTCAGTGACAATATCGGAGGAACTCCCTTAAAAAGAGTGTGGGATAAAAGAAGATGATCTGTCCAATCCTCCAATATATCTTTTTCACCATTAAATATCTGTTGTAAGGAGTTTCACATTGAAAGAAGTGTGTGTGTGTGTGCGCGTGCCCGTGCACGCGCGTGTGTGTATGCGTGTGTGTTTGTGTGTGTGTGTGTGTGTGTGTGTGTGTGTGTGTGAGGACGCAGTCGTCTGGATGCTGACTTTGTTCTTGCTAAGCCTTGACCAAATTATCGTTCTGGAACCAAGGTTGTTTTTGTGGCCCATGTGGTTGCCTTGGTTGCAGGTGGTGATTTCATTGATGCTATCTTGGTAGTCAAGGGAGTCTGATTTCTGTTCGAGAAATATTTTTCTCGGTTGGGCTGGTTTCCCGTGCCGTTTCGCCTCATGCGTGTGAAGGTTGAATCTGTAGGCTTGTGTTCCGAGGGGCGAGTCACTCTGTCTCTGTTGGTCCTGTGAATCACGCTTTTCAGGCGGATTCGGTGGATTGTGGGGCCAACCTGAGTTCAGGTCTGAGTTTGAGTTCTCGATATACTGGCTTGGAAATTTCTGGTCAGTTGGTGTGGGGCCTTCCTTCTGAACGGACGGTTGCAGATAGGGAGGTGGGGGTCTGGCCAGTTTCTAGTCAGATGCTCGTGTTTTTTTTTAAGATGTAGTAGTTTAGGTTAGTTCCCACTTGTAGTTGGGTTTCATGTCTCAGAAGTGGGTAGAGGCATCGGTGTGTTGTCGGTCTGTGTAGTGGTGTGGAGGTCTGTGTCCTCAGCGTGAAACCGGGAGCGACTCGACGCCTGTAATTTCTTCCGCTACGGACGGTATGTGGAGAGTTTAGGGGTCAGTCATTTCGTGGTTGGTCTGTGTAGTTGCGGTGTGTCTGTGTTTCGGGGAAGGTTTGGGTAGTGGATGACTACACCTAGTGAACAAGAGAGACTTCAATCCTTACTTCCTTTTGTACTGACTGACTTATTACCCATAATATCATTAGCATGTATGGCAGCAACAAAGGCCCTCCACTTCAGTCTGTCCTGGGCCTGCCTCTGTATTGCACGCCAAGTGTGTTTCAATACCTTAAGCTCCTGTTGTTCATCATGTGTTGTTCTTGAGTTTTCCTGTCTGTCTTCCTTCTGGAGTTCAGTGAAGGGCGGTCCCGGTGATGTTGTCCTGCTGTCTTCATGTTCAGTGAAGGGCAGTCTTGGTGATGTTATCCTGCTGTCTTCATGGTGTCCAGTGAAGGGCAGTCCTGGTGATATCTTGATGTCTTCATGGTGTCCAGTGAAGGGCAGTCCTGGTGGTTATCCTGATGTCTTCATGGTGTCCAGTGAAGGGCAGTCCTGGTGATGTTATCCTGATGTCTTCATGGTGTCCAGTGAAGGGCAGTCCTGGTGATATCCTGTCTTCATGGTGTCCAGTGAAGGGCAGTCCTGGTGATGTTATCCTGATGTCTTCATAGTGTCCAGTGAAGGGCAGTCCCGGTGATATCCTGATGTCTTCATGGTGTCCAGTGAAGGGCAGTCCTGGTGATGTTATCCTGATGTCATACATAATACCGTGTGAAGTCTGTTTTGTTATAACAGTCTGTAGTTTGATGTCATACATAATACTGTGTGAAGTCTGTTATAAGTCTGTAGTTTGATGTCATACATAATACTGTGAAGTCTGTTATAAGTCTGTAGTTTGATGTCATACATAATACTGTGTGAAGTCTGTTTTGTTATAAGTCTGTAGTTTGATGTCATACATAATACTGTGTGAAGTCTGTTTTGTTATTGTTATGACAGTCTGTGGTATCCTACCACACACAATACTTTATGAAAACTGTTTTGGTGTGGTCATTTTGTAGTATCTTACCACACATTATATGGACAAATCTGTTTTGGTGTGGTAATTTTGTAGTATCTTACCATACATAATATTATATGGACAAATCTGCTTTGTTGTGGTGAAACTGTAGTATTGAAGATCAGTCAACAATTTTGTGTTTCTGTTGTTTTTCTTGAATGCTGAAATTCTCTGTGATTTCAGTTATAACATGTAGATGACAATCCTTGTTTGTTTCACTTAATGCAGACAGTCTGTGATGTCCATTATGGCATGTAGATGACAATCCTTGTTTCTGTTTCACTTAATGCAGACAGTCTGTGATGTCCATTATGGCATGTAGATGACAATCCTTGTTTCTGTTTCACTTAATGCAGACAGTCTGTGATGTCCATTATGGCATGTAGATGACAATCCTTGTTTCTGTTTCACTTAATGCAGACAGTCTGTGATGTCCATTATGGCATGTAGATGACAATCCAGAAGTTATCACAAGAAGCCATGACTTTTTCTATCATGACTGGAGCCTTGTTGACACAGGTAAATGTCTCACCATCCAGTTTGTGATATAGAACATTACAATATTTTCTTTATTCATTTGAAGTGGGACATGACTGTTTAGATCCAGCTTCAGAAATATTATGTGATGTGGCGTATGTATTAGTTCTGTGCTGTTCTGTGCTGTTCATCTATGTATTCTGTTTCTATGTTTCACCCCGTAGTCCAGTTGGAAGAACTTGGCAAGGGTGATGTGGCGTCTGTATTAGTTCTGTGATATGTGCTGTTCATCTATGTATTCTGTTTCTATGTTTCACCCTGTAGTCCGGTTGAAAGAACTTGGCAAGGGTGATGTGGCGTCTGTGCTGTTCTGTGCTGTTCAGATCTGTCGTTTCGAGGGAGTTGCGTTGTGGGTCGTTGTGGGGTGGTGTGTTGTTCGCGTTCATTTCAAATTTCTTGTTTCCCTGAATTCTAAGCTTGTTTGAGAGGGTTGCCCAACTGTTTGTGTGGCGTCGTAACGTAAGTTTGGGTTAGGGTTTATACGTCGTCGTTGAGATGTAAATTTGTAAATATTTTGATTCTCTACGCCTTTGGTGGCTAGATGGGCCTAGCGTGGGGAACCCAACCCATGACGTTAGGGATAACCGATTTGGTTTGTTCAACAAGTATTTTGTTATTTACAATTTGAGGATAGACCTAGATGAGGTTACCGTTTGAGATAAGATAGTTTGTTGTGTGGCAGACTGACAGTTGACGAGGAAGTTAAAGATGAAACGGATATTGTAACTTTGAGTGCCAGCATGAGTGTGTGGCTATTGTCAAGGGCCGGTTGATGTTTTGTATATTGGGCCCATGTCGTAGTAATGTTCTATGGGTTTCATTTTATGTGATTCTACTATGTCTTGTGATGGGCATTGAAATTGTCACCTTCATATATTCATAAAATGTGATCGGGGCTAAGTTCAATCATTTGCCTTGCCTTGGGCAACGTGATGATTGCTTATACCTGATATCGAGTTCATTTCGGTGACAGATCAACAAAAATTTCAAGGGGCTGATTTCTTTACAATTTGATTGTGCCCTCGAGATGCCCTGTGGATGATATTGTATACTTGTCTTCGAGATGCCCTGTTGCACAAGAGTATATTTTGACGATTTTGTGTCCAGGGAGTAATTCTGTTTAAGGTATATGTTGATGTAATTTGTGAACTCCTGTATTGTTGGATGACAGCTATTAAATGTGGGTGAATAAAAAAAAAAAAGTTGTTTCTTGACCATTACTGTGTGTGGGGCGATAGGTAGATAGGTCTGTAAATTCTGTCTATCCCTCTTAGCAAGATCAGGTCTTAGCGAGCCTGACAGTGTGTGCGTGTGTGTGTGTGTGTGAGCGCATGTGCGATTCTCATGTGTGCGCATGTGTGTGTACATATACTCCTAATCATAATTTAAGGGCCACTTCTTCCTTCCTCTCTAATTTTAAGTTGAAATAATTGACAATGTTTAGAATTGATTCTGTTTTATTTCATCATTTCCACACCTGTTTTGGAAAAAAATTAGCACAATGACCCATTAGTGATCAGCACATGCATTTAAAGGAACATCCCCCCCTTTTCAAAAAACAGAAAGTGTCAGATTTGGCCAATCTGTTTTCAATATCGCGTGTGTCCGCCCCGAGCTTGGATGCATGCTTCACAGCGCCGATGCATCGACCCCACAAGGGTACGGAGTGTGTCCTGAGGGATGGCCGCCCACTCGATCTGCAGGATGTCGACCAGCCTGGCCAGGGTGCCCGGTGGGGGGTGGTTGTCCCTGATGCGCCTCCCGAGCACATCCCAGAGATGTTCAATTGGGTTCAGGTCAGGTGAGCACGCTGGCCAGGCCATACGGACGACTTCATGCTGCTCCAGGAAGTCGGTCACAAGGCGTGCTCGATGCGCAGGTGCATTGTCGTCCTGGAAGATGGCGCCTTGACCAAGGTCCACAAGCGCAGGCAGTGCCACGGCCGCCAGAACCTCGTCCCGGTACCGGACCCCGTTCAGGATGCCGTCAATGGGGAGCAGGGGGGTCCGGGTACCACGGCTCATGCCACCCCACACCATCACCGACCCGCCGCCGTACCGGTTATGCTCTTGGACAGTGGCGTCAGCGAACCTCTCCCCTTGACGTCGCCACACCCGAGCCCGGCCATCGTTAAAGGTCAGGGTGAACCTGGACTCATCCGAAAACAAGACCCGGGCCCACTGTTGCCTTGTCCAGGTCACGTGCTCCCTGGCCCAGGTCATGCCGCGCACTCTGTTGACCGGTGACAGCACGGGTCGGACGGCCGGTCTCCGTGACCTCAAGTTTGCCTCATGTAGCCGTCTTCTCACCGTGCTGCAGCTGATGTTAGCACCTGTTGCGTCCCTCAGCTGACCCCTCAAGGTCACCGCAGTGGATGCCCTTTCCCTCAGGACGGAGAGGGCAAGGTAGCGGTCTTGCTGTCTTGTTACTCTGGGTCGACCCGTGTGACGCCTTTCCTGGACTGCTCCAGTCTCATTGAAGCGCTCCAGCAGTCTCTGGATTGTGGAATGCGACACTTCAAGTCGTCTAGCAACTTCCCGCTGCGCTAGGCCTTCATCAAGCAGAGCGAGGGCTCTCCCCCGCTGCTCATCCGTCATCCGTCGTCTTGCAAGCATGGTTAAAACGAACCAAGAACGGGTCCTTTTTATCCTCGTCTGCGGGCAACTTTGGCTGGAGTAGTGTTCAAAAAGGGCTTGCCTTGCACGTGCAAAGCGAATTTTGTCGCTACCTTGCCTGCGTCGTCAGAGAGACCCTGCTGAAGATTCGACAATTTCGTGTGGAAATTGTCTTCCTTGGGCCGCCCATTGCAAATCGGCAAATCCCCAAACACGTGCCAAAAGGAAACTGCAATGTTGTCTGAGCTCTTATCCATTCAGTTACGGCAACGAATTGGAGAAAAGAGTAAGAGAAAATAGGTTATTTCTCATTTCAAAAATTGACTCAAAAACGTTCCTGGCCCTTCAATAATGACGTGTAGTATATGTCAGTGTCTGTGCGTACGCTTACACGCGTGTGCGTGTGCGTTTAAGATCATTCTAAAAGTAATTTACATGTAACTATTTTCCGAACTCATTCTGACTCATTGTACATTGCAAACATTTACCGTGTTTCTAACAGATGCAGATGTCAAAGCAATATTTGGTAAGGCTAGAGCAGTCTTTATGCAGCTCAAAAACATCTAGAGCTCCGGAGTGCCGTCACAACAGATCAAAAACCCAGCTTTTTAATTCTAACGTGGATTCGGAGATGCTGTATGGTACCAAAAGATGGCGGATGACAAAAACCACCGTCAACAGAGAGCATAGTTTCGTTATCAGCTGTCTGAGAAGAATCCTGCAAATTCACTGGCCAGACAAGATCAGCAACATCGATCTGTGGAGGAAGACATCAACTGCCAGCAGAAAGTGAAACTGGAAGAAGGTAGGGATGGATCGGGCACACACAATGAAAAACCAGCGTGTTTGTATCGCCAGAAAGACCCTGACACGGTACCCCTATGGGAAAAGAAAGACAAATCTGCCGAGAAACGCCTGGCGAAGAGACCTTCAAGCAGACCCTAAAACCATGGATCTGAACTGGAGACAACTAGAGGCACAGAATACAAGTCTGATGTGGTTGTCTCACTGACGGTCTACACCCCAACAGGGATGAAGGACCTAAGTAGCTAAGTACACGTAGGTCTGTTTACCTTACTATTTTGATATGCTAACTGTACTGCGCACACTAATTCACTTTGTTGTTGTTGCTGCTGCTGCCACTTTTGTTGTTGTTGTTGCTGCTGCCACTTTTGTTGTTGTTGCTGCTGCTGCTGCTGCTGCTGTTGTTGTTGCTGCTGCTGCTGTCGTTATTTCGGAGGGAGGGATGCTTTTTCTTCTGTTTTTTTTTTCTTTTTTTTTTTGGGGGGAGGGGTGGTGGGGAACGGATGAGGGCACTGGGGATGATTGTTTTCAGTGTACTGCTGAAGCCAACGCTGCAGTCACCGCACTCTTTAACACTGAACTGAAAGGAATCCAGTGCACTGATCACATACGCGTGAGTTGATACCTCACAAGCAAAGTGATGACAAACTGACAGCAGTTTGGTGATGACACATCAAAATAAATATTTTCATTTTTGTAGAGTAGTACAAGTAGAAGCAGTAGTAATATGGGGGATATGTTTCGTTACTGCTTGTCCTTTTATAATCAGGCATTTGCATTAATAAAGATAAACCCACTATGACCTTAAAATTCCAACATTTTCATTTAGTCACTCACTGTTACACTTTGACAGTCAAGGCTTCATCATATGATTTGTTTTCAGACATTGGAATTAGTCTTAACAGAAGAAATGTATCAATATCAATCAACGGGTACACTGTTTCAGTGTCTGTCTAAGCATTGGGTATCGTTGTTGTTTACAGCAGGTCTGAAGTTTAGTAACAAACAGTCATACTGTTAGTGAAAACAATTATCAGTAAATGCTTGTCGCACTAAACTATGTATTTACATTTTTCTAAATTCTATTTCTCATCTTCTGTCTGAATCTTTTGTCTTGATCTTTCCATCTCTTACTTTTGAAAAATAGAAATATAGAGGGGTCACGCTTTCCAACTTCCTTGACAACTTACGAAGCAGAACTTACGTTCTGCTTTTTCTTTTTCTTTTTTTTTTTTTTTTTTCTTTTTTCATTTCTTTCTTTCTTTCTTTTGGGCGATTTTTTCGTTTTTGTTTTTTCGAACATTGTCGTCGAAACACACATTTTTGTTTGCTATGGCTCTGCAATCAAGAAAAGCCAAAAGATCTTTTTTCAGATTGTATTGGACAAACACAGACAGAAAAAAATACCAATGAGAAAACTGAATACGATAAGCATGAATTTCTGAACATATATGCTTTTAATCTTGATCGCGTATTCGTTTTCTTTAGACGTTTCAAGAGAAGTATACAATCTGTAAATACGTTTTTAGTGTATTTTGTAATATCTTGTTTTGTTTTGTGATGATATAAAAACTGCATGGCATGATCTGTATGAAAGCTTCACTGTTGTATATTCAAAATGATGTATATCTCACTCTCTCTCTCTCTTTCTTTCTATCTATATATGTTAATATATATATTATATATATAATATATGTATATTATATATATATATATATGTATATATATATATATATATATGTATATGTACAGGGGGGTGCAAAAGTAGGTATACAGTTATGAAAAAAGAAAACATGTACAATACTCATTGCATTTATTATACAAACAAATGTATATTGCATATACATGTAATAACAAGCACAGCCTTAATCCCTCAGATACTCAAACTGCTTGCCGTCGGTATTCACACACTCTCTCTAACCGAGAGCGGAATTAAGCACTATAATAATGTGATACTTACTGTATACCTACTTTTTCACCCCCCTGTATATATATATATATTATTATATATATTATATGTATATATATATATATATTTGTATATATATATTATATATAATGTTATATATATATTGTATATATATTATATGTATGTATATATATATGTGTGTATATATATATATGTGTATATATATATATATATGTATGTATGATATATATATATATATGTATGTAATATATATATATGTATGTATATATATATATATTATGTATATATATATATATATATATGTATTATATATATATGTATATATATATATATATATATATATATATATATATATATATATATATACGTGTGTGTGTATACACATATGTATATACATATATATGTAAACACGACACATACACACACAGAGTGAGATAAAACCAGAAATTTGCGATACAAACATGTGAATAAAGAATATAAAATTTAGGATAAGGAGACATGCATTTAGGGCTACCGGGGGCTGCTTGGTCTTCTGGGTGGAAAGCAAGAAACAAATTAACGAAACAATTTCATTTCTTCAAAGAAAAAAAAACGTCAGCAATCTCCAAGTCGCACAGAACTGAACCACTGTACAAACAAAATGTCATACAAGGCAGGTTGAGGCGGCCACGTACGAACGGACAGTTGAAATCACATTGGACATTAAACTGACATAAGAACTACACACTGCACATGAATACAAAGCTATGACTGTTTTGCATCACTTCCATCCCACTTCCTCCATCTAATCAGTTTGATTTTTTTAGGTGGTTTATGGACTCGATTGTTAGGCCATATTTATAATTGAGGGGTCATTGGCTCGACTCTCGGGCGGACCAGGATTTTTTCACGCGGGTTGGTTCTTTTGATAAAGCCGTGGACTCGAGACCTGAGCTCTCGAGTTCAGAGCCCAGCCCGCAATATTGAAAACCGGCCTGTTCGCTAAGTGAAACCATCATTCTGGTGATGTCAGTTTAGCGTTTTACAGATCCCTTCCCCTTCCCCATTTCAAGACCTTGCCAGTGTATAGGGTATTGCGCAGGGCCAGGGACGTCTGCGAGATAATCGCTGGAAGATTTGGGTGAAGTGTATATGGAAATATCCGAGCGTGATAAATAACTCGAACAAATTCCAAATTCAATCCTCATAAGTTGCACGAATGTGTTTGGCATTAATGGACGGGACAGTTACCATCT
The DNA here is from genome assembly GCA_030674185.1 of Monoplex corrugatus. Taxonomy (NCBI): domain Eukaryota; kingdom Metazoa; phylum Mollusca; class Gastropoda; order Littorinimorpha; family Ranellidae; genus Monoplex; species Monoplex corrugatus. The sequence goes on from CM060308.1 coordinate 57,571,551, forward strand.
TCAGTCTCAACAAAACGTGATCACAGCTTATTTCTATGATCTGATCGCATATGTACCACCTACTGACCAATCAGGTAAAATACGGTGCACCAATGACATTAGCCTCGATCGATGCCTCACACATCTGCCAACCAATCAGATATCAACCAATAGACTGTCAGTGATGGAGGCAGTGTTGTCACGCTTACAGAGTACATTCTGTTAACAGTTTGTGGATGGGAAAATATTTTCTGTCTCTGATCGACATTTTGGTCTGCATCTCTTTAATGTCTGAGACTTAAGTATTGACATTTTCCATCATAAATCTCTTTGATATCTGAAGTTTTGTGGACACACTGCTATTTTCAATCTACGTCTCCGAAACGTTCGACACTCGGCCAGTTCCAGTGTTTTCTCATTGGCGTCTGTGCTTTGGGAACAATTAACGTTTCAGCTGTTGATGTCGACGATTTTTTTGCGTCCTCTGCAACTAAACCAGAATATCTCTTTTTGTCATCCAACGGCTGCCCCAGTGAGCACAACATGTTCGGACAGAAAATCGCATGTTTGATTTCCATCTTGATGACCGGTATGATTGGATGGAGAAATATTATATAAGTACATTATTTATATATAATATTTTTATTATCTTGAGTTCACAAATAATCATTTTATTGATATTGTCGTTATTTTCTAAGTAATCGTTTTTATGTAATATTTGTAATGTTTGCCATAACTTAGCATTGTACGGAGTCCTGAGAGGCATATACAAGAGATGATGCAGGACTTTCAAAATCGTGATTAATCATTATTCTTATGTGACTGTCTCTCTCTGTCTCTATGTCTCTGTCTCTGTCTCTGTCTCTCTCTCACTCTCTCTCTCTCTCTCTCTCTCTCTCTCTTCTCTCTCTCCTCTCCTCTCCTCTACTCCCCTTTCTTAAAAGACAAACTCTGCTGACAGTGCAACAAAACGTAACTGTAATGTATATGTGTGCATTTGTATCCATACATGAAATCATGTACAGTGTATCAGCATTCAACGCATGTTGTTTTATCTTAATTCATTCTCTCTCTCTCTCTCTCTCTCTCTCTCCTCTCTCTCTCTCTCTCTCTCTCTCTCTTTTTTTTTTTTTTTTTTTTTTTTTTTTTTTTCTTCTTTCCGTTGTTATCCCTTTCGTTCATGTTGATGTATCCGTGGGTAAATTGCTTTTTTTTTTTATATTTGAGTGCCCAATAAGCGAAGAATTACAGGATGAAATCTCAAATAGGACGAGCAATATACTGCTCAATATGCAGCAACCGTTTCTTCAGGAAGAATTATTTAACGTTTTACATAATGTGAGCACTCGGTACATGGATATCAATTCTGTAAACACAATAATACGAAATATAAGAATAAAACTAAAAATGAAAATAAAACTCCACGGCAAAGAATGAAATAAAACATAAATTTAACCGTAGATGGTACTGCCATTTTAACAATGTCTCTTGTTTGTTAGAAATGTATTCATCATCATCATCAGGTGCCTGCCGCATGGCGTTGGCGATCATGACTTCCATCTGTCTCTATCTCTCGTTGCCCCTAGCATCTCCCCCACCCTCATCGTCCCCAGCCACTCTGCAAGTCCGTCCAGCATTTTCTCCCTGGGTCTACCCGGTGCTCTTTCCCTCCAGCTTTCCCGTTGTGACCAGGTGCTCCAAATCCCCTTTCCTCATAAAATGGCCTATAAATGTTGCCTGTCTTTTCCTAATCTTCCTTATGAGTGATCTACTTGTGTCTGCCTCCATCAAAACTGTCTCGTTTGTTTTCTTTGCTGTCCATGGAACTCTCAACATTCTTCTTAGAAACCACATCTCGGCTGCCTCAATCTTGTTCTGGCTTTGTTTGTTGACTGTCCACGCCTCGCATCCGTACAACAGTATTGGTTCTATATAACATTCAAGAACTCTCTTCCTGATGTTAATTGACAGGCATTTGTTGGTAAGAATGCTTTTCATCTTCTTGAATGCTGTTTTGGCTTGGCCGATTCTGCCGGCTATTTCTGATGTGCATTTGCCGTCTGATGAAATAATCGTTCCCATGTATTTGACTTTATCAACCTGTGTCAAGGTTTGCCATTTGCTGTTATTTTGCATGAGGGGATTTCATGTTTTTTGCTGATTACCATGACTTCAGTCTTCCTGCTGTTTAGTTCCAGCCCCTTTCCTTTGCTTTCTATTTCTAGTATATTCACAAGGTTTTGTAGGTCTCTTTCACTTTCTGCAATTAGCACGGTGTCATCTGCGTATCGAATGTTGTTTATCATTCTCCCTCCAACCTTTAATCCACGGTCTTCTAGGTTTCTCATGATGTTTTCGCTGTAAAGTGAACACAGATCTGGTGACAAAACACAACCCTGTCTGACTCCTCTTTTGATATTTTGGAAAGAGCTTACATTGTTTTCTATTCTCATTGCAGCTGTTTGTTCCCAGTACATATTTCTGATTATTCGTGGATCTTTTCCATCAACATTGAGTCTCTCCAGTTGGTTGATCAATTCATCATGTCTTACCTGATCGAAAGCCTTGGTGTACAATGTAGTTAACAAAGCATAAATACACATCCTTATTCATCTCATTTGACCTCTCTATGATAGTTCTTACGATGTATATGGCATTAATAGTTCCTTTCCCTTCCACAAATCCACACTGTTCTTCTGCTATTTCTCTTTTGATTCTATTCCTTGTCCTCATGATTATTCTTAACAGGATTTTTGTTACATGACTCATCAAACTGATTGTGCGATAGAGTTCGCATTCTATAGCCCCTGTCTTCTTTGGAAGTGCAATGAAAATTGATTTTGACATATCTTTGGAGATTTCTCCAGTGTCGTAAATTTCATTTAGGAGGACTGTTATTTTTTCTGTGCCAAATTCCTCCAGGGCTTCAATCATCTCTGTAGACTAGCAATGTTGTCTGGTCCTAGGGCTTTTCCCGGTTTCGCCTTTTTCAGTGTCGCTCTAACTTCATCTTTCATTATGGGTGGTCCTTAAAATTTCTTTTTTATAATGGGTTCTTCGTTTCTGTCATCCATCTTTCGATTTCAAGCAACCAGCTGATGTGCATGTATTTTTTCTGTGGACAATTTCTTCAGTTCGTCTGTACATACCCTGAGGATCCGTTTTGTGTCGGTCTTCCATTTCTTTGCACTTTGTTTTCAGCCAAGCTTCCTTAGCTTCATTGCACCCATTCCTGATCTCCTTGTTTATCTTCCTGTAGATCTCCTCATTTCTCTTTGTCTTCCTCCTTTCCTCCATCAAGCCCAAAATTTCATTAGTCATCCAGTTCTTTTTTGCTTTTCTATCTGCCTTAGGGATTTCCTCACAAGCTTCATTTATCGAATTCCTCAACTTTGTCCATTGTTCCTCACTGTCACCAGCGTCTTCCAGAGCACTGAATTGTATTACTTGCTTCAAAACGCAGAAGAACGACCAACGTCAGGCATAACCATTTTTGATGAACTTTCCATTTCACGGTATTTGACCAGACAGAAACACAGAGAAAATATCTTTTATAAAAAAAAAGTGACTATTGATCTGCAACAAGCTATTTATTGTGTCAGTCCATTTAATCCTATGTCCAAATCACATATAGCAATTGATCTGGTCTCCCATGGTGAACAGCCTCATAAAGTTTGATGATAATAGCTCTTGTGACTTCCTGACATTAGAACCGCGGCTGAATGAACTTGGGCTGGATGGTATATTGACGAACCGAAACGAGAGCATGGGAGTAATGCCACTATAAAGTATGTAAGATGAAGCAGCACAAAATATCGATACTAAAATTAACAACCGAGAGTTCGTTTTCTTAATCAGTAAATTTTTTCCTTCGTTATTGTTGAAAACATCAAAAACATTAACGCATATTCCACAAGAAATACATTTCCCTTTTTTAACTTCATTTTCAGTCTCTGTGAAACCAGACAAAACTTGCAAACCAGCTAACAACACGAATTGTGCAATCAGCTGTATCACATCGACAACAAAATCAATGGCATCACGAATCGGTAAGTATTGTCTGAATAAATTCCGAAAGGAAGCTTCTTAAAAGTCATGGTTATATTAAGTAACAAAAATACAACAATGACGCCAACTTGAAAATGAACTTTTTATTTTAAATTATAAAACCTGGAACACGCGCAACATGACCATGACTCAACATTGACAGGGCTTAGAATTTGTGCAGGCTCAAGGAGTCTGTCGGATAATTACTGGCATGTTTGGTGGAGCGCATGTGGAACTGTTCGTGTATGATGAATCCATCTTGAACAAACTCCACTTTTCAAACTCTACTGCTGGCTAGCCAATAATATGTTAATCTGTTCCAACAAAGGTGGTCAATTATAAGCATGCACAACATTCATACAGCAGACAGGATTACGAAGTAATAATTATAGTCATTTGTGGGAATCACTTGGCAGATGGAATATTTCCACCATGTGGTCATCTCACCAAGGCGCGATGTCATCTCGTGAAACACACACACACACACACACACACTCTCTCTCTCTCTCTCTCTCTCTCTCTCTCTCTCTCTCTCTCTCTCTCTCTCTCTCTCTCTCTCTCGACGATGAAAAGCTTTTCTCGCGAAATCCAGGGTACACCATCATGGAAGACTTTGGTACCAATTTTTGAGTTAGTACAGGCGTTCGACAAAGTCGTTGGTGCAGACAGCGAGTAAGTACAGGCTTGATACAGATATCCAGTAAACATAGACACTTAAAAACAAATCTTTAGTAAAGAGTAAAATGTCTCAACCGGACTTTCTTCGATATCAGGACAATGTAATGCAGTTCATTGACTGGCGGTTTTCCCAAGTGCAGCACGAATTGCAGGTTCATTCTAATGGGATCACAAACGTTATAGGTGAAAAGTTTAAAAGATTACAAGACAATATTACAGAAATTCTGGACAAAATAAATGAACTGAAACTTTGTGTTGATCGGCATAATGACGATATTGAAACTCTTAAAGAGGACAATTCGATTATCTTTGAGAGACTTGACAAACTTGAAAAAAACCTAGATTACATAGAAGAGGATGTTAAAGTGACAAATTTGAAATTCATGAACATTGAGGAGAGTGAAATGGAGGACAGAGCTACGACAGCTCAGATCATCATTGATATTTTAAACTATCATGATCCGAACCCCAGGTGGCAACCACAAGATGTTGTGAGAGCGTTCCGCTTAGGGAAACCACGACGCCCCGGAAATAACCCGCGGCCTATCATCGCACAATTCTGCCGTTGGTCGGGCAAAATGGACATTTTGAGAGACAGACAGCTAAGACAGAACCTGAGACAAAGCGGCATAAAAGTGTCTGCTGACCTCACCACTAAGCAGAAGGGAATGCTGGATTTCTATAGGGGCCAAGGAAAAATTGCCTATTTCTACAACGGAAAGCTACAAGTGAGAGACAAGGAGAACTCCTTGTCACCTTTGTATGAAAACAACCATGGCCAACAATACGGCTGGGAAAATGAAGACTGGCCGTACGTCCAACACAACAAACGGAAAGACCATGATAGAAGCTGTTACCTCAGTCACAATCAACAGCCCAAAGATAATTATAGAAGCCAGCACCGCCAATACACCAGGATCTCCCTTACTGACAACGAACACCAATATCAACGTCCCAGGGACGTGTCAGAGAGGAGAGGACATTCCCATACAAACTCTACCTATAACAGAGACATCGAAAGTCACAGAAGTTGGAAGAGCCCGTTTCGTTACGGTTCCAACCAGGATACCGCCACACCTGTTGTTCCTGGAGACTTTTCTTATAGTGAAGTGACACAGAAGGGATGTCAGCGAGAACCGGTCATTACAGGACACAGGAGAGTGGTGTTCCTTAAAGACAGTGACAACAGACGGCTCACTATTAATACAGGCAGACACCGACAAAATGATACCAACAGTTACCGCCAAGAAGGCACTGCCGTCACCCATGAAAATGATTCACGACGAGCACGAGTCAATACCCAAATGACCCACATTAAAGATGTTGGCAGAAAAATAACCAGAGAGGAGTGCGCACATGATCATACTGATAGAGACAGTGATGACAATAACGGCAGTGTTTCGTACACTGACGATAATCATGGCGAGAAAGACGATAATAAAATCGATGTGACTGATGATGACTTATACTACACGTCATTATTGAAGGGCCAGGAACGTTTTTGAGTCAATTTTTGAAAGGAGAAATAACCTCTTTTCTCTTACTCTTTTCTCCAATTCGTTGCCGTAACTGAATGGATAAGAGCTCAGACAACATTGCAGTTTCCTTTTGGCACGTGTTTGGGGATTTGCCGATTTGCAATGGGCGGCCCAAGGAAGACAATTTCCACACGAAATTGTCGAATCTTCAGCAGGGTCTCTCTGACGACGCAGGCAAGGTAGCGACAAAATTCGCTTTGCACGTGCAAGGCAAGCCCTTTTTGAACACTACTCCAGCCAAAGTTGCCCGCAGACGAGGATAAAAAGGACCCGTTCTTGGTTCGTTTTAACCATGCTTGCAAGACGACGGATGACGGATGAGCAGCGGGGGAGAGCCCTCGCTCTGCTTGATGAAGGCCTAGCGCAGCGGGAAGTTGCTAGACGACTTGAAGTGTCGCATTCCACAATCCAGAGACTGCTGGAGCGCTTCAATGAGACTGGAGCAGTCCAGGAAAGGCGTCACACGGGTCGACCCAGAGTAACGACAAGACAGCAAGACCGCTACCTTGCCCTCTCCGTCCTGAGGGAAAGGGCATCCACTGCGGTGACCTTGAGGGGTCAGCTGAGGGATGCAACAGGTGCTAACATCAGCTGCAGCACGGTGAGAAGACGGCTACATGAGGCAAACTTGAGGTCACGGAGACCGGCCGTCCGACCCGTGCTGTCACCGGTCAACAGAGTGCGCCGCATGACCTGGGCCAGGGAGCACGTGACCTGGACAAGGCAACAGTGGGCCCGGGTCTTGTTTTCGGATGAGTCCAGGTTCACCCTGACCTTTAACGATGGCCGGGCTCGGGTGTGGCGACGTCAAGGGGAGAGGTTCGCTGACGCCACTGTCCAAGAGCATAACCGGTACGGCGGCGGGTCGGTGATGGTGTGGGGTGGCATGAGCCGTGGTACCCGGACCCCCCTGCTCCCCATTGACGGCATCCTGAACGGGGTCCGGTACCGGGACGAGGTTCTGGCGGCCGTGGCACTGCCTGCGCTTGTGGACCTTGGTCAAGGCGCCATCTTCCAGGACGACAATGCACGTGCGCATCGAGCACGCCTTGTGACCGACTTCCTGGAGCAGCATGAAGTCGTCCGTATGGCCTGGCCAGCGTGCTCACCTGACCTGAACCCAATTGAACACCTCTGGGATGTGCTCGGGAGGCGCATCAGGGACAACCACCCCCCACCGGGCACCCTGGCCAGGCTGGTCGACATCCTGCAGATCGAGTGGGCGGCCATCCCTCAGGACACACTCCGTACCCTTGTGGGGTCGATGCATCGGCGCTGTGAAGCATGCATCCAGGCTCGGGGCGGACACACGCGATATTGAAAACAGATTGGCCAAATCTGACACTTTCTGTTTTTTGAAAAGGGGGGGATGTTCCTTTAAATGCATGTGCTGTTCACTAATGGGTCATTGTGCTAATTTCTTTTTCCAAAACAGGTGTGGAAATGATGAAATAAAACATAGAATCAATTCTAAACATTGTCAATTATTTCAACTTAAAATTAGAGAGGAAGGAAGAAGTGGCCCTTAAATTATGATTAGGAGTATATCAGTTGTCACAGACGAGGTTCAGGGCCAGAAGATAGTAGAAAAAGACAATACTGAAATTGAAGCACCAAATGGTATTACAGATGTAAGAGACGATGTTAGTGTCTCACAAAGTGATGAGCAAAATGATAGTGACCTAGATGATGTTAGTCGTGAAGACACTGACAAAACAATGACACAAGTCAGTACAGCACTTAGGGCTGACACAGACAGAGAGTCAGATGGACACATTGACGAGTCCACTAGGCACACGCAAGCAGCACCTGTAGAATCCCAGCAGGATTCTGCAGAGAAAGAACAGGACAGTGGTCCATGTTCACCGAAACAGCAGCGGCCAAAACGTACTGCCCCTCCTAAAAAGAGAAGCAGACAGATGCGCAGTACAACAGACAGGTCAGGCAGTCAGACCAGTATTCTGGACTCTATGAAAAGAACAGCTGCTGATAGCTCAAAAGGCGATAAAAGTATGCAATGTAAGTCCAAAGCTAGCTCTAGTGGTGCCTCGGGCACTGATAAATAGGACATCGGCCGGGCCACTACAGCAAGTAGTAAAAACAAAAGAATAAGTTCTTTACCAGGATCCCAAAATGTGGACGGATCCCAAATGAGATCGTGTCCATCAGTGGTGAATTTACATGTTCATAATGTTAATATACCACAGATTAAATTTCTCACTTATAATGTGAATGGATTATTACCGAAACTGGATGATGAGGATTTCATTAATTTCATTTCGCAGCATGATTTCATTTGTCTCACTGAGACCTTTATAGCGAATGATTTTGATTCATCTTTGTTTCATGAGTTTGTTGTATTTACACTAAAAGCAAAGAAACTATCTCATCAAGGAAGGTATTCCGGTGGAATAATAGTTATGGTAAGAAAGACTTTAGAATCGTTTGTTAAACGAATTGAGGTTGGAAACGAAAATGCTATTATTGTTGAAATCAACAAAGATTTGTTTTCAACAAATAAACCTATAATGTTTGTATGTACATATATTCCCCCTCATGATTCCACATACTGGAATAATCAGCATAATGGGTTTGGTATGGAAGTGTTGGAACAATGTTTGTTAGATTTACAAGTTTCTCACGACGACTTTTATGTTTTGCTGACTGGTGATTTAAATGCAAGAACAGCTGATGGTAATTACTGTTCATTTGGATATGACAGTGGCAGTGTTTTAACTGATCTTTCGGTATACAGTGATTTTTTGAGACAGTCTCATGATTGCCGCACGAATGTTTTTGGAAACCAACTGCTCGAGCTATGCAGTATGTTTGACTGTATCATTTTAAATGGTCTGTGTAAACTGGACTTTGATGGTAGTTATACATACATTGGAGTTTCAGGGTCGAGTGTAGTTGACTATTTCATCGTATCATGTGATCTGTTTTCATCAGTTAAAATTGCTACATTAGATGTTGACAGTCTCACAGAATCAGATCATTTACCGGTTATAATGAAAGTGGAGCGAAAGCTTGAAACAGGAATAAAAGCGGAGGGAAAAGTATAAAAAAATAACATCACACAAAAGTTCATATGGCAAGAAAATAAGAAAGACGATTATACAAACAAATTACAAAGTAATCACATTCAGAGAAGACTTACATTGGCTTCGGATACTCTAGACACTAATGTAGATAAGGCTTTAACCATATTTGTTGAATGTCTCAAAGAAGCTGGTGCTTGTATGTACGTAAGAAATGTACAGAGAAGAGAAAAAGATCTGATTGGTTTGATGGTGAATGTGAGAAAGCAAAAGCAGAAAGCAGAAAAACTCTCAAACGCTACAGAAAAACAAAAGACGAGGATGATGGAGTTGTGTATTGTGAAGCACGGAAGAAGTATAAAAAATTATTAAAGAATAAAAAACAGCAGTTTAATAAACAAAAAGCAGAATGCTTAGCCAGAAATATTTCAAATTCATCGCAGTTCTGGATTGAGTTAAGAAATATAGGGTATGGTACCAAAAACAAACTTACTAACAATATAAGTATTGATGAATGGTTCAGTCATTTTAAAAACGTATTTCAAGATAACAGATCAACAAATGATGAGCGCTGCATTGTCGAAGTAGATTTAAATGAATCAACAGAACACCCATTAAATTCTAAGATAACTATAGAAGAAGTCAGAGAATCCATCAGAAAATTGAGGATAGGTAAAGCCAGTGGAATAGACGGTGTTACAGCCGAGATGTTAAAAAATGGTAACACAAATATCCATAATTTTCTTTTGAAGCTGTTTAACACTTTATTCGACCGAGGAATTTATCCTCAAGATTGGTCAAAAGCTATTATCATACCAATATTTAAGAAAGGAGATCCTGATAAAGTGGACAATTACAGGGGTGTGTCGTTATTAAGCATTGTTTCAAAATGTTACACATCAATACTGAATACTAGATTGTATGCTTGGTTAGAAAACAATAATTTAATATCTGAAAGTCAGGCAGGTTTTAGGAAAAAATATTCTACAGTGGATCAAATTTTTAGTCTGTACGCTATGGTTCAGAAAACTATGTGCAAGAAAGGTAGAAAACTATATGTTGCTTTTGTAGACTTTAAGAAAGCCTTTGATTCGGTTCAGCATGACAAACACTTAAAGTGTATTCAAAATCAAGGAGTAAAAGGGAAGTTTTTGGTTTCGCTAAAAGCAATGTATGAATCATTATGCTCATGTATTCGGGCAAACCGGGAATTATCTGAAATATTCGATAACCCCATAGGCGTGAGACAAGGATGTGTCTTAAGCCCTACTTTATTTTCGGTATTAATAAATCAATTAGCCAATTGTATGGATGAAAAGGGGCGACATGGCATCCAGTTGATGCCAGGTTTAATGGAAATATTCATTCTTCTTTTTGCAGATGATGTAGCCCTTCTGTCAACAACACCAAATGGTTTGCAAAACCAGTTAAGAGTCTTGCAGACATACTGTGCCAGCATGAAACTGGATGTTAATCTTGAAAAAACTAAGGTTATGGTTTTCAGAAGAGGGGGCTTCTTAGGACGACATGAACAATGGTTTTACAAAGGGACAAAATTGGAAGTAGTTAGTAAATATTGTTATCTGGGGTTCAGTTTCACGACAATGATTAGCACCAAGGCCGGCACAGAACATTTGATGACAAAAGGTAAAAAAGCAACTTTGCTATTAAACAGGACTTTTCAAAAATATAAAGACATGACTATAGAAACTTTCTTCAAGTTGTTTGATGCAAAAATTCAACCTATTTTGTTGTATTCTTCTGTGATATGGGGACTTAACAGACTCGAGCATATAGAGAAAGTACATTTGGTATCGTGCAAAAGACTGTTGGGTGTTCCAGTCAGGACACCTAACAAGATGGTATATGGGGATTTGGGAAGATATCCTCTTTATATCAACTCCTCAACTACCTGTCTTAGATATTGGTTTAAATTACTGGAAATGAATCCAAATAGGTTACCTTATAAGGCTTACCAAATGTTAGTGGAACTTGACAGGGCTGGGAAAGAATGCTGGGCTTCAAAAATAAGGGAAATTTTGTGTGAAACGGGATTTAATATCGTGTGGCTGCAACAAGGTGTTGGTGATGTAAAAGCCTTTTTAAACAGAGACTTGTAGACTTATATATTCAAGAATGGTCTGGGTCACTCAGAGACAGAGATAGGTATGAAAGCTACAGATCATTTAAGACTATCTTTGAAAAAGAGAAGTACATTGACTCTATTGATATATACTGTTTCAGAGTTGCCCTTTCACAAATAAGGATGAACGTTTTACCACTAAACAATAATATAAATAGATACAGTGAATCTGATCAAGAAAAGGTGTGTCCATTTTGCAGGACAGAATCTGAAAACGAAGAACACTTATTATTTAGATGTTCCACTTACGCTGACCTCAGGGCGAAATTTTTAAAGGATTTAGTCAGCATGCCTATGTGCATACTGCTCCAATCAACAAATAGCCACCGAAGTCACAGCGTATCCAGATACGTTTTCCACGCCATGAATAGGAGAAAAAAATTGTTAAAAGGAGAAGAAAAGTAAATAGTTATGTAGATACTAGCACTAGAATTTCAGACAATACTTAATTTCAATTGTAAAGAAAAAAAATATGTTTATTTGAATATGAAAGGGGTGCTCATATAGAGACACATGTGCATATGTGCCTGTGTATTCACGTTGACGTTGGTGTACTTATGTGCATATATAGGTGATAGTATCTACATTATGTATATGTGTGGATACATATGTATATATCTATGTGTGTATATATGTATGAGTGATTATGTATGTGTGCGTGTATATAGATGTGTATGTGTGTATGTGCGTTTATACATAACCTTCAATTCAGTCTATGGCCTGAACCATTGCTGACCGCCGAAGATTGAGTTATCTCTGAACTAAAAGATGCACGAAGTGCTAAATATGCGTTGAATGATCATTTGGTATTGTCTCAATGTCAATTGTTTTGGTAAATGAGTGTCTGATTAATTGATTGGCATTATGAATGTCTGTTTTTGCCAATTAACCGACTGTTTTGGGGTCGAATTGCTCTTATGTCATATATTTCTTGGTTCAATTCATTGTACATTAATTCCATTGATTGATTTAGATTCACTGATGAATAAATTGATAAACTGAACGCATGATTAGCTGACAACGGAATGATTATATAATTTGTTAATTGATGGTGATGGGTGGCTCACCGACTGATCGATTTATAGATTGATGGTTTTAGCTATTGATCGATCAGTGATTGAATTATGGAATGTATGGATGATTGATTCGCGTTATTTGAAGTAACGATTGCAAATTGATATATTGAACTCAGTTAAATTCTAGGTTATCTGGTCGATTAAGTCACTGGATGACTGATTAACTGGTTAAATGATTGATCGATTGATTGATTGAGTGAGGTAGTGATTACGTGAAGTGATTGTTACTGAAGTGATATCGATTGTACAGTTGGATGATGCATCTGACCCAGTCAATTGAAAGCTGATTTGTCAGTTGATTATCGGGCTGAATGGCGGATTATTTGATTGATCAACTGGTAAATCAGTTGATTGATTGGTTAATTGATTGGTTGACTGATTGATTGATTGGTTGGTTGGTTGGTTGATCGATTGATGGATTGATTGTTTATGTCAAGTATCTGTGGTTGAATATATTGATCAACTGTATGATCACTGAAGGGTACAAGAAACGTCAGATCTGTGCATTAATTGAATGGTTTGTTTGTCTGATAGCCAGTTATTGTAAAATTGACAGTTGGATGAATGATATAGATGCGGTTAATGACAAATATTCTTAGCTGGCCAGTTAAGGAATATGGACTAGAATACAAATGAAAGGACTACTGTAAATGTAAAGATGAATGTATCCCAGCTTATGTGACGGTAAACGATAGAAGGGGACAATGTGACAGAGTTCACTGCAGTTTGATAGTATAACTTGTATGAATGTATAAGAAAACCTGATCTCCTCCCCTCCCCTTTCCCATGCATGTATTGTGGCCTAAGGCCGATGTACAATAAACATTTTCTGAGTTCTGATTCTTCTCTCTCTCTCTCTCTCTCTCTCTCTCTCTCTCTCTCTCTCTCTCTCTCTCTTCTCTGTCTCGTGCGTATGAGTGTGTGTGTGCGTGCCCGCGTGTGTGTGTGTGTGTGTGTGGGTGTGTGTGTGTGCGCGCGGGTGTGTGTTGTGTGTGTTGTTGTGTGTGTGAGTGTGTGTGTGTGTGTGTGTGTGTGTGTGGTGTGTGTGTGTGTGTGTGTGTGTGTGTGTGTGTGTGTGTGTGTTTGTGTGTGTATGTGTGTCTGTCTGTCTGTGTGTCTGTGTGTTGTGCCTTCTTTAACCCATTTCTCAACATTCTTTAATCCATTTCTCAATATTAAAAGTTTGCGTTTAGTTGTGTAAATTTAAGTGTACATGTATGCATTAATCTTTATCAGACAACTTTTTTTTTGTCAGATACCCTGGAGATTCAGCTGGCTGATCAATTCATGGAAATGAAGATGATGACGGATCATTTTGTCGATTACACAAGTGAATTGGAAGTTCCAGGTATTGTTTTTTATACCTGTACATAAACATTCTCCATGATCAACAGTCGTAGCGAATCTGTAGTAATTTGTATTTGTTGCTTTTTTTTTATTTACTTTTTTAATCTTCTTTCTTTCTTTCTTTTTCCACAGTAAAAGAGACATATCATGTGAAATTCAAGCTGCCTCTCTGGGAAGCGCCACCTCTCTCTCTCTCTCTCTCTCTCTCTCTCTCTCTCTCTCTCTCTCTCTCTCTCCTCCCTCCTCTCTCTCTCTTTTTTTTTTATTTTTTTTTTTTATAGCATGCATGTATTTCTGTCTACTTATGAAAGTGGAATTTTGTACAGGATTATTCCAGGGAAAACTTCTTTGTTGTTGTGGGATCTTTACCGTGTCATTCAAAAGACTTTCACCTGGACCAGCAGATCTAGTGAAGCGCGGACAAAAATCCCTGTCAGATCCGTGGTTCAAACCCAGGTTTCTGGCATTCTAGGTAGGTTCTTTGACCGCCAGGCCGCACACTCCACTCCAACTGTGAATGCTTGGCCTTTGTTTAATGTTAAAACAGTTTGTCGACAGGGAGTGACAATTTCTCCGTGACTAGTTATTTTCTGTGTCAATATATAACTTATCATAGTCAGGGGCAACGATAATACAAACGATTGTATTATAAACAAATCTATTATTGTAAGTAGTATTGTGCATAAAAAGTCACAGTATGCTTACAATCCAGATTTCACATTCTGTGGATAAAAAAAATCAACCGAATATGTATAAATACGTCAGAACGATGTGGTAATTTTGGGTGTATATAAAATATCTTTGTATACGGCGATGGGATAGGGGTAACGTAGTTTGTTTTCGGTGCAGGAAAATTTACACGTTGTATCCATGCAAAAACTGGGCATATAGTGGAAACTGATCAAACTCAAAAGCAAGTAAAAAAATGTTGTGCAAAGGGACTTGAAAAACTATGGTTAGTTGTTTGAATAAATAAATAAGGTATAGGAAGTGAGTGTTCTGTTCCACTTTCAAGAGAGCTGATTCTTAAACTTTTCATCTGAACAAGCTCAGGTTAACCAGTCCATCCTAGGAAAAATTAAGTCCAACCTGGCAATGGGGCGAACATCCCCAAACCAGCAGATCACAGGTGGCAGATGGCGGATGACGGATGGCGGATGGCCATCTGATACGGAGGTTAGTCATGGACAAATAGGCAGTCCCAGACTGACTGACGATGGTTTTTATCAGGGCGAGACGGGATGGCCATTGAAAGTACGCAGCAGCCTATAAGTTCTTTGAAGGAGCCCCAGGCGGATAAGGACCACCATCAAGTTCTTATCCCCTG
The DNA here is from genome assembly GCA_030674185.1 of Monoplex corrugatus. NCBI lineage: Eukaryota > Metazoa > Mollusca > Gastropoda > Littorinimorpha > Ranellidae > Monoplex > Monoplex corrugatus. The sequence goes on from CM060308.1 coordinate 57,586,727, forward strand.
TACTCATTGGGAAGGTCTTTGGGCCATGAGCTAAGAGGTGGGAGGGGGGGGGGCCCTCAAAAGAAACCGTACAGGGATGAAGACAGAGATACCCGGCCTGCATGCGCCTTCTGACAAACTATGATACCCCACAATATAATGCAAATGTGTACACGGTCATGTACATCAGACGCCCCCGTGGGGATGCTGGGGGCTCTTTCAATATAAAAAGTATCCCCACCTTCTGGAAATTCTGTGCTAGAAATTTCCTCTTTTCTGTCACTCTCTTTGTTTCTGCTTTGTTCCTTTGCTTTCTGTCATTTTCACCTATCATTTTCTGCCTTAATGGTCCGTTCATCTGCATGTGTTCGATAAACTTTTACGTACTTTTTCTTAAGATTGATAATTGGGTACATGTATTATGTGCATTTTTGGCTCTAGGGAGGTGAGGTATGTGGAAGCAATTTTAGGTAATTTATGCCTGTTTTATACATAGATTTTGGTGTCCTTAGGTATGCTCATATTTGTATTCAGGTGTGTTTTTTTAAATCCCCTGTGCGATAAATTGGACGGAGTGGTCAATGCCAGGGGCATGTCCTTAGATTATGTGCACGAATGCATTGATATGCGTTCTTGATTTTCTTTTCTTTTTTTTTTCCTATTGAAGTTTTGTATGTTTTGACGCGGTTATAGCCCTGATATGGCTCTACGCAGTCGACTGGGCTTCAAACAACAATAACAGTAACACTCTACATCAGACGAGAATGGCGCTCTCTCACTGAGCCTTTATTCTTCATCGTGGGGCAGCGCCAGGTCCAGGATAGTGGAGCTACAAGAGACGCGGTCGACTACAACTCCTCTGACCAGAAGCTCACTGGAGCCAACAGGGACAAGGGAAAACGGCCACACTGATAGCCACATGTGGCCTGGTTATGCCGACAGTGATCAGAATACCAGTCCATCGATCATCCTCAAGTAAAAAGAAGGAGGAAAGAAAGAACTGTCAATGGAAAAACAACCCTCTATTTATACTTTGAAGGGCAAAACAAACACCAGTACCACTCAAATACTGAAACCCAAAAATTTTTCGACGAGAGATCCCTTCGTTAAAGAAAAGAGACTTTCCTGCTGCTGACCTGCTTGCCTGAAATGGAGCAGAAGAAGAAGAAGGAGAAGGAGGATGAGGATAATAATAATAATAACAATAATAATAATAATATTTTTTATTATTATTATTATCAATTTCACTTATAAAGCTGGAGCCGTTCATGTCAAAAGCACGCTCGTTGCACTTTACAGGAACAGAACAAACAATGCACGTACACTCACATACACACACACACACACACACACACACACACACACACACACACATACATACATACATACATACATACATACATACATACATACATACATACAGAGGATGCTAAGTCCGATATACTTAACCTGCTAGCCATGTGACCCTTGACCCAGGTTGTCATCCTGTATGCTCTCTCTAACACACACACACGCACGCACACGAACACGCACGCACGCACACACGCGCAGGCATGGGCGCGCGCGCGGCAGGCAGGCAGGCAGGCAGACACACTGGCTGTTGAGCTAGGGATGTCGATTTATGAGTATGGTGAGTACAAATGTTTGCCTTTTCCATTATTTATATTCATATTCATATTTACATTCATATTCTTTTTTTTCGCAATGGATTTACCATGTGAAACTTGAGCTGCTAGCCCCCAATGAGAGGTCGTCGCCGTATGAGCGCATCGCCGTAGTGCAGCGCCACTTTTTTTTTTAGCAAGACTTCAGAAAGGCAAAAGGCTTACTGGCCTTCAAGGAGAGAAACTTGGGAGCTGAACCTGTCTGTCCAATATTTTATACCAGGGCAGTTGGCCGAATGCCCTGCTCTTCACGATTTTCAACTGCTATTGGATATTTAGCATGCGCGGGCCAGAAAGCACATGAGTCCAACTCGTTTTTCGTCCTCTTCCCAAGGACTAGATATTCAATAAAATTTTCTGGTCAAACTGAGAGAAAAAAGTCGTGGGAAACGAACCCTGGAACCTCGAGTTTAATTATTGGCAGGCACAACTTTGAGACAGGTTGATAAGTTTAAATATCTAGGAACGGTCATCTCGCCAGACGGCAAATGCACAATAGAAATAACCAGCAGAATCGACTACGCAAAAACAGCATTCAAGAAGATGAAAAACATTTTTACCAACAAAACACTATTAATTAACATCAGGAAGAGAGTTCTTCAATGTTATATAGAACCAATGCTGTTGTACAGTTGTGAGGCGTGGACAGTCAACACGCAAATTGAAGCAACTGAAATATGGTTTCTAAGAAGAATGTTGAGAATTCCATGGACAGCAAAGAAAACAAACGAGACAGTCTTGAAGGAGGCAGACACAAGAAGATCAATAATAAAGAAGATTAGAAAAAGACAAGCAACATTTAAAGGACATTTTAAATGAAAGATAAATTAGAGCACCTGGTCACAACAGAACAGCTGGAGGGAAAGAGAACACCAGGTAAACCCAGGGGGAAAATATTCGACAGATTTGCAGGGTGGCCGAAGGCAGAGAGGGTGGGAGATGTATTGACAGCGACAAGAATAGATTCATATGGAGGTCCATTATCGCCAACGCCATGCGGCAGGGCACATGATGAGGAGGAGGAGGAGGCTAACGTCTGAACCATTCTGCTACTCTTCTCCGACAGTACACAGAAAAAAAATTTAAAAAATAATAAGAAACGCGGAAACAAGAATACAGAGATATTTCTATTTCGAGGTTGGGCAAAAACAAAATCGTGCGTTTTACATCCAGACCCCGTCCACGGAGGGTGCAAACTATCACAAATGAAATATAATAACATGAGCACATCAGGAGTGAAGTCAGAGAGAGAAAGAAAGAGAGAAAGAGGCAGACAGAGACAGGGACAACATGGGCGACGCAGCGAAGTAAACGAATGAATGAGGGATGAAATGAATCAAAAGTGTGGATGAGGATGTAAACAAGGGGGGGGGGGGGGAGATGCCATACAGCAGCACGGGGAGGGTGGCGTCGGTACATGTGCTGCATATAAAAAGTGCCTAAGGAATGGGTGGTGTGTGTGTGTGTGTGTGTGTGTGTGTGTGTGTGTGTGTGTGTGTGTGTGTGTGTGTGTGTGTGTGTGTGTGTGTGTGTGTGTGTGTGTGTGTGTGTGTGTGTTGTGTGTGTGTGTGTGTGTGTGTGTCGGTGAACAAGATCAGAGAAAAGGTTGTTGTATGATCCAGTTTTGAACGGACAAACAAAACGGAAGTTATAAGCACCATCCTTCGTATGATACGTTCATGACTGTATCCAACATGTGTTTATGCCAGTAGAGCCCGTCCTGAGCCTAACGCCTTGTACGTGGTAGACTGGAGTAATTTTTTTCTGCAAGTTATCTGCTTCGAGAAACAACCCTTTTAGTATGATTTCCAATGGCTTTGTAATGTTTCTTCTGGACTTTACTTTCTGCGATCATTCCTCAAAACATAAAATACAGATATTCTATGACAGACTAATCATTCTTTTTTATAAATGATACCATAACAAAATGTGGAGCCACTCTCCCTACCACCACCTCCTTGTTTTTGTTTTGTTTTGGTCTGGTCCGCCTTGTTTTGTTTTGTTTTCGTTATAGTGTCTGACTATCTCATCTTTATCAACAGAACGGAATGACTGTGCATCTTATCCTTGCCAGAATGGTGGAACGTGTTTGGATCAGATCTACAATTACACTTGCGTATGTCTTCCAGGGTTTTTTGGGGATCGATGTGAATCCGGTAAGATATCACAGTTTAAACGCTCATTCGGTATTTATGTGTGTATCTCAATTTGTCTTTAGTAGCATGTTGTTGTTGTTGTTGTTGTTGTTGTTGTTGTTGTTGTTGTTGTTTGTCTGATTGCTTTAAACTGAATTTTCCTCTCTATTTTTTGGGATTCATCGTCATTCCCTGGTATTTTCCGTCTCCAGTATCAAAATATCTTGCAGAAGATTTGACATTACTGATAATACAAAAACAGAAACCGGTTTTAAAAATAAATTAGTTATTTATCTTAAATCTTAGCTTACTAGAATTCTATTCTAAGCTATTTCTTACTGAATTTCTATGGTTCTTACGTATCTGTTTTTGAATAGTATATTATTGCCTGTCGACCGGAGGACTTTCCCTTTGAGTCTCTGTCTTTGATCAAAATACGTACGCAAAGGTTGACGAATCTTTGCCAATTTTTGGTCCTACGCTTTTCAAATATAGTAGTCGCAACTACATAAGTTTGACTGAGTTTGCATTATTATGTGACACACTGATTAAATAACAATTGAGACAAAAAAGGATGACTTGAAAGATCAAGTCATGTTGGCACCAAATTACAGTTGTTTTTTTTTTTCAAACAAGGCAGTATTTTACTAGTAAAATGGATTTATATCATATGTGTTGGGGGAACTGGCCGTGGCCTGTATTTGAGTAACTATGAACCAAAATATATCAACAGTGCTCAGAAAGAAATTCTTTGATATCTATGAAGCAATTTATCCCTGACTTATTTCATGTTTCCTTTCCGATGAAGGTACTGGGTTTGTTGCTGTTTTGGTTTGGTTTGGCGTGGTTTCTGTATCACTCGTACTTCCATTTATAGACTCAAACAGATGTTACACTCAAGTACATAAAGTCAAGAAACAGTCACTAGATATATTGATGCAAGGAGTAAGATCGGTAGTTCATACATGAAACTGAAGAACAAAATGTTAAATTAACCATGTTATAAACAAAATCTGCTCTGAAATGGCACCCTATGAGGCCATGATAACAGTGCTATGAACACCAATTTATATTTTGAATATCATTTGCTCCCGAGCAACTACAGAAGTCTATTTAGAGTTGTTGGTTTTGCTTTATTACGCCCTTAGCCTTTGACGTGGTGTTAGCCCTGATATGGCTCTAGTGGTCGGCTGGGCTATAAGCAATATGAATTGAATTGACTTTAGCCTTCTCCTTTTAGATGTATTTTCACATCCCCCGACCTATTTCTAAACCGATGACTTATGTTTTGTCATATATCCCCGTTGTTATTATGTATTATTTTACCAATTAAAAAGTTTATTTATGGTGCAGATTTACACATGGATTTATGCATTTAATAGGGATATGCTTAATGTTTGATTCCCACACATCTTTCGTTAAGATCAATTGGATATCATGTTTCGTCAATGTAGGTAGAAAAAAAATGGACAGTAAATATGAACAATCAGCAGTTTACGTTTTGAAAACATGAAGGCATATATGTTGAGCATCCGTGCGTGCATGCATGTGCATATGTGTGATAGTGTGTGCATGACTGCACGCGAGTGTATGTGTGTACGCGCGCGTGTATGTGTGTGTGCATGCATGTGTGTGTGCATGTGTGTGTGTGTGCATGTGCGTGTAAATATTGTGACACTGACATGCCTGCAAGCCAAATTTCCTCGCTGCTTTTAAAAGTCCAAATAAAAACATTGTCTTATAATGAATCCTTGTTTTCAATTGTATTGAGTTTTGTTGTTGTTCTTGTTCTTGTTTTGTTGTTGTTTTTTGGGGGGGTTTCTTTTTTTTTTTAGTGTTTTATTTTGTGTGGGATTTTTTGTTATTTTGTTTTGTTTATGTTTATTCAATTTCCAAGATTTCTTTTCTGAAACCAGTTTAGATACTTAATGCAGTATTCTAAACCTATTTTGTTTTCCCCAGTGTTGTATCCCTGTGGGAAAGAAGGCAATCATTATCCAAGTGGAGTGGTATCGTTTGTGTTTTTCAACAATCTGCCAATAAAGGTATACTGTGACCGAGATTCAGATGGCGGAGGTTGGATGGTATGTATCAATTGTTTAACACATCACAGCAATTAGATGAAAAAATGTGACGTTACTTAAAAAGCGTTCTTCTCTTTTAATTCAATTCGCTTAACATTAATTCACAACACTTTCTTATCTATAAAAAATAAATTAAATACAACACATTTGCTGCCCCTGCCGGCCATAACTGTAACGTACATACGAAAATAAAACACATTAACACACATATATGACCGCCCCCCTACCCCCTGGCTCACTCATGAGATCGCCTGTGCAAAACGTGCCCGCCGCAGAGCAGAGCGCCGCTGGCGCAAATCCAAACTCACTGTACACAGGCAACTTTTCCAAGCCTCTAAAACAAAAGTATCCACCCTCATTGCATCAGCAAAAACAAGCTATTTCCAAACCAAAATCCTGAATGCCTCTTCTTCAAAAGAACTCTTTACAACCATGAATCATCTCCTTGGCACACGAAAAGATTTATCCTCTCCCAACAAAACATACAAATGAAGAACTCCCATCTGTATTCTCCAAGTATTTCACCACCAAAATACAAACTCTTCGTGACAGGCTTGACAGACACCCTGTCAACCATGCCCACCTGACCCTTCCTTCTCTGGCACACCTCTTACTACTTTTACCCCAGTCTCACAAGAAGAAATTTTCAACACAATCAGATCCATGTCGTTCAAAACCTGCGAACTGGATCCTCTTCCAGGTTCTCTCTACGCCGACTGTCTCCCTACTCTCCTCCCATTCATCACTGACATCATCAACACTTCTCTTCAAACTGGAACTGTCCCAGATTCTTTCAAGTCTGCTATTATTCACCCTCTCCTCAAGAAACACAATTTAGATCCAAATGAACTGAAAAATTACCGGCCT